>CM035131.1:132962357-134162357 GCA_020205605.1 Panax ginseng | reverse complement strand
GGAATCACAATGCTAGCAATCCCCCACGTTCGCTTATCGCGACTACGGTCCCCAGACATCGGTTCCGTAACCTGCGTCTACATTCTTTGTCTTTTAATCTCGTTTAATCTTTTCGTTAAACCTTCATCAAAGGTTTAATACACTTAATTAAGTGTTACATTAGTAGAACTATATGTTCATATTTCTTTCTTGCACATCCCCAAGAATTGAAAGCAGCTTAAAAGCTCAAAGACTATGCATCGATTTTCACCTTGCCAGGCTGCTTGCCACTCTCTTCACTAAGACTCACGCTTACTAAGACGAGCTAGCAAAGATGTTTGGCTCTCCGGTTCAAGCACCAGAGTGCCACCTTATAGCATGGTTGGCAGCGCGGCCAAGCCCTAATCTTAGAAAAAAATTTAAGTGTTAACTTCATTTTGAGACGCTTACTTTCTGATCTCATAACTTCTTCGTTTTAACTCGGAACGAGGTCTTTCCAAAGACATTTTCTTCCTTATTTTATGTACTTTGAATACCCACAGACAGAAATTTGTTCTCCATCCGTTAATGTTCCATTCAATTGGCTTAATCTTCACCCTTCGTTCATTTTATGTTTTTAACGTTCTTCGTTCGTTCTTCCGTAATTCGGTCATCCGAACTCGGAATTCTTTCATTCTTGAGTCCACGACTCACATTTTCTACATTCTCTTAGATTCATACAAAACCCTACATGTTTGAGTTCATTTACTAACTTTCTATTTCTCGTTCATCTTTTACGAATTTTCGCCATAACTTCGTTATAGCTCAATTTTAATATGTTCTTCATAAACGTTTCTAATATTCCTAACAAAGCAATTAGCAACTAACTTATACGTGATGGTTTTAAACTTTTCCATCAACAACATTTATACTACGATGGTTTTAAATTTACCCATCAACAACGTTCTTCGTGTTCCTCGCGTGTTCTTCACGTTCTTCATTCGTTCTTCATTTTTAATCGATATTTTGATTAAAATTTTACTTTTTCTTGGAATTTGATGTTATAGAACATCATTCCTTACTTATTTGACCTACTCATTCATAAGATTCATTCGGATCGCTCAAAATCCTTACGAATCTTACACTTCCTTAAGAAATTTATAAAATAAATTTCTAATTCTTATTTATTCATTTTCTTACGATTTCAACCATATGAAATCATTTCTAACTTAATCTACTTCTTATCTTCATTAAGTTATGTTTTTGAACATATTAAACTTAAAGAAAATTAGAAGAAACTAGGGTTCAGATTACCGTTCTTCATTAATCTCCTTCCGTCGAACAAAGCGTGCACTCTGGCAAGCTTTTCCTCTTCCTCTTCCTCTTCTTCTCCCATTCGAACTCTCTCTCTCTTTCTCTTTCAAGTGTTGGTTGAAATTTCCAATCAAACAAATGAGCTTAAGGCTTATTTATATAGAAAACCAAGGCTAGGGGCATTTTAGTCATTTTGCCCTCCCTAACCTCCTTCCTATTCAAGGCTTAAAGACTAAGTTAACTTAGCCCTCAAGTTTGCTTAGCCCTTAAGTTTCAGTGAGTTAAAATCTTTAGGCTTTCGGTCAAGCAGCTTTAAAATCGTGATTCTCGGAATCCAAATATTTTTGAATATTTCGTCTTTCCTCTACCGATTAACTTTTATGTATTCTTTGGATTTTAGAAAAACTGAAAATCACTTTTTGGTGTCAAGCATTTTCCTTCACGTTTTCCCCTAACATAGTTAAACGAGTGAAAAGTACATAACAGTACTTTTCGTCGTTTTTATTCCGTCCGATTTCTGCACGTTTTTTGAGAAAAACTTTTATCAGCTTACTTAACTTTTCATGATATATTATCATCAAATCCTTCGACAAAATGTCATTTCGACACACCGAACTCTCAGAAAGGCTTAGGTTATTCAAACCCTAACCCTTAGGAGTTCGTCGAGTGAATAGTGCTTATTTCGTCTTTTCCCCGAAAATATTTTTGTCTCCGAAATTTTTTTATTTTCGTCTTGAAAATTTTTACTCATTCAATCTAGCTCGTAGCCAGAATCCTCTCGGTTTATAATCATCCTAGGTTCTCGAACGATTAATAAACACATAGCACATAATATTATTAATAAAAATTCCTTTGTATTAATAACTAATTCTTTAAATCTAAATTTCTGGACAATTCGGATTTTCGGGTTGTCACATCCTTTCCCCCTTATAAAAATTCCGTCCTCATAATTTCTTCAAACCACACCCATACTCGGGTCATCACATTCACCCCTTCTTCACAGAATTTCATCCTCGAAATTCTAGCCTACCCCTCTTCTCAACTTCTCTTCAAAGAAGTTCTTATCTTTCAAACATTCTCACACCTTCATAACTTATCAAGAATTATGAAATAGAATGAACAACGAGGAATATAAGAATTCCTTTAAAATATTTCATACTTTGCTGAGGGGTCAAATTGACAATGAACTCTTACTAGGTTTAACAGCATGACGTCGTAACCTTTCTTTCCACGGTCAATTTACAATCACCAAGAAGGTAAACTACCTCTTTCATACGTAGGCGATAAACCCATTGTATAACCCCATTTTAGGATATGTTCACCTCAGACTTAGTCATTGGATTTCGCACCAAAATAATTTGGTTCGGCATAACTCTTCAAAGAAAGCTCGATTTTCTTTTAATCATGATATACCATTCATCTTAGCCAAATTAAGTAGCTTAGACCATACCAATAAATTGGACATCAACTTGAAACATTCGTCTAGTCAAATCAATTGACATCAACTACTCTTTAAATTCTTTTGCAATACATCAAAACGTTTTATGACGTACGACACCACAGACTTTTCATAATACGTTGAGGACTTTCGTCGGTTTCAGGACTTCGTCATTATACATCATACCATAGCGGGTTGTTGATCCTAAGATCACATCCAACACTAGGTTCAATAGCATTAATAACTCCATCTTTTTACCATCCTTGCATCGAATGCACAGATGATATAAAATTTATTTTGATATTTCAAATCAATTTATGTCTAGCCAAAATAATTAGCATAGACATACAAAGAATAGTTCTTTTAAAAAATCTATTGGTTCCAAAAGTTGAACCAATTCTTTCGTTTTTCAAACGCACATCAGCATGATTTCAATAAACTTCGAAATCTAGCATAGCTAGATGACTTGGAATATCCTATTCTCCATTTTCCTTCATTGTCTTACTTGCGAAAATACTTAATCTTCTCTAGCACCTTCAATGTTAAGTCTAATTGAAAATACTTACTTTCGACCTAAACATTCTATACCTTAGTATAGTTCATCAACTTACCACACTTTATGTGTTTAGGAACTTTCCACAACCATATGTGTTTAAGAACTTATCTTCGTAATATGTAATCCAGGAACAAATCAAGGACTATCCATATGCTTAGGGCTCAAAAACATAGCATATAACTATGAGTCACAAACTTTTCATAAGTATGAGTTTCAAGAACTCGCACCTATCTTATCATTCTCTACCAATCAAGTATACACATGAGAAAAGATTCACCTTCTCGTCATATACATATTGATAGCACGATATACTATTCCAATGATTATCACTGTAATAACTAAGTAATCACAAACCCCATCCCATTCGAAGGTTCGTACTACTCAGCTATCACATAACTCCTCAATCGAAATCTTAGAACTTCTAACTTTCTCTTTACTTAATACTGTAATTTTCTTTAATTCAGTATGCTATCCTTTACAACTCAATGAAGTTCTTCTTCCCGCACTTTACTTAGTAGTACCATTCATTTGTAGCATTAGCTATGAATCATTCATCGTTTAATGACTCATCTCACATTACGATTTACTATGATCACGTGGTGATCTTCTTATCCTTCTCTTTATGATTATAGTCTTAGGTTCTCATACCTAAGGTTTATAACCTATCAGCTCTGATACCAACTTGTAACGCCCCGAAATCCGGTCTATTTTCACACCCGAATGTCGTACGTCACGAGTACATCATTTATCCAAACATACATCATTATATACTGAAATATAATAACATACATTCTAAATTCTCAGGTTCTAAAACCTTATAATCTTTCTCATTACAAATAATGATAATTACATTATTCCTTTCATCTTACAAGAGTGACTTTTATCCGCCACTAAGGATAAATCACAGTTCATTAAACTAGTCTATAGTTTAATTTTCATCTTTCTACATTACAAGTCTTCACTTGATCTTCTCGCTCATTCACATTATGAATGACACTTCATCAGGATATCGTCAGCTTAATCCTTACGGGATCCTTAAGTTCTTCTAACATTGTTCGCTGAAAATGTTTTTATTTAAAGAAAGTGTGAGCATTCAATTGCCCAGCAAGTCATAATAGTTGAACATATGACTTCAAGAGTTTAACATTCCTTTGGAACTTCGATAACCAAACAAAGGTTATGAAGTAGCTTGAACAATAGGAATAATCTCGATTCTTATCATTTTAAAACATTAGTCACAATCACTTTGAAATACTTTCATTCTCTACTCTCCTTCATACACATTCTGTCCGGCTAGAATCAATAGCACAGACTTAACAATAACGGTTCATGTAACCCGCGTCTACATTCTTTATCTTTTAATCTCATTTAATCTTTTCGTTCAACCTTTATCAAAGGTTTAATACACTTAATTAAGTGTTATATTAGTTGAACTACATGTTCATATTTCTTTCTTTCACATCCCCCGAGATTTGAAAGGTTAAAAGCTCATCATCTGGCACTCGACTTTGCACCAAGGCATTGACCACTCTCTTCACTAAGACTCGTTTTCTGCACGAGCTAGCAAATGTTTGGCTCTCCTATGCTGGTTGTAGTGCCACCTTACAAGGCATGGTTGGCGCCGCGGCGCCAAGCCCTAATCTTAGAAAAAAATTTAAGTGTTAACTTCATTTTGAGACGCTTACTTTCCGATCTCATAACTTCTTCGTTATAACTCAGAACGAGGTCGTTCCAAAGCCATTTTCTTCCTTATTTTATGTACTTTGATTACCCATAGATAGAACTTTGTTCTGCATCCGTTAATGTTCCATTCAATTGGCTTAATCTTCACCCTTCGTTCATTTTATGTTTTTAACGTTCTTCGTTTGTTCTTCCGTAATTCGGTCATCCGAACTCAGAATTCATTCGTTCCTAAGTCCACGATTCACATTTTCTACATTCTCTTACATTCTTATGAAACCCTACATGTTCGGGTTCATTTACTAACTTTCTATTTCTCGTTCATCTTTTACGAATTTTTGCCATAACTTCGTTATAGCTCAATTTTAATATGTTCTTCATGAACGTTTCTAACGTTCCTAACCAAGCAATTTGTAACTAACTTATATGCGATGGTTTTAAACTTGTCCATCAACAACATTTATACTACGATGGTTTTAAACTTGTCCATCAACAACGTTCTTCGCGTTCTTCATTCGTTCTTCATTTTTAATCGATATTTTGATTACAATTTAACTTTTTCTTGGAATTTGATTTTATAGAACATCATTCCTTACTTATTTGACCTACTCATTCTTAATATTCATTCGGATCGCTCAAAATCCTTACGAATGTTACACTTCCTTAAGAAATTTATAAAATAAATTTCTAATTCTTATTTCTTCATTTTTTTCTTATGATTTCAACCATATGAAATCATTTTTAACTTAATCTACTTCTTATCTTCATTAAGTTATGTTTTTGAACATATTAAACTTAAAGAAAATTTGAAGAAACTAGGGTTCAGATTATCGTTCTTCATTAATCTCCTTCCGTCGGACAAAGCGTGCACTCCGGCAAGCTTTTCCTCTTCCTCTTCCTCTTCCTCTTCTTCTCCCATCCTAACTCTCTCTCTTGCTCTCTCAAGTGTTGGTTAAAATTTCCAATCAAACAAATGAGCTTAAGGCTTATTTATATAGAAAACCAAGGCTAGGGGTATTTTAGTCATTTTGCCCTCCCTAACCTCCTTACTATTCAAGGCTTAAGGACTAAGTTAACTTAGCCCTCAAGTTTGCTTAGCCCTTAAGTTTCATAGTTCCGTCTTTCGGGTTTCGTCCGACAGTTTTAAAAACTACGATTCTTAGAATCCAAATATTTTTGGATATTTCGTCTTTCCTCTACTGATTAACTTTTACGTATTCTTCGGATTTCAGAAAAACTGAAAAACACTTTTTGGTGTCAAGCGTTTTCCTTCACATTTTCCCCTAACGTAGTTAAATGAGTAAAAAGTACATAACCGTACTTTTCGTCATTTTTATTTCGTCCGATTTCTGCACATTTTTCGAGAAAAACTTTATCGGCTTACTTAACTTTTCATGATATATTATCGTCAAATACTTCGTCAGAATGTCATTTCGACACACCGAACTCTCGGAAAGGCTTAGGTTATTCAAACCCCAACCCTTAGGGTTTCGTCGGGTGAATAGTGCCTATTTCGTCTTTTTCTTCGAAAATATTTTTGTCTCCGGAAAAATTTTATTTTCGTCTTGAAAATTCTTACTTGTTCAATCTAGCTCGTACCCAGAATCCTCCCGGTTTATAATCATCCTAGGTTCTCGAACGATTAATAAACACATAGCACATAATATTATTAATAAAAATTCCTTTTTATTAATAACTAATTCTTTAAATCTAAATTTCTGGAAAATCCGGATTTCCAGATTGTCACATAAAAACTCATCACTGGCTTTTTTTTCCTTCACTCGGTAGCTACTGGCTGGGCCCTTCCTTTACCTCGTCTTTGTGCATGTCAGCCACTCTCGCCTCAACCGTGTCAAATCGCCGAAATGCCATGAGCCACTCTCTTCTCTATTTCACGTGTCGCGGCGCCACTCAAGCAGAGGTGATGGTCCGAATGTCGTCAGGTCAGCAAAGACCGCCTCCTAAGGCTTAATCGGCGTTAAGGTGAGAGAACAAAACCTAGAAAATTTTTCTAAGTCTTAGAAATTGCTTAAGATGCTTACTTCTCGATTCCATAACTTATTCGTTATAACTCGGAACTAGGTCATTTCAAAGCCATTCTCTTCTTTATCTTACGTACTTTGACTACCCATAGATAGAACTTCGTTCTGAATCTATTAACATTCCATTCAATTGGCTTAATCTTCTATTTTTGTTCATTTTACGTTATTAACGTTCTTCGTTCGTTCGTCCATAATTCGGTCATCCAAACTCGGAATTCGTTCGTTCTTGAGTACACGACTCACATTTTATACATTCTTTTACATTCTTATGAAACCCTACACATTCAGGTTCATTTATATACTTTCTATTTCTCGTTCATCTTTTACGAATTTTTGCCATAACTTTGTTATAGATCAGTTTTTATCCGTTCTTCATGAACATTTCTAATGTTCCTAACCAAGCAATTAGCAACTAACTTATACGCGATGGTTTTAAACTTTTCCATCCACAACAATTATCCTACGATAGTTTTAAATTTGTCCATCAACAACGTTTTTCACGTGTTTTTCTCGTTCTTCGTTCGTTCTTCATTTTTAATCGATATTTTGATTACGATTTTACTTTTTCTTAGAAGTTGATGTTATAAAACACCATTCCTTACTTAATTCACCTACTCATTCATATAATCCACTCGGATCGTTCTAATTCCTTATGAATCTTATACTTCCTTAAGAAATTTTTAACATAAACTTTAAATTTCTTATTTCTTCTTTTCTCACACTAGTACAAAACTATAAAAGGACAACACTTAAAAGATGACGTTTTTATAAAAAAAACGTTGTGGTATTTTTTTTATAACGTTTTTAAAAAAAATGTTGTAGATACATATAAAAAACGTCATGTATTTATAAGGGTAATTTTGAGTTTTAAATAGATAACATTTTTTTAAAAAAAACATTATGTATGTAAAAAACACGGAGGAAAAAAAACATGGAACTAAATTTGAAATTAAAACAAAACGCCAGCCTCACTTGTAGCCCAAAACCCTAGCCTCTTTTCTCTCTCACTCCCTACCTCCACAACCATCAGAAATGGTCACCACTGCTCGCCCCGATTTTGATTCAAACCCTTGAATCCGACATGGCCACCGACAGCCCCACCGCCACCAACTCCCTCCCTTTACCGAACGTTATGAAGGCCCCAATCCATCCCGATCTCGTCAATTCTGTCCACTGACTGTGTACGGGACTGAGGGCTCCAAGCTCGTGAAGGCCTTCCGTAACATCCCTGGTGTTGAGATCGCGAATATGGAGCATCTCAATCTTTTGAAGCTTTCCCCTGGTGGTCATCTTGGAAGGTTTATCATCTGGGCCAAGTCTGCCTTTGAGAAATAGGATTCCATTTATAGGTCTTTTGATAAGCCTTTTGAGAAGAACAGGGGATACATGTTGCCTAGAGCGAAAATGGTGAATGCTGATCTTGATACAGTCCATGTGTTGCAGCTTCTTTTCAGCTCCCACCCTTAACTTTACCAATTTAATACATTATCTTTGCTTTCTTTATGTATATTTTAAAACCTAATAATGGAATACCCATTGACTATTGTGTGTCATATCTTCTTTATTAAAGTTTATGTGAATCCATGTCAGGGATTGAATTGCTGATAGGATAGTAGCTGCCTACCATCTCTTTTGCTTCAATTGTCTGTAAGTACTATCAAATACCCTTTGAAATTCTATTGTTTTATTGTTCAATTTCACTTCTCAACCTTAATAATTATCAAGTATTCCATACTCACCATTTCCTGGGAGTATAATCCTGATAATATGAGGTAGTATGAAATTCTCATCTAAATTAGGGGAGTTCCTTGTTTGTGTCATCTTTGAGTAACTATTTTAGTTTCTAGCTAATTTCATTTTATTTAGGGTACCTACCTTCTATTTGACGCAAAAAATTGAACATCTTATTTTGTGTATGAGCTTATCACTACTTTACCTTGGTAAGTGCAGGGAGTATCATCGGTGCCATAGGGTTTGCAAACGTCACTCAAAGTCCCCTGTTGTGATTATTGGTGGCAGAGAGCAAAGGCTTTTTGCCAAAGAATGCAGAGTAAGCCTTTAGAATCTTACTGGAACTAAATTATGTTTACGGTCTAGAAGTCAATTACATTCTTGGCTTAATGGCATTCTTATATGATAAGTTCCTTTTAATTTTAACAAAACAACATGTTACTTTAGTTATTCCATCTACAATTTGTTTGAATGTTATAAACTCTGAAATTTAAAACTGCAGTGGGTTTGGACTAAATTGATTTGTTACATGATGGTTGTTTATCTAACCCTTCATAACTTGAATTTTGTCCAGTATTTTTATGTGAGTGGGTTACATTGCTGCAGTGGAAGTTACTAGTTAAAATGCTCGTGGACTTATGGTGTTATCCAAAAGACAAATTTTACGTTGATAGACTAAAATAAAAAATTTTGAAATTGTATGCAGGCAAACATTATTCACTACAATTTCGGTATCTTCCTAACAGATAAACTTGTCAAAAAATCTACCTAAACAATGCTAAAATGTGCATAAATTTCCATAATTGTAGCAAAACATTAATTCATTCTTTCTCTAGTTACCCATACAGTTTAAATAGTTGATCAGTCCTAATTGCATTACCTTGTATGCGTTATCCAATAGTTTCCCTCTTTATGAATCTGCAGAGAGGCTACCACAAAGAGCAAGTACTGAAGAAGATGTGTACATTAACAACCATACAACTATTTGGGGTTCATGGTGGAATAACCACCAAAGGGGGATATAAGTACTTCAAACAGTAATTGAAATAGCTATTATACGAGCTCTCTTTGGAATTGAAGTCGCCAAAGTCTGCCGCAGATCTTATAAGGCTAATATTGCTCAGTAAAGAGGCCTGGAAGGTTAGTGTTTTTAATCCTTTATTTATACACACACTTTGTAGTAGGAAAGTAACTTATTGATGGAGAAGAGTCGCAAGTAAAAGGAGCAAGAGTCCACCTAAGGGAGAATAACTTAATAATTTTTCTTTTCAAAACTCACTTTACTAGATGAAAGTGTTAGTTCAATAGTTGTGCGACTACAGTTTATTATCAGTTGGATCTAAAAGGATTTAGTTCTGATTTACACCGGTTATAGTCATATAAGGTTTAATTAGCTGTTATATATAGAGATTTCTGCTAGCGACAAAACATAAAGATCTTTGTTGTGAGTAGATATAATGGTACAATATGTAATGAAGTGCATATATATGGGTTAATATGTTGATGTGTGGCAAGGTTTGTCTTGAGATATATCATTTTCAATTTCTTTTAGGCGGTTGCTGACTTACTATAGTATAAATCTAAATTTTTGTGGTATTTTAGTTAACCTGCTCGTCTTGTTGCTAGGTTTCCTAATTTTTGTGATGTTTTATATTGATTCCATCTTGGATGGAAACTTCACTCTTGAGCATGCTTTACTTGCTTTCACCCTTGGTGTCAAGCAGATGATTTGTTGTTGTAGTAAGGTGAGAAGGCTTATAGATTGATATGTTATTAGATTTATATTATCCTGGGTTTTAACCAACTTTTAACTTTTTATCATGGGCTCTTCCTGGTGACAATGTGGGCTTCAACGTCAAGAATGTTGCAGTTAAGGATCTCAAGCGTGGTTATGTTGCATTCAACTCCAAGGATTACCCTGCCAAGGGAGCTGCCAACTTTATATCTCAGGTCATCATCATGAACCTCCCTGGATAGATTGGAAATGGATATGCCCCAGTTCTTGATTACCACACCTCTCACATTACTGTCAAGTTTCCTGAGCTCTTGACCAAGATCGACAACTTAGGTAGTGCACCACAACTTAGGTAGTGCTCCACAACTTAATTTTATGGATAGTTTGGTATATTTTGTGGATGAAGTAATTTGAAACTGTAAACGAATGATATTATTGGGATGTATTTTGAATTGTTGATACATTTTGCCTTTAAATTTAAATGAGAATTTAGACCTTTTAGCTATATATCATGTCATTAGCATATTACAGGTGCATTGATAATATAGGTGGACCACAACCTTTTTTTTTCTTTTTTTTAATCTACAACATTTTTAAAACATTGTGTAAATATGCCTAAACGTTGTCTGATATACTAAACAACAACATTTTTATCCAAAAAATATTGTGGAAAGCAGCTACTGAATCATTTGGCTTTTGTTGAGCACTACTTGACGCATGCTCGTTTTCAGCCCAGTCAATATTGGTAGGGCCATACGCATCAACCAACATCTGCACGACGTCATAGTTATTTTCTTGCGAATCCCCGTGATCTGATTGGTCTACAGTACTATATGTTCGTTCTCTAAACTCAGCTGATTCCCCGTGATGAACCCATACCGAATACCCATCCACAAACCCACGTGAATATAAGTCAAATTTAACTTCATCGGCACTCTTCCATATAATGTTCTTACACTTGAAACACGGGCATCTCATCTTTCCGTTCGGATCATCAACATGTTCTATTGCTTTGTACATAATATTGGACACCCCTTCACGGTACGCATCAACTAATCCCCTCCCATCAATTGGTATCCTACTAGACATCCAACTCCCGGTCGGTGACATCTTTAATTGAAGAAAATACCCAATTAGAATATATGCATGTATTTAGTTTACCTAGTATATATATCCACTCTACAGGGGTTAGGCTTCTATCCCATTCCAGGATGCATCTCCTCACTAGTGCCATTCACAAGGTGTGTATTTATAATATTTTAAGAAAATTTTTGCATCACCTCCCCATGGTCTCCAAGTACACGAAATAGATCAAGATAACTTAGTCTAAGTATGCACTCGAAGAACATATGTAGAGACACCAGCTGAAAAATCCTCAAAATATTATAAACACGTACGCATCTTGTGAATTAGCACCGACCTAAGTGAGAGACATAACATCCAGTAACAGTCCCAAACTGGGGACTATTCGGCATTCACTCCTACTGAATGAATGTCAAACGGGTTTCTAAGTTTCAAAGTATATTACATATATATATTTATGAGTGTATTGAACAGCAAAGGGAGAGTATTATTGAGTTTATTGAAAATTATGGAAAACTAAGAAAATGCTACTTAGTTTATTAGTTGCAAATCTAAGTTTCATATTAGTTGCAGTTGCAGCTAATAGTACTCCAACCGGTTCCGCGACAGTAATCGTACAAAAAAAGGGTCGTAGTTCCTGTTTGTGTCCTATACTCTATTAATAAAGTTAATTGAATTACTGCGGACATTCCTCACTGTTCCACCATAACAGATGACAACATCCCGAAGGAGTTCCATTAAGCTATTGAAAAAAGTTCCAAGTTAAGCAACCCTCTAGATAAATGAATGATCACTTCTCTACTATGAATGAATCATTGCCTGGTATGGGTTCAATCTATGCCATAGAAAGCTTCTCACCACTCCAAATACCCATCTGAGGAATTTGGAGTGGTGAGAAGCTATCTATGTCATGGATTGGACCCATATCAGGGAATGCTTCATTTCCAGTAGAGAAGTGATCGTTCGCTCATCTAGAGGGTTGCTTAACCTATAATTTTGTTCAACAACTTAATGGCACCCCTTCCATATGTTGGCATCTGTTATGATGGAATAGTGAGGAATGTCTTCAATAATTCAATTAACTTTATTATTCGAATATAAGACACAACGTAAACTACTTACTTTTTTTTTTAAATCTTGTCGAGAACCTATTGAGTACTATTAATTTGAATCGCTACGTCAATCTTGCATACAAGGAAGAGTACATATATGTAGGTAGAGAGTATTATCGAGTTTATTGAAAATTGTGGCAAACTAAGCAAATGCTTATTTAGTTTATTTTACAAAGATAAACTAAGTAAAGCGATACTTAGTTTATGAGAATTGTTATTTGGAATCTATAGACTCATCGCTCGATATTCACTCCTACTTGTCAAACGGGTTTCTAATTAAGTTGCAAAGTATATTATTTTATTTTCATGACAACATTCTTATATATTCAGTCTCATTGAATTGCATCCCAACTAAGCAAATGCTACTTAGTTTATTATTTTGAGTTGATTTAATGTATTATTTTAATTTATTTTATTTTACTTTAATTTATTAATTATTTTGTTTTATTTTAATTTATTTTATTTTATTTTGTATTATATAATATAATTTTTAAATTTTTTATTAAATTAAATTAAATTAAACTACCTTATAACATTTATTAATTATTAAATTTAATTTAATTTAATTTTAATTTAATTTATTAAATTTATTTTATTTTATTTTATTTTATTTTTATTTTATGTTATTTTTATTTATTAATTATTTTAATTTAATTTAATTTATTTTTTATTATATTATATTATCTAATTTTAAAATTTATTTTATTTAATAAACTAAATTAAATGAAATTTATTGTTTTATTTATTTTATTTATTTATTAATAAATTTTATTTTTAATTTAATCTATTTATATATTAAATTATATTTATTTCATTTATTAAACTTTATTTTATTTTATTACTAATTATATATTAGTATATGAAATAGTGAATTTTTATTTTATTTTGTTTTTTAATTAAGTTGATTAAAATAATTGATATTTGAAGTATACATTATTTGTCGAAAACTAATTAAGTAAATGCTACTTAATTAGTGAATTTTAGTATTAGTAAATTAAGTAATAAATAGTTATTAGAGCCAACAGATTTTGCATCTCAAGAATTCTGACAGAATTTCTTGGGAAATTTCGTCGAAAATATCAAGCATCACATTACTTTACTGTTATTAACATACAACATACAATATTGGAATTGAAGAAATATACACTACAAATACATAAAAAAAACAAAAAATAAAATGGATGTTATACAAGTACAAAAGCTGCAAATGACCAATTTCAGACCTAAATGACCAATTTCAGATAAATTATAAACAAAAAAAAGAATTCATACATTATAATACCAAAATTCTAGTAATATCAATCCAAAAACAAAATAAATTTAGACCAATTGCACATTATAATACCAAATTCATACACAAATTTCATACTCAAATTTCATACTACTAACATATAATATATACTCAATACCTGGAAAATTAGGAAAAACAGCAGTCCTGTGGGTGGTGAATCCAAGGTTGGGTACTAGGTGGGGTGGTACCTGGACGTGAGCCTGGGGTCCTGGGAGAGGGGGGTACCTGGGGTTGGTGGGGTGGGGTACCGGACGTGTGAGGGTGGGGGACGACAGGGGAGAGGGTGGGGTGCACGGGCAAGTGGGGGGTCGCAGTGGGGGACGACCAGTAGGGGGGAGCAGGGGGGGTGTAGGGTGGGGGACCGGGGAGAGGGCGATGGGAGTATTCGATCGTATGAGAGAGAGAGAGTAGTCGACTAGTATTTAGAGTGAGAGACGGAGAGATATGAAAATGAGAGGGCGCAGAGAAGGGGAAGGATTTTTTTAGGTTTATTTCAACGGAATTTGGTCGCGGTTATGTCTGTCGACCATAAGCTAATCTCGACGAAGTATTCAGTCGAGGATGACACATATTCTGTCGACTTTATATTCACGCTGGCGGGAAACCCTCGTGTAAGACCCCGAATTTTATGAAATAAAATTATTCAAATTTTCTTATAATTATTATTCAGTAAATGGTTAAATTGATAAAGAGTAAAGTTAAGGGTGATATATAAAAATTTTACAAAATAAGTAAGTGGTTATAAAATATTCATTTTTGTCGGGGAATATTCGTTTGGTCGTGGAATATTCTTGTTGTCGGGGAATATTCATACGACGACGCAGCCATTCGTGGGCCTCATATAATGAATAAGCGTCGATGAAGAAAAGCGACAAAGTTTGAGTTTTTATAAATAACGGCGTAATTGTTACCGTATTAACACATTGGGTTACCGGTGGTTAAAATCTGATGTCTGGCGTGGTGTCACAAGAGTACACGGTGTATTGCACAGTATTATTGAATTATTGATTCGTACGTAAGAAGACAATACTCAATAATTGTTATAGTAGTTACTGTTCAATATTTTATTTTATTGATTCAATAATTGTTGCGTTGATATTTTATATTATTGTTGTTTCAATAATTGTCACTACATAGTATTTTCCAATATCAGATCAATAATTCATATTATTTGAATAATATTATTAGATAGCATTATTGGCAATGTCTAGAAAGTTTTGTCAAGGAGAGGTTTGGTCACCTAATTGCGCGCCAGTAAGAAGAAATCCTTATTGGAAAACCCCCTCTTTCCTAGGAACTGCCTGGTTGTCATTATTGTGATTCTGTAATATTTATTTGTGAATAATTAATTATTGATTTATATGATAAAAAAATATTTATTTGATGTGGATATAAATGATGGATTTATTTATGTGGTTATAAATGAAGGAATTAGTGTTGAGGGGTTTTATCAGTATTTTATCGGAATGAAGGTATTAAAGATCAAATCGGTGTTCTAAAGCTCTATTGCGTGAGTTATAATTTTTAATCCGACCGTTGGATCGTTGTGATTTTTGGTTATGTTATACATATATAAGTTGAGTATATGTCCACAAATTTTGAACCGTTAAAAATGAATGTATAAATTGCTATGATTTTTAAGAGGTGACTGGTTCAGAAATTGTTGAAGTTTCGGAATTTATCATTTTGGTGGAAAATTCTAGAATGCATGGGCCACACCTATGGTTGGTGAAGAAATGTGCTGAAATTCTAATTCAAATGTGGTGGGTGGAAATAGTAGCAGGTAAAGCCATCAGTAGTGGTCAAGTCTGTTTTTGACGTATAACATTTTCCTATAAATAGAGGGCTAAGTTAGAATTAAAAATCACACTAGAAACATAAGCTTTCTCTCTTTCTCTCTCTATATTATCGATCGTATTTTGATACTTTGAGAGTTGCTATTGAGTGCAAGTTTCCTTCAGCGTCATATCCGACATTCCAGTCAGAAATACTACTCTTTTGAGGTAAGAGATTTTAAGGGTTATTATGTTTCTTCAGTTTCGTAATTTTTCTGACCTTCAAAATTTCTGGAAAAATTTGAAATGATATTTTGATGAGTTTTCTCGATTGTGTCCAAAAATGACGATTTTTCGATGTATAGATTAGGAGTTATGGATTTTATGAGAATAGAATATTTTAAAAGTAAACCCTTATAACTCCTTGTGGTTAACTCCAAAATTGGTGAAATTTTTATTGGGAGTACATCTATATAACATCAGTATATTCTGTAAATTTCAAAATTTTTGGACAAACGTATAGTTTATGATAAATGTCTAAATATTCGGCAGTTTTGGCCATATGAAAAATAGTAAATGAATTTTAAAAATTCCGAGAAAAATATATGTTCAATATGGGACTATATTCTGCTAAATCTCAGAAAAGAAAATTTATTTGACTGATTTGGTATTTTTCATGAAAATGGACTAGTTATGAGTAAATGAATTAAATATGTTATGTGAAGTAAGAAAATTGAAAAATAGGATTTTATAGCTTAAGAATCCTATATGAGGTATATGTAGATTTTTGATGAGGGTTTTGGTTATTGGTGATGAAATATTATGAGTTTGGCATTTTAGGATGATTAAATGCAGTAATTAGTAAAGTGTAAACAATTAGAATAAATTTTTTATAAGTTTAAGAAATGTTTAAAATATTATTGTAATATTAATAATATTAGATTATGAGATTATTAAGTGATTTATAACATTTGGATTAAGGTGTTATAAATATTAATATGGATTTTATTGTGAAATTTTATCTTTTTGTGACGGGGTTACTATTCACGGGATACTATTCACGACAAAATTAGTTTCTTTTTCTGACCAAATTATCGTTGATTTATGAATCTTACTCTTGAAATTAAATCCATGTTTTGATCATATTATTTTTATTATCATATATAACATTTTTTTAATCCTGGTGATGAAATTTCTCTTTGACTTAAGTGTAAAGATGGGTAGATTATTGGTATGATCATGACTATGGGTTCTCTTTGGCCAGTAGTGCAAAGATGAATTGTTAACTGGTATGATCATGACCATTGAATTTACAATTGAATATTTTTTGCTTAAGTGCAAAGGTGAATTGATCAACATGGTTATAATTATTGTTTATATAAATTCGGAAATGATTATATATTTCTTTGAGATATTAATATCTTTGGGCCGTAGGCAAAGATGACATGTTGTTGAATATCTTTTGGCTCAGAAAGTGCAAAGATGAATTGTTGATGAATATCTTTGGCCCAGAGTGTAAAAAGATGACCTATTATTGAATATCTTTGGCATGTAGTACAAAGATGACACATTCCGCGAATATCTCATGTCACGTATGGTAAAGATGAATCTGTTGATGAATATCTTTGGCCCAGTAGGCAAAAAGATAAATTTATTAGTATGATTATGAACAAGAATTGTGATTTGGTATAACCATGATCTTTGATATTTCGTAAAGGCAGGTGATGTAAATTATCTTCGCCCTAGATGAGAAGAGGAATTTAGAACCACAATTATGGTTATAAGTTATTCACATGATTGTGGGCGAGGCTGTTAATTGATGTTACAGGAATTAAAGCATTGTTGGTGGACTTTTAACATGGAGAAGATAATAGACTTTATGGTACATGATAGTAATCTTCTCATTTTTCTTTGGGGTCTATTGGATCAACCAAGGATAATTCTCTGGACATATGATATCTATCATAACTTAGATTCATGGCCTCCTATGTACGAAGGTTTTCTTGAGCATTTCCCAAAGATTTTAATTTCTAAAATAGTTATTGACTGTACCTTTATGTAAGGTGCCATTGTGACGCGGTTTGTCACGGTTGGGACATGAGTCATGATTCGTGATATATTTGTATCAAAACTTCGATATATGTGTTGTTGTAGTAATAAAGTTGTAGTTATTTTACGTACCATATTTTTGGCGCACTCGTAATAGGTTGGATGGATTGGACTTATTTTGGGGCATCACATTTGGTATCGAGCTTAGGGATATGATCTCTGGCGGAGATCCGAGATTAAAACTAGGACGGGAGAGACGAGTAATATCCTTCGCTAGTGTGTGTCTTACCTAAGCTGAATTTTCTTACTTAAGTTGACAAATTGTGATATGTCAATTAACCTTTGTTTTGAAGCTATATTCTAGAATAATATCTGAAATACAGGAGATGAGCAATGGAGAAATCATGATGACAGGGAAGATGGAATCTGAGATGAAAGCAAGGTATTCTCAATTTTTTGAAATACTAGGTACGTAAATTTCAGGGATGAAATTTCATAAGGAGGGAAGATTGTAAGACCCCGAATTTTATGAAATAAAATTATTCAATTTTTTTTTATAATTATTATTCAGTAAATGGTTAAATTGATAAAGAGTAAAGTTAAGGGTGATATATAAAAATTTTATAAAATAAGTAAGTGGTTATAAAAATATTCATTTTTGTCAGGGAATATTCGTTTGGTCGTGGAATATTCTTGTTGTCGGGGAATATTAAATGCTGATTTGTATGAACCATTCGTGGGCCTCATAATGAGAATAAGCGCCGGATGAAAAAAGCGAGAAAGTTTGAGTTTTTATAAATAACAGCGTAATTATTACCGTTAATTAATAATCTGTTGGGTTACCTGGTGGTTAAAATCTGATAGAATACGCATGGTGTCACAAGAAGATAAGGTGTATTGCATGTATTATTGAATTATTGATTCGTACGTAAGAAGACAATACTCAATAATTGTTACAATAGTTACTGTTCAATATTTTATTTTATTGATTCAATAATTGTTGCGTTGATATTTTATATTATCGTTGTTTCAATAATTGCCACTGCACAATATTTTCCATTATGAGATCAATAATTCATATTATTTGAATAATATTAGATAGCATTATTGGCAATATCTAGAAAGTTCTGTCAAGGAGAGGTTTGGTCACCTAATTGCGCGCCAGTAAGGAAAAATCCTTATTGGAAAGCCCCCTCTTTCTTGGGAACTGCTTGGTTGTCATTATTGTGATTCTGTAATATTATTTATGAATAATTAATTATTGATTTATATGATAAAAAAATATTTATTTGATGTGGATATAAATGATGGATTTATTTATGTGGTTATAAATGAAGGAATTAGTGTTGAGGGGTTTTATCAGTATTTTGTCGGAATGGAGGTATTAAAGATCAAATCGGTGTTCTAAAGCTCTATTGCGTGAGTTATAATTTTAATCCGTAGTTGGATCGTTGTGATTTTTGGATATGTTATACATATATAAGTTGAGTATATGTCCACAAATTTTGAACCGTTAAAATGAGCGTATAAATTGCTATGAATTTTAAGAGGTGATCGGTGAGAAATTGTTGAAGTTTCGTAATTTATCATTTTCGTGAAAAATTCTAGAATGCGTGGGCCCCACCTATGGTTGGTGAAGAAATGTCTTTGAAATTCTAATTCAAATGTGGTGGGTGGGAAATAGTAGCGTGTAAAGCCATCGTGTGGCAAGTCAAGTCTGCCTGCCCGGCTAACATTTTCCTATAAATAAAGGGCTAAGTTAGAATTAAAAATCACACTAGAAACATAAGCTTTCTCTCTTTCTCTCTCTATATTATCGATCGTATTTTGATACTTTGAGAGTTGCTATTGAGTGCAAGTTTCCTTCAGCGTCATATCCGACATTCCAGTCAGAAATACTACTCTTTTGAGGTAAGAGATTTTAAGGGTTATTATGTTTTCTTGGCCAGTAATTTTTCTGACCTTCAAAATTTCTGGAAAAATTTGAAATGATATGTTGATGAGTTTTCTCGATTGTGTCCAAAAATGGCGATTTTTGGATGTATAGATTAGGAGTTATGGATTTTATGAGAAAAAACTATTTTAAAAATAAACCTTTATAACTCGTTGTGGTTAACTTTAAAATTGGTGAAATTTTTATTGGGAGTACATCTATATAACATCAGTATATTCTGTAAATTTCAGAATTTTTGGACAAACATACAGTTTATGATAAATGTCTAAATATTCGATAGTTTTGACAATATGAAAAATAGTAAATGAATTTTAAAAACTCTAAGAAAAATATATATTCAATATGGGACTATATCCTGCTAAATCTCAGAAAAGAAAATTTATTTATACTGATTTGGTATTTTTCATGAAAATGGACTAGTTATGAGTAAATGAATTAAATATGTTATGTGAAGTAAGAAAATTGGAAAATAGGATTTTATGACTTAAGAATCCTATATGAGGTATATGCAGATTTTTTAAGAGGGTTTTGGTTATTTGTGATTAAATCTTATGAGTTTGGAATTTTAGGATGATTAAATGCAGTAATTAGTAAAGTGTAAACAATTGGAATAAATTGTTTATAAGTTTAAGAAATGTTTAAAATATTGTTGTAATATTAATAATATTAGATTATGAGATTATTAAGTGATTTATAACATTGGGATTAAGGTGTTATAAATATTGATATGGATTTTATTATGAAATTTTATCTTTTTGTGACGGGGTTACTGTGACGCCCCCAAAATAGGTATACATCACCCATCTTGGGTCGCCAAATACATGATACAGAATACAAATACAATCTTAAATATACAACAAGAGCTGTGAGTTTGATTACAAATATTGTCTTCTAGACAATATCCACTCTCAGAATAAGTCCTCATTACAATTATTATCACACTATTTCATAGAATAGTGAGGACTACTAACGCTATCATCTGGACCATCACTCCGTTCCCCGACTAGTCCCTACTATATTCTCATTTCCTGAAGAGAACAGTGAAAGAAAGGGTGAGCTCAACTAGCCCAGTAAGAAATATTATGACTAAGATAATGCAGGATAAATTATCATTAGCCTTCAACAATGTTAAACTGATAAAATACAATAGACAACAAGTTTAACTGCAGCGAAATAAGAAATCCATTAAAAGAGTCAAGTAGAGAATAAAATCTACTATCTTTTATGATTTAAAAAGTTTATTATCAATATTTTATCGCTGAGACTCAGCTTAATAAATAATTCACATCATCCCTGCACTACGACCAAGGATATTCATTAGTATCACGACCACAAATTATCCATGCACTACGGGCCAAGGATATTTGTGTATTTATCAATGGTCATGATCATGCCAGCAATTGTACATCAATGCACTACGGGCCAATGAGGACTTTTACCACATCATTTGTAACATTACGGTCATAATTATACTGAATAATCCTTGCTCATAATCATACCAAATCCATCTATGCACTACAGGCCACAGATAACTTTCAAAAATATAAACATGAGGATGATGACAATGATATAAGAATTCAATAAAATAAGTTCAAGAATTAGTTTATCTAGAAACTAATAACGTCCAAATTGTCAACATGATACTTCTTTGTAGAGTAAAATTCAAGAATGGTCAGAAGAATATTTCCATGAAAAGATACTGGATGAAGCCCAAATATCAAGGATATTCCACTAATTTCATGGAGTATAGAATTTAAACTTTAACCAACTAAGTATAATAAAGAATGGAATAACAAAAGAAATCACCAGGCATGTGATAGATCGCACAGGCAGGTTATTCCAACAGAATAATAAATAATGGAATAACAATGAATTCACCGTAAATGCGATAGAAGCCTTGCAGAGATAGGTTATTCCAGCGAGAATAATAAATAATGGAACCAGTCGGCATAAGCGTCTGCATGAGGATATCTTGACAGTAATAATAAATAATGGAACTGAGTTAAAGCGAAAGCGCATGACATGGATATTCGCTGTAATAATAAAGAATGAAATAATAGAAGAATTTCATCATGTATATATGCGAGATTGCCGCATAGACAGGCTATTCTAACATAATAATAAGGAATAAAATAATAGAAGAATTTCACCATGTATGCAGTACTTCGCATAAACAGGTTATTCCAACATAATAATAAGGAATGGAATAATAGAAGAATTTCACCATGTATGCAGTACTTCGCATACATAGGTTATTCCAACATAATAATAAGGAATGAAATAATAATAGCTCTCTTCATAAATATGAAAGAAATAATTTCCCTTATGAGTACAACAAATAATATCCCTTACCTTAGAAAAAACTGGATATCGAAGTAGTGAAGTAGCAAAATACTCTTCTTCTTTCTCTCTATAATTTTTCTCTCAAGAGTTTTAGTGAATTCGTAAGAAATAATGAAGGAATGAGCTTTTATTTATAGGAGAATGGACTGAATAGTAACTAATTCATGAATGGTCCAGATTGATTTACTTTTAAACTGACGGTCCATATTAAAACTTAAAGCAATGGTCCATACTGATTCACTATTAAAACTTTAAACCAACGATCCATATTGATTCACTATTAAAACTTTAAACCAACGATCCATATTGATTTACTATTATAAATTCAACCAATGGTCTGAAAAATTAGCACATCTCCTCATGGAATAATATTGTACCCAAATATAATTTGGACTGAAAAAAAATATTGTTCGGGAGAATAGTAACTCGTGAATAGTAACTCATAAATAGTAACTCGTGAATAGTAACTCGTGAATAGTACTCCAACACGAAAAGTGTCCCGAATACCTGATTGAAGAATATAACCTCCAGACATCAATTATCATCAAAATAGATGTCGATTTCTACTAACACAAATAATCCCAACATAATGAAACTATCAAATTCATCTTTAATCAACACGAACTTATTCATCATTAATATTATAACTTTCAATATTTAACAATCAGGTTGTTCCCAAGAAAGAGGGGGCTTTCCAATAAGAATTTCTCCATATTGGCGCGCAATTAGGTGACCAAACCTCTCCTTGACAGAACTTCTAGACGTTATAAATATTGCAATTTAATAATACGAATAACTTTGTCGTCTCAATTATTGATTTAATATTATAACATATACTACAGATGATACTGTGACAATAATTGAATCAATAATATGAGAGATATGATGCAGCAATTACTGTAGCAATAATTGAGTATAACTAAGTTATTTCTCACGTAAGCATCAATAATCAATATCGGTGCTACTATGCAACCCACAGCGTATTCTTGTACTTTTACTACTAGAGTAGTTCAACAAGATAACGGTAAAACTTCCTAGTTATTTTCATAAAAATATTTTTGTTGTTTTCTAAATCCGACAATAATTATGTTATGGGGTCCACCAATGATTGCGCCGTTGTACGAATATTCCCTGCTAAAACGAATATTCCTCGACCAATCGAATATAATACAACAACTTGTATACTTTGCAAAATTTATAAATACTACCCACAATTATAACATTATCTCAAATCCACACCATTATATTCAAAAAAAATATTTCGACAAAATTAAATCTTTATTCGTAAAATTTGGGATTTTATAATCTCCCCTCCTTATGAAATTTTTCCCTCGAAATTTACGTACGTATCTGGTATACCGAACAGATGAGTACACTTTGTCAGATTCTAACTCTTGAGGTATAACCTTTAAGCGTAGAATATATTCCAGGATTTTAACAGGTACATCTTCATACGTTAAATTATCCGCATTATTTAAATGGAGTTCTAAATCAATAATGTGGTTCGGGTTGTCCACATATTTACGTAACATCGATACGTGACAAACGTTATGAACACGCAACATATTTGGCGGTAAAACGAGTCCATAAGCCATAGTTCCTACTCGATCGGGGATTTCAAATAGGCCAATTAAATCGAGGATTGAGATTTCCTCTCTTCATTGATTCTTGCTTCTAGAATAACGCCCTCTTGAACCTTCTTTTTCGTGTTCATCAGCTCTGGGTCTGTAGCTTGAGCGGCTTTAACTTTATCGATTAAAGTCGATTTTACTCGTATATTCGTTATCTTCACATAGGTTCGTATATTCACACTCGTAAACGCATACGATCTTCTACTCAACGCGTCAACTACCACATTCGTTCTTCCACGATGATATTGAATGGTCGTAACCTTCAACAGCTTGAGCCATCGTCTTTGGCGCATTATACGTTCGTTTTGGGTGAAGAAATATTTAATGGTTGAAGAAATGAGTTTTGTCAAAATCGATACAAAATTCGATTTCACGTTACAGGAGTAGGCTAAGAAGTCTTCAAGAATACGTCAGGAAATTTATTAACAATAGAAATATCATTCAAAACTGTGACTCTCATCCAAGACTTGGATAACACATGTAATGAAGGTTTCTCCTAATGGAGTTTCAACAGATAAGTCAAAGTCTAACTTTCCGAGTCAAATTTTAAGCGTTGAGCATAAGCAAGAGAGATAAAAGAATGGGTAGAACCAGTATCTAATAAGGTATAGACTTCGCAAATATTTATAATTAACTAACCCGTGCTAACTTCGTTTGGGTTACTCGCTTTTTGAGAAGTCACGAAAAATGCTCTTCCTGAAACCACCGACTATATTTTGTCCGTATCCGCCTTTGGTGCCATCGTCCCAGCTGCACTTAACTTCACTATACAACAAAATTGAGCTAAATGACCTTCTCTTCTTGAAATTTCCACTTCTATTATCTTGGCCATGTTTACCACCGAAGTGGTTACCATTCTTGGCATGATAATTTCCCCCACGATGGTCATCATTGTTCCGATGGCCGTTGCCACTGGTACGATTATTATTGTGTTATTGGTCGTTACCTTGGTTGTGCTAACTCATTATCGCGCTCCAATAACTGAGCCCTATTCACAACATCTGAATATAACAAAGTTTATGAGAAATGAAGTATTGATGTATATCAGGTTTCAAACCTCTTAGAAACATTCGAGTCATTCGCTCCTTATTATCGACCAAATGGGATGCAAACCGGGATAACTCATGAAACTTATCCTAAATCTTTGCGATACTTGATCATATTATTTTGCTCCATTGCTTATCTCAACATTTTCAGATGCCATTTTTAAACACTATCACAAAATAAGGGTTAATTAACATAACACATATTATCCCTATACCCTGACCGACCAATTAAATACCAAATAAACTTAGGTAGGTTATACTAGCGAAGGAATTCCCCGTCTCTCCCCTCCTAGTTCTTGTCTCACATCTCAGCCAGGGATCATATCCCTAAGCTTTGATACCAACTGTAACGCCCCTAAAATAGGTATACATCACCCATCTTGGGTCGCCAAATACATGGTACAGAATACAAATACAATCTTAAATATACAACAAGAGTTATGAGTTTGAATACGAATATTGTCTTCTAGACAATATCCACTCTCAGAATAAGTCCTCATTACAATTATTATCACACTATTTCATAGAATAATGAGGACTACTAATGCTATCATCTGGACCATCACTCGGCTTCCGACTAGTCCTCGCTACATTTCTCATTTTACGAAGAAAAGCGGTGAAAGAAAGGGTGAGCTCAACTAGCCCAGTAAGAAATACTATGACTAAGATAATGCAGGATAAATTATCATTAGCCTTCAACAATGTTAAACTGATAAAATACAATAGACAACAAGTTTAACTGCAGCGGAATAAGCAATCCATTAAAAGAGTTAAGTAGAGAATAAAATCTACTATCTTTTATGATTTAAAAAGTTTATTATCAATATTTTATCGCTGAGACTCAGCTTAATAAATAATCCACATCATCCCTGCACTACGGCCAAGGATATTCATTAGTATCACGACCATAAATTATCCAAGCACTACGGGCCAAGGATATTCGTGTATTCATCAATGGTCATGATCATGCCAACAACTGTCCTGCACTACGAGCCAATGAGGACTTTTACCACATCATTTGTAACATTACGGTCATGATTATACCGAATAATCCCTGGTCATAATCATACCAAGTCCATCTATGCACTACAGTCCACATATGACTTTCAAAAATATAAACATGAGGATGATGACAATGATATAAGAATTCAATAAAACAAGTTCAAGAATTAGTTTATCTAGGAACTAATAACGTCCAAATTGTCAACATGATACTTCTTTGTAGAGTAAAATTCAAGAATGCTCAGAAGAATATTTCCATGAAAAGATACTGGATGAAGCCCAAATATCAAGGATATTCCACTAATTTCATGGAGTATAGAATTTAAACTTTAACCAACTAAGTATAATAAAGAATGGAATAACAAAAGAAATCACCAGGCATGTGATAGATCGCACAGGCAGGTTCTTCCAACAGAATAATAAATAATGGAATAACAACAGAATTCACCATGCATGCGATAGACCGCACAGATAGGTTATTCCAACAGAATAATAAATAATGGAACCCAGTCAAGCGAAAGCGCGTGTCATGCATGAGACGAGGATATTAAATGAGAATAATAAATAATGGAATCCGAGTCCCACAGAAAAGCCGCATGAGACGGGATATTAAACGAGAATAATAAAGAATGAAATAATAGAAGAATTTCACCATGTATGCAGTACTTCGCATAGAGAGGTTATTCCAACATAATAATAAGGAATAAAATAATAGAAGAATTTCACCATGTATGCAGTACTTCGCATAGACAGGTTATTCCAACATAATAATAAGGAATTGAATAATAGAAGAATTTCACCATGTATGCAGTACTTCGCATACATAGGTTATTCCAACATAATAATAAGGAATGAAATAACAATAGCTCTCTTCATAAATACGAAAGAAATAATACCCCTTACGAGTACACCAAATAATATCCCTTACCTTAGAAAAAACTGGATATTGAAGTAGTGAAGTAGCAGAATACTCTTCTTCTTTCTCTCTATAATTTATCTCTCAAGAGTTTCAAATTGAATTAAAGAAATAATGAATGAGAATGAGCTTCTATTTATAGGAGAATGGACTAAATAGTAACTAATTCATGAACGGTCCAGATTGATTTACTTTTAAACGGACGGTCCATATTAAAACTTAAAGCAATGGTCCATACTGATTCACTATTAAAACTTTAAACCAACGATCCATATTGATTCACTATTAAAACTTTAAACCAGCGATCCATACTGATTCACTATTAAAACTTTAAACCAACGATCTATATTGATTTACTATTATAAATTCAACCAACGGTCTGAAAAATTAGCACATCTCCTCATGGAATAATATTGTACCCAAAAATAATTTGGACCGAAAAAAAAAAATTGTTCGGGAGAATAGTAACTCGTGAATAGTAACTCATGAATAGTAACTCGTGAATAGTAACTCGTGAATAGTAACTCATAAATAGCAACTCGTGAATAGCAACTCGTGAATAGTACTCCGACACGAAAAGTGTCCCGAATACCCGATTGAATAATATAACCTCTAGACATCAATTATCATCGAAATAGATGTCGATTTCTACTAACACAAATAATCCCAACATAATGAAACTATCAAATTCATCTTTAATCAACACGAACTTATTCATCATTAATATTATTACTCATAATATTTAACAACCAGGTTATTCCCAGGAAAGAGGGGGCTTTTCAATAAGGATTTCTCCCTATTGGCGCGCAATTAGGTGACCAAACCTCTCCTTGACTGAACTTCTAGACATTGTAAATATGGCAATATAATAATATGAATAACTTTGTCATCTCAATTATTGATTTAATATTATAACATATAATACAGATGATACTGTGACAATAATTGAATCAATAATATGAGAGATATGATGTGCAATTCTTGTAGCAATAATTGAGTATAAGCGGTGATTTCTCACGTAAGCATCAATAATTAATACTGGTATGCTACTTATGCAACTCACGCCAGATATTCTTTGTACTTTTACTACCGAGTAGTTCAACAGTATTAACGGTAAAACTTCTGCCATTATTTTCATAAAAATATTTTTGTCGTTTTCTCAATCCGACAATAATTCTATTGTGGGGTCCACCAATGATTACGCCATTGTACGAATATTCCCTGCTAAAATGAATATTCCGCGACCAATCGAATATAATACAACAGCTTGCATACTTTGCAAAATTTATAAATACTACCCACAATTATAACATTATCTCAAATCCACACCATAATATTCAAAAAAAATATTTCGAGAAAATTAAATCTTTATTCGTAAAATTTGGGATTTTACAGTTACTCTTCACGGGGTACTATTCATGAAAAAATTGGTTTCTTTTTCTGACCAAATTATCGTTGATTTATGAATCTTACACTTGAAATTAAATCCATGTTTTGATCATATTGTTTTTATTATCATATATAACATTTTTATAATCTTGGTGATGAAATTTCTCTTTGACTTAAGTGTAAAGATAGGTAGATTATTAGTATGATCGTGACTATGGGTTCTCTTTGGCCAGTAGTGCCAAGATGAATTGTTAACTGGTATGATCATGACCATTGAATTTACAATTGAATATTTTTAGCTTAAGTGCAAAGGTGAATTGATCAACATGGTTATAATTATTGTTTATATAAATTCTGAAATGATTATATATGTCTTTGAGATATTAATATATTTGGCCCATAGTGCAAAGATGACATGTTGTTGAATATCTTTGGCGTGTAGTGAAAAGATGAATTGTTGATGAATATCTTTGGCCCATAGTGCAAAGGTGACCTGTTGTTGAATATCTTTGGCATGTAGTACAAAGATGACCTGTTACTGAATATCTGTGGCATGTAGTGCAAAGATGAACTGTTGATGAATATCTTTGGCCCGTAGTGCAAAGATAAATTTATTAGTATGATTATGAACATGAACTGTGATTTGGTATAACCATGATCTTTGATGTTTCAGGTAAAGACAGGTGATGTAAATTATCTTCGTCCTAGATGAGAAGAGGAATTTAGAACCACAATTATGGTTATGAGTTATTCACATGATTATGGACAGGAACTGTTAATTGATGTTATAGGAATTAAAGCATTGTTGGTGGACTTTTAACATGGAGAAGATAATAGACTTTATGGTCTATTTGACTCTTCTAATGAATTGCTCATTCCGCTGCAACTATGGTTGAAAAGTTTTATCATCTACCATATGTTCTAAATCTCTAATTTATTATTGATGAAGGCTATTGATAATTTAATTATTTTTAGTCATGATATTCTTTACTGAGCTAGTTGTGCTCACCCTTTTGCTTTATAATTCTTTTCAGGTAATAAGAGTGTTGCCGGGTCGAGCGGGGATAACAAGGGAATAGAACGGTGGTCTATAGCTGTTGAGGTTCTCCCTAAATAGTATGGAAATAATTTTATTGAGAACTTTAGATAAGTATGTCATATTGTATACGTTATTTGATATTTAATTTTGGTGAACCGAATAGGGTGAGGTGAACCGAGCTTTGGAAGGGTATTTTACCATTATCATACAAGATGTCTAATGACATACAACCTCGTGTTATCATAAGACAGAGTTGTGCACATCCACTTGCTGAGTATATCTACGAGCACTACCTATACGATCTTGGAGTTTAGTTGAAACATAACGTTCAATTGCAGACGGTGGAGATAGTTATGTGTCAAGAGAAGACTCACCATTAGAAGGAACATAATAGTAATCTTCTCATTTTTCTTTGGGGTCTATTGGATCAACCAAGGATAATTCTCTGGACATATGATATCTATCATAACTTAGATTCATGGCCTCCTATGTACGAAGGTTTCCTTGAGCATTTCCCAAAGATTTTAATTTCTAAAACAATTATTGACTGTACATTTATGTAAGGTGCCATTGTGATGTGTTGTCCACGGTTGGGACATGAGTCACAGTTGGTATATATTTGTATCAAAACTCATCATATGTGTTGTTGTAGTAATAAAGTTGTAGTTGTTTTCTGTACCATGTTTTTGGCAACTCAGAATAGGTTGGATGGATTGGACCTGTTTTGGGGGCGTCACACCTCGCGCCAAGGAGGAGGGCTTAAATCAGACTGATGTCCATCGAGGATAAATTAATATCGACTGACGTAATGTCGACTAAATATTCAGTCGGTCTTAGATTAACATCAACTGAATGTGTTTAGTCGACCATAATTCCATCAAAAATAAAGCTTTTTCCTGTAGTGCTACTATCTTCTATGATTTAAAAGTTTATCATCAATTTTATCGCTGAGACTCAGCTTAATAAATAATCCACATCATTGAATTATCCATGTACTACGGGCCAAGGATATTCATTAATATCACAAGCACGAATTATCCATGCACTACGGGCCAAGGATATTCGTGTTTTCACCAATGGTTATGATCATGTCGAACAACAATTCATCTTTGCACCCTTGGCCGAAGAGAACGCATAGTTATGATCATACCAACATCTATCCATTAATGCATTACAGGCTAATGGGGACTTTTACCACATCATTTGTAACATTACGGGTCATGATTATACCGAATAATTCTTGATCATAATCATACCAATCAACAGTCCATCTATGCAGTATGGTCAAAGATGACTTTCATCACAATATAAGCATGAGGATGATAACAATGATATAAGAATTCAATTAAATGAAAGTAGGGATAAATTTTAAAGATTTATAATTTAATTTATCCAGAATTCAATAATATCCAAATTGTCAACATGATACTACTTTGTGGAGTAAAATTCAAGAATAATATTGTATAAAAAATAATTTGGACCGAAAAGAAATTAATTTTTGTCATGAATAGTACTCTAGGTGAATAGTACCCGAGTGAATAGTACCCCGTGAATAGTACTTCAGGAATAGTACTTCATGATAGTACTTTGTGAATAGTACTTCGTGAATAGTATTATATTTATGAATAGTATCGTATTTGTAAATAGTGCCCATGAATAGTACTCTATGAATATTACCGTACATATAAATAGTGCTGTATAAATGAATAGTACCTGTGAATAGTACTCTGGCATGAAAAGCTTAAAATTTAACAAGAATGTTCAGAAAAATATCCTTGTGAAACGATACTAGATGAGGAGCAAATTTCAAGGATATTCTACTAATTTCACGAAGTATAAAAGAAATACTTTAACAAAATGAGTGTAAAATTAGGGATACGAAACAAAATAATATTACTTACATACTACAGAGTATAGAAGAAAATATTATTTAAAAGTTTTGAACAAAGATAATATTCCTTACGAATATTAAACGAAGATAATATTTTTTGCGAATATTGAACAAAATAAAATTTCTTACGAATACGAAAAATAATATCATAAGCGAATATGAAATTAATAATACCTCTTACCTTAGTAGAAGACTAGATACTGCAATAATGAAGTAGCAGAATACTCTTCTTCTTTCTCTCTATAGCTTCTCTCTCTATAATTGCTCTTGTGAGTCTTAGTGAATTAGTGAGAATGAAAGAAGAAATGAGCTTCTATATATAGGAAAACATAGTTTTGATAATTGCACGTTTAGGGCTCAAATTATTACAGTATAGTACCTTCATCTTTACCTCTATTTTTAATTTAGTCCTTGAAGTATTATCAATCTTGCACCACCTCCCATAATAGTACATGCATGTGAATCAATAGTTCCAAATATGTGAACCAATAGTAATTTGCATGTGAACCAATAGCAATTAATTGCTTATTAATCCGATTAATTGCCCGTTTGGTCAATAATAACAAAACCAGCCAATCATAGAAATACCTCCTTTGAGGGTAATTGGGTCACAGAAGAATTAAAGAAAACTAAATGAACAAATATCTTTAATCAACACAAACTTATTCATCATTAATATTATAGCTCACAATATTTAACAACCAGATCATTTCCAAGAAAGAGGGGACTTTTCGATAAGGATTTCTCCCTATTAGCGCGCAATTAGGTGACCAAACCTGTGACATCCCGAATTTTTAAGAATTAATAAATGAGAATTTAATAAATAAAATTCTTATTTTAAGAAGTTTAGGTACGAGTATGTGTATATGTGTTATATATTATGAAATATGTGAATTAGTGTGAAGAGAATTTAAATGTTAATTTAATATTTATTGAAGTAAATAAATATTTTAATTGAATTATTTATTGAGATTATGTGATTAATATGGAGTAATGTAATTAAGTGTATTATATTAATTAAATGACTATTTAATATTTAATTAATATGTAATGATTTTATGTTATAGTTTTAATTTAATTTAGATAATGTAGTGATGTGGTAATTGTTACATGAAGTTATAATTAGCGAGTAATTATAATATGACAATTCTATGTGATTAATTGATGTAAAACTTTTAATTAATTAAATTATTGTTAAGATTTAATTAATTAAAGGATAACATTAAGAATATGTGTTAAATGATCTATTAAAAGAGTTTTTAAAACCGTTTTACCCAAACAAGACCTTAACTATTAAAACCTGATTTTAAAATAATATGGTTTTGCCAAACAAGCCTTAGGGCTTTTAAAATTCTACTTTTGTAACTTATATATTAAATTGATAATCAGTATATGTAATTATATTGGGAGTTACATATTCTATCATTATATGTGTTTTATGTATATTGTATATACACTAAGTTATGTTAGATTTCTAAACCTAAGTCTAAACTAAGAACAAAGAGAAGAAGAGAGAATAAGAGGGAGAAGGCTGCAATTGATGGAGAAAAAGAAGAAAGGAGAAAAAAAAAGAAATCAAGAAGGCTTGCAAGAAGAAAAAGGTAAGAAATTGAAAATTTACAATTTTTGTGCTCTCTTTTATTAGATCCTTATGAACCAAGTAACTTTTGTTTTGAATCTTTAAAAAACTCATGATTTACATGAGTATTGGTATTTTATATGTGTATCAAAGTATTTTTGAAATCAAAAGTTAGATCCAAAGTGAGAAAATCAAGTTTTGTACCAAAAGGTTTAAGAAAAAGATTTCTTTTGTATGCTATATATTTTTATGTTAGATTCATTGGGTTCATATGGTAAATGGTTTAAAATATGTTAGCATGCTAGATACATGAGTTAAGGGCAAAACCCCTTTGAAATCACTCAAATATGTTAAGAAATGAACAAGTTATGAATTAAATCCCAAACTACCTTAACTGTTGAACACAAGCTACTGATCAGTCACTTCTGTCCATTTTTTTGGGACCAAAATAGATGTTTGATACATGGAAACTGTAGTTCAGGAAAGTACGAATCCAACGATACCTATTGGACCTAAATTCGATTGGTAGATTTCATTTTATAAGTGTTTCCGTTAAGGACCCCAAATCTGAAAAAATGAACCTACTGTTGAAGAAAACCTTGCTGGCCAGTCACTTTGGGACTGATTTCCGGGACCTAGATAGATTGGAATTTGGTGTTTGATAACTGAAAATTGTAGTTCAAGAAGATATGGATCCAACGAGTCTGATTGGGCCTCAATCGGAGTTGTGGATCTCGTAATACAAGCGTTTCTGTAAAAGATTCCAAAACTGAAAATGTTTACAAGGCATGTAGCGGACAGTCAGTAGTGGCCTGTTTTCAGGGTGCTATACTAGGCCTAATGGACCGTTTCTTGAGCCTAAAACGTAGCTCGGGAAGTCACGGTTCTAACGATACCAAGTGGGGCCAAATCGGACTTGTAGATTACCGTCTACAAGTGTTTCTGTGGAGGACCCCAACTTTAAACGAAAATTATAGAATAAATAGAAAATAAATATTAGAAATTCATAATAAATTTGTAAAAATTATTTTAAAGCCTAAAAATGGGTTTTTAATAATTTGTAATATATTTCATTAATATTTTAATATTTTTAAATATTAATGATAGTTAATTTATTTAATTATTATATTAAATAAACTACTTAAAAATAATTTTAATACTTTAAAAATCATTTGAAATTATATTAAAGTGTAAGGAAATATTTTAAGTTATTTTTAATGACTTTTAATATTTTGTGATGAATTTCATTAATAAATTAATATTAATGATAATGGATTTAATATGGAAAATTAGAATTAATGTTTTAAAATCATATAAAAATGATTTAAGGGTTAGAAAAATATTTTAAGTTATAAAATATAACTTTTGATATTTTGTCATGAAAACACTAATATTTTAATATTAATGGAAATTATCGATAATGGATTTAATCTGTTTAAAAATTATATAAATATGATTTTATGGTATTAAAAATACTTTGAAATATTATAAATATATTATAATATTATGATATGTATTTCATTAATATTTGATATGAAATAAATATTAATGATAATGGAATTAAGTAGTATTTAATTCATATTAATATGATATTAATGATTGAAAAATCATGATAAATGATAATAATTATCGAAAATTATAATAAGTCATTGAAAAATATTTTGACTAAAATGAAATTATCTAAGGTAAATGTAAAGCATTTAGGCAAAGTCTTATGGAAATTAGACTCATTGAATTATCATTGGACTTGCATCATTGGGATGTCGTAAATTGTATTTAATTCAACTCAGATCGAAATAGTTTGACTTAATACCGAATTTTAGGTATTTTATAGAGTGATAGGATTATGTGATAATTTGTTAGGTTATATTATAACTGTATTTAATAGTACTATACTGTGATGATATTATTCTAATATTTGGATATCAGTATTATCTATATTAGGTCTTGAATAAAGCGATATAGGTTGCAGAATTGGTAATCAATAGTACAGTAAAGTTCTCTAACTCGATCTCGAGTTGATATTTTTGAAATATGATTGGGGTTAATCATTCTCGATTATACTATGTCTATGAATTATTGATTCGCTTCTCTGTGCACATTGCATGTATTCATCGTGTATGAAAGGCTAATCACCTTCATTACCATTTGGTTAGGTTGATTTATTCATGTTCATTATTAAATTCGACTATGAAAATTTATTCATGCTTTTCACAATGTATATATTGTAGAAAGTTAGCCAGCTTATTGTTCAATTCTTTCAATCATGATATATCCTTAATGGAACTTATACTTGTTGGGCAAAATTGTTGCTCACCCTTGCTATATCATGATAAATATTGCAGATTAGGACGAATACGTTGGATACAGGAAAAGTCAAAGACAAGTCAGCTTTGGATTATATGTGCAGCTATATTTGTAGCAGTAATGTATGATAATAACTTTGTATGTCTGATAGGATATTGATTTAGGTATTATGTGAAGGTTCTCGACCTTGGGGATTGTGTGTAATGTTTAATGTATAAACAATTTATGTTTATATCTTTCATAATAGACATAGAAATAGTACACCAGACTTGTGGTGATTTGGGACCCGAATCTGGGGGTATTACAAAACCCCTTTCCTCGACAGAACTTTTTAGACATCGTCAATAATGTAAATAATAATATGAATAACTTTGTTGTCTCAATTATTGATTTAATAATATAAAATATTGTACAGATGATACTGTGACAATAATTGAATCAATAATATGAGAGATATTATGCAGCAATTATTGTGGTAATAATTGAATAAAACTAAGTGACTTCTCACATAAGCATCAATAATCAAAGATATTGCATAACACCGCAGGTGTCTACTTTATGAAACCACGCATTATCATCGTACTTTTACCATCGGGTATTTCAACAGTCTAACGGTAAAACGTTTGCCGTTATTTTTATAAAAGGATTTTTACGTAGTTTTCTAACTCCAAGCAATAATTACATTGTGGGGTCCACTAATGATTATTGTCGTCGCATTCGATATTCCCTTATAAAATGAATATTCCCCGACCATTCGAATATTTTATAACAACTTGCTTACTTTGTAAAATTTATAAATATTAACTATAACATTATATCAAATCCACAGCTTAATACTTAAAAAAAATATTTTGAGAAAATTAATCTTTATTCATAAAATTTTGGGTTTTACAGAAGTGATATAAAGTCGGTACTTGGTAAATATTAGTGATAATTCCTCATGGGTTCGACACTCAACTTATCATATATTACTTGTTAGACCGCGTATACATGTGTGTGTTTTTATTGATTGCGAAATCGAGCAACAGAAAGAAGAAGTAAAGGTAAGCTTAAAACTTTAATTCTTCATCTCTTTTAGTTTAAGCTATTCAGCAGCTTTGTTCGGTGATTAGTTATGGTTATGGTTGGAAGATCATGAAAGATCTTGATGATATAGGGTGGTACGAAGATGTATGAACTAGGTTAAAATACATGGTATTATGCATGCAAAATGAAACAAATATGAACAGTTAAAATAATCCAATACCTATATTTATTGGATGGAGAAATAACATAGGTTAAAATTTAAGGAGATGCTTTGGGACATGATGTTGTAGTGTCCTAAATTTAAAACCTTAGTTTCTAGGTGTTATGTGATGATTTTCTAAGTTTGGATCATCACCCAATTAGAACTGATGAAGAAGTTTGGTAATAAAAGGCATAGAGATTTTTTATGTAAAACTGGTTTAATGATTTGGTTCAAGATGTGTCTTGACTCAGAAGTCGAAGTTGTTCTTTGGGGTTAAAATCTTTAAAAGGTATCATTACTTGGAGATTATGTAATAGGTGGGTCGAGAAGACCATGAACCCATGAACAATATCATTCTGGATTCAGACGACAGAGTTAAGATGTTAGAAGAAGGTCTGTTAAGTATTAGACATAAACTGTAGAGTGAAATCATAGAGTGACTGTTCTAGACCAGAATCGTAGAGTAAACTCGAAGTCGTAGAGTGCTTATGCACAGATTCGTAGAGTGACAAACTAGAATCATAGAGTAAATTCAGAGTCATAATATTCTTATGCACAGACTCATAGAGTGACATACCAGAATCATAGAGTAAACTTAGATTCGCAAAGTGATGATGCACAAACTCGTAAAGAAAACTCAAATCGTAGAGTGACTGATGACATTAATAGAGTAAAAATTGGAATCGTCGAGTGCTTATGCACTCAGATCGTAGAGTGCCATACATAATCATAGAGTGGCGACTAGTGACTCCGAAAACGTAGAGTGCCTATGCACAGAATTGTAGAGTGACTCATAAATTATAGAGTGGCCTGTACAGACTCGTAGAGTGTATAATGACCAATTGCAGAGTGCTCCACACTTTGTACAACACTTTTGCAGATCTAGAATAACCTAAAATGGTTAAAGTTAAGATGAAAACATAGATTTATGGAGTCTTCATATGACTAATTGATATGTTAATGTGAACTTATATGTGTAGGACATTTGAAGAACGAATAACGTTAAGTTTTAAAGAACGCATAAGGTATATTTTCTGAACTTCCTTAGATATGGTTCTGTGCAAGTTTCTTAACCTGTGTAAACTCTATACGTTTGTATAAGTTTTCTATATTATTGAAGTACTCTATGTAACACCTCAGTCCCACATTGAAAAATATGGGAAAAATTTGTCTGTGTATAAGGAATTAAGTTACTAACAATAGTACCTTCAGTCATGACCTTTTGGGTGAGTCTATGGTGGTCTAAGATGGCCTAAAAAGATACAATTACTAGTGGTTTAAGTCCTTATTTGGATGGATTTGATTTGATTCAAACTTGGGATTTGACCCAAGATTTATTCTGGACTCGGGATTTCATCCGGATTATTTCATATGGTATAAAAGCTGACTCTCGAAAGCTTAGATTGAATCATCCGATCGGGTTTCCAGAGATGGGGACACGAAGGCTGGTGGTATTATCCCATAATGGGGAGAGGGAGTTCCTGTAATACCCGAGAATTTTCCTGTATTATTAAATGAATATATTAATGGAAATACAATTTTTGTGAATATAAGTGTTATTATTTTGTGAGCCGGTTAAATCAAGTGATTCATATTTGGTCGATGCATATTAAGATGTGTGAAGTGACAATGGGATTTGTGAAGTGCCTTGTGTGGCATAATGTGAAACGAGGAAATCCATTAAGTAGATTAAAACGAGAATTTAGAAGATTAATCGTGTTGATAATATGATTTCATATAAATAATCAATACACTCATAGATTTGAAGTAACACTCTTTTGGACATTAATTCATGTCGTATAAAATGAGTTTGGCAATGAAAGTTGACACTGGATTAAGTTAAACCAGTCTTGGCATTGTTAGAAGACACAGCAATTGCACCGTCCCCAAGAAAGATAAATCATGGCGTAGGCTGCCAAAGTGGTCGATTAGAGAAAAAATTAATTCTTCTACTTTGGAAAATTAAATGAAACAATTATGTGATGTGTGTGACATTAATAAACTATGAAATAAAGTGCGCAAATAACCAATATTAATTGTTAATTGTTATATTAATTAATTGATAATGGTTGTGGTGGAATATTGATTACTTGGTAATTAATTAATAATATGTGATTATTATTTTTTGAAATATAACTATAAAAGTATAATAAGAATTATATATGGAAATAATGATTATGGAAATCCATAAATACATTAATCAATGATGGTTGGATTAATTTATATTGATGTCAATTAATCAAGGAAGTGAATAAATTATTTACTTGACATAAATAAGTAAGTTAGTAATATAATAATATTATATTAACAGTTATGTGCATGTGAGCAATAATACAACTATACTATATAGTGCAGTGTGACATTTATATGACTATATATTAAGTCTTATAAAACTATATTGTATGAGGCAATGTGAGTAAACATATTGGAACTGTATGTTATAAATACATTATCTATGTGACAATATGTATGTGGGTATGTATTAAAATAATATACCATGAGCATATTGTAAACTATTATTTTAATAAAGTGTACCAGTGTGATAAAATGTACATAGATTATATGTATGTTGCATAACATCTACTACCTTGAAATGTTAAATCATATTGTGACATTTAGTTATAATGTATGGTTGATATATGTAACATAAGAGTGGGAATGTGTAGAAGTGGGCAAGAGTGCTGAGTTAGTAGAAGTGTCCCAAAATGAGTGTCCCATTTACTCCCAAATTCTCAGTCCCGCGTGTAGCATAAAGGCTAAGGCCTATTTCTTTTCTCTTCTTCCAAACTTCCTAGCTAATGATCATGGGGGAGTGGTGGTCATGATGCAATTCAACTAACCTCCAACAACTTCTCCTTACCCTTCATGTAATTCTTTCATCCATGAGTTTTATTTAGGGGAAAATGTTATTGTCTGGGTTTTAGATGTTCTATAAATGAGAGCTCTCCTTCCATTGTTACATTGTTGAGAATTCCATTGAAGGTGAGGTTGAGAGCATACAAACATTCTAAGAGTTTGAGAGTTCATTGGAGCAAGTTCCTATCATATTACAGAGGTATAACTCCTTTTCATTATTGCCATTTTTAGTTTTTGTAAACAAAGTTATTGAGTTCTTGAAATTCAAATTTTTGATTATGTGGAATTGGATGTTAATGAGGTTGGGTATTGGTTATAAAGTTTTTATATGACCATATAAACATGTTTAAACTGATACATGATTGTTTGGAATCGAATTGGTGAATAATTTTGGAGGTTGGGTCAGCTTTTTACCAAGCAGGCATTTATACAGACTGAATCAGTTGCAATTGCCACCGGATTTACACTAAGGCGCTTGGCGGCAATTTGTGCAAATCCCCTCGCTTTTAGTTAAAACTACATTTTATAACCTGATCAATATTAGTTAATCATTATGACTCAAGCTAGCATATAAACATATGTAAGAGGTATATACAAGTATATTAAGTCAATATGAACATATTTTAATAGACTTGCATAATTAACGAAGGCATATGGTTTAAATGGAGATTTGGACTTTAAGTTTTGAAAATAAACTATGTTAGAGATCATGTTCTGCAGATTGTGAACCTAGTGAGCTAACATGCATGATTCTACATAATGTATGTTCTGATTTTGCAAGCATGTTAATATAACTTAGAAATACATAAATAAACCATTTACTTGTGTTTATGTGAATAGTAAGGAAACATGAGCATGTTGAACCTACTAGTAAGCTTTGAATGTGAATATTGTTAAGCTACCTTGAGGACTAGAATCTGACATTTGTGATCATGTTTGATGATACTCTTAGACTCACTCATGTAGTATAACCATAGATATACCATGTTTGTGTGTCATATTTCAAATAAAGCATGAACAAAACATGTTTTCAACTAAAGCGGTGTTAGTTTCACACATGTGTTATGAATACTCACAAGCATGACTAATATGAGCCTTGTAACTATCTTATATGGTTAGAGAGCAAGCATGATAGACTTTGTGGTTCCATGACCTTGAATGGTCTTAACTTGTTAAAATGATCAATTTAGAATTCTATTATGTAAGAAGGAAACTAGGTTAACTTAAGGAGCATGAAAAGACCCTTAACATGACAATTATATCATGTATGATTGTTTTGAGTAAGCCGAATAGAAATCATAAAGCAAAGAATTAAGTCTTGCTTTGGCGGAAGGATTCACAAGCAAGCTTGTTCTGTGGGTCCTAGTTTAGCTACCAATAAGCAATTACCTTGATCTGGAACCTGAGTTCGCGATTCTATTTTGAACTGATGTTGAAGCATGCCTATAGGATTAATTTAACTTATCTTACATGACCAATATGCTATATAATATGTTAAGAAACATGCTATGTGATAGAGACAAATGTTGAACATAACTTCCAAATGTTAAGTCCGAAGAATGTCTTCAAGAAATTTAGCAATCAAGACATCGGTGTATTTGTGATGACTTATAAACTGATTTTATACCATATGTGCATACTTGAATCGTGTCAAGCTTGTTTAAAGACTATGCTAGCTAATGGATATCTTGATCATATAATATGCTATAAATAGGATTCGAAAGTGTTGAGTTATTAACGTGGAAAAACTACGCTTAAGGCAAGTATCTGAACCCTACTCTTATTGTGCAAGTATCTTTTCATTCTTTATTCGATGAATACCGTAAGCTTATCTCTTTGAATACAAGTTATATTACTTTCTCATTCAAATGAGCTAATATGCTTAAACCCTTGTGAAAGTTATTATTCATGTTGAACTCAGTATTTGTAAAATCCCAAATTTTACGAATAAAGATTTAATTTTCTCGAAATATTTTTTTTATATTATGGTGTGGATTTGAGATAATGTTATAGTTGTGGGTAGTATTTATAAATTTTGCAAAGTATGCAAGTTGTTGTATTATATTCGATTGGTCGGGGAATATTCGTTTTAACAAGAAATATTCGTATAACGGCGCAATCATTGGTGGACCCCACAACAGAATTATTGTCGGATTAAAAAAAACAACAAAAATTTTTTTATAAAAATAACGACGAAAGTTTTACCATTAATACTGTTGAACTACTTGGTAGTAAAAGTACAGTAATACGCGTGGTTGCATAGTAGCACACGGTATTGATTACTGATGCTTACGTGAGAAGTCACTCAGTTTTGTTCAATTATTGCTAGTAATTGCTGCATAGTATCTCACGTTATTTGATTCAATTATTGTCAATATGTTATATATTATGAAATCAATAATTGAGACGACGAAGTTATTAATATTATTATTTGCAATATTAACGATGTGTAGAAGTTCTGCCAAGGAGAGGATTGGTCACGTAATTGCGGGCCAGTAGGGAGAAATCCTTATTGGAAAGCCCCCTCTTTCCTGGGAACGACCTGGTCGATTAATAGTGTGAATTATAATAATGATTATGAAGTTTTGTTTTATTAGTATTATTAATGTAATAAAACAGAAAAGCTTTTTATATAAAACAGAATAATTTTATAAAGTAATTCGTTTTATTAGACTATAAATAGAATATATTATATTTTATTATGCATAGTATTTTGTATAGTAAAATCTTTTTATATAAAAAAAGAATACTTTTATAAAGTTATTTGTTTTATTAGACAATAATTAGAATATATTATATTTTATTATGCATAGTGTTTGCATAGTGCCTTCATAGTGTTTGCAGATAGTAAAATCTTTTATATAAAAGCAGAATATTTTTATAAAGTTATTCATTTTATTAGATTATAAATAGAATATATTATATTTTATTTAAAAAATTTTGTTTTATTAGTAAACCAATCTGGACCGTCCGTTTAAAAGTAAATCAATCTGGACCGTTCATGAATTAGTTACTATTCAGTCCATTCTCCTATAAATAGAAGCTCATTCCTTCATTATTTCTTATTTAATTCTTTGAAACTCTAGAGAGAGAAATTATAGAGAAACTATAGAGAGAAAATCTATAGAGAGAGAAAAAGAATTTCAGAAGTTTTGCTACATTTCACTATTCCACTATCCAGCTTTTTCTAAGGTAAGGGATATTATTTGTTGTACTCGTAAGGGGTATTATTTCTTTCTTATTCATGAAGAGAACTTCGTTATTCCATTCTTTATTATTTCGTTGGAATAACTTTGTTTATCTGCTAAGCACCGCATACATGGTGAAATTCTTTCATTATTCCATTCTTCATTATTATGTTGGAATAACTTTATTTATGCACCGACAAGTAATCATATACATGGTGAAATTCTTCTATTATTTCCATTCTTTATTATTATTCGCTGAATATTATTATCGAATAAATATGCGTATGCTTACGCTATGGGACTGGTTTCATTATTTATTATTTTGTCGAAATATCCTGTGTCTATGCATTTATTCGATTGGTTCCATTCTTTATTATTATTATTGAATATGGGAATAACTTTGTTTACGACCGTTCCATTCTTTATTATATTGGGAATAACTGCATGGTGAATCGGTTTTCGTAATTCCATTCATTCTTTATTATTCTTTTGGAATAACTTGTCTATGTGGATTACCACATGCATGGTGAATGATCCTTTTGTATTCATTCCTTATTAAATTGTGGAAATGATCTCAGATATCGTGGATTACCGCATGGCGCGTGAAAATTCATTTGCAGTTTCATATATTCTATTATACTCAGTTGGTTAAAGTTTTGACTTCTATATTCCTTGAAATTAGTGGAATATCCTGGATATTTGCGCTTCATCCAGTATCTTTTCGTGGAAATATTCTTCTGAGCATTCTTGAATTTTTCTCCACAAAGCAGTATTATGTTGACAATTTGGACGTTATTGGTTCCTGGATAAATTAGTTCTTGAACTTGTTTTATTGAATTAATATGCAATTGTCATGATAAGTTATGTTGGTTATTATGTGAAAACATGAAAGTTTCTTAGAAATCACGAAGGGTTGAAAATCAGATTTTGGTGAAAATGGAACATGAAATTCAATTGACCATATCTCCTATTATATTTCTAATTTTTGAGTGTGGTCAAGTTCTAGAGTTAGATCTATGAGTTTTCTAACTTATCCAAGTGGAATCACTGTAAAAGGTGTTGTAGATTTTCGTGTGGACTGATTTTAGCAAAGGAGTCAAAAGCTGCAAATTACGAAAAGGCTACTGCCCAGAAGTTTAAAAGGTCAGTTTTGGTCACTTAATTTGTTAGAAAAATTCTGACCTTTTGCGACATGGAAATATATTGTATAAAGTACCTCCTGTCCAAAAATGAGCTCATTCTGACTTAAAATGAGCAAGTTATGACCATTTCAATATTTAGGTTTTTTCGATGAAAAATGCTATATCTGATGTTCTATAACTCTGATGACAATGAAATTTAAACTGGAAGATCACGTTAACAAGTGTAAGATCCTGCCAAGATTTGGGAATTTCTGGAGTTAAACTTGAGGTAGCTAATTTCTTAAGGAATTAATTAGAAATTGATTTTTGAAAAATAGTAAATGAATTTTAAAAATTCTGAGAAAAATATATGTTCAATATGGGACTATATTCTGCTAAATTCCAGAAAATAAATATTTTTGGGACTGATTTGGTATTTTTCATAAAAATGATCTTTTTATGAGTAAATGAGTTAAACATGTTATGTGAAGTAACAAAGTTGAAAAATAGGATTTTATGGCTTGTGAATCCTATATAGGGTATATGAAAATTTTTGATAAGGGATTTGATCATTGGTGATGAAATCTTATGAGTATGACATTTTTGAATGATTAAATGCATTATTTGGTAAAGTGTAGACAATTGAAATAAATTGTTTATAAGTTTAAGAAGTGATTAAAATATTGTTATAATATTAATAATATTAGATTATGAGTTTATAATATTTGGATAAATTTAAAATCTTTAATATTTATCCTTGTTTTTGTTTGATTAATGCTTATATCATTGTCATCATTCTCATGTTTATATTGTGATAAAAGTCATCTTTGGCTTACGTGCATAGGTGGACTTGGTGTGATTATGACCAGGGATTATTCGGTATAATCATGATCGTAATGTGACGAATGATGTGGTAAAAGTCCTCAATGGCCTGTAGTGTATTGATGGACAGTTTTTGGTATGATTATGACAAGGGATTATTCGGTATAGTCATGACCCTTGATAATTTAATGAATATTCTTGACCCGTAAAGCAGGGATGACTTGATGACGTGGTTTATTTATTAAGCTGAGTCTCAGCAATTAAGTTGATGAAAAACTTTTTAAATCATAGAAGATAGTAGATTTTATGCTCTACTTGACTTTTCTAATGGATTGCTTGTTCACCGCAATGATTAAACTTGATGTCTATTGTATTTTATCGGTTTAACATTGTTGAAGACTAATGATAATTTATTCTCGCATTATCTTAATCATAATATTTCTTACTGGGCTAGTTGAGCTCACCCTTTCTTTCATTGTTCTCTTCAGGAAATGAGAACATAGCCGGGACTAGTCGGGAAACGGAGTGACGGTCCAGATGATAGCATTAGTAGTCCTCATTATGGCATGACATGCAATATATAATTGTATTGAGGACCTAAGATGTGTGTGTCGTATTTTATACGTCACTTAATAATTAATTTTGGTGAACAACAATAGGGTGATGAGAACTCAACCCGAAAAGCGCCAAAAGTGCACCGTAAATAAAATGAAGAGAACATAAATCTTCTCGTGTCCCTTTGGAGACTTGAAATATTTTCTGCTGTACTTTATATGGCATGTATTAATTTGAGTATGAATATTGTCGTATTATATAAGTTACAATACTTGTATTGAAACTCACAGTATATATGTCGTCGTATTTTGCACGATTGTTGTATAATTAAGTTGTATTTGAATTTATGTACCATGTATCTGACGACTCAAGATGGGTGATGAATACCTATTTTTGGGGGCCTCACAGTTGGTATCAAAGCTTAGGGATATGATCCCTGGCTGAGATGTGAGACAAGAACTAGGAGGGGAAAGACGGGGAATTCTATCGCTAGTATGACCTACCTAAGTTTATTTGTTATTTAATTGGTTGGTCAGAGTATAGGAATAATATGTGATATGTCAATTAACTCTTGTTTTGTGACAGTGTTTGAAAATGGTATCTAAAAATGTTGAGATAAGCAATGGAGCAAAATAATATGACCGTATCGCAGAACGAGGCTAAGTTTGCGGAGTTATCCCGATTTGCATCCCATTTAGTCGATAATGAGGAGCGAATGACGTGAATGTTTCTAAGAGGTTTGAAACCCGATATACGCCAATACCTCATTTTCATAAACTTTGTTTATATTAGGATGTTGTGAATAGGGCTCGATTATTGGAGCAGCGATAATGAGTCAAGACAACCAAAAGGTAATGACCAAAGACACGATAATAATCATACTGGTGGCAACGGCCATCTAAAAAAATGATAACCATCGGGGAAATTATCATGCTAAGAATGGTAACCACTTTATGGTGGTAATCATGGCCAAGATAATAGAAGTGGAAATTTCAAGAAGAGAAGGTCATTTAGCTCGATTTTGTCGTATAGTGAAGTCAAGTCCAGCTGGGACGATGGCACCAAAGGCGGCTACGGAAAAAATAAAGTCGGTGGTTTCAGGAAGAGCATTTTTTGTGACTTTTCAAAAAGCGAGTAACCCGAACGAAGTTAGCACGGGTTAGTTAATTATAAATATTTGCGATGTCTATACCTTATTAGATACCAGTTCTACCCATTCTTTTATCTCTCTTGCTTGCTTTCAACGTTTAAATTTGACAACGGAGAAGTTAGACTTTGACTTATCTGTTGAAACTTCATTAGGAGAAACCTTCGTTACCTCCACTATTTATAAATATTGTTTGATTCAAATCGACACTTTCACGTTACTTGTCGATCTTATCTCTTTGAAAATATTTGCCTTTGATGTGATTTTAGGAATCGACTGGTTAACTACTCATCATGCTAAAATTTATTTTTGTAAGGTTGTTAGCTTTCATATTCCTAACCAACCTATTATACAAATTCAAGCAACCAAACTACTAAAGTCAATCATTGTTATATCAAGCCATAAGTAAAGAGCCCCGAGCCTTTATCTGGTGACTTCCTTGTGTGGAATGCATCGAAGCCAGACTATCCGTAGGGGACGTCGTTAATAACGGTGGCAAGTTGATAGATATCAAGGTGACGTGTTATCCAAGTCTTGGATGAGAGTCACAGTTTTGAATGACATTTCTATTATTAATAAATTTCTTGACGTATTTTTGAAGACTTCTTAGCCTACCCCTAGAGCGTGAAATTAAATTTTGTATTGACCCCGGTAAAAAACCCATTTCGTATAACTTATAAATGATGAAGATAGAGTTAAAGACTCTAGAGCCCCACGTGAAGATAACGAATATACGAGTAGAATCGACTTTAATCGATAAAGTTAAAGCCGCTCAAGTTACACATCCGAATCTGATGAAATGTGAAGAAGATGGTTCAAGAGGGCGTTATTCTAGAAGCAAGAATCGATGAAGAGAGGAAATCTCAACCCTCGATTTTATTGGCCCATTTGAAATCCTCGATTAAATAGGAATTGTGGCCTATAGACTCATTTTACCGCCAAGTATGTCGCGTGTTCATAACGTTTTTCACGTATCGATGTTACGTAAATATATGGATAACCTGAACCACATTATTGATTTAGAACCGGACGAGATAGCAGATAATTTAACGTATGGAGATGTACCTGTTAAAATCCTAGAATATATTCTACGCTTAAAGGTTATACCTCAAGAGTTAGAATCTGACGAAGTGTCCTCATCTGTTCGTCATACCAGGTACGTACGTAAATTTTGAGGGCGAAATTTTATGAGGTGAGATTGTAAAATCCTAAATTTTACGAATAAAGATTTAATTTTCTCAAAATATTTTTTTATATTATGGTGTGGATTTGAGATAATGTTATAGTTGTGGGTAGTATTTATAAATTTTGCAAAGTATGCAAGTTGTTGTATTATATTCGATTGGTCGGGGAATATTCGTTTTAACAGGAATATTAATACAATCTAAGGCAATCATTGGTGGACCCCACAACTAAAATTATTGTCGGATTGAGAGAAAACGACAAAAATATTTTTATGAAAATAATCTATGAAGTTTTATCGTTATCATTGTTGAACTACCTTGTAGTAAAAATACGAAGAATACGCTGGGGTTGCATAAGAAGCACACGATATTGATTATTGATGCTTACGTGAGAAGTCACCGCTTTTGTTCAATTATTGCTATAGTAATTGCCGCATAAAGATCTCACGTTATTTGATTCAATTATTGTCAATATTTTATATATTATTAAATCAATAATTGAGACGACAAGTTATTAATATTATTAATTTCAATATTAACGATGTCTGTAAGTTCGCGCCAAAGAGAGGTTTGGTCACCTAATTCGATAGGAGAAATCCTTATTGAAAGCCCCTCTCTCTGGGAACTAATTCGGTCGATTAATAGTGTGAATTATAATAATGATGATGAAGTTTTGTTTTATTAGTATTTTAATGTAATAAAACATAAAAACTTTTATATAAAATAGAATACTTTTATAAAGTTATTCATTTTATTAGACTATAAATAAAATATATTATATTCTATTATGCATAGTATTTTGCATAGTAAAATCTTTTTATATAAAATGTAATACTTTTATAAAGTTATTTATTTTATTAGAAAATAATTAGAATATATTATATTTTATTATGCATATAGTGTTTGCATAAGGCTCGCGATAGTGTTTCAGATAGTAAAATCTTTTTATATAAAAACATAATACTTTTATAAAGTTATTCATTTTATTAGATTATAAATAGAATATATTATATTTTATTTAAAAGATTTTTGTTTTATTAGAATATTTTATTGTAAACCAACTGGACCGTCTGCTTAAAAGTAAATCATTCCGGACCGCTCATGAATTAGTTATTATTTAGTCCATTCTCCTATAAATGAAGCTCATTCCTTCATTATTTCTTACTTAATTCACTTCAAACTCTGTAGAGAGAGAAATTATAGAAGTTTATAGAGAGAAAATCTATAGAGAGAAAGAAGAAGAAGTCTGCCACCTCACTATTCCAAAGATCCGCTTTTCTTCTAAGGTAAGGGATATTATTAGTTGTACTCATAAGGGGTATTATTTCTTTCTTATTCATGAAGAGAACTTCTGTTATTCCATTCTTTATTATTCTGTTGGAATAACCTGTTTATGCGAAGTACCGCATACATGGTGAAATTTTTCTGTAATTCCATTCTTCATTGTTATGTTGGAATAACCTATTTATGCAAAGTACCGCATACACGGTGAAATTCTTCTATTATTTCGTTCTTTATTATTCTATGAATATCCCGTGGCGATACATTTTGGGACCGGTTTGATCATTTATTATAACTCATTCTGCAAAATATCCTCATGTATGTGTTTTTCGGACCTAGTTCCATTATTTATTATTCTATCGGAATATCTTGTCAGTGCGTTTATGCATGCCCTGGTTCCATTCTTTATTATTATGTTGGGAATAACTCTATGCAGGCGACCTCGTTCCATTATCGCATTTACGGTGAATCCTTCCAGTAATTCCATTCTTTATTATTCTTTTGAATAACTCGCTTATGTGGATTACCACATGCATGGTGAATGATCCTTTGTATTCATTCCTTATTAAATTGTGGAAATGATCAGATATCGTGGATTACCGCACAATGCAAGCGAAAATCCATTTCATAGCTTCATATATTCTATTATACTCAGTTGGTTAAAGTTTTGACTTCTATATTCTTTGAAATTAGTGGAATATCCTGGATATTTGCGCTTCATCCAGTATCTTTTCGTGGAAATATTCTTCTGAGCATTCTTGAATCTTTCTCCACAAAGTAGTATAATGTTGACAATTTGGACGTTATTGGTTCCTGGATAAATTAGTTCTTGAACTTGTTTTATTGGATTAATATGTCATTGTCATGATGAGTTATGTTGGTTATTATGTGAAAACATGAAAGTTTCTTAGAAATCACAAAGGGTTGAAAATCAGATTTTGGTGAAACTAGATCATGAAATTCAATTGACCATATCTCCTATTATATTTTGAATTTTTGAGTGTGGTCAAGTTCTAGAGTTAGATCTATGAGTTTTCTAACTTATCCAGGTGGAATCACTGTAAAAGGTGTTGTAGATTTTCGTGTGGACTGATTTTAGCAAAGGAGTCAAAAGCTGCAATTACGAAAAGGGTACTGCCCAGAAGTTTAAAAGGGCGGTTTTGGCCATTTAATTTGTGAGAAAAATTCTGGCCTTTTGGGACATGGAAATATATGGTATAAAGTACCTCCTGTCTAAAAATGAACTCATTTTGACTTAAAATGAGCAAGTTATGACCATTTCAATATTTAAGTTTTTCTGACGAAAAACGCTTTAACTGGAGTTCTATAACTCCGATGACCGTGAAATTTAAAATGTAAGATCACGTTAACATGTGTAAGATCCTGCCAAGATTTGGGAATTTCTGGAGTTAAACTTGAGGTAGCTAATTTCTTAAGGAATTAATTAGAAATTGATTTTTGAAAAATAGTAAATGAATTTTAAAAATTCCGAGAAAAATATATGTTCAATATGGGACTATATTCTGCTAAATCTCAGAAAAAAAATATTTTTTGGGATTGATTTGGTATTTTTCATGAAAATGATCTAGTTATAAGTAAATGAGTTAAACATGTTATGTGAAGTAACAAAGTTGGAAAATAGGATTTTATGGCTTGGGAATCCTATATAGGGTATATGAAAATTTTTTATAAGGGATTTGATCATTGGTGATGAAATCTTATGAGTATGACATTTTTGAATGATTAAATGCATTATTTGGTAAAGTGTAGACAATTGAAATAAATTGTTTATAAGTTTAAGAAGTGATTAAAATATTGTTATAATATTAATAATATTAGATTATGAGTTTATAATATTTGGATAAATTTAAAGTCTTTAATATTTATCCTTGTTTTCGTTTGATTAATGCTTATATCATTGTCATCATTCTCATGTTTATATTGTCATCATTGATGTCTATTGTATTTTATCAGTTTAACATTGTTGAAGGCTAATGATAATTTATTCTGCATTATCTTAATCATAATATTTCTTACTGGGCTAGTTGAGCTCGCCCTTTCTTTCATTGTTCTCTTCAGGAAATGAGAACATAGCCGAGACTAGTCAGGAAACGGAGTGACGGTCTAGATGATAGCATTAGTAGTCCACACTATGGCATGACATGCAATATATAATTGTATTGAGGACCTAAGATGTGTGTGCCGTATTTTATACGTCACTTAATAATTGATTTTGGTGAACAACAATAGGGTTATGAGAACTTAACCTTGAAAGCGTCAAAAGTGCAATCGCAAAGAAAATAAAGAGAATGTAAATCTCTCGTATCCCTTTGGAGACTTGAAATATTTGTTGTTGTACTTTATATGGCATGTATTAATTTGAGTATGAATATTGTCGACATATATCGCTACAATATTTGTATTGAAACTCACAAAGATATACGTCGTCGTATTTTGCACGATTGTTGTATAATTAAGTTATATTTGAATTTATGTACCATGTATTTGGCGACTCAAGATGGGTGATAAATACTTATTTTTGGGGGCGTCAAAGTATTGTTCTTGAATATTGTGAAAGAGTCGATGCCATTTGATTCGGCTAGACTATATGCATGCTTATAAAAGCTGTCCAAACCAATTAATTGGTGCAGAAATCCTGAAAACTGAGTTGGACAACCCTTTTGGTAAGGGGAGTGTATGTCGTTGGAAACCCCAACACATGAATGAATATTATTGTGGTGTTATGCATAACGTAAAGTATTGTAGACTGATCATCTATAGTACTTGATATTTTTGGGTTATCAGTTTAATAATGGTAACTCTAGTGGAAGTTCAATAATCCTTAGTGACTAATCAGTATAAATTGTTTATTTAGTTGGATACATTGATAGTCGTTGAATTCATATATCTCTATTGATTTGTATTGAATTATTGTTCTTATTCCAAGAATTATTGATATTCATTATTCTTGAAGTTATTCTGAAACTCTGAACTATCTTAGAAATGATACTTCGATATTTCAAACTCGTGTTATAAATCTCTTTACTCTTTTTGTATATTACTTACTGGGCAATTTGTGCTCATCCTTGCTTATTTAAAACCTTTCAGTTAAGGAGGAATAGGGAGGTGTCTCTGGAACAGACTGAAAGTAGTATGCACACAAGCCAATCATATTTGATGATAAAGCATATACTTTGTAACAATCTTATTCATTTATTAATAAAAAGTATTAATTAATTAAAGGTTTTTAATTATCTACATGATGCTATTTTATAATATGTGATAAACCCATAGTTTTAAGCTATGCTTTTAGAATAATGATGATGATCATTTTAATGAGATCTAAATTCTTAGAAAGCTTAAAACTAAAATAGTTCCCAATCGTTGGATTACTAAATTGAGGATTAGTGAATCTGGATAAATTGGTTAATATGTTGCTTGCTCATTGGATGAGGATGATTGATCCCATGATCATTTGTGTGGAGACACTAAAGCAAGTATGTAGGTTCTTATTAGAGAATAAGTTCACCGAACATTGGCTCGCTAAGAAATTCCTAATGGAGTTTTACTTTTCGTCAATAGGAATTCTCAGTAGTGATAGTAAAGTACAAGTGATCCTTGGACTTGAGATCATCATAGTATCTTGTGTATGATGAGTTATACTTTGACTTATTCCTTAAGACCCTTAGGGTATATCAAAGGGTATGCTTGGGTATAATAAGTCGTACATGGAGATAATGTATGATCAATAAAGAATCTACCACTTCTAGTAAAAGAAGAGAAATGTCCTATGTGATTCGATAAATGACAACCCAGTAGTCCTTGGCCAAGGCAGAATGAAATTAGAAAGGAGTTTCTAATTTGCATTATTTGGAGTTGTGCATTTAAGAGTCGAAATACATATAAATAAATAAAATAAGACTTGACAGTAATTCTATGTCTTATATTTAATTGGGACATTGTATGGTGGAAGGATTGAATTGTATGGTAACTATTTACTCAAAGGTTCTTTTATGATTAATGTTGAAATCTATATTATCTAAAAAATCATTGATCGCTAGGGAGGCTTATTCCTATTGTAGAATAAATATTATTTATTTAAATAAAATTAGAATTGTTCTAATTAATTTATTTACAACCGGTTTAATATGGAGAACCTAAAGGGTCGCACCATAAAAGGAAGAATAATTATTCAAGAAGTTAATGGCATAATTGTAAAAATAAGTTAAGTATATTTAATTTAATCTACGGTGATAGAATAAACTAAATAGCTTAATATTTATAATTTAATATTTTGAAAATATTAAATATAAATTAATAAGAGGAGTCTTATTATTATTATTACTATTATTATTATTTTATTCCTAAAGGAGTTTGAGAATTAATTAATAAAAGTACTCTCATTTATTCTTAATAAGATTAGAAGACTAATTAATTAAAAGTTTAATTAATTATTCCTAATAAGATTAGGAACCTAATTAATTAAAAGAGTTTAATTAATTAAAATTAAACCCAATTCATTAATTCTTAAGGAGGGTTGTCTACATCTATAAATAAGATGAGTCTTATTATGGGTGAGGTGGTTATTGACGTTTTCATTGAATACGTAATTTCAATAGTTGGGAGAGTACACCATTTTCTATGAGAGATAGAAAAATTAGAGTTTTGCCAAATACTCATCTTCTTGAATCCTTCTTCTTCCTTGGTGGATCACCTCTAGAGGCCAAACACTTGGGTGGCTAACGTTGATCAAATTAAGGAACCAAACCCAGTGGATTCAAGTTGAGCGCAAAAAGGATTGGAGGTGAACTTGTACCTGAGGAAGCTCGAATCTTCAAGGGTATGATTCTTGTTCTTTTTTTTTCGTTTAATTAATAATTGTGCAAAAAGGGTGATCCGGGTATATAGTTTGTAAAATTTTAAAACTCTAATTTTCCACGTTTCCGCTTATTTTATGCAATTTGATTGCGTTCATGAATATTACAAACCTAACAGTGACATCAAAGCCAAACCTTTATGTGAATTATTAATTATTTTAATTTGATATGTATATTGATATGTGTTTAGAATAATTTAATTGGACATAATTTTATTGTATAAAATTTATTTAAAAAAAAAGTGCAAAAACATTTTTTTTTCTCTTTCGCTGCTGATTCGCGAGGTTGTTTATGAAAATTCGGTAGTCCTGTTCCTGCAAGTGAATGGTTTTATAATATATAGATATATATTCATGTTAACTTCTATAGTTAGTAAGTTACAGGTGACACCTTTTAGAAGGTTACAGGATTAATCACGTGATACGTGTTCCTATGATTACCGTAATATATTATTTATATAATATATATTATATTAATGCAATATATATATATATATATATATATATATATATATATATATATATATATATATAATATTCTTAATAATTTTATAATTAAAATAAGAACTTTATTTTAATATTAAAGTAAAAATTTATTTTAATCTTAAAATAAAAAGTTTATTTTAATTTTAAAATTAGATTTCATGCTAACTAATTAGAGTTAGAATTGGATTCCATGATAACTAATTGGAGTTGAAATTGGATTCCATGTTTCCTTAAATAAAAGAGTTTATTTAGATATGAAATAAGATTTCATATTATTCAAAATAAAAGAGTTTATTTGTGAATAGGAAATAGAATCCTAATTTCCTTAAATAAAAGAGTTTATTTGGATTCTATGTTTCCTAAAATAAAGGAGTTTATTTGTGAATAGGAAAATGAATCCATGTTTCTTTAAATAAAGGAGTTTATTTAGATATGGAATACGATTTCATATTATTCAAAATAAAAGAGTTTATTTGTGAATAGAAAAAAGAATATGTGTTTCCTTAAATAAAGGTGTTTATTTAGATATGAAATAAAATTTCATATTATTCAAAATGAAGGAGTTATTTTTTTACTTGGAATTGGATTCTATAATTAATTAAAATAAATGAGTTTATTTTGATTAAAATAAAATAGTTTATTTTATTCAAAATAGGATAAATTAAAATAAAAGAGGTTTATTTTGATTTAAATTTGGATTAAAATAAATGAGTTTATTTTGATTCAAATTTAGATTTTATACTAACTAAATTTGCCTATTAAATGATATCAATATATATATATATATATATTGAATGTTTATTATTCATGAGATGAATGTTATTTATTGATGCATATGGTGATGTGTATGATAATAAATGGGATTGATTATGGACTATTGACCAATGTGATTGAATTTTATTTTAGTTGGATGCACGAATGTATGGGTTTATTAAATGGGGTCTGCGTACCTCGTCTTCTCTAATTTTTCTTAATATAAATTCTATCTCCCTCCTATGTACTTCTCCTTGACAGCTGATCAAGGTTTCTATTTATTTTAAATAGTTTTGTAATAGGAATAGTTAGAATTAATTTTGAAGAATTGGAGATTAAGGAACAAGGAGCGCTTGAAGACCCGTTTGTAATGGAGCCTGAGTTTAAATGTAATAGTTATATTTAAATATTAATTCTTGCACCCCTAGGGTTTGACCTTTTGGTTCACTTGGTGGCTCTAGTGAACCAAACTAGAATAAAAGTCCACAATCAATCCAAGTAGAATATAGTATTCTATATGTGCATGCTTATACTATATATATTATATATTATGCAAACATGCTTCGCATGTTAATTAATATGATGCGTATTTTATATATATATGTGCATGCGCGCTAAACAAGATAAGACAAATTAATAACAAACCCCTCAAATATTTTATATTAAGTTGTAACGTTTAAAGATATTTGGAATATCGAACGTCGCCTTCCAGCATGATAGAAACAATAGAGTATTGAATATTTAATATGAGTTTGTTGTGCACACACAAGGCAAATATTAAATATTTAAGATGTTGTTTTTATTACTTATGATGTTTATAAGGAATTGAACATTAGTGCTTTGTTGTGCACAAACAAGGGCAACGTAGTTTTCTCTTCACTTATATAGAAATCTTTGGAGTCGACTTAACTTAAATCATTTTAGTTTGGATGTGCACACACTTGACCATTATGATTTAAGAGGCAAAATACAAGGAGTTACATAGTTGATGTAATTGACAAGAGTTGTCTACCTATTTATTTATATATAGTTTGTTGTGCACACACAAGGCTATATACATTTGAAATGGGATCCTTATTCTCACTAGCATATCTTTAATTAGATATTGCCAAACTATATATATTGAGGGTAATATAGTTTGAAGAAAATAGTGGGAGATACCAATTTAAAACAAGACCTAATTTATTTTGGTAATTAATAAAAGAGTGTATGCTAAAATATTGTTGATTACAAATTCATTTACAGAATTTTACAATGTCTAAAATTACTATCAATGCGTAGCATATTAGATGCTAAATTAATCGAACCAAATTAAATGGATTGGTTAAGGAATTTGAGAATAGTTCTCATAGCTGAAAAGCAATCTTATGTCCTTAATAAGCCTATCCCTGCAATGGTTGCAGACAATGCCTCTAAGGAAGAGATTGCTACTTTCAGAAAGTGACAAAATGATGCACAGTTGGCTCAATACATCATGCTCACATCCATGAGTAACGAGCTTCAACGTCAACATGAAACTATGGATGCTCTTACTATATTCCTGCACATCGAGTAGTTGATGGTGAGGAAAGTAGGACTGATAGATATTAGATATCTAAGTAGCTCTTCCTATCTAGAATGACAGATGACACTATAGTACAGATAAAAGTCCTTAACATAATCAATTTGATTAATCAATTAGGACAACATGTTTTGTCATGGATGGAGAGTTGAGCCAAGATTTGATCTTGCAGTCACTCTCGGACTCCTTTCACAATTATTGTGAATATTTCATATGAACAAGCTAGATATCAGCCTCGCTGATTTGCTTAACATGTTGAAAATGCTGAGAGTCACTTTCCAACCAAGAAAGACCAAATCTTACTGGTAAGGGTCAAAGGATCTTCTGAAAAGAAGAAGGATTCTAAGAAGGTAAATAGAAAGGAAAAAAAAGGATAATAAGAACAAAACTGATACAGATAGCAAAGGAGTTTACTTCCACTGCAATAAGCTTGGACACTGGAAAGAAACTGCGAGAAGCATCTTGCAGAGGCTAACCAAAGAAGCTTAGTGAAGTTTCGGTTACAAATACAAATTTGTTCATGATTTAAAATAAATTTTTCTTTAAGTCAAGGTTCTACTTGGGTATTGGATACCGGCTTTGGTTATCATAAATATAGATTTATGAAGGGACCAAGCAGAAGTAGAAAGCTAAACAAAGGATAAGTAATCTTATGTGTGGGAAATGAAGCAAAGGTTTCCATATTAGCCATAGAAACTTATAGTTTAGCAATGCCTACGGGCAAATCTATTAAGTCAATAAGTTGGTATTGTATTCTAGTTCTCGTTAGAAACATTATTTCCATTTCGTTGTTGGACAATGAAATCTTTGGTATTATATTTAAGAACAATCGTTGTTCTATTTATAATAATAATGTTTTGTATAGAACAGGAATATTACTTAATGGATTTAGTGTACTTGACTTACGTAAAAATATATTTTGTAAATTGAACAAACTAGTATAAGAAAAGGAGATGATCATTCAAAGAGTTGAATGTGTGTATTTGTTGAAATACAAGTGTGAATTATTTGAAAGGTTCAAAGAATTCAGAAATGAAATAAATTGGCTAAGTATTAGGATTCTTTGATCGGATCAAGGAATGAATACTTGTGCAATGAGTTTCTAAATTATCTCAAATGGTTTTCCCATAATGGACGCCTCCTGATACGCAATAATTGATTGATATATCTTAAAGGAAAAATCGTACCTTGTTGGACATGGTGCGGTCCATAATGATTTTACCGACATTCCAATATCCTTCTAGGATAATGTCCTAGAAATGGCTATATATCTACGAAAAGGTAACCTCAAAATCCGGCCCCAAGACTCCATAAAAGTTATGGACAGGGAGGATTCCTAATCTTAAGTTTGTTAAGATAAGGGGTTGTTCAACTTATGTGAAAAAGTTTCAAAGGATAAGCTTGGGACAAGATTTGACAAGTACAAATTTGTGGGATATCCTAAAGTAAATTTAGGGTGTATGTTCTATAATCCTACTTATCAAAAGGTGTTTGTTGCGAAACACGATGCCTTCTAAGATAAAGGTGTTGATCATTGAAGGGGCTAGTGGGAGGATAATACGTCTTAAAGAGTTCAGGAACCACAAAACACTATAAGTCAAATAAGAGGAACCTATAGATAGACCTATTGTACCACAACCGAATCATAAATCTGGAATAGAATTGAAGATACCTAGGAGGTATGGATTCATCATAGATGATGATGATGATGATGATGATGATGATGAGGTACACAACATATAAGATGATAATCCAGTTACATACGATGAGGTAAGAGTTCTAGTGTGTACAAAAGGGTCAGTGGGAGCGTCATGACATTCCTAATATTATATGTTGATATACTATGGATAAGGAATGACATACTAATGCTACAATAAGTAAAGATAAAGTTTTCTAAACATTCCTCCATGAATGATATGGGAAGAGTATCATTATTGGGGATAAAAATCTATATAGATAGATTCAAGAGGATGCTCGACTTAACCCAAGAAAAATATATTCATTTGATGCTAAAGTTGTTTAGCATAGAAAACTCTAATAGATGTCTCATGTTGATGAGCCATGGAGTGTATCTCTCTTAATACTCCCCATAGACTCATAAAAGAGAGATCACATGAGTAACTATCATGTATGCAATGAAATATACGAGACTGATGTTGATCAGTCATATTCTGGAGAAGTTCACTATGAGTCAGTGAAAAACATCTTAAATTACTTAACCGACACTAAGGATGTGATCATATTCATGGTGGGTCTGAATTAAAACTAGAGGGCTTAACAAACTCAAGTTTTTCGCATGTACTCAAGACGACGTAAAAATCAACTTTCAGGTAAAGTGTTACCTTGAACGGTGGTGCAGTGAATTGGAAAGGTTCCAAACAGCAAAGAGTTGCTGGTTTAGTGATAAAGACAAATTATATAACTGTAAATGAAGCTGCAAGTTGATTGTTTGGATGATAAGTTCATTACAGAACTAGGAATAGTTCCTAAGTCTCATCTTGGATCTAAACATGTGTTGTGGCACTTTCACTTGATTATAGGAATCATCGAAAGATAGGAAATCGCTATAGAGATAGTGGAATCTCAAGAACAACATTACATATCCATTAAGTAAAGCTTATCCAACACCAAGATAATCGTCACTTAGAGAAGAAGGGTATGAGATACCATGGTGATTGGCTTTAGTGCAAGTGGGAGATTGAAAGTAGTATGCACACAAGCCAATCATGTTTGATGATAAAGCATATACATTGTAACAATCTTATTCATTTATTAATAAAAATTATTAATTAATTAAAGGCTTTTAATTATCTACATGATGTTGTTTTATAATATATGATAAACCCATAGTTTTAAGCAATGCTTTTAGAATAATGATGATGATCATTTTAATGAGATCTAAATTCTTAGAAAGCTTAAAACTAAAATAGTTTCCAATCGTTGGATTATTAAATTGGGGATTAGTGAATCCGGATAGATTGGTACATATGTTGCTTTTCATTGGATGAGGATGATTGATCTCATGATCATTTGTGTGGAGACACTAAAGCAAGTATGTAGGTGCTTATTAGAGAATAAGTTCATCGAACGTGGCTCGCATTAAGGAATTCCTAATGGAGTTTTACTGCACATCAATAGGAATTTCTCAGTGAGTAGTAGTAGACAAGTGATCCTTGGACTTGAGATCATCATAGTATCTTGTGTATGATGAGTTATACTTTGACTTATTCCTTAAGACCCTTTGGGTATATCAAAGGGTATGCTTGGGTATAATAAGTCGTACATGGAGATAATGTATGATCAATAAAGAATCTACCACTTCTAGTTAAAGAAGAGAAATGTCCTATGTGATTCAATAAATGACAACCCAGTAGTCCTTGGCCATGGCAGAATGAAATTAGAAATGCGTTTCTAATTTGCATTATTTGGAGTTGTGCATTTAAGAGTCGAAATACATATAAATAAATAAAATAAGACTTGACAGTAATTCCATGTCTTATATTTAATTGGGACATTGTATGTTGGAAGGATTGAATTGTACGATAACTATTTACGTTCTTTTATGATTAATGTTGAAATCTATATTATGTGGAAAGTCGTTGATCGCTAGGGAGGCTTATCCCTATTGTAGAATAAATATTATTTATTTGAATAAATTAATATTTTAATTAATTTATTTAAATAACATTAAAATTGTTCTAATTGATTTATTCACAACCGGTTTAATATGGAGAACCTAAATGGTCACACCATAAAAGGAAGAGTAATTATTTAAGAAGTTAATGGTATAATTGTAATAATAAGTTAAGTATATTTAATTTAATCTACGGTGATAGAATAAATTAAATAGCTTAATATTTATTATTTAATATTTTGGAAATATTAAATATAAATTAATAAGAGGAGTCTTCTTATTATTATTACTATTATTATTATTTAATTCCTAAAGGAGTTTGGGAATTAATTAATAAAAGTACTCTCATTTATTCCTAATAAGATTAGGAGGCTAATTAATTAAACGTTTAATTAATTATTCCTAATAAGATTAAGAACCTAATTAATTAAAGTAGTTTAATTAATTAAAATTAAACCCAATTCCTTAATTGTTAAGGAGGGTTGTCTACATCTATAAATAAGATGAGTCTTATTATGAGTGAGGTGATTATTGACGTTTTCATTGAATACGTAATTCCAATAGTTGGGAGAGTACACGCTTTTCTATGAGAGATAGAAAAACTAGGGTTTTGTCAAATACCCATCTTCTTGAATCCTTCTTCTTCCTTGGTGGATCACCTCTACAGGCCAAACACTTGGGTGGCTAACGTTGATCAAAGGAAGGAACCAAACCGGTGGATTCAAGTTGAACGCGAAAAGGATTGGAGGTGAACTTGTACCTGAGGAAGCTCGAATCTTCAAGGGTATGATTCTTGTTCTTTCTTTTTCGTTTAATTAATAATTGTGCATAAAGGGTGATCCGGGTATATGGTTTATAAAATTTTAAAACTCTGATTTTCTATGTTTCCGCGTATTTTATGCAATTTGATTGCGTTCATGAATATTACAAACCTAACATAGACAAGGGCAACAGCAAGGCTACCGACTAGCTTATTCCTTTTATGTTTAAAACTATTATGTTGTGTTAAGACTATTTTCAAACGATGTTTGAACTTAAGTAGGATTATGTAATATGTCTTTATTCAATACTATTATGTAATCTATTAAGTACTATAGGTTGCGAGACTTGGGGGAATAATTATAATAAATCATTATACATTATTCTAAATTTAGATCTTCCGTTGTGAATGTGTTATTTAGTTATTATGGTTTCACCATGAGAACATGATGAACCAAATTTGAGTGACCAAGTGGAGGTCCAAATTTGGGGGCGTCATAGTTCCGGAGGTGGGGACACAAAGCCAGCCGGTATTATCCCACAATGCCTAGAGAGGCAAATATTTGTGGACCGTGTGTGATCGGTTCTGACGGGGACATCATAAATTTAAATGGGGGAGTTTATAACACCCTAATCCCTCATCGAAAGATATGAGAAAAATTTATTTGTACTTAAGGAATTAAGTTACTACCAATAGTACCTTAAAGTCATGACCTTTTAGGTGAGCTTGTGAGAGAAAAAAACATGAGGGGAATCCTGAACCCTACACTTGGACCATGTTCAAGGAGACATTTACCAACAAGTACTTTCCTAGAATGATTCGGGCACAAAAGGAGAGGGAATTTATTAGGATCAAACAAAGGAGTAAGACAATTGCTCAATATGAAGTCGGATTCGTGAATCTCGCCAAGTATGCAGCGACCTTAGTGCCAGATGAGGAGACGAAAAGCACGTAGGGTTGGAGGATGGATTACGGGCCGACATAAGACATGGTGTAGCGTCTTTTTAGCTGCCCACATATGATACAGTGCTCAGTAAGACATTAGTAATCGAGAAGGGTTTAACAGAAAGGGAGAAAGTAAAGAATAATAAGAGAGAAGAGCCGTCCGAGGGAGAGTCTAGCCATGGAGGACCTACGAAGAAGTTGAATAGGCAGATTACTAAATTTTGAGGAAATTAAGGAAATCAATGGAATGAAGAGACCAAGCTAAAATGTTTGAGGTGTGGTAAGAACATCTAGATAAGGAATGCCATTAGAATATGAAAACGTGTTTCCATTGTGGAGATTTTGGCCATATGATTGCACAATGCCCCAAGAACCCTCCACCTAGAGGAGATGGAATGGAGGAAATAACTTTGGCAAGTTTAGGACCAAATTGAGGACGTGTGTTTCAGCTTTCAGGCATCCAAAAATAAGGTATGTAACTCTTTTATTAATTACTTTCAGTAATTAGATAATGAATTTCTTGATTCTGTGATATTCATGTTTTCTTTAGAATTATAATTTGAGAATTTGGAGGACCAAATTCTTGTAAAGTGGGTAGAATATAATACCTAGTTTTAAAAAAATATATAAAAGATAATAAAATAATATAATTAGATAATAGAAGTGTAACTAATAATTATATAAATATCTAAAACCTATAAGGATAAGAGAAGTCATTTAAGTTGTAATAACTTTTTGATTTTAAAAAAGGATTCTTTTTCTTAGTTATATATTCTATAAAGAAATTTCATGAATTTAAATTATTATATGACAAGAGAAAGAAATATTAGACGAGAGAGAGAGAAATAAAATCTAAAACTATTTGACTTTGGAGTAGTGCAGAATAGAGAAGAAGAAATGAAGAAAACTCAAAAGTAAAACGTAAACCCTTCTTTTCAATTATGAGATCATCCTGTATTATACATGTATAATTAGATTTTAAAATTTTAATTTTTGATTCTGATAAAATTATAAAAATAGTGATATATAAGTTATATTTTGTAAAAAAAAGAGGGATTTCAAACTCTCTCTCTCTCTATATATATATAATTGCGTTGTTCAGTACTATTTATGTATATTATGTATGGGTTCTTGTGTAATTCAAATTAAACTATAATTTGACGCTATTATAGTATATAGGCAAATAACTTTCTTTTATTTATATATCATATATATAATTCTGCTTTGTATGTATTGATCAGTCTAGGGGACATATATATATATATATATATATATATATATTAGATTTCATCACCTATATTTATAAATTTCAAATAAATTAATATATCTTTTAAGCATAATATGTAATCATAAAATTGAACTAAAATTAAGATTTATGTGCGTAAGATTTGAGTTAAGAGTACAAGTAAGTTATGATATTTCATCCTAATAATTTTATTTGCCCTAATTTTATATTTAGGATTTATTCACTTTTAATTTTCTGTTTCGCAATATCAAGGTAAGTAGCTTTCTGAACTATTTAGTATTTTTAAATTATCGTTTATTTTTATGTATACGTTAGTGGATGCCTAAATAGACGGTTTCAAAATTCGTTATGTTTTACTTAAGACTTCCATTTAAATTAAAATGTTGTGTTGTTTATTTCAAATTTTGGATCAAGTATTTATTTTTGAACTGTGAAATGAAATTATATAATTTTAAACGGTGAAAAAGTATTATTTAGAATATCAATAGTATTGAGAAAAGATTTTGAAATCCTCAGTCTGTCTATGTATTGAACCCGTTATTCACGTTTAGTTCCGGAGCTAATTTAGGACATACTTAGGCACACACTTTTTAGATGCCATTCGGGGAGCATGCATATTAGATACCTTAGTAGGGTGCGTGATCATTGACGTTATCGAACTTTTGGGCCTTGTTACAGGGCTAATGTAACCTTAGTCGCTAAGGCTATTGATTAAAAGATATACTGTATACATTGAAATCATTTTGAATGTGAATTTTTTTTTGTTATTATCTGTTTTAGTTTTTATAAGTATATTTACTATTGTTATCGAACAATAAGAATTTCGAAAAGAAAATATTTTGCAAATTATACTTGATCCACCTAAGTAGTAAGGATTGTCATTTGCTAGGCTTTACCGCTCACCCCATACAAATTTTTATAGGTCCCATCGTCGAAAGCTGAACACTTATTTGATACGCTTCGGATAGTTGGAGTTTAGTTTAGGATGTTATTTCTTTTTGTTGTTGAAAATGAATAAAACTCATAGTTCCGGGGAGCTGCGACTTTATTTTGTGATTTTGGTATTTAGTGGTACTTTATTTGAATTGTATTAAAAGAGGTTTATTGTTGGTTTTAATTTAAGATTATTGTTGAGTAGTTTTGTTTGGGCTATGCACGATTGATATTGTTTCCTTGCGGGCCTTTGAGCATGCGACGTGTAACACTTCTGACATGTAGCTGGTTCGGGGTGTTACAGAGATGGTATCAAAGCCGACTCTCAAAAGCTCAGGTCGAGTCATCTGATTGGGTTGTCAGAGGTGGAGACACAAAGGATGGTGGTATTATACCACTATGAAGAGATGGAGGTCCAAAGACGGGGACACGAAGCCAGTCGGTATTACCCCACAATGGCTAGAGAAACAAAGATTTGTAGACCGTGTGTGTTCATGTGTGTGATCGGTTCTAACAGTTGGTGGTAATATCCCATAATGTAGAGATGGTGGTTTGGAGGTGGGGACACAAGATCAGTCTGTATTATCCCACAATGGCTAGAGAGGCAAAGATTTGTGGACCATGTGTGTTCACGTGTGTGATCGATTCTGATGGGGATGTTAAACATTTAAGTGGGGGAGTTTGTAACACCCCAGTCCCACATCGAAAGATATGGAAAAAATTTGTCTGTGTATAAGGAGTTAAGTTACTAACAATAGTACCTTTAGTCATAACCTTTTGGGCGAGCCTGTGGTGGACTAAGATGATCCAAGATGATACTATTATGTTAGTGGTTTAAGGCCTTGTTTGGATGAATTTGACAGATTTTGGATTTGACCCAAGATTTATTCTGGACTCGGGATTTAACTAGAGTTATTTCACTCTAACTTCATTCAACATTTGTTTTGAATGTCAGTTTTAAGAACATGAATGTATATTCTTATGAATAATATGTATATATATTTCAGTTTACACAACATTTCTTGGTTGTGCAAACTTCATATTTATACAAACTTTCTGATAATTGTATAAGTGTTCAGCTATGCTATAATGCATAAATTGTTTAAAGCTTTTCTATAATATATAAATTGTTCAAGTTTTCTAGTTCTGATATGCATGAACTGTTTAAGAGGTATGTCAATGCCAATTGTTAGACACATGTTAAAACATTCCAATGATCTAGATAAGATTCTTCGAATTGTTATTGGGTTTAAGTAGAGCTTACAAACCAATTTCTACTTGGTATGGATTTAGTCTAAGAATGAACAACCCTAATATTAGGGAAATGTTTTAATATTGTCAGCATACGATATCAGGTGATGGTGTGACGCCCCCAAATTCGAACCTCCACTTGGTCACTCGAATTTGGCTCATCACGTTCTCATGGTAAAACCATAATAACTAAAATAACATACAAAATGGAAAATCTACTTTAGAATAATATACAATGATTTATTATAATTATTCCCCAAGTCTCATGAACTACAAATATTTTAATAGATTACATAATAATATCAAATAAAGACTTATTACATAATCTTACTTAAGCTTAAACATAGTCTGAAATAGTCTTAATACAACATAACAGATTTTAAACATAAAAGGGACAAGCTAGTCGGTAGCCTTGCACTTGCCCTTGTCCTGCCCGGATACACTTGCATTGCGCTTTAATCGAAAGGTTTTTAAAAGCAAGGATGAGCACAAATTGCCCAGCAAGTAATATACAACAAGGGTGTAGGATATAATATCACAAGGTTTGAAATATCGGAGTGTCATTTCTAGGATAGTTCAAAGTATCAGAATAACATCATGGATAAGAAATATCAACAATTCTTTGAATAAGAACGATAATTCAATAAAAATCAACAGATATATATATGAATTCAACGACTATCAAGGTATCCAATTGGATAAACAGTTTATATTGAGTAGTCACTAAGGACTATTGAACTTCCACTAGAGTTACTAATATTAAACTGATAACCCCAAAATATCAAGTACTATAGATGATATCTACAATATTATACGTTATGCATAACACCACCATAATATTCAATCATGTGTTGGGGTTTCCAACGACATACACTCCCCTTACCAAAAGGGTTGTTCAACTCAGTTTTCAAGAATTCCGCACCAATCAATTTGGTTTGGACAGTTTTATAGACATGCATATAGTCTAGCCGAATAGAATGGCATCGACTCATTCACAATATTCAGGGACAATACCAAGTTCAACATGAATAATAGCTTTCACGAGGGTTTAACATACTAGCTCATTTGAACGAGAATGTAATATAACTTGTATTCAAAGAGATAAGCTTACGGTATTCGTCGAATAAAGTAATGCAAGGGTTTAGGATACTTGCTCAATAGAAATTTGAGTAAGGTTATCCTAGTATAGCGCATTATAAGTATTCGATGTTCATTAGCTAACACAGTCTTTAATCAAGCTCGACATGATTCAAATATTCACATATGGTACAAAATCAGTTTACAAGTCATCATGAATAAAATACTTAGTTACTTCATAAGCAAATCAAGAATGCTCAAGGTTAAGACCTCCGTACTCATGGACTTTTCATTACAATGCGTCACCAAGTTATCAACTAAGCATCACACATATATATATATGCATCAGTAGGTTTTAGATCACATTTAGCATCATATGCATCATGCAAGTTACTATCCAAAAGTCAGAATTCATTATCTAGGATTCCAGATCATGTAATAACGCCATGGTTAAGTTTAGGGCCAGCCTTATTCTTGCTAATCCTCTGGTCAAGCCAAGATGCAGCTGATGCCTTGTGATTTCTGTCCGGCTTGACCAAAACAATCACACATGATCTATTTTTCATGTTAAGGGTCTTTTCATGCTCCTCAAGTCAATCTAGGTTCCCTTTTATAATACATTTCTAATTTAAACATTTCAACCATTTAAGGCCATTCGAGGTCATAAATTCACAAGGTTTAGCATGCTTGCTTTCTAAACATACAAGATAGTTATAAAACTCATATTAGGCATGCTTGTGTGTTTTCATAACACATACGTGAAACTAACACAGCTTTAGTTGAAAATAGGCTTTGTTCATGCTTTTCTTGAAATGTGCTACACAAGCATGGTATATATATGTTTATGCTACATGAGCGAGTCTAAGAGTGTCATCAAACATGATCACAAATGTCAGATTCTATTCTTCAAGGCCTCATGACAATATTCATATTCTAAGCTTACTAGTAGGTTCAACATGCTCATGTTTCCTTATTAATCAAATAAACACAAGCTAAAGGTTTATTCATGCATTTCCAAGTCATACTCACATGCTTTCAAAGTTAGAATATAAACCATGTAGAAATCATGCATGTTAGCTCACTAGGCTAAGTCATTTCATAAAAACATTTATATCACAAGGCTTAATAAGTTTTATCATACTCAAAAGGACTATGTACACTACAACATGCTCATCTATGTGCAAAATCAGTCATGTATAGCTTACTAGGTTTATAATTTGTAGAACATGATCTTTAACATAGTTTGTTTTCAAAACTTAAGGTTCAAATCTCCATTTAAACCATATGTCTCCATTAATCATGCAAGTATTTTAAAACATGCTCACATTAGGTTAACATATCCATATATACATTATACACATGCTCACATGCTAGCTTGAGTCAAAACAACTAGCTAATATTGATCAGATTTGAAAATAGACTACTCAATTTGAATTCAAAGAACGGCAAGTAGCTACTCTGTTTGTGCTCGGTTCAAAAGCAGCGATGCAGCTGGCTTCTAAGCAGAACTCCAAACCCAACCTCAAAAATTACTCATGATTTCGATTTTAAACCATCATATATCAATTCCATCATGCTCATATGGTCATATAACAACTATATGGACATTACCCAACCTCATTAACATACAATTTCATAAATTCAAGAATTTGAAATTATAAAAACTCAAGACTCCATTTTTACAAAGAATGAAAAGGGAAGCAAGGAAAAAGGATTATACCTCTGCAAATGTGAAAAGAACTTGCTCCAAATGAACTTCTAAGCTCTAGATTACTTGTATGCTCTCAACTCTCACTTAGCAAATTCTCAGACAAATCTCAGCAACAAGAATAAAGAAGCACAACTGCTATTTATAGAGGAACACAAAACCAGACATTGCCTTTTCCCATTGAATCAAACTCATGTGTTAAAGGATTGCATGAAGGTTATGGAGGAGTTGTTAGATTGGTTGTTGGAACTCATCATAATCACCACACCCCATGATCATGAGCTAGGGAGTTGGAAGAAAATGACGAACATAGGCTAGCCTTTTTGAAATACAAGTGAATGAGGTCTTAGAGTAAATGGGACACTCAATTTGGGACAAAGGAGAAAATCCCTCAATGAAATCTTAGTGTACAATTGTTACCATATTAGGATTTTAGGGATTAATTATACACTCACATCATATAGACCATGTACATTAAATATACGCAATAAAATAATGCAGTCAGATATTATTATCCGGGTAATCCCATAATTAACCCTACCACTCATATAACCATATTATAACCTTATTATAATAATAACTTATTTATTTATGTTAAATAATTAAATTATTCCTTCCCTTGATAAATTACCACTTAATATAATATAGTTTCATAGAACTTAATATATAGTCACACTGCACTATATAATATAGTTGTATATGCACATAACCGTCAATATAATATCATTATGTTACTAACTTACCTATTTATGTTAAATAAACAAATCATGCACTTCCTTAATTAATTAACATCAATATTAATTAATCCAACCATTGATTAATGTAGTTATGGATTTCCATAATCATTATTTATCTATACTGTATATTGCAAATAGTAGTAATCACACATTATTAGTTAATTAAAAACTAAGAATTCAATATTCTACCACAACCGTTAACAACTAATTAATATAACAATTAACAATTAATATCACTTAATTGTGCACTTTATTTTATGGTTCATCAATGTCACACAAATCACATAATTGCTTCATTTAATTTTCAAAGTAGAAAATTTTATTTTTCTTCAATCGACCATGGCGCAATTGCGCTTGATTTTATACTTCTGAGACGGTGCGGTTACATTTGTGCTTACGAGAGTGCCAAGACTGGTTTAGCTTTAGCCCGTGTCAATTTTCATCACTAGACTCACTTTATACGACATGAATTGATGTCCACAAAGGTGTTGCTACACATCTACGAGCGTATTGATTACTTATATGAAATCACATAATCATTCTCGATTAATCATTCTAATTCTCGTTTTAACTCGCTTAGTGAATTCTCTCGTTTCACATTATGCCACACAAGGCATTTCACAATTCTCATTGTCACTTCACACATCTTAATACGCATTGGTCTAATGCGAATTAATTGAATTAACTAACTCTCAAAATAATAACACTTTTATTCACAGAAATTTTATTTCCATTAATATATTCATTTAATAATACATGGAAATTCTCGGGTATTACATCCTCCCCCCTTATAAAAATTCCATCCCGGAATTGCTACAAGAGTTACACAAATAGATGGGGATAATCCTCATCATCCTATCTTCTAACTCCCACGTTGCCTCCTCGACATCATGGTTACGCCTAAAGTACTTTTTCTGAAGAAATAACTTTATTTCTCAAGGTTTGCTCTTTCCTATCTAGAATTTGGGACAGAATTTCTTAAAGACGCTAAGTTCTTCTCCACTTGAATGGGTTCATAAGAAATCACGTGTTTGTAGTCGGGTTTGTCACAGACGCAACACGGATATGTGAAACATGATATGGATGTGGTCCAACTCGGTGGTAAGTAACTTTTACACTAATTACTTCGCCACTCGCTTTAGTATCTCGAAGCGGTCCTATGAATCTTGGACTCGTTTTCTTTTCTTAATAAAACGGATCTTTCCTTCCATGGAGATACCTTCAAAATCTGAAATCGCCGACTTCAAAATCTCTTGGTCTTTGCAGATGCAAGTCTGTAATTCTTCTTCGGCGATCTTGAAGTACATTATTAGTCCTCGCTCTTATTTACGCAACCACGTCTTGGGTTTGTTGTACTAACTCTAGTCTGAGTATTCGTCGTTCACCATCTTCGTCCCAACATAATGGCATTCTACACTTCCTTCCGTAAAGAGCTTCATACGGTGGCATGCCGATACTCGTATGGTAACTATTATTATATGTAAATTCGACTAAGGGTAGGTGGTCGTCCCAATTTCCCTTGAAGTCCATCACCCAAGTCCTAAGCATGTCCTCTAGCGTTTGTATAGTTCGCACACTTTGTCCGTCTGTCTGAGGATGATTGTTGATCAATTTCGCAATCAATGAATACGTGCAAGTATACACGGTCAATAAGTAATAAAGTGAAAGTATAGTATCGTTCCCACGAGGAATTATTTAATAAAAATCACCAAGTACTAACTCTTAACCAAATCAATTTTATTTAAACAATTGCAAAGTGTGATTTTTCTAATTAAGAAAACTAAATTAACTAATTACACTGGATTGCTTTATAAATAAATTCAAATAAATAAAAGTTAAGACTCCAATATCCCCATTTATGAACTATAAACCAATTATCCAATTATCCCAATTATTATGTCTACTGAATTGTTAACACGAATTCTCAAATGTCAAAAGCCCTTTCTCAAGTGATCATTTGCCTTCTATTTAACCCAGATTAATTTTGCTATATCTCTATGCAAAACAATTGAATTAAACTCGTTACAATCCCAATTCCTTATGTGTTACATGCGGCGAATAGATATTCTCATTCTATTCACAAACCTACTTATTCACTGTGCAAATAACTAAGTCACATGTCACCATGCCCAGTTCTAACCCTAGAATTCCTTTCCCAATTCCTTCTAGAGTAACAAGGTAATTATTGATCAGATAATTAATAAATAAGCTCAAAGCAAGATGAACAATTCACTTCAACATAAATAATTGGAATATAATGAATAACTAATTTATAGCCATAAAAAGTTTAATTGAAATCTTAATAAAAGAGTTAGTTCATAATTAATGAACTAAAACCAAGAATCCATAATTGAATAGACATTAAAAGATAAAAGTAAGAGAAGAGAAGAGAATAGAATCTGTTGTCAACAAATCTGATGTTCCCCTCTTGCTCTTGCTCTTGATCTTCAGTGTTCTTCAATTTGCTTCAATCTCCAATGGCTAACTAAGAACTAGGGTTTAGATTCTAATTTAATAGAGTGTTTAATCTAGTCTAATCTATGTAATCTCCCTTTATTTCATGCCTTACATCATGTATTTATAGATTACAAGTCTAATTTTGAGCTTAAGAACAAACCCAATCAAATTTGGAGTCAAAAAGGTGTCAAAATTCGCCCAAAACGCTGCTTCAGCCGCTTTCAAGCCCTTCCCCAAAGGTGCCCCAATGGGTGGTGGTCTTGAGAATTGCTCCCTAGCGCCGGGCCACTGCAAATAAGCTCTTGATTTGGGCGCCCTAGCGCTACCACTTTTTCTGACATTTTTTGCTCCAACGTCCTTTGGGAAAATGGCCATAACTTCTTCGTCCGAACTTTGATTTTGATGATTCAAGATGATCTGCAAAGAGGAGAAGTAGATCTACAACTTTCATTCTTTAAGTATTTCGAAAAAAGGTCCGGAGAAATACTCCAATTGGCTTTGAAGTGACTGCTGTGTAAATGGCAAGCCGAAAACCATGATGTTCGACGTCCGTTGGTACAACGATCATAACTCTTGCATCCGAACTTCGATTGGAATGATTCAAAATGTTCCGGAAAGCCAAGACGATGTTCTTCAATGTAAGCTAAGTTCCAAACCAAGAACATAAAGTAAACATGAAAGCCCAAATGATATCCGGTTTGCTTTTTTTTTTGCATTTTCTTTGCTTTTCCTTACCAATAGTCGCTCACACAGCTCCCAAATGTATAACCTACAAAATGAACACAAAATGCATTAAAAGTAACTAAGACACATAAATATAAGCAACTAATTCAAGAAGATATCTTAGGATAAGTGTATATAAAATCCACTTATCAAATACCCCCAAACTTAAACCGTTGCTTGTCCCCAAGCAACACAACATAATGCAATGCAATGCAATGAAATACAACTAATCTATATGCCTCTGAATCCAAAGAAGATTTGATAGAATCAAATCTATTCACTTACCTTAGAGCAATCAAGCAAACTCGACAATACTTCATATCAAAACCAATCAACAATTTCCTAGTCAATCATCAAGTCTTAAAGCTGTTATTCTTTGGTATAGTGCGTGTGTGTGCTCAACAACCATGCTAAGCGATATAAAATCAAATTTAACACATAACAAGTCTCTTCGAAGGCATCATACAGTGTAAACTCAAGAAATCCAAAAACAATCTAGATCCAACTAAAATCAAACAATTACCAATATAGAGGGTCAACATGGGATACTTATGCTTTATTTTCATCTACGAGGGCTTTTTGCTCTTTTTTCCCGTTTTATTCTCTTTTTTTTAGATACACATAGCTATGCAATATCTTATTCCCTTAGGCTTTTCAATGCTACCTTAACGAGCTTTCGACCAACGACTCCCAGACCATTAAGACCTTAGGGCGCTAGGTGTAAAGACAATCCCCTCGGACTTACTTACTCAAGTAACAAAGGCCACAAAACTAGACAAGCATGCCACAGTGTTTATTCATACTTTTTTTTTCTTTTTCTTTGTTTTCTTTTTTTTTCTTTCTTTTATTTATATAGCTTATATACCCCAAATATTCCCCCAAACTTAGGTTCTTTTCTAACTTTAGTCATCACTACTTATTCTTGTCATTCTTTCATTCAAACTAGCATTATCCTTTAGAGTCCCATTATGTATCAATTTAAACTCAATCAATCAACAAGTTGTTTTTCTTTGTCTTTATCATTATTATACTAGTTTCAAGCAGAAAAAGATTCAATTCATAACAAGAAATCACATCAAAGCTCGATAGTCGGTTATTATACTTGTCTACCCAATTCCAATCTCATCATTGGCCAAAATAAACTTAACTATAACAAACCCATTTGGACTTATGCAAAATGAACATAGTAACTAACTATTATTTTTGAATTTTGAAATTTTTTGAATTTTGAATTTTTGAATTTTTTTATAATGAACCTAAACTATATTAACAACATATGCAAAATAGCATAACATAAACATGAAACTAAACATGCAATAACGAACTAAACTAAACTCCCCCAAACTTAGCAATTACAATGTCCTCATTGTAAGAATATAGCGATAAGTAGAAGAGAACTTCCCTATAATCAGCTAAGCGTGAGGTGCTGGTGGCGATGGTAGTGATGATCATTTTCCTATCCATTGAACCTCCAATACCTGCAATGAAGAGAGACAACATGTATTAGATTATAAGAGAACTTACTAAGAAAATTAATTCCTATCTACTAAATAAACTAGTAAAGCATATAAATATAAAAATTCACTGGGTTGCCTCCCGATCGGTAACTTGATTTATAGTCTTTCACCGACTTTATGCGGTCAATGCTATCAATTCCTCTTCAAATGTTGAGGAACCCTCCATCCATCGGAAATAATATAGCTTTTGGTAGGTTCCCATTTACGATAGCCATTGTATTAAAGTCACCTAGCATGCTTTGTTTAGATAAGATCACATTAAAGAACGTCCAACATCTAGGTGTTTTTTTTTCATTGTGTCTGCGAATAGATTCTCGGCATTGAGGGCTTGGGACACAAAAATCTCTTCTTCTATCTTCTCCAACTCATTGAACCATGGCTTGAAGTTGTACTCGCTTTTACGTCACAAGGAGTATTGCCGAATTGACATGACTACCTAGCGGACAAGGTTTTGCAAATCTAACTTAGGATTCTTGAACTTTGGCGGAGAAGGAACTTGGGGCACTAATAACATCGGTTCCTCCTCGTTGGTAATCATAGTTAGTTCTTCACCAGAACCTTATTTTCATTATCCCCACTTGTCTCCTCTCTTTCAACATCTCGTGTCTCATCCAGTTGTAGATTTGGCTCGGGCACTTCATCAATTTCGTCATCCATGTCATAAAGCCAAGTGTTTGGAGGAAGGTTGTTTATGACTTTGGTCATTTGCTCTATCTGATCCACAAGTTTTAGAATTGACCCCGTTTGATTAATCCCTCTCTCCTCGAACTTGGACCACAATTCCTCCAACCTTGAATTTTCTTCTTTTAATAGAGGTTGAGATGAGAATTCCAGCGTGTATGTTGGATTTGGAGTAGAGTATTGGTCTTGATAGTTGTAGCTCCATGAAGAATCCGGGTAATACCCCCAAACTTGTTCATAATTATCATATGCATACTGATGGAGGTAGTTACCACCATACTGTACCGGCCCAAGATTGATGGTGCATTAATTACTTGGGTGATTTCCAGCACAATAGTCACACATAACTGCTATCCTTCGACTCTGTTGGGATGCGATAACGTCCAACTTCCTCGAAAGTTCTTTAATTTGTGCTGCCATTGCGGAAAGTGTTGCGAGTCTGTCAATCTCCATTCCCCTTGGTTGAGTCACGTTCGTGTATGGCCATTGATACTCAAAGTCATCCATGGTACCTAAAATGAGAGAAATATAAGAAGAGAATTAAAAATTAAAAAAAATATTTAAATTAAGACTAATTTGATTGAAATTAATATTGGTAAAAAAATATTAAACTAATTCCCCAGCAACGACACCAAAAACTTGTTGATCGATTTCACAATCAATGAATACGTGCAAGTATACACGGTCAACAAGTAATAAAGTGAAAGTAGAGTATCGTTCCCACGAGGAATTATTTAATAAAAATCACCAAGTACTAACTCTTAACCAAATCAATTTTATTTAAACAATTGCAAAGTGTGATTTTTCTAATTAAGAAAACTAAATTAACTAATTACACTGAATTGCTTTATAAATAAATTCAAATAAATAAAAGTTAAGACTCCAATATCCCCATTTATGAACTATAAACCAATTATCCAATTATCCCAATTATTATGTCTACTGAATTATTAACAGGAATTCTCAAATGCCAAAAGCCCTTTCTCAAGTGACCATTTTCCTTCTATTTAACCCAGATTAATTTTGTTATATCTCTATGCAAAATAATTGAATTAAACTCGTTACAATCCCAATTCCTTATGTGTTACATGCGGCAAATAGATATTCTCATTCTATTCAGAAACCTACTTATTCACAGTGCAAATAACTAAGTCACATGTCACCATGCCCAGTTCTAACCCTAGAATTCCTTTCCCAATTCCTTCTAGAGTAACAAGGTAATTATTGATCGGATAATTAATCAATAAGCTCAAAGCAAGATGAACAATTCACTTCAACATAAATAATTGGAATATAATGAATAACTAATTTATAGCCATAAAAAGTTTAATTGAAATCTTAATAAAAGAGTTAGTACATAATTAATGAATTAAAACCAAGAATCCACAATTGAATAGACATTAAAAGATAAAAGTAAGAGAAGAGAAGAGAATAGAATCTGTTGTCAGCAAATCTGATGCTCCCCTCTTGCTCTTGCTCTTGATCTTCAGTGTTCTTCAATTTGCTTCAATCTCTAATGGCTAACTAAGAACTAGGGTTTAGATTCTAATTTAATGGAGTGTTTAATCTAGTCTAATCTATGTAATCTCCCTTTATTTTATGCCTTACATCATGTATTTATAGATTACAAGTCTAATTTTGAGCTTAAGAACAAACCCAATCCAATTTGGAGTCAAAAAGGTGTCAAAATTCGTCCAAAAAGCGGCGTCAGCACACACAAGCCCTTCCCCAGTATTTCAAATACCGGGCACTGCAATCTTCGAGAATCTGCTCCCTAGCGCCCCGGCACTGCAAATAATCCTGATTTGGGCGCCCCGGCGCTACCACTTTTTCTGACATTTTCTGCTTCGACGTCCTTTGGAAAAATGGTCATAACTTCTTCATCCGAACTCCGATTTTGATGATTCAAGATGATCCGAAAAGAAGAGAAGTATATCTACAACTTTCATTCTTTAAGTATTTCGAAAAAAGGTCCGGAGAAATACTCAAATTGGCTCTGAAGTGACTGTTGTGTAAATGGCAAGCCGAAAACCATGATGTTCGACGTCCGTTAGTACAATGATCATAACTCTTGCATCCGAACTCCAATTGGAATGATTCAAAATGTTCCGAAAAGCTAAGACGATGCTCTTCAATGTAAGCTAAGTTCCAAACCAAGAACATGAAGTAAACATGAAATCCCAAATGATGTTCGGTTTGCTTTTCTTTGCGTTTTCTTTGCTTTTCCTTACCAATAGTCGCTCACACCGCTCCCAAACGTATAACCTACAAAATGAACATAAAATGCATAAAAAGTAACTAAAACACATAAATATAAGCAACTAATTTAAGTAAAAGATACCAGATAAGTGTATATAAAATCCACTTATCAATGATAAGTAGTACTTAACCGTAACTGTGTTCTCATCCTCTCTTGCAAGCTTTTCCAGAATTTTGATGTGAAACGTGGGTCTCAGTCAGAAATAATCGATACCGACACTCCATGTCGTGAAACAATTTCCTTTACATACAGACTCGCTAATTGATTTAAACCGTAGCGGATCTTGATAGGTAGAAAATGTGCGGTCTTCGTAAGTCAATCCACGATAACCCAAATGGCATCCAAACCTTTCTGCGTGACTGGAAGTCCTACCATGAAATCCATCGTGATATGCTCCCATTTCCACTCTGGTATTTCCAATGGTTGTAATAACCCACTCGGTCGCTGATGCTCTGCTTTTACACGTTGACATGTAAGACATCTACTAACGTACTCCGCAATTTCTCGTTTCAGATTCGACCACCAAAAATGTTGCTTCAAGTCCTGGTGTGAGACCCCAAATTTTATGAATAAAGATTTAAATTTCTCGAAATATTTTTTTTCAAAATTATGGTGTGGATTTGAGATAATGTTATAGTTGTGGGTAATATTTATAAATTTTGAAAAGTATGCAAGTTGTTATAAAATATTTGTTGTGTCGGGGAATATTCGATTAGTCGGGGAATATTCATACGACGGTACAATCATTGGTGGACCCCACAATAGAATTATTGTCGGATTGAGAAAACGACAAAAATATTTTTATAAAAATAACGGCGGAAGTTTTACCGTTAAAACTGTTGAACTACTCGGTAGTAAAAGTATAATGTCTGGCGTGGTTGTATAGTAGCACACAAGATTGATTATTGATCTTTACGTGAGAAGTCACTCGAGTTTTGTTCAATTATTGCTACAAGAATTGTTGCATAGTATCTCACGTTAGTTGATTCAATTATAGTCGATATTTTATATATTATATTAAATCAATAATTGAGACGAAGAAGTTATTAATATTATTATTTGCAATATTAACGATGTCTAGAAGTTACGCGAGGAGAGGTTTGATCACCTAATTGCGGCGTGATAGGAGAAATCCTTATTGGAAAGCCCCTCTTTCACAGGAATGACACAGTCGATTAATATTGTGAATTATAATAAAAGTGATAAGTTTTGTTTTATTATTATTATAAATGTAATAAAAGTAAGAAAACTTTTTATATAAAATAGAATACTTTTATAAAGTTATTCGTTTTATTAGACTATAAATAGAATATATAATATTCTATTATGCATACTGCGTGTTTCAGCATAGTAAAATCTTTTTATATAAAATAGAATACTTTTATAAAGTTATTTGTTTTATTAGATTATAAATAGAATATATTATATTTTATTTAAAAGATTTTGTTTTATTAGAATATTTTATTAATATCTTTTTATAGTAAATCAATATGGACCGTCTCAGTTTAAAAGTAAATCAATCTGGACCATTCATGAATTAGTTACTATTCAGGTCCATTCTCCTATAAATAGAAGCTCATTCCTTCATTATTTCTTACTTAATTCACGAAACTCTAGAGAGAGAAACTATAGAGAGAAAGAAGAAAAGTATTCGCTACTTCACTACTCCTATATCCAGTTTCTTTTAAGGTAAGGGATATTATTTGTTGTACTCGTAACGGGTATTATTTCTTTCGTATTCATGAAGAGAACTTCTGTTATTCCATTCTTTATTATTCTATTGGAATAACCTGTATACGCAGACTACCCTATATTGGTTAAATTCTTCTGTTATTCCATTCTCTATTATTATGTTGGAATAACCTATCTATGCGAAGTACATCATACATGGTGAAATTCTTCTATTATTCCATCATTTATTATTCTGTTGGAATATCATGTCTGTGTGTTTACGCATGACCTGGTTCCATTATTTATTATTCTGTTGAAATATCCCGTCTGTGCGTTTAAGCATGACCTAGTTCCATTATTTATTATTCTGTTGGAACATCCTGTTTGTGTGGATTACGCATGACTTGGTTCCGTTCTTTATTATTCTGTTGGAACATCCTGTCTGTGCGGATTACGCATGACCTAGTTCCATTCTTTATTATTCTGTTAGAATAACCTGTCTATGTGGATTATCACATGCATGGTGAATGATCCTTTGTATTCATTCCGTATTAAATTGTGGAAATGATCTGTCTAAGTGGATTACTGCATGGCGGACGATAATCCATTTGCAGTTTTATATATTTTCTTATACTTAGTTGGTTAAAGCTTTGACTTCTATACTCTATGAAATTAGTGGAATATCCTTGATATTTGCGCTTCATCCAGTATCTTTTCATGGAAATATTCTTCTGAGCATTCTTGAATTTACTCCACAAAGAAGTATCATGTTGACAAATTGGACGTTATTGGTTCCTGGATAAATTAATTCTTGAACTTGTTTTATTGAATTCTTATATCATTGTCATCATCCTTATGCTTATATTGTGATGAAAGTCATCTTTGGCTTACGTGCATAGATTAACTTGGTATGATTATGACCAGGGGTTATTCAGTATAATCATGACCTGTAATGTTATAAATGATGTGGTAAAAGCCCTTAGTGGCCTGTAGTGTATTGATGGACAGTTTTTGGTATGATTATGACCAGGGATTATTCGGTATAGTTATGAGCATTGATGATTTAATGAATATCCTTGGCCCGTAGTGTAGGGATGACTCGATGATGTGGTTTATTTATTAAGCTGAGTCTCAGCGATAAAAATTGATGAAAACATTTTAAATCATAGAAGATAGTAGATATCATGCTCTACTTGACTCTTCTAACTGATTTCTTATTCCGCTTCAGTTAAACTTGATGTTTGTTATATTGTATTAGTTTAACACTATTGAAGGCTAAGGATAATTTATTCTACATTATCTTAGTCATAATATTTCTTACTGGGCTAGTTGAGCTCACCCTTTTGCTTTCATTGTTCTCTTCAGAAAATGAGAACGTAATCGGGACTAGTCAGGAAATGAAGTAATGGTCCAGATGATAGCATTAGTAGTCCTCACTATTTTGTTAAATAGTGTGAAAATAAATGTAATGAGAACTCCATCGAGTGTGGATATTGTCTAGATGACAATATTCTTATTAAAACTCTTAGATTATGTTATGTCGTATTTTATACGACTGTTGTATAATTAAGTTGTATTTGTATTCTGTACCATGTATTTGGCGACTCAGAATAGGTGATGTATACCTATTTTGGGGGAGTTACAGTTGGTATCAGAGCTTAGGGATATGATCCCTGGCTGAGATGTGAGATAAGAACTAGGAGGGGAGAGATAGGGAATTCTTTCGCTAGTATGACCTACCTAAGTTTATTTGGTATTTAATTAGTCGGTCAGAGTACAGGGATAATATGTGATATATTAATTAACCCTTATTTTGTGGCAGTATTTGAAAATGGCATCCAAAAATGTTGAGGTAAGCAATGAAGCACATGAGACCGTTGAGTCAACAATGATCAATACCTAGGGTAATGTGCAACAGGAAGACAATAATCCTCAGGTAAATAACAACACCGATCAGATGATGAACGATGGGATGTTTAGAGGCTTTATGCAATTCATGCAACATCAGGCGAGAGAGACTCCTGTTCAAAATGCAGGTGGAAACAATGGCAACCCACGGTTGATCACTGCTAAGCAGTTCAAGGAGCTGGGACTGCCGGAGTTTTTGGAAAAGCCAGAACCACTTAAGGTAGAGACGTGGTTAAAGCAGATCACCAAGATATATATTTGATTTCTTGGGATGCTTTGAGGAGCAAAAGGTTCCATTCGCCACCTTTATGTCGCATGAAGAAGCAGATCATTGGTGGGAATCTGTAAAACATACCCAGCCTGAGCACTCAAGATGTCTTGGCTGAAGTTCCAAGAGTTATTCAACAATAAGTACTTTCCCAAAAGTATTCGTCACATGAAGGAGGTGGAATTCATCAAGTTGGAGCAAAAAAATATGACCGTGTCGCAATACGAGGCTAAATTTGTGGATTTATCCCGGTTTGCATCTCATTTGGTCGATAATAAGGAGCGAATGACGCATATGTTTCTAAGAGGTTTGACCCGATATACGTCAATACCTCATTTCTCATAAACTTTGTTTATATTTAGATGTTATGAATAGGGCTCAGTTATTGGAGCGCGATAATGAGTCAACACAACCAAAAGGTAATGACCCGGCAAGAACGATAATAATCATCATAGGTGGCAACGGCCATCGGAACAATGATAACCATCGTGGGGGAAATTATCATGCCCAAAATGGTAACCACTTCAGTGGTAATCATGGCCAAGATAATAGGAGTGGAAATTTCAAGAAGAGAAGGTTCAATAATGATGGAAAGATGTCAGCACCAGCACCTGTTGTTAAGGAAGGAGAATGACCACCTATTATATGCTTCAAATGTGGAGGGGAGGGACACATCAGTCCAAACTACGCGATGCCGTCCAAAGCATGTTACAATTGTGGAAGAGAAGGTCACTTAGCTCGATTTTATCGTACACCAAAGTCAAGACTAGCTGGGACGGTGGAACCAAAGACGGATACGGACAAAACAAAGTCGGTGGTTTCAGGAAGAGCGTTTTTCGTGACTTCTCAAAAAGCGAGTAACCCGAACAAAGTTAGCACGGGTTAGTTAATTATAAATTTTTGCGAAGTCTATACCTTATTAGATACTAGTTCTACCCATTCTTTTATCAATCTTGCTTGCGCTCAACGTTTAAATTTAACTCAGGAGAAATTAGACTTTGACTTCTCGGTTGAAACTTCATTAGGAGAAACCTTCATTAGCTCCATTGTTTATAAATCTTGTTTGATTCAAATCGACACTTTCACGTTATCTACCGATTATATCTCTTTGAAAATACTTGCCTTTGATGTGATTTTAGGAATCGATTGGTTAACTACTCATCATGCCAAAATTGATTATTTTCGTAAGGTTGTTAGCTTTCATATTCTTAACCAACCTATTATACGAATTCATGTAACCAAACAACTAAAGTCAATCATTATCATATCAAGCCATAAGTAAAGAGCCCTGAGCCTTTCGCTGCTGACTTCCTTGTGTGGAATGCACCGAAGCCAGACTTTCTGTAGGCGATGTCGTGAATGACGATGGCAAGTTGATAGGTATCAATGTGACGTACTATCCAAGTCTTGGATGAGGGTCACAGTTTTGATTGATATTTCTATCATTAATAAATTTCTTGACGTATTCCTGAAGACTTCTTGGCCTACCCCAGAGCGTGAAATCGAATTTTGTATTGACCCCAGTACAAAACCCATTTCTTAAACCCTTAAATATTTTCTTCACCCAAAACGAACGTAACATACGCCAAAGATGTTGGCTCGAGCTGTTGAAGATTATGATCGTACCATTCAATATCATTGTGGAAGAGCGAATGTGGTAGCTGACGCGTTGAGTAGAAGATCATATGCGTTTAGAAGTGTGATGTTGTTAACACAAAAACCCATTTCGTATAGCTTACAAATGATGAAGATAGAGTTAAAGACTCTAGAGACCCACGTGAAGGTAACGAATATACGAGTTGAATCGACTTTAATTGATAAAGTTAAAGTCGCTCAAGCTACATACTCAGAGCTGATGAATGTGAAGAAAAAAGGTTCAAGAGGGCGTTATTCTAGAAGAAAGAATTGACGAAGAGAGGAAATCTTAATCCTTGATTTAATTGGTCCATTTGAAATCCTCGATCGAGTAGGAACTGTGGCCTATAGACTCGTTTTACCGCCAAGTATGTCACATGTTCATAACGTTTTTCACGTATCGATGTTACGTAAATATGTGGATGACCCGAACCATGTTATTAAATTAGAACTAGACGAGATAGCAGAAGATTTAACGTATAAGGAGATACGTGTTAAAATCTTGGATAAGAAGGATCGTATTCAACACTCAAAGGTTATACCTCGAGAGTTAGAATCTGAAATGAAGTCAAGGAATCCTCACCTCTTCGGCATACCAGGTACGTACGTAAATTTCGAGGGCAAAATTTCATAAGGAGGGGAGATTGTGAGACCCCAAATTTTATGAATAAAGATTTAAATTTTTCGAAATATTTTTTTTTTCAAAATTATGGTGTGGATTTGAGATAATGTTATAGTTGTGGGTAATATTTATAAATTTTAAAAAGTATGCAAGTTGTTATAAAATATTCGTTGTGTCAGGGAATATTCGATTAGTCAGGGAATATTCGTATGACGGTACAATCATTGGTGGATCCCACAACGGAATTATTGTCGGATTGAGAAAACAACAAAAATATTTTTATGAAAATAATGGCGGAAGTTTTACCGTTAAAACTGTTGAACTACTCGGTAAAAAAAATACGATGTCGTGTGGTTGCATAGTAGCACCACGATTGATTATTGATGCTTACGTGAGAAGTCACTTAGTTTTGTTCAATTATTGCTACTGATAATTCTTTGCATAGTATCTCACGTTATTTGATTCAATTATTGTCGATATTTTATATATTATTAAATCAATAATTGAGACGACGAAGTTATTAATATTATTATTTGCAATATTAGCGATGTCTAGAAGTTACGCCAAAGAGAGGTTTGGTCACCTAATTACTGGCATGATAGGGAGAAATCCTTATTGGAAAGCCCCTCTTTCTGGGACGAGCGACACAGTCGATTAATATTGTGAATTATAATAAAGGTGATAAGTTTGTTTTATTATTATTATAAATGTAATAAAGCAGAAAACTCTTTTATATAAAACAGAATACTTTTATAAAGTTATTCGTTTTATTAGACTATAAATAGAATATATAATATTTTATTATGCATAGTGTTTGCATAGTGCTTGCATAGTGTTTGCATAGTAAAATCTTTTTATATAAAATAGAATATTTTATAAAGTTATTTATTTTATTAGACTATAAATAGAATATATAATATTCTATTATGCATAGTGTTTGCATGATAGTGCTGTGATAGTGTTTGCATAATAAAATCTTTTTATATAAAACATAATACTTTTATAAAGTTATTAGTTTTATTAGATTATAAATAGAATATATTATATTTTATTTAAAAGATTTTGTTTTATTAGAATATTTTATTAATACTGCATAGTAAATCAATATGGACCATCCGTTTAAAAGTAAATCAATCTAGACCGTTCATGAATTAGTTACTATTCAGTCCATTCTCCTATAAATAGAAGCTCATTTCTTCATTATTTCTTATGAATTCATTGAAACTCTAGAGAGAGAAACTATAGAGAGAAAGAAGAAAAGTATTATGCTACTTCATTACTCCTATATCCAGTTTCTTTTAAGGTAAGGGATATTATTTGTTGTACTCGTAAGGGGTATTATTTCTTTCGTATTCATGAAGAGAACTTCTATTATTCCATTCTTTATTATTCTGTTGGAATAACCTATATACGCGGACTACCCTATACTTGGTGAAATTCTTCTATTATTCCATTCTCTATTATTATGTTGGAATAACTTGTCAATGCGAAGTACTGCATACATGGTGAAATTCTTCTATTATTCCATCATTTATTATTTTGTTGGAATATCCTGTCTGTGCATTTACGCATGACCTGGTTCCATTATTTATTATTCTGTTGGAATATCACGTCTGTGCGTTTACACATGACCTGGTTTCATTATTTTTTATTTTGTTGGAACATCCTGTCTGTGCGGATTACGTATGACCTGGTTCCGTTCTTTATTATTCTGTTTGAACATCATGTCTGTGCGGATTACGCATGACCTGGTTCCATTCTTTATTATTCTGTTGGAATAACCTGTCTGTGTGGTCTATCGCATGCATGGTGATCTCTTCTGTTATTCCATTCTTTATTATTCTGTTTGAATAACCTGTCTATGTGGATTATCACATGCATGGTGAATGATCCTTTGTATTCATTCCTTATTAAATTGTGGAAATGATGCATCAAGTGGATTACCGCATGGTAGACGAAAATCCATTTGCGTTTCATATATTCTCTTATACTCAGTTGGTTAAAGCTTTTTACTTCTATACTCCATGAAATTAGTGGAATATCCTTGATATTTGCGCTTCATCCAGTATCTTTTCATGGAAATATTCTTCTGAGCATTCTTGAATTTTACTCCACAAAGAAGTATCATGTTGACAATTTGGACGTTATTGGTTCCTGGATAAATTAATTTTTGAACTTGTTTTTATTGAATTCTTATATCATTGTCATCATCCTCATGCTTATATTGTGATGAAACTCATCTTTGGCTTACATGCATAGATGGACTTGGTATGATTATGACCAGGGATTATTCGGTATAATAATGACCTATAATGTTATAAATGATGTGGTAAAAGCCCTTAGTGGCCTGTAGTGCATTGATGGAAAGTTTTTGGTATGATTATGACCAGGGATTATTCGGGATAGTCATGAGCATTGATGATTTAATGAATATCCTAGGCCCGTAGTGTAGGGATGACTCGATGATGTGGCTTATTTATTAAGCTGAGTCTCAGCGATAAAAATTGATGAAAACATTTTAAATCATAGAAGATAGTAGATATCATGCTCTACCTGACTCTTCTAATTGATTGCTTATTCTGCTGCAGTTAAACTTGATGTTTGTTATATTGTATCAGTTTAACACTATTGAAGGCTAAGGATAATTTATTCTGCATTATCTTAGTCATAATATTTCTTACTGGGCTAGTTGAGCTCACCCTTTTGCTTTCATTGTTATCTTTAGGAAATGAGAACGTAGCCGGGACTAGTCGGGAAACGTAGTAATGGTCCAGATGATAGCATTAGTAGTCCTCACTATTCTGTTAAATAGTGTGACAATAAATGTAATGAGAACTCCATTGAGTGTGGCTATTCTCTAGATGACAATATTCTTATTAAAACTCTTAGATTATGTTATGTCGTATTTTATATGACTGTTGTATAATTAAGTTGTATTTGTATTCTGTACCATATATTTGGCGACTCAGAATAGGTGATGTATACCTATTTTGGGGGTGTCACACCCGGTACATCTTTGTGCCTCCTGGATGAATGGAATACGTCGTATTATGTGCCTCGTACAAAATCTCTTCTCTTAACTTGGTTACCGCCGGTACCCACACTCTTCCTTTGAATCTTAAGATACCGTCTTTATCTATTCGAAATATTTCTTCCTCTTTTTTTGTGATCCTCTTTCTGATTTTCTCACATTCTCCTTCTTTCTCCTGTGCTTCCTTTACTCTATCCAATAATGTCGGACAAGCTCCCATTTTAAACAACTTCTCTTCAGACCTCTCGGGTCCCTTCACCTCTATTTCCAACTTCTCGATATCTCTTATTAATTCCTCCTGAGTCGTTAGTTGAAATAATTTCTCCCTTCCTTTCCTGCTCAGAGCGTCGGCAACTACATTTGCCTTCCCCGGGAGATAAAGAATTTCACAGTCATAATCTTTGATCAATTCCAACCACCTTCTCTGACGCATATTCAACTCCTTCTGTGTGAAGATATATTTCAGACTTTTGTGGTCCGTGTATATCTCACGTTTCTCCCCGTACAAATAATGCCTCCATATCTTTAACGCAAAAACTACTGCCGCTAACTCTAAGTCAAGAGTAGGGTATCGTTTTTCGTAATCCTTCAATTGTTGTGACGCATACGCAATGACTTTGTCGTGTTGCATTAGCACACAACCCAGTCCTCTATGCGATGCATCACTATACACAAAAAATCCTCCCGTATCATCTGGTAATGATAATATAGGCACCTCACTCAATCTCTTCTTCAAATCTTGAAAACTCTCTTCTCATTTGTCGGTCCATAAAAATTTCACCGTCTTCGTCGTTAAATTAGTTAATGGGGTTGCTATCATAGAAAAATCTTGGATAAATCTTCCCCCATACTAGATTATTTTAATAATATTATATTATATAGTTTTTATTTGTAAAGCTAAAGTTAGAGTTATTTGATATGTAAAGGTTATCAAATTGAAATGTAAAATTTTATATAATAACAGTGACAAAGTGAATCATAAAATAAGATTGATTCAAAGATATGTAGATGATAAAGGTTTTGATTCAGGGAATTAAAGTAAAAAGACATAAAAGTTTAAATTATTCCGCATTTTATATAGTTTAACATCGAATAATGATGTAAAATCTGAAGGTAGATGTGTTATTAACGATCGAAGTTGAGAATTATATTGTATGAATTTTGGGGTCGTTACACTTCCTCCATCTTTGAGTAGATTAAAATGTCGTCGATGAAAACTACTACGAATTTATCTAATTATGGCTTGAAAACTCGATTCATCAAGTCCATGAATGCTATCGGAGCATTAGTTAAAATGAATGACATTACCAAAAACTCGTAATGTCCATAACGGGTTCTAAATGCAGTCTTTGGTATGTCCTCATCCCTCACTTTTAGTTGGTGATATCCCGTTTGCAGGTCGATCTTCGAGAAACACTTCGCTCCCTTCAGTTGATCAAATAAGTCGTCTATCCTTGGTAATGGATATCTGTTCTTCATCGTTACTTTGTTCAATTCTCGATAATCGATACAGAGCCTCATCGATCAGTCCTTTTTCTTAACGAATAACACTGGTGCTCCCCAAGGAGACACACTCGGTCGAATGTAACCTTTATCCAATAACTCTTGAAGTTGTGTCATCAATTCCTTCATTTCTACTGGCGCCATACTGTGATAACCCGGGATTTCGAATAATCCAAATTTCACGAATAATTTTTTTTTAATATATATTGACTGTTAATATTGTACTGTGTATCTATGATACGAGTATCGAGAAGTAGTCAATTTGTGTATTGACTGAGAAATTAAAGTAGAGTTGTGCTTAACGGAGAATAGAAACCCTAACACGTAGTTAGGAACCCTAATCAAAAGCCGGGAAATCCTAATTTTTAATTCGGGAATCCTAAACCCTAATTAGGAAACCCCAATCCTAGTTAGTAAGCTCTAAAGTGATTAATATACTTTAATGTGATTAGTTACCTTTAATGTAATTAGGGAACACTAATTATATTTTTGAAAATCTTAATTTTCTATTTTAAAGATCCTAATTTAGAAAATCATAGAAGCTAAAGTTGTAAAACCTTAGGGTTAGAGCCTTAGGGTTAAACCCTAAGGGTTTGGTAAATTCCATGTATGCCATTAAAATTTCATGTACAAAGTCCAAAATACCCCTTTACTTATATATTAACTTAGAAGATTTGCAAGATCTAGTGAGTCATCACTTAAGATTATCCCATGTGCTGGAAATCAACCCAAATCTAATCTATATCTTGCCACCTTGCACACTTGGATTCATTACATCTAAGATATAATGATTTAGGAGAGAGAAAGTTCACAAAATAAGCTCATTAACTATCTAACACCAACCCACTCTTTCTCTCACCTAAACCCACGAAATCCCTAAGTGATTCAGTCACTCTTTAACCTCTTAGAACACCTAGATCAGATTTGGAGAGCAAGGATCAAAGATTGGACAAGAGAAGGTAAAACCCAAACTCAACCTAGATCTTGTATACTAAGAAAATAATTGTGTTTAAGTGTTTATATTAGTGATATATGGTGTTTTTAGTTGATCTATGATGATCCATTGTGGATCCATAACATTAAATGGCTTTAAAATGGTGTTTTTCCAAAACTGTCTAAGAACAGATTTTGTGCTCTGACATGCAAATGTCAGACGACTCAGATCTTTGTCTGTTAATGTTTTATTATGTTTTATGTGTTAGATATATAGTTTGGTATATGGTCTTTCATCTAGAAGTGGAATCACAGTTGTTGGATGTCTATATTTCATTTTATTCTTGGTCAAACACCGTTGACCGATGTTGACCGGGTGAATTCTGGGGAAACCCAGAATGTTCAAAACCGTGTCTAACAAGAAGTTCTATGGTCCGGATCTGTCATGTTGTTAATGATCTGATGTTGTTGTTTGGTACATCTTGTAGCTGGTTATGTGTACTATAGATCTGGGTCTTTAGATCTCTTATAACCTCAATAGATCGATCGTGAAAGGTGGTCAAAGTAGACCACCCGATCTGATTTAACATTTCTAGGAAAAAACCCAGAAACACTAAAGCAACATTTCTGACAACGTTTGACCAAGTTTAATCTTGAGATCTTGTTGTTGTTTATTCGATCTTTTGTGATGTAACTGTACCTTGACACTAGTACTACATATTTGAACCATAAAACCACATGAACCAAGACTAGAACATAGATTAAATGGAGCTTAAATGTGGCAACTCGAAACTGTCTGGGCCCAGAAAAACCCAGATTTGTCCTGACAGCAACTTTGGAGGCTTTGATCTCCTTGTTGTGATGTTGTTTGACCAAAGTGTTGGTTGGATATTGTAGTGTTACATTAATACTACAATATCAAAGTTTTAGATAGCCCAGAACATGATCAAATTGGATTTTAGGAATGGTCAAACGTGCACCCTTAAACACTGTCTTGTCAGTGTTCTTGAGGCCAAGAACACCTAAGGCGACAGATAAGTGTCACGATAGGCTATAACGACGGTTTAATTAGTTTTATTTTTTGATTTTTTCGAAAAATGATTAAAAATAGAAAATAAATTATAGAAATTACCAAAAATGGTTTTAAAAATTATTTTAAATTATGAAAAATAATTTATGACTATTTGGAATATTTTTTCTTTAATATTTATGATTATTTAAATATTAAAGGTATTTAATTTATTTAATTAGTGTATTAAATAAATTAGAGAAAAATGATTTAATATTATTTAAAAATATTTTAAATAAGAATAAAGTGTTTAAAATATTTTGAGTTATAAAATGTAACTTTTAATATTTTGGCAAATTTTCATTAATAAATTAATATTAATGATATTAGATTTATTTAATTATTATATTAAATAAATGAATTAAAAATGATTTTATTGATTTAAAAATGAGAAAAATGATTTAAAAATATTTTAAGTTATAATTAATGACTTTTAATATTTTGATGAAAGTTTCATTATTAATGGTGATGATTTAAAATGATTTTAATTACTTTAAAAATCATTTAAGTAGAATATTGATGATTTAAAAATATTGTAAGTTATTAAAAATAACTGTAATATTTTAACAAGTATGTTATTAATATTTTTATATTATTAAATATTAATAATGATAAGATTATTTGATAATTAAATCATTTAAAAGTGATTTCGATGTTTGAAAAATTATTATAAATTATAATAATTGCTTATAAATTATTAAAAGCTTCCGAAAAATATTATAAATGATATTTGACTTATCTAAAATAATATTGAAGCTTAGAGACCAAGTGTAATTGACAATAATTGTGTTAATTATCAGATAGGGTGACCAGAACTCTAAGAATGGACCGAAGTCCAACAAGACCAAAATAGTTAGACTTGATAAATGTTTATCTAGGTTATAAATACTGACGTGGCTTTGTGGTAATGTGCCTAAGAGAAGTTTGACTGTGAATTATAGTGTTAAGTGTTATAAATTATTGTGCTAATTGTGAGACCGATATTATTGGTTATAGGTCTTACGAACGCAGTTAAGTTTATTGTGTAGTTGTAATCAGCGAAAGAGACAAGTTCCCTAACTCAACCATGAGTTATATTCATTCAATTATTATAGTAGTTAATTATTGCTAATTATACCATGTCCAGGGATTTATTGTTGATTATTCGCAGTTAGTGCATGTTTAATAATTCAAAATGAATTACTGATTCAGAATATATATACATTCGTAGAATAACTATTGTTGGATATACATATTCGTAGAAGCTAGAATTGATGAGATGAGATAATTCACATTTATTGTCGAATTATGTTGAGAAATCTCTTATCAATTATTCAGTTAAAGCGAACATTTGTTAGAACTTGATAGGTTAGAAGAGAGAATTAAATTATTATTGATGGATCAATGCCAATTATTTTGGCTAGATCGAGAAGTAAATAAATTTGAAATCACAAAGATTCGTTGTAAAATCAAAATCTTGATTCTAAGACTAAGAAGAACAACCTTTTATATAAAGGGAATATTTTATCGGTCGAGTATTCTACGCTTTTGTATGATTAAGTATTATGCATAATATAGGGTATACTAAAGCTGATCACTTTACATACTTGCAGAGGGGTATGATTTAATCTTTATTGTTATTTGATACACCTGGGTATATCAAAGTTTAACTTTAATAGTTACTCGAGTAGAGAAGTTCAAGATCCAATGGATCGCTCAGCATAAATCTGGAAAACATTCCACTTTGCTATTTCGTAGAATTAATTCTTGATTATTCGTTTGAATATCATAGAAACCTTGAAGGCGTTATACTCTTTCATTATCGAATTATTATTGGGTAGAATGTGAGAAGGTTTGATATTAATTTCTATATCTTTATTGTATCTCTTAACTTGCGGAGCAAACTTGTTGCTCACCCTTGCTATAAATAAAACTTTTTAGCTAGGGACGAAGTTGCAGAAGGTGCTGCGAAGAAGAACAAAGGAAAAGGAATAGTTATAAATTAATTATGATGAACAATATTATTATTATGTTGTATTGTATTGTAAACCCTTTTTGTATATCTAAAGGGGTATGTCCGTAATGTTAAGGTTAGTAGACCTGGGACTTATGTATTAACAATATATGTTAATGAGTTATGTATTCCTATTTATATTAAAATGGATAGTCAGATGGTATTATATTGTGGATCGTGAACACCAAATTCGGGGGTCAGGTAACCTGGATTTTGGGGTGTCACACATACGATATGGAGCTTTTGAAATCAGTGCCATTCTCGGTGCTAAATCTATTACGAATTCGATTTCTTTGTCTGGTGGAAGGCCAGGCATATCGTCCGGAAACACGTCCTGAAATTCACTCACTACGGGTATATCTTTAATCTCTACTCCCTTTTTTCGAGTATCCACAACGTAAGCTAAATAACCTACATATCCTTTTCTTAACAATTTCTTGGCATGCATCATCGTAATGCAACATGATTGCTTAAGAGATGAGCTACCATAAAACACTACCTTAGACTTACTCGGAGTTTGAAGGTTCACACACTTGTTCTGATCATCAATTACTGCTGCATGGTTATATAACCAATCCATTCCCAGTATTACGTCAAACTTTCCTAGTCTAATAGGAATCAAGTCTATGCTCAGTTCATGTTTTCTAATGTTTGCGCGACAATTTCGATAGACATATTCTACAGGGATTATTTCTTCATTCGCAACTTCTATGTTCAAAGGATCTTCTAAACGTTCTCGGGGTGTACTAAGTTTATTAGCAAATTCTTCAGATACAAACGAACAGGTGGCACCCGAAACAAATAATATATAAACATTTATATTATTGATTGGGATTATACCTGACAGCACATCCTTTGCAGCTATGGTATCTTGGACGGTCATGTTAAAGGTTCAAGAGGTCGATCGGTTAGGTTGCGCAGGTCCACCAATCATTAACTTACTTCCTCCACCCTGGCTTCCGCCAGCTCCACCGCTTCCTTTCTTCAGCCAATCCATTATCTGGTGCTCTATTGATCCACAAGCAAAACATCCTCTGATCTTCTTCGACTTTGGGTAGTTTGGCGATATGTGCCCCTCTTGGCCGCAATTATAGCAGGTGCTTTTCCTCTTCTAGCATTCTCCTTGATGACTTCTTCCATATTTTTTGCATGCTTTGGTCCTCTTCTTGAAGTTTCCTTGGTGATTCCCACTTTGGTTATTGTTTTTGTTGTTGTTATTTCCATTTCCTCTTTCCGGAGTTACTTCCTCCGCTGCTACTTCCTCCACGATGTTCATTACCAGCATTCTTGTTCTTCTTCTCCTTATGATATAGACTTAAGGCCTCACTGCCACCTTCCACAATGATTTCCTTCTCCAACAACGTTGTAAATGAATCGATCTGAAAGACCGATACCTTATTATACAACCACGGTTTCAACCCTTGCTCGAAACGTCTCGCCTTCCTCTCCTCATCCATAATTTTGTGCTCTGCAAATCGCGCTAGTTCATTGAACTTAGCTGCGTATTGCGCCACCATCATATCACCTTGTTTTAACTCTACGAATTTTACTTTCATCCTACTCTTCATACTCTTCAGGAAATAGTTCTCAAAGAACAACGTAGTAAACCACTCCCACGTTATCGTTCCTTCCCCCGCTCTCTGCTGGTTAGTTTCCCAACAATAGTTCGCTTCGCCCCTCATCATGTATGTGGCAAATACGGTCTTCTGGTCTTCACCCACGCGAGCTATAGTGAAGGCCTTCTTGATCTCCTTGATCCAGGTTTGCACAACTATCGGGTCAGTGATTCCTGTGAACTCTAGGGGTCCTACACTCTTAAAATCTTTGAAGGTTGTTACTGGGACAGCTTGGGAAATGGGTGGTACGGGTTCATTCCTTCCCCTCAGAGCTTCTCCCAATAAATCTACCAGTGTCTATATCGGATCTACAGGACCTCTCTCATCATTAACTGACTCTTCTGGGACAGTTATTCTACGTCTAGGCGGCATTTTTTGCATCACAAAATTTTCATTTTATTATTTAATTATAATACTTGGACATTTCTGAATAGGAAAGAACTACAGGTTTATAACACGTTTTGGAAATAAGATCATTTATATTCATATGCCAAAGGGTTACATTACATTTTCTTTTCTAGCATACTGCTATAAATGATAACACATATCCCCTAATATTACAAAAAATGGGGACAACACTAACTTACTACCCCACTAACACTTTTCAAAAGTTTGGGGGTTTACCACTACCTCACATCTTACATAAAAGATTGAGATTACAACAACATATTAATAACACATAAATAAAACTACTACACTACTGAGCTTTTCCCTCTAGACTCAATCTAACATCCCACACTCAACGGCGCTCTGATATTCCTTCTGTGTGATGTGCACCACCATGTCTCGGCTTATGGTATGTCGGGTCTGTCCTTACTCAGCTGGGTAATGATGTACCCCATCGATCAATCTCTCCATGGCCGTGCGTAGAGTATAGCCCATCTTGTTCATCTTCCTTCTTTTACACCGCACTTCATCTTCTAGGTCATCTGCCCTATCATTGGCTTCCTCCCACTTCTCCTCGAAGTGAATCCTATCCATCACCTCCATCTCTAACTGAGTTCGGAGAGCCTCCTTCTCCGTCCTCTCACTCAAAACCTTTTGTTCTAATTCTTCCAGCTTTTCTGCCACCTCAACGTTCCTCGCCACCGCTCGATGAAACAAAGCTCCCATTTGGATCCCTGCCTCCTTACGGTGAGCAATCTCCACCTCCATCTCTTGCACCACTAGTTGCCTCTGATGGTCCTCGTCCCTCAATTCCTGGAATGCAGACTCCCTCTCCCTAGCCTCAACCTCTAGCTCCTCCACTCTACACCCTAACTCCAATATCTGCTCCTCATATTCTCCTAACATCCGATCCTTAAAAGTAGCCTCGTCGGAGTCCTCCATTGGCTCGGGCTTCTCCTCCGGATCAGACTCTACCTCTTCTTCAACATCATCATCAGTAGGGACCACTACTGAAATAGGCTCCGCTATCAAGGGTGTCTCAAATACTATGTGGATATCATGTGGCTCCTCCTCTACTACTCGGCTAGGTCCTCCCATGTCAGTCATCCTACAATTACCAACATAAGACAAGACAAACAACCACTCCATCAGAATGTTAAATAAATGTAAGTTCATTATATAAAATGAAGGTACATTTCATAACACACTAAGCCTCTCAGGGAAAACTCTACATGAGTTTTATCCCCTTCCTAACTTCTAAGTTTTCTTAAGTTATAATCTAAGGTCTCTCGTTCCTAAGGTTTATAACTATAGCTTTGATACCAACCTGTGATGCCCCCAAATTCGAACCTCCACTTGGTCACTCAAATTTGGTTCATCACGTTCTCATGGTAAAACCATAATAACTAAAATAACGCATACACAACGAAAAATCTACTTTAGAATAATATACAATGATTTATTATAATTATTCCCCCAAGTCTCGCAACCTACAATGCTTAATAGATTACATAATAATATCAAATAAAGACTTATTACATAATCTTACTTAATCTTAAACATAGTCTGAAATAGTCTTAATACAACATAACAGATTTTAAACATAAAAGGGACAAGCTAGTCGGTAGCCTTGCCCTTGCCCTTGTCCTGCCCGGATACACTTCCATGTTCTACCTTAACTGAAAGGTTTTTAAAAGCAAGGATGAACACAAATTGCCCAGCAAGTAATATACAACAAGGGTGTAGGATATAATATCACAAGGTTTGAAATATCAAAGTGTCATTTCTAGGATAGTTCAAAGTATCAGAATAACATCATGGATAAGAAATATCAACAATTCTTTGAATAAGAACGATAATTCAATATAAATCAACAGATATATATGAATTCAACGACTATCAAGGTATCCAATTGGATAAACAGTTTATACTGAATAGTCACTAAGGACTAATGAAATTCCACTAGAGTTACCAATATTAAATTGATAACCCAAAAATATCAAGTACTATAGATGATCAATCTACAATACTATACGTTATGCATAACACCACCATAATATTCAATCATGTGTTGGGGTTTCCAATGACATACACTCCCCTTACCAAAAGGGTTGTTCAACTCAGTTTTCAAGAATTCCGCACCAATCAATTTGGTTTGGATAGTTTTACAGACATGCATATAGTCTAGCCGAATCGAATGGCATCGACTCCTTCACAATATTCAGGGACAATACCAAGTTCAACATGAATAATAGCTTTCATGAGGGTTTAACATTCTAGCTCATTTGAACGAGAAGGTAATATAATATGTATTCAAAGAGATAAGCTTACGGTATTCGTCGAATAAAGTAATGCAAGGGTTTAGGATACTTGCTCAATATAAATTTGAGTAAGGTTAGAGAAACTTGCCTTAAGTATCCACGTTAATAAATCAACACTTTAGAATCTTAGTATAGCGTATTATAAGTATACAATGTTCATTAGCTAACACAGTCTTTAATCAAGCTCGACATGATTCAAGTATGCACATATGGTACAAAATCAATTTACAAGTCATCATGAATCAAATACTTAGTTACTTCATAAGAAAATCAAGAATGCTCAAGGTTAAGACCTCCTTACTCATGGACTTTTCATTATAATGCGACACCAACTTATCAACTAAGCATCACACACACACACACATATATATATATATATATATATATACATCAGTAGGTTTTAGATCACATTTAGCATCATAGGCATCATGCAAGTTACTGTTCAAAAGTCAGAATTCATTATCTGGGATTCCAAATGGCGCAATTACACGCGCATAGCTAAGCTTTAGGGCCAGTAGCCTTGATTATTACCGAATCCTCCTCGCAAGACAAGATATAGTTCTTTGCCTTGTGATTTCTAATCGACTTGACCAAAACAATCACACATGATCTATTTGTTATGTTAAGGGTCTTTTCATGCTCCTCAAGTCAATCTAGGTTCCCTTTTATAATACATTTCTAATTTAAACATTTCAACCATTTAAGGCCATTCGAGGTCATAAATTCACAAGGTCTAGCATGCTTGCTTTCTAAACATACAAGATAGTTATAAAACTCATATTAGGCATGCTTGTGTGTATTCATAACACATACGTGAAACTAACACCGCTTTAGTTGAAAATAGGCTTTGTTCATACTTTTCTTGAAATGTGCTACACAAGCATGGTATATATATGTTTATGCTACATGAGAAAGTCTAACAGTGTCATCAAACATGATCACAAATGTCAGATTCTAGTCTTCAAGGCCTCATGACAATATTCATATTCTAAGCTTACTAGTATGTTCAACATGCTCATGTTTCCTTATTAATCAAATAAACACAAGCTAAAGGTTTATTCATGCATTTCCAAGTCATACTCACATGCTTTCAAAGTCAGAATATAAACCATGTAGAAATCATGCATGTTAGCTCACTAGGCTAAGTCTTTTCTTGAAAACATTTCTATCACAAGGCTTAATAAGTTTGATCATGCTCAAAAGGACTATGTATACTACAACATGCTCATCTATGTGCAAAATTAGTTACGTATAGCTTACTAGGTTCATAATTTGTAGAACATGATCTTTAACATAGTTTGTTTTCAAAACTTAAGGTTTAAATCTCCATTTAAACCATATGTCTCCATTAATCATGCAAGTCTATTAAAACATGCTCACATTAGGTTAACATATCCATATATACATTATACATATGCTCACATGCTAGCTTGAGTCAAAATAACTAGCTAATATTGATCAGATTTGAAAAGCAATTTGCTTCAATTGAATTGATGGCAGGCGCAAATTGTGTTAGCGCCTCAATACAAATGTGGCGAATCTGCATTTTGTACTTCAGTTCAAGCGTTGAAGCGATCGCTTCTGAGAACTCCAACCCAACCAAAAAATTACTACTCATGATTTTGATTTTAAACCATCATATATCAGTTGCATCATGCTCATATGGTCATATAATAACTATATGGGCATTACCCAACCTCATTAACATTCAATTTCATGGATTGAAGAATTGAAATTATAAGAACTCAAGACTCCATTTTTACAGAGAATGAAAAGGGAAGCAACGAAAAGGGATTATACCTCTACAAATGTGAAAAGAACTTACTCCAAATGAACTTCTAAGCTCTAGATTACTTGTATGCTCTCAACTCTCACTTAGCAAATTCTCAGAAAAATCTTAGCAACAAGAATGAAGAAGCACAACTGCTATTTATAGAGGAACACAAATCCAGACATTGCCTTTTCCCATTGAATCAACTCATGTGTTAAAGGATTGCATGAAGGTTATGGAGGAGTTGTTAGATTGGTTGTTGGAACTCATCATAATCACCACTCCCCCATGATCATGAGCTAGGGAGTTGGAAGAAAATGAAGAACATAGGCTAGCCTTTTTGATATACACGTGAATGAGGTATTAGAGTAAATGGGACACTCAATTTGGGACATAGGAGAAAATCCCAGCATTTCATATCATCAAGGCTTGGTTTGGTCTATTTAATTCCCTCAATGAAATCTTAGTGTACAATTGTTACCATATTAGGATTTTAGGGATTAATTATACACTCACATCATATAGACCATGTACATTAAATATACGCAATAAAATAATGCAGTCAGATATTATTATCCGGGTAATCCCATAATTAACCCTACCACTCATATAACCATATTATAACCTTATTATAATAATAAATTAATTATTTATGTTAAATAATTAAATTATTCCTTCCTTGATAAATTACCACTTAATAGAATATAGTTTCATAGAACTTAATATATAGTCATACTGCACTATATAATATAGTTGTATATGCACATAACCGTCAATATAATATCATTATGTTACTAACTTACCTATTTATATTAAATTAATAAATCATGCACTTCATTAATTAATTAACATCAATATTAATTAATCCAACCATTGATTAATGTAGTTATGGATTTCCATAATCATTATTTATCTATACAATATATTTCAAATAGTAGTAATCACACATTATTAGTTAATTACTAAGAATTCAATATTCTACCACAACCGTTAAAAACTAATTAATATAACAATTAACAATTAATATCACTTAATTGTGCACTTTATTTCATGCTTCATTTAATTTTCAAAGTAGAAAAATTTATTTTTCTTCAATCGACCAATGGCGGTAGCAATTGCTGCCTACTTTTATCTTCTTGACTGGACCAGTAGCAATTTGTGTGTCGTTCTACGTACGGTGTGCAAGACTGGTTTAGCTTCAACTCGTGTCAATTTTCATCGCCAGACTCGCTTTATACAACATGAATTGATGTCCACAAAGGTGTTGCTACACGTCTACGAGGGTATTGATTACTTATATGAAATCACATAATCATTCCTGATTAATCTTCCTAATTCTCGTTTCAAATCGCTTAGTGAATTCTCTCATTTAACATTATGCCACACAAGGCATTTCACAATTCTCATTGTCACTTCACACATCTTAATACGCATTGGTCTAATACGAATCAATTGAATTAACCAACTCTCAAAATAATAACACTTTTATTCATAGAAATTTTATTTCCATTAATATATTCATTTAATAATACGTGGAAATTCTCGGGTATTACATATGGTATGAATGTAAAATTAGACGTTTAGACATGTAGTATTGATCAATGATCACCCAACGTGCCCGTAAACCATGATAGTTTACAGTGGAATAAATTTAAACCCTTTTTGAATGAAAATGAAACGATCAAAAAAAGTCATTATGTCATTTTAAAAATATGTTTGGAAAACAAAAGAAGTAATTTCCTGCCATTCAAGATCTCCTCACAACTTTTGTTCAGTTGTTGAAGGTGTAGACGCCGGGAATTCAATTTCCTAAATGTGTTTTAGTGTTTCTACCCTTTGCATTTCGCTATGTCGATTAATTTATTTAAAGGGTGAGATTTTAGGAAAAGACCGAAATAAATACAGACGAACCTGAAAAGATTGATTTTAATGATTGGGCCAAATTAGACAGAGCCGCCAATTAGTATAATTTTAAATGAATGTACCAATTCATTCAGATTTTCGAGGATTTTTGCAATATGGCCCAATATTTGACTCCATAAAATTGGTCTGGAACCTGAGATTCATAGAGTTCAGGAGCTTGCCTAAGCGAGGGAAAGGTGCTAGGCACCCCCCGACTTCCGTGAAATACGGTTACCGTATCTTGTTGTTTTCCTAAGTTTGTATGTGTGTGATTTTGAGAAAGCCTTTGATATTTTGTAATTGTGTTGAGTGCCTTGATTTTAAAGTTGATCTAAGCCTTGTTTTAGCCTAGGAGCGTGTTTATTTGATTATTTTAATAAAAGGAGATTTTGGGAGGGTTTAGAGAACTCGGTGTTCTAGCCTTATTTTGTCACTTGGCTTTAGCCTTATGTTTGTCTATCCTGAGCGATTTATTTTACAAGATCTTTATTATTTTTTATTTTTTGAAAATCGTTTTTGGTGATAATAAATATGAAATGAAGCATTACAAGGGATGTGCCATCCCAGGGCATGAAAGCCATCTCCATAAACCCGAGCACCTACAATCACAATATTCACTATCAGGGGCCTTAAATTCGGTCTCTCGACGAAGCCCTCAAAGTTGTCTTAAGACCCAAAATTACAAGTACTATACACGGTTTTAATATTACATTTAATAAAGAATAGTCCATCATGGGAATCTAGTCAAGATCAAATTGGCGGATCTCATCCCCGGGATTCCTAGGCTCACATCAATATGCTTGGACATAAATTGGAAATATCTAAAAGGGGTTACTGCAACCCTAGCTTTTAGATCACGATATCGAAATCGTCACTTGAGGGACTATGTGTATGAAGAGATCTATCGAAGGATCCCCGAATCTAGGATATGATTCCATAGATTTAAGGTACCCAAAGATCCGTATAATAAGACAATCGGGATTTAAATAAAAGTATATATAAAATGTATCCTACAACCGATATCAGGTGATTCATTGATTAGAATCCTTAGCGCGATTAATTAGAACATCTCCCTATTAGATATGGATTTAGGGTTTTGCGGAGTGCTTAAAAACGATTGAAAACATTGAAAATGACTTGATCTAACCTAGATTCAAGCCAATCTAGCATAAAGACTAAAGCTTTGAATACATGGAATCGGTTAAGGTGTAGATCTAGTAAAAAGATTCGATCTTTAACTAGATATAAATAAAATATTCAGTAAAATATATAAATCTATTAGCAAACGACCAATATATGTATAAAGATTGCAAATTTAAATGAATCTAAGCACTATATTAAATTAGATTTAATAGATCTAACTATATTTATAAAGAAATGACCAAAGATTCGATTTTTTACCTTGGGGAATGAAATACAAGCTTCCTTGGACTTGTATTTGAGCTAAGAAACTATATATACACAAAATCTATATATATATATATATATATATAATGCTATGCTAACTTGGATTTATGGTATTTTTGGACTAAAACCTAGCCTCTCTCTTACAATTCAAACTTTCTCTCTCTAGAATGCTAACTCTCTCCAAATGAGTTAAAAATTCATATATTTATAGAGGAATTAGGTGATCCATAGGTGCAATGGAGGCAGCTACAGGTACACCTGCGTCTGACCTGGGGTGGGCCCCATTTGCTCAGTTTTCATGTTGCGAAGTTAGTTTTTCATATTACGAGCTGGAATGTCCATAACTCTTAATTCGGGAGGAGTTAGGAGATGTGCCATACCAATATAGAAAGATATTTCCGAGAGCTTCAAAATGATATATTATTTGCTCAATTCCAAGTTTTTAAAAGTAGAGAAAAAGGGGAAAAACATCCCTAGGTAGATGTCAACTAGTCATTCGCCTTGCTTTGTAGTCAGTTATTCGTTCCTTTCAATCTGGGGATATTTGGGAGATGTACCATACCATACTTGAAATCTATTTTTGAGGGATACATAATGTCATAAAGGTTGACCATTTCTGGATCCGAGAAGATGAAGCGAAAAGCAGACGGGTATCTTTCGGAGTCAGCGGGATAGTCCACTAGTTTGTCTAGGGCTCGGGGATTACTATGGTGGCTTCTTTTGACCTTATCCTCAGCTCGAAGATCCTTGCTTGAACATGTTGTTGTCAGAGAAAAATTACATTTTTTCCCTCCCCACGGGGTTGTCAATAGGGTGAAATTATGCTTTTGCCCTCCTACAGGGTTAGTAAAGGGAAAGCAAAATTTCGGGTGTCTACAGATGCTCTTCCTTTTCATGTTTATGTAATGAAATGAAATGAACATGAGAAAGATACTAGAAACCTGATATATGATAAGTCATATCAAAAGATGCAATGACATTTGCAATAATGTTTTGTGATTATGAGAGCTAGGTTTTAAGGCTTCCCATCGACGGAGGAGGATTGATGTTTGTAGTTGACGCCATCGGGTATTGTCTCTGATGTCTTCAATGGGTATTATCTCCAATGGATTGCATCACCGGGTGTTTTCTCCGATGCCTTCAATGGGTATTGTCTCCAATGAATTGCACCACCGGGTATCATCTCCAACACCTTCGATGGGTATTGTTTACAACAGATTGCACCATCGGGTATTGTCACCGATGCCTTCCATGGGTGTTATCTCAAACGGATTGCACCGCCGGGTATTATCTCCGATGCCTTCTCTGGATATTGTGACACCCCCAAATCTGGTTCCTTTCGAACCTCGGATCCAGCCGCCACAATACTACTATCGTCAAACTATTTATATCTTTTATTCATAACTTAATGAATATAACTTTGCTTATCACAATTTAGAATATAAATTCTTTCCATTTCTAGGATCTGTACAATGACCCCAAACTTTTATAAATTTTAAATCTTGGTCATTTACCATTCCTATCTTTCATCATATTCGATGGTATAAAAATATGCGGAATAATTTAAACTTTTTCAATCTCCTTTGAAAAATATTTTATTGATTTCTTAAATTGAATCAATTACATATCCTTGAATCAAATTATATTATGATTAATCCTATTCAAATTACTGTATAAATTTTTACATCTCGATTCAAATTTCTCTATGCAGCATGTAACGCCCCCAAATTCGGACCTCCACCTGGTCACTCGAATTCGGTTCATCACGTGCTCAAAGTATTACCATAATAACTAAAATCATACATTCACAACGGAAAATCTAATTTAGAATAATATACAATGATTTATTATAACTATTCCCCCAAGTCTCACAACCTATAGTACTTAATAGATTACATAATAGTATCGAATAAAGACCTATTACACAATCCTACTTAAGTTTAAACATAGTCTGAAAATAGTCTTAGTACAACATAATAATCTTTAACATAAAAGGGACAAGCTAGTCGGTAGCCTTGCCCTTGCCGTTGTCCTGCCCGGATACACTTCCCTGTTTCGCCTTAATTGAAAGGTTTTTAAAAGCAAGGATGAGCACAAATTGCCTAGCAAGTAATATACAATAATGGTGTAGAATATAATTTCACAAGTTTTGAAATATCGAAGTGTCATCTCTAGGATAGTTCAGAGTTTCAGAATAACATCATGGATAAGGAATATCAACAATTCTTGGAATAAGAATGATAATTCAATATAAATCAACAGATATATATGAATTTAAAGACTATCAATGTATCCAACTGGATAACCAATTTATACTGAGCAGTCACTAAGGACTATTGAAAATCTACTAGAATTACCAATATTAAATCGATAACCCAAAAATATCAAGTACTATAGATGATCAGTCTACAATACTTTAAGTTATGCATATCACCATAATAATATCCAATCATGTGTTGGGTTTCCAACGACATACACTCCCCTTACCATAAGGGTTGTCCAACTCAGTTTTCAAGATTTTTGCACCAATCAATTGGTTTGGATAGGTTTTATAAACATGCATATAGTCTAGCCGAATCAAATGGCATCGACTCTTTCACAATATTCAAGGACAATAGCAAGTTCAACATGAATAATAGCTTTCACAAAGGTTTAAATATACTAGCTCATTTAAACGAGAAAATAGTATAACTTGTATTCAAAGAGATAAGCTTACGGTATTCATCGAATAAAGTAATGCAAGAATTAGAATACTTGCATAATGTAAGGTCGGCTTCAGATACTTGCCTTAAGCGTAGTTTATCCACGTTAATAAATCAACACTTTCGAATCCTAGCATAGCGTATTATAAGTACATGATGCTCATTAGCTATCACATTCCTTAATCAAGTTCGACACGATTCAAGTATGCACATATACAATACAAAATCAACTTATATGCTTATCATTAACCAAGTATCTAACAATTTATAACGCGCAAGGTTATGATCTTTTTACCCATGGACTTTCTTATTACAAGGCAAACACCAACTTATCATCTAAGCATCACATATATACATACATCAGTAAGTTTTAAACTCCTTTTAGCATCATAGGTATCATATAATTTACTATCCAAAAGTCGAATCGAACTTGATTTCAAACCGGCCTTGATTGCACCTGTCTAAGCCTAGACGGTCTTAAATTGCTTATTTGTCCCTAAGCAGAGACCGAGGTTGAAAATTGCAGCCTTTACATTTTTCATCCAAACCTTGCACATCTATGTAATAATATTCTACCATATCTACATATTAGAGGTGTTCACATAATCACATAACCGTTCTTGAGTTCATTTGTATAAGTTTGAACTTACGTCTTACATGCCATTCAAGAAAAATATTATCAAGCGATTACCATGACTCGTTACTTGGCTATATACCCATATAGAGATTTCAAATTTTGTTAATGCATATACTTGTAGCATTCATATTGCTTGTTCAGAGCTATTATTGTTTAAAGCTTGAAATCATGCTTTAAACTCATGTTTATTTTGAAATCATCAAGTTCCATACATATAAATCATACCTAGAGAAATTATAGACATAACATGGCATCTTATCTCATTAACATCTAGATATTCATGTGATGCACCTAGATTTTGAAAATATGTTCAAGTTTGCTTTTGAAACCATTTTAGGCTTGAACTATGCAATCTAACACACATAAGACAACTTCAAAACTCTAAGCATAGGTAGTCAAGTTATGTTAACATGTTCGCAAAGTCAGAACATATGTGGCATACATACATATCAAGTTCGTCCTAAGTTCCTAAATCTATTTTAAGCTACAAACTTTCTTTAATCATGCTAAGCTAGTCTAACATTCTCACATTAGGTTCATATAGCCATATATATATATATATATATATATACCCCTTACACATGCTTTCATGCTAGTATATGACATAATGAGTGACTAACACTTGACAGATTGCAAAAACAGAACTCAGCCGAATTCGACTAAGAAACGCAGATAAATTGCAACATGCTTGCCTTAGTATTAATATAAGCGTGGCTGGCCAGTACACTGGTTCGAGAGCTAGAAGCAGAAACTTTGGCAACTGTTTAGCCCAAACACAGAAATTACTCATAAAATTGATTCTAAACATTCCTATTACAGTTGAAACATGCTTATATGGTCATATAAAAATATATGGACATAACCCAACCTCATTAACATCTAATTCCACAAAATCACGAATTTGAATTTTAAGAACTCACGAACTCTGTTTAACAGAAACTGAAATGGAAAGCAAGGAATGGGGTTATACCTCTGCAATATGAAGGAACTTGCTCGTAATGAACTCCTAATGTCTTAGAATGCTCTCAATCTCCTACTTTGTAATTTATCAGACAACTCAAGCAACACCAACAGATAAACATGTCTGCTATTTATAGAAGAATTCTTACACAGACATAACAATTTTCCATTGAATCAAACCCATGGATTGAAGGATTGCATGAAGGTTAAGAAAGGGTTGGTAATTAGTTGTTGATTTGCATCATGAACACCACTCCCCCCATTATCATTAGCTAGGAGCTTGGAAGAAGAAATAGGCCTTAGCCTTTTTGGTTTACACGTGTTTTAATTTCAGCTACTGTTCATGTACTTGTGCCACTCATTTTGGGACAAAAATGAAAATCTTAGCAATCTTGTTATCTAGGCTTGGTTTGGTCTATTTAATTTCCACAATGAAATCTTAATGTACAATTGTTACCATATTAGGAATTTAGGGATTAAGTATATAGTCCACGTACAGTAAATACATGCAATGAAATATCGCAGTTAAGCATTATTATCCGGGTAGTTCCATAATTATCTCTACCACTCACATAACCACGTTATAACTCATGTCACAGTATGATTTAACATTTCAAGGTAGTAGATGTTATGCAACATACATATAATCCATGTACATTCTATTTTAATGTTTACTCAGATGCATATTGTTACATACACATTTCATGATATATTTATACCATATAGTTTCAATATGCTTAATTACATTGCTTCTTACAATATAGTTTCATACAACTTAATATATAGTCACCTAAATGCCATAATAAACTATATAGTATAGTTCTATTATTGCTCACATGCACATAATCGTTAATCTCATATTATAACTTATTTATTTATGTCAAATAAATAAATTATTCACTTCCTTGATTAATTAACACTAATATTAATTAATCCAATCATCGTTGATTAATGTATTTATGGATTTGCATAATCATTAATTATCTATATAATTCTTATTATATTTATAGATATATTGTAAATAATAATAATCACATATTATTAATTAATTGCCAAATAATCAATATTCTACCATAATTAATAAATATTAATCTAAGGGCTTACATAACGTACTTTATTTCATGGTTTATTAATGTCACACATCACATAATTGTTCCATTTAATTTCCAAAGTGGAAAACTAGTTTTCTCAATCGATTCATCGCAATTGCGCTTGGTTTGTCTTCTTCGACGACTGACCAAGATTGCGCCGTTACGACAAAGTCTAAGACTGATTTAGCTTAAGCCAGTGTAAACCTCTATCGCCATACTCATTTTACATGACATGCATTAATGTCCACAAGAGTGTTACTACAAGTCTACGAGCGTATTGATTACTTATATGAAATCACCTGATCAACACAATTAATCTTCTTAATTCTCGTTTTAATTTACTTAGTGAATTTCCTCGTTTCATAATATGCCACACAAGGCATTTCATAATCCTCATTGTCCATTCACACATCTTAATACGCATCGATCAAATATGAATCAATTGATTTAACCGACTCACAAAATAATAACACTTATATTCACGGAAATATTATTTCTATTAATATATTCATTTAATAATACATGAAAATTCTCGGGTATTACATCAATACTACAAAACAGTAAATAGATAATGCTGAAAAAATATTGTGGTTTCAATCAGAAAAACGTTGTGGTTAAGGGTGTCATCTATTTGACACCCTTACACAACGTTTTTAAAACGTTGTAGTTAGACACATTATACAACATTTTTTAAGAAAAAAATGTTGTAGATTTGTTTTCCATAAATTAGTAGATGATTGAAAATGTTGTAGAAGGTATGATTCCACAACGTTTTCTGGCTAAAAGTGTTGTAGTTTAATATATCAGACAACGTTTAGGCACATTTACACAACATTTTTAAAATGTTGTAGATAAAAAAAAGAAGAAAAAAAGGTTGTGATTCACCTATATTACCAATGCACCTGCAATAGCAAAAAGGTCCAAATTCTAAGAGAACCCCTGCAAAATATGGACTCGAGAACTTGTAACAAAATTGCAAACATGAACTAATTTTAATAGAACCCCTGCAAAATATGGACTCATTATAAGACCTGGTGAGACATTATAATCAGCAGTGTTTACACTTGTAGATTTAGCATCTGGAACCCCCTCTCAGCTACTACATCTATATTACTAATCAATGCTTTCGCTCGACAATTTTTGGTTCACTCACAAGCACACAGAGCACATGCACACGCACACTCACACTCACCATAATCCCAAACGGAATGTTTCAAAGACGAAGCTGCAACAAGTAAAGTTAAGAGAGCGACTGGATATAGGTGAATGAGATGTCCCAACTTTTGCTCAATATGAAAAATGACCAGATTTGTATGGTATCACAGCAAGCAAGTAAAAAGAGCCAACCCTAAATTTTAAGCCATCGTGTTCTCTAGTTTCTCACACTTTACACAAATTTGCAGAAATTGAAGCAAAACCAAAACTAATATCATAAAAGCAACAAGAATAATTGATAGACAAAAACATGAGCACATGCTATATATTCCTTAAAAAACAAAAACACAACGAAAAACCTTCACCCCCATGGCTCAAATTGGATACTCTAAAAGCATCATAAAAAAACTCTACACTGTACAAACAGAGATGCATTTCACAACTCAATTCGCATTCTAAAACCCAATTATATTTGAAACTGCAGTTGGTTAGAACATCGAAACTAATAAATTATCAGACTTGCACTACCTTACCAGCATGAATGCACAAAAATTGCACAAAAATGAGCCAAATAATGCACAAGGTAGTCCATCTCAGCTTCAAGTTCATCAATGCTTTTGTTAATCAAGGAATTAATACTTGGTATTCTTTCGTTAATGACAGCCTCCAAATGATGAAGTTAAAAGTACAAATCATTAAAAAAATCAAGGTTCTAACTGAGATAAACACGTCAGATAAATAACAAATAGAATCCCACCATCGAAAAAAGTTTCGCCAAATACTCTAAACCCATTTTACTAGCCAAATGCCCATAGTCAGGACTTGAAGCAAAGTATTCCCGTTCTCTCCTTCTTGTAGACATCATGTCAATATTCTTATTTATATCAGCTTGTGAGCGGTTCACAATTCCCACCCATGGATGTTGTAAACTTAAAGCTCTTCCTTCAAGAACCTTTCAGAAAAGAGAGGATGGGAGAGAGAATGAGAGTGAGAGAGAATGAGAGTTATGAGAGTACATCTAATGCGAGTGATGAATGAGAGTAGGTGTAAACTAACAATTTACACCTACTACAATAAGATAATTTTGTAATAGAGAGGAGGGGAGAGAGAATGAGAGTGACGAGAGTACATCTAATGCGTTAGTTCCTTTATCCATTAAATCAAGCTTTGTCAATACTCCAAATGTCCGTTCACCTGCACATATTTTTAAAGAAAACCGTAAGGAAAAACAAACATGATACTTATATGATAGATTTTATCCAAAGATTCACGGACCACCAGAATAAAGGAGGGTTACCTGTTGGATCCACTTCCTTAGCAATCTTAATAGCATCTGATGTCGCTATATCTTGGTTGGCAGGAGATATTACCAGTATGATGCAGTTGGGCTTGAGACACCATATATACACTAATCAGAAAGGCAAAATATTTCAAGAGTTCAAAATCGAGGACATACCAGTTAGGATTTTCTTAAATTAATCCTCCGTTCGACTGATTTGAGGGCAGAAGTCGATCAATTTGGCTTCCACCATGAGACAATCAAGAGGGCGGAAGAGAGAAGTTTAGCACCTGCTTCCTTTGCTTACAATATAGAGAGAGAAAATAGATCTAAATAATTATAGTTCCTGTTTTAATTTCAAAATTTTAAGTTCCGCTTCCTTTTTTTTGCTCTATATTTTTTATATAGATAATGTTTTTTATAAAAAAAACGTTATTTATTTAAAACCAAAAATTACCCTTATAAATACATAAAGTTTTTTCATATATATTTACAACGTTTTGTTAAAAAACGTTGTAAAAATAAATACTACAACGTTTTTTTATAAAAACATCATCTTTGAAATGTTTTCTTTTCATGGTTTTGTACTAGTGCATCCTCCCCCCCTATAAAAATTCTATCCCGAAATTGCTACATGGTTACGCAAATAGATGGGGATAGTCCCCATCATCCTATCTTCTAATTCCCACATTGCCTCCTCGACATCGTGGTTACGCCAAAGCATTTTTACAGAGGAAATAACTTTAATCCTGAAGGTTTGCTCTTTCCTATCTAGAATTTGGACAGGAATTTCTTCGTATGCTAAGTTCTTCTCCACTTGAATGGGTTCATAAGAAATCACATATTTGTAGTCAGGCTTATACGGACGCAACACGGATATGTGAAACACTTTATGGATGTGTTCCAACTCAGGTGGTAGTGCAAATTTGTACGCTACTTTGCCCTCTCACTTTAGTATCTCAAACGGTCCTATGAATCTTGGACTCAGTTTTCCTTTCTTACCGAAACGGATCTTTCCCTTCCACGGAGATACTTTCAAGAATAAAAAACTGCCGACTTCAAAATCTCGGTCTTGCCGATGCAAGTCTGCGTACTTCTTCTGGCGATCTTGAGCTACTACAAGTCTGGCCCTTATCACTTTCACCACATCGAAGTGGTTTGTTGTCACTAGCTACAGTACGAGTATTCGATGAGTTCTCCGACTTCGTCCCAACATAATGGCATTCTGCACTTCCTTCCATAAAGAGCTTCATACGGTGGCATGCCGATACTCGCATGGTAACTATTATTATACAAAAATTTGACTAAGGGTCGGTGGTCATCCCAATTTCCCTTGAAGTCCATCACGCAAGTCCTAAGCATGTTCTCTAGCGTTTGTATAGTTCGCTCACTTTGTCCATCTGTCTGAGGGTGATAAGCGGTACTCAACCTCAACTGTGTTCCCAATCTCTCCTGTAAGCTTTTCCAGAATTTCGACGTGAAACGCGGGTCTCGGTCAGAAACAATCGATATCGGCACTCCATGTCGTGAAACAATTTCCTTTACATACAAACTCGCTAACTGATTTAAACTATAGCGGATCATGATCGGTAGATAATGCACAGTCTTCGTAAGTCGATCCACGATAACCCAAATGGCATCCAAACCTTTCTGTGTGACTGGAAGTCCTACCATGAAATCCATCGTAATATGCTCCCATTTCCATTCTGGGATTTCCAATGGTTGTAATAAACCACTCGACCGATGATGCTCTGCTTTTACGCGTCGACAAGTCAAACATCTACTAACATACTCCGCGATTTCTCGTTTCAAATTTGTCCACCAAAAATGTTGCTTCAGGTCCCGGTTCATCTTTGTGCCTCCCAGATGAATGGAATACGTCGTATTATTAGCTTCATACAAAATCTCCTCTCTTAATTCGGCTACCGCTGGTACCCACACTCTCCCTTGGAATCTTAAGATACTGTCTTTATCTATTCGAAATTTTTCTACCTCATTTTCCGTTATCTGTTTTCTGATTTTCTCACATTCTCCATCTTTATTTTGTGCTTCCTTTACTTTATCCAACAATGTCGGAAAAGCTTCCATTATAAATAACTTCTCTTCATACCTCTCCGGTTCCTTTACCTCTATTTCCAATTTCTCTATATCTCTTATTAACTCCTCTTGAGTCGTCAATTGAATCAGTTTCTCCCTTCCTTTTCTTATTACACATCAGTCCTAAGGATGACTATTTTGACCCCTTTTAAAGACCTCAAATTGAAATTCTTAAATAACAAAAGTTGTACGTCTATTTGTCCTCGTTCCAGATCATATTTAATCACCTCAATCGGAGTCCGTATACAAATGTTATGGTCGTTTTACCAAAAAAAGGTCAAAGCAGTCACACTTAACATACTTTGAGGGCGGCCGCTCCAAATTCCTTCACACTCCAGCGTGTCCGCACCACTTGGCAGCGCCCAGCTGCGTACCCGTGCTCGGCCTTGCCCAGATTAAAGTTTTCTAAATGTATTTACTTCAAATCTTCATAACTTCTTCATTTTAAGTCAGAATTAGTTGGTTTTTCGATTCTATGGATTCGTAACTCATAAAACTATAACATACCAAAGAATCAACAATTAACATAAACATTAACTAACCCATATATTAATCCCAAAACTCATGTTCATACTAAATTTTCATGTTTTAAAAAGGTTAGGGAATTCATTCACTACGAATTCCTTTCTCAACTAAATTGGTCCGTTTAACTTTCGTTATTTTTGCATTTAACTGTATTAACAGTATATAGCAATAATTCATGGATTATAACAATCCTTAGCCATCAATTTTATGACTCAAAAGTAACTATTTCTTGTTATTTCTAAGGAATTGTAAAACTTAGGAATCAAAAGAATATATGTTAGAATTATTACCTCTTGATGGCTTCAATTTGCTTACTACTACTCTCCAATCCTCTAATTGCTCTTAATTCTACTATCCTTCCATAACCAAATTCTCAAACATCTCAACAAATAGGAACAAGAAGAAGGAGACTTTATTTATAGAGAAATCAATATCCAAATAATAACTTTGCCCAATGTTTTGAACTAAGAAGAAGATGATGATGATGATGGGATATGAATAGCTGGTAAACTACTCCCTTCTCCTCCATCCCTCTAGCCATCATCAGCTACTACTTAGTGAAGAAGGAATAGGATAGGCCAATGGCCTATTCATACGGCAGTTATAATACGTATGACACTAATTTTGGGACAAGGCTTATTACTCTCTAACTTATCAGTAAAATGGGTCTCATTCTATTAAAATTAATTCCTTTTGGGCTTATTGAATCAATTATAATGATTGAACATTACTACACTAAACTAAGCTATGGGCACATATATACACATATATATGTACCTACCCACATATAGGAAGTATACTCATATTTTAAATATACACCAATATAATCTTATATCCCATGTACATTAGGCTACTCCAAATAATATTTTACTTGGGCTAAATATAAATCAGTTGGGTACTCTCAACCCATTATTCCCTATCACACTTTAATACCACAATGATTATTATCAATCATCTATTATCTTTCATTAATTCTCTTTTTATAATTCTAGTTAAATCTTTAGTCTGATTTAACTTTAATACTCATGCCCCTTTATTTATGATAACCATTTTCCTTAAAATTATTAATACGTACAATACCAATTATTATATTATAATTCCTTTTCTTCCACAAATTGTCCCAACACTTTTTAGTTCACCATAATTTAATTATTAACTTAATGCACAAATCTCCAACCAATATCTATTTATAATTATATCGGTTTTCTTCTATTATCCTTCACTTATTTTCCATTATCATCTTTCAAATATTAAATCCTTCCATATATTATCATATTACGCAATATATGAAAATACAAAAATTAATTAACATAATCATTTCATTTTCTTTATGTAAAGTACATATATTAATTCACCATTTTACTTAAGTGAATTACTCCTTTCATTCAATTTACTATCACGCCACTGCCACACAAGGCTTTAATACTTAAATTATATTATTCCATAATATAATTTTCAACTTAATTTAAGTTAACCAATTTTTATTCTTGTTCAGTTAATTTTCATAACTAACTCTCATTCAATTCATGCTTTGCTATCTCAATCCATTCATGGACACTATAAATATCAAATATGACCAATATGATAACATATTAGCCACCAATATACAATTCCTATAGTTCAGATTACACAACTCATCAGATTACACAAACTCATAATGAAATGTCTATGCAGTAGCGGCGCTTATTCATGGTCTTGGTCTTAGGTTTGAATTAGCGATCGCATACCTTGCTTAAGTTAAGACGCAGACATGTTATGGTTCAACAGAAACAGAACTTAACTCACAAATCCTTTAACATGCTCCATACATGCCATCTCATTATACTAACCAAAATAAATCTCTTTTTTGACTTTACAAAATCGATTACTACATTCTTCAATAATTTAGAGATTAAACTTCAAGTTCAACTCTTCTTTTTTTAATCTTCACTTCTCGTCGTGTATCAAATTACTTAATAATTCTCTAACCAATTTTTATTTAAATGTATATCAATTTTCTTCTCTCGTCAACAACATACATATACACAAGTCTAAACCTAGCACACATCGAGTCTTTAATAGTATTCAATATAGTACACTGAGTGGTTTCCCACAAACAACCAACAAATTATTTTCCGTCTCGTCTACACTGTTTTCACAGTGAGTTAGATCGGTTACTAGTTCGTTTATACCTCTGCTCTCTGAAGGAATCGTTTAGCCCAACTCTTCATACATCCACCATTAAAGGTACGTTTGCACTACCTTAGACTTGATACTTACTCATACATATACTCAAGAAATTGGTGATTATCAAAAAATTTTAATGTCACCATCTTACTATGATAAAATAATTTCACATAAATTATTTACTATTGATAGATAATTTCTATCCATCTTCTTTACTTCAAATAACTTGCCTCTCCAATAAATAGCAAATATATAATAATAATATATTTATTAAACACATAAATCACTTATTGCATAGTTTATATTACCCCATGCAACACCATACCACATACCTCACAACGCATATATATGTATTCTTATTCGAACCCTTCTCATGCCTTAAGAATTTTATTTACTAAATTCTTATTTTAAAAATTCTGAAAATTCGGGTTCTTACATCCTCTCCCCCTTATAAGGATTCCGTCCTCGGAATCACTGAAACCTCCTCTACTCGGTGCTATTTCGAATCTTACATATTCTTTTGAATAATTTTATCCATTCTCTTTTCGGAAGTTTTATTATAACTTGCTCACTTGCATTTTACCACTACTTACTACATTCCTCCTTCAGAAGAAAAAGAATCTTCCATGATTTTTCAATAATTGGGAAGTAGTATAAATAATCTTAGATTCCAAATTATGCTGAGGGGTCACAAGATCGTGAACTCTTTTCTAGGTTTACTAGTGCTTCAACACAATCCTTCACACTGCAAACCAGAGTGTTTATCAATCACAAAGACTAAAAACACCCTCCACGCATACACTAGGCCGGCCTATTATAGCACTACATTGGGCCACAACGTAGTGTGTTGTAATGACTATATGCGTTACGTTCGGAACTATTATCTCTGAAAACTTGTCCCCTTATAGGGTTGTTCACCTCATATTTTCAACATCTGAATCCGCACAAACAATCTGGTTTGGCATAAATACTCAAGAATGCTTGAATTCTATAAATATTTTTCAACAGCCGTCTAGCCGAATCAAATAGCTTAGACTTTTATCAATAACTTGGACATCAATCAAAATAATTTAGACAACTTAATTGACCATCTTCATAACTTAAGAGGATACCGAAAAAAATTCTTTTATGATGTCATGATACTGTACCAGATTAGTAGTACGTTGAGGATTCCGCCATTATATAACTTTGTCATATTACATCATACCCTAGTGGGCTGACGATCTTTCGATCACAACTAACACTAGGTTCGACTGCATTGATGACTCCATCGTTTACCATTTCTACACCATATCAAATGATGCACATGGTCAGAAATACATTTTGAAAATTTTCAAATCATTTTTGTCTTAGCCAAAACAATTAGCATAGACATATGAATAACGGTATTATTTTTAAACATCATTGGTTCAATCACATGATCCAATGTTTTTCAAGAAAAACAGAAGTGCAAACATCAACACAAAGTCAATAAATTTTGAAAATCTAAGCAGAGCTAGAAGATTTAGAAAATCCATGTTTCTCCATCAACTTCAGTCTTTACTCCATTGCTTCATTCTATCAATATCTAACACCATCAATGCTTACTATACCAAAATTTCTTAATTCGTACCTCAAAATTTTTTTGTACCCAGTATAGTTCATCAAACTTACCACACTTTGGAAGTTCAGGAACTTGCCACAATAATATGAGTTTAAGAACTTATCCTAGTTAGACCATAGGCGTCCATTCACTGAGGAGTTCAAAACATACCATATGATTGTGAGTCACGAACTTACCATATGCATGAGTTTTAAGAACTCGCCCCTAATCTTAATATTCTCTATCTTAATCTTAATAGTCTCTATCTATCAAATAAGATATGAGAAAAGAATCACCTTCTCACCATAAGCATATCGATAGCGCAACATTGACATTCCATTGATTATCATTGTGAGGAACCGAGCGTGAACACAAAGCCTTCGCCCATACAAAGGTTTGTACAACTCAGCTCTCACATGAGTCCTCAATTGAAATCCCACTTAACTTTATCCTACTCTTAACTTTCTCTTTGCTCGATACGAATTTTTTGTATCTCATCTTTTATAACTCCTCATGAGTTTATCTTATACCATTTCATAGTACCTTCTCTTATAGCATCAAGTTATATCCACTTAGTCGTTACAGACTATTTATCATTTCATAGCTCAATCCGATCACGTCGTGATTATCGATTTACCTTAGGGTTCTTTCCCATTATCAACTAAACTCTATTTGAGTTCATTCTTATTATCTTTGTCATCTTCATCTTATAGACATCATCTTAACATTTTTATTATTGGAGTTAGGAAACTCCTGAATTCTCATTCTCTTAAATACTGCAAGATTCCTCTTTGAATCTTTGTTTATATATATTTTAATCTTTATCTTTCTCTCTCTCAGGTTATAGCCTAAGGTACTCTTACCTAAAGTTTATAACCTACAACTTTGATACCAACCTCATGGCGCCCCCAAACCGGGTCCTTCAACCTCGGATCCAAATTCGGCCATTTATACTACTATCGTGAAACTATTTATATCTTTTATTCATAACTTAATGAATATAACTTTGCTTATCACAATTTAGAGTATAAATTCTTTCCATTTCCAGGATCTGTATAATAACCCCAAACTTTTATAAGTTTCAAATCTTGGTCATTTACCATTCCTGTCTTACATCATATTCGATGGTATAAAAATATGCAGAATAATGTAAACTTTTTCAATCTCCTTTGAAAAATATTTTATTAATTTCTTAAATTGAATCAATTTCATATCCTTGAATCAAATTGTATTATGATTCATCTTATTCAAATTACTGTAAAATTTTTTACATCTCAATTCAAATTTCTCTATGCATCACATAGTACAACTTTACAACTCAGCATGCATTACACATCGTAAATTACAATCATGTACATCTCCTAGAACCTAAACATGGTTCAAGAGCATATATTTAAATAAATCAATCTCCTTCGATACTATTGAACTCTATTAATCAAGTAACACGTAATCTTTACTGTGAGTCCTTCACCTGCAAAAGTGGTTATTTGCAAGGGTGAGCTCAACAACCCATTAATTCTAACAGTTTTCATGCATCATATAGCATATAGTAACATACTCAGTTCATGCATTCATAATCAATTAATATGTACTATGCATGTTACTTCTCACATAATAGGCATAGAAATTTACTCCACAAGCATATGATCAAAGATCAACTTTCATATTTCATACATATCTCATTTGCATTTTATATATATATATATATATATATATATGGGAGCCCTTCCATAGTAATTGGGTTCTTTATAGTCTTGTGCAACACCCTTTTTGGACCGTTGATAAATTGAATTGATGGTGCGATTAACTTTTTTATTTGATAAGCTGGCACAGGTTGTTGTGCCTAATTATTTACCTGTACCGACTTCTATTTTAATAAGTGAGGCCCACGTAAAATTATATGGTCAGTATAGTTATAAAAAGTGAATATTTATTATTAAAATAATCCAAATTTAGAAGAGAAACTTTGTACGGCCTTCATACTTTTTTTTTCTCCATTACGGTAGGTAGAAGCTTTCTGCAGGCTTCATACTTTTTTTTTATTTCTCCATTATATGTCATATTTCAAGACATTAAAATGGTATAAAAAATAAAATAAATTCGGTAGATGACAATTTGATACGGCTAGCATTAAAATAATATTAAAATGCTTAACGATACAATCTGGTACATTAAACTAATAATAAAAAAATTGCAAAAAATATAACTTGATAAAAATTGAAAAAATAATTAAGTGTCACGACATCGGTGACAATAAAAATTAAAAAAATGATTTTATTCAAGCATTACATTTTTGCTAAATGATTCGAACTCGCAACCTCAAACTCCATATACACGTCATATATGACCACTAGAGAGCACCACGGGCCTAGTTATTAATTTCAACCAAGGATATATCTTTATATTAAAACTTCACCATCCCCAAAATCTATATTCTTGCATTATTATTATATTACGATTTATTATTATTAATAAGTCTATATAATACATATGGGGTTTTCTATTTAGAAATAAGTTAATATCTATATTTATTATTATCCCTTTAATATTTTTTTCTTATTTTTGTAATAATATCAATAAAAGGATTATTAATATATTAAAAAAATATCATTCTTTAATAAAATATAAATAATGATTTTATATTCATGTATTACTATTATTATTATATTCATGTATTACTATTATTAAAAATAATATTAATAATAATTTTTAATATTAATATAAATAATGTGATTATTAATATTAGTAGAATAAAAATATCCATATAGTTCAACAAAATAGATAAATTTTTCTTATTAATAATATGAAGTGGTTTTATGTGATTCGATAATATTCATATTACTAAGTTAAGAATTTTAAAATCCCATAAAGTTCAACCAAATAGACATTCTTATTAATTAATATGTACATTAGATAACGTTGGATAAGTTCTATATCTTAGAGTAGGAAGTAATCTTGCGGATTTCTTGTAGAGCTCTATGACGACGCAGAATTAAAAAAGCGTGACATCTTCCAAGGACCACTTCTCTTGAAATATTACCATTGGCCCTAACGAAGCAGTCAACATACTTGCATACAAAATGCCACGAGTCCGAGTTGTTGTGTTGTTTTGGATTCGAATCTTTAAGGTCTCTGCAAGTAGGATTACATTTGGGCCACTCACGCATCGGATTACCATTTACAAATAAAATGGTATCAAATGTACCTGCATGTACAAAGTAGTTGGTTAAATAATTTTTTAATATTAAAGGACATTATAAAATTAAAATATTTTAAAACTAAACATACCGCAACTTTAACGAATTCTGAGTACATTTCATGTAACTTAATATACATAGTGTCATTGTAGTCGGGTCGATTATGATAACCATCAATCTTCAACTGCGAATAGGAACAAGACAAAATGGCGTTGATTGGTACTACACACCGGCATGAATATGTATTTGCATTCGTGTAAAGGTGGACCAACATCTTGGTTAACATACGGTTTGCAAAAACTCCATGCAGTATTCACGTTAGTGCAGGCACACATAATACACCCAAGATCATGAAGAATAAATTCATGAAACCAAATTGGGACCACCTTTGTATTCCCCGCGACCTATAGTATTCCTCTCTGTCTCGTAGCAACAACATATAAGTGTCGATGACATGCTCGAATATCCAACTCCCAGGCCCTAAGGATTGCACTACATTGTGTTCTAATTTATATAACTGGCGCGGATGTGATAAAGGATATTAACCCTCTTCTGGTGCCACCACATTTCCAAACATATGTTTATTTATAAATGTCTCCTTCCAATCTTTAAGTCTTTTGGATAAGGACCCTTTTGGTCCATAAGAGATGTGGTCTCCCGCATCTTATACCTGATTAAGACCTAAATGTACATTATTATTATATAGCAATAATAATTAAAACCATCACTATTAACATAACTATATATACCTTTTGTGAACTAGATCCCTTAGCGTCAGAAAGTCCCACAAATGAAGAGTTGGTTGGAATGTAACACTCCTCATAGGTTTGGAAGGTTGGAATGTAACATTCCTCGTAGGCTTGGGTGGTGGGAATGGAGCTCTCCTCGATTAGTTGTGGGGTGGGTATGTAGCTCTCTTGTACAACATAATCAATTTGTTTCCCAAGCCCTTTATTGAGTTGTGTGTATTGGGACTGCGGTCCAAAATTTGTGGGACCCCCTGTCGAGGTATTTGTTTACCTCTTGCTTCGAAGTCGTATAGGGCGTATTGGAAATCCCAATTATTTTTTTGCGAGAACCAACTCGGGAGGCGGTGAGTAAATCTTGAAAATTTATCAAGTAACGACTTTTGCACTCTCTCAACTGTCATATAAGATAAACACAAACAAATATTATTAACAATAAATATGAATAAATGTAATATTAAGTATTTACTCAATACATGATTTATTAAAGAAGAATATAATTTTATACCATTTGAATAAGGTGTTGTTGGTTGTAAAGCCCGAGGCTCATAACAACTGTCGTGGTCGCTTGCCTGTCGAGGTCGGTGAATTTTCCAACGTGTAATTTTCCTATACCAGACCATGTAATCATCTATTGGGACATAATCAGAAATTTCAGTTTGTTGTCCTTCGAGATGATCCATGTATGCCTCCCACATCGAAATATATTCCCCTCTCAAGGCCATGCAATCCTCTACATCAATAAATTTAAATTTTTTCTCCTTCCTAAGGTCACCGTGGTTTTTGGCTGTTGATGGTATGCCTTGCATGAACCCGAACTGTCTCATCACACGGTCCGACATCTGAAATTCCATAATATCAAAGTGGATCAAGGGGACCCCACCAGATCCCAACAACCTGCCTTCAAAATTAAATCCACTGATATCATCATCCCACATTATGTAAGGTAGCCAAACCACATCCCCATAGACTTAATATCTAACTCCCCTCGGTAAAATGACAAATGGTGATGGGGATTCTCACGTCTACCGGGGTAATCATGGGCTCCAAAATAGGACCATGCTAAAGCCCTAGGTAACCATAAGGATGATTGTGGGCCAGGGTTTGGCTTTCCAATACTTACACTCATAAGCCCAAATTTGTAACAATGTAACACAACCATTAATGTATTTAACTCCTTTCTAGTAGCAAAGATATAAAGATCTCGTACAAATATGCTAACACCGCTGCCGCGCCCCAAGAGTAAGTTACACAATCTTGACGTTGGCAATAAAAGACATATATCATTGGGTGCACACTATTTCTATTCCTATTAGGAATAATATTGCCCCACACAACCACAACATGTATGCCTTTGTGTGTAAGCCTACAACATCTTTACTTGCATTCTCGGGACATTTATCAAAATGTTCGTGCAACCACACTAATGAAATTACCTTTGCATTTTTTGAACTAAAATATTCACCATTAATTTATCTCCAAAACAATCCCTAAAATAATTCAAATTGGTGACATGACAAGGGGACCCGTTAAGGGCTTTCCACCACCCAGTAACCCAAAAATAAAGTGAACATCCTCTAACGTGATTGTTATTTCTCCATAGTTTAAATGAAGAGTATTGGTCTCCGGGCGCCATCTCTCGACTAAGGCAGATATCAGACCAAGGTCAGTTTGGTGTACAACACCTCGAAAACTAAATACTCCAAATCCACATTTATCTAATAGGATTTTTTGTTCTTTTGTCAAATCCCCACCGATTATATTTCGATCGATTATATATTTTTGGAGCCTAATTTTCCCCTATCTCTCCCATGATATATATCATCTGATACATGATCTTGTTGATCATGAAGAACACTTCGATCAATTGGCCCATATTCCCAGCTGTCCATCTTTTACCTAAAAAAAATACATCAATTCCATATTAGTATTCTACATGACAAAATGAAGTTGAAAGTAACATGCTGCAAAATGACATTAATAACAATACACAATAACATGCATTAAAAACTAGTCATCACTAAACAACATGTATGTAATAATAACATGCATGTATATAATGTAATAATATTAACATGCATTAAAAATTGGCTGTAACATTATGCATGTTAAAAACTATTAACATGCATGTAATAATAGCGTGCATGTAATAATAACATTAACAAGAAAAACTATTAACAACAAAAGTAATAACATGCATTTAATAATAACAATTGAGTACACTAGAATAAGTTTTTTTCATTTATATAATGTAATAAAAATTGAACAAATAACAATAAATAAAAATTATTTCAAACAAAATAAATAACAATAACAGCTATAACAATATCTTACATGCTGCAAATAATAATATGAAATGGAGTACCAATAACAATATATCTTACAAAAAATTCGGTGTCTTCAGAATATAATAAATGGATTCCAATCGCTTCAACTTGTTGAAGTTTTTTTGCTCCTCTCTTCCGAAATACTCCCTCTCTACTCTCTGTTATTTTTATTTTATCTAGCTTGACAAGTGAACTTTAGTTTGAACAACATGTGTTCTCAATAGACATTTAAATAAGCTCATGCAAATGTCCGGTACATGAATTAATTTAGGACCAAATTCAAACAAATGTCTCAGCTTTTTAGTTTACCGAGCTTGCAGGTTTTCTTTCCCGAGGCGATGTGGCGAGAAAAAGTGGTCAAAAAAATATTGATTGCATTTCAGAGGCGATGTGGCGAGATAAAGGTTTGTCACTTTGTTAAGTAGATGCGAAACTTCAAATTTGGAATTAAAAATAATATATATATTCCTCTCAAAATTAGTTCGGCCGGTAGAGGCTATAACGGTTGGAAATAAAAAATATATATATTATTAATAAATTAGTAAGATTATTAGGTAGAGAATATATATATAATATTAATAATTCGGTTAGGTGAAATAGCAATTTGAAAAAAATATATATATTATTAATAAAAACCGTTAATTAGGTAGAGAGGCTATAATGGTTTGGGAATAAATCAATTTTTCATTTGCTAGCTAGACTCGAACCGCGACCTCAAGCTCAAAACATTAAGTCATATGACCACCCAGAGCACCACGGGCCTACATTTGTCATATCTTACCTTGGATTTGGATATATCTTAAAACATTCCATCTCCCCCAAATTAAATTTCTCAATATTTTATTATAATTATTCGATTATTATTATTATTCTATTATTATTACGAATTGAGTATAAAGTCGTTCCATATTCTAATGGCTTATGTATTTTTTAATTATTTTATTATTATTATTATTATTATTATTATTATTATTATTATAAACATCACGGTGAATAAGTAGTCAAACATAATAACACAACACTATGGGAATAGAAAAAAAGTGACATTGATTATATGGGAAAAGTACATTAGTTTGACTTCTTGAGCATTAACTTATGACAAAATTTTGTATTGAATTTGGTCTTTTTACCTTTAAATATTGTCTAGGAAATTTGCTTTATTTTCTCATGTTTATTCTCGAGCACCCATCTTCTTATCCTTCCATAGAATTTGTTCTACGATATTATTTTCTCTTTTCTCCTCTACTCATAATTTGTTTCATCGGTTGCCCACTTTCACTTCGTAAAATCAATTTGAAGTTACGATCGAGCAAAATTCATCACTATTATTCACAAGTAAGTTTTTCAAAATGTCATATAATACATCCGAATTTGTTAGTGAAGTTGAAAGTAATAAATCGATATTGTTCCGTCACGTTGGTCAATTATTTTTATGCGTTGGAAGAGGTTAAATATTTTTATAGATCATATGCTCTCAAAAATGGATTTGAGATTAGAATTGCAACTAGTCATAAACATGCTATATCTGAATGATATCGAGATCTAGGCGGTATGTATGTAAGAAAGCCGGTACACCAATTGTTGGCAAGAGTTTACCTGATGATGAAGATAGTAGTAATAAAATAACTAGACAGAGAGACTCTATCGGACGAACAATGTGCAAAGCTAGAATATATGTTGTCCACGATAAGAAAGAAGATAATTGGCATATATCTACTGTTGAATTAAAGCACAATCATCACTTAGTGACCCCCACCAAAGTAGATTTGATCGAGACTCACAGAAATATTACTCCTATTGCAAGAAATTTAATTGACACTTTAAATTAGTCCGGTATTGGTCCTAGTAAGATGATGAATGTTTTGAGCACAATGGGAGGTGGGTTGCAAAATGTTCCTTTCTCTACTGCTAATGTTGAGAATGTGGTGCAAGATTTAAGGCGTGATTCTGCAGATGAAAATGATGCACAAGCTGCTGTCAATCATTTGAACAAACTTGCATCCGGAAGTGCCAGCAAATTTTTTTTCCGAGTGAAACCCGGTGAAAACAACCGCATAGCTTGTATTTTGTGGGTTGACGCCCGATCAAGGTTTATATATCAATGGTTTGGAGAAGTTGTGACATTTGATAGTACATACCGTACAAATAAGTATGGCATGTCGTTTGTTCCATTTGCCGGGGTCAACCACCATTATCAATCTATATTGTTTGGATTTGCCTTTATTTACGAGGGCGAGACAGAGGACACTTTCGTTTGGGTATTACAGGACATGGCTTGAAGCCATGGACTACAAGGCACCTACAACCATCATCCTTTGATCAAGGCAGAGCCATGAGTAATGCTATTGCTACGGTACTTCCAACTAGTGATCATTTATTGTGTTCTTGGCATATTAGCAATAAATTTCACGAAAAATTGCATCATGTTTATTACGAGCACCCATCGTTCAAAAATGATTTTAACAACTGTGTGTATAACTCATTGTCCATCGAAGAATTTGAAGAGCGTTGGCATATTCTGATAAGTTCCTATGAATTGTATACTAATGAATGGCTTGGAAGTTTGTATGATGTATGATGAAATGGATTCCAAGATATACAAAGAGATATTTTGCTTGTGGGAATGACTACTGCTGGAAGAAGCGAAAGAAGAAATCCCTTTTTTGATGAGTATGTTAATGCATCAAAGGTATGCTATGTTTTATACTACAGAGTCAAAAGGTCAGAGAAAGAGCAGTTTATCGAGGGAGAGGAAGGCCGACTACATAACAAAACATCGTAAAAGGATTATGGTACTTTCGGTTCATCTTTAGAAGTTCATGCCGCAAGTGTACACAAAAGAGATGTTTAGACGTTTCCAACGTCAATTCATCGATTCCATGAAATACAATGTTCATAAACATAGTGAGTTGTGTGTCACTGATACTAAGGTTTATGTAGTGTATAATGCAGATGCAACTGAAAGTGGTGGAAGATATAAAGAAGTTGTCAACAATCGACAACTCGGATCGGTAACATGTAACTGCCAAATGTTTTCTCACTCTGGTGAATTATGCAGGCACATCTTAAGATATTTCATAGCAAAGTATTTCACAAATACCGACCGACATGATCCTTCATCGGTGGACAAGAGACGCGAATAAAAGCAATGGTGAAGACTTACTCTTTAACTCCACATCTGCTGACTTGAACAAAATCAAGCAATGCGCTTATAATCATTTGATGGGTGATTACGGGAGTTAGCGAAAGCAAAGCGGCTTGCTTTCGATCGAGGTTACAAAACTATTCTTAAACCGAATGCACGAGGAAAAGAGTTGGTTGACCCAAAGATGATACGGATGAGAATATTCTTGAATCGGCGAGATGACGACATTGATTGCACGATTGGAGATCCAAATCATGATATGGGATACGATAATGGCGATGAAGATGCAGAGGTAGAAGAAGAAGAAGAGTTTTGCCGCCTAATATTTCTCAAACAAAGGGCAAGAAAAACATTCTAGATTCAAGAGTGCACTCGAGAAAATCATTCCTTCTAAGACTCATCGAAAATGTGCACTTTGTGGCTTTTGAAGCCGATCACGATAAGCGAAATCACTATCGAGTGCTAGGGATTCTGAGCCAAAAAATAGGCGTCGGTTGTATTAATCATTCTATGTTTTTTATTTTATGAAAATGAACATGTAATATGTACTATTCCTCTTAATGTTATGCGATTACTAGTATTGGTATAATCTGTACTTCTAATATTGATAATCACATTATTAGTATTATAATAATACTTCATTACTTTTATAAATTCGATAAGTAAATTAATTTCTGAAATAACTTGAAAAATTATCATCATTACTTATTAGAGTAATTGAACTAGTTTTATTAATAATAAAATCATTTCTTAATAATAAAATCATTGCTTAATATATAAAATCATTACTAATAATCATTGCTTAATAAATATAGATATTAACTTATTTCTAAATAGAAAACCCCATATGTATTATATAGACTTATTAATAATAATAAATCGTAATATAATAATAATGCAAGAATATAGATTTTGGAGGATGGTGAAGTTTTAATATAAAGATATATCCTTGGTTGAAATTAACAGCTAGGCCCGTGGTGCTCGGGTGGTCATATGACGAGTGTATGGAGTTTGAGGTTATGAGTTCGAATCATTTAGCAATGAATTGCTTGAATAAAATCATTTTTTCAATTTTTATTGTCACCGTGAGTCAGTAATTTATCTTAAGTATTTTTTTTCAATTTTTATTGCAAGTCAGAGTGTCATTTGTCACTGTAGTCATTTTAATATTATTTTAATGCCGGACAGTGTCATCGACTGTCTTAGGTCGAATTTTTTTTATTATTTTAATTCGGTAGTGTCATTTTGTCTACCGAAATTTATTTTATTTTTTATTCCATTTTAATGTCTTTGAGTCATGACATATAATGGAGAAAAAAAGTATGAAGTTTAAGACAAGCTCTACCCGGTAGTAATGGAGAAAAAATAAAGTATGAAGCCAAGACAAGCTCACCAAATTAGGATTATTTTAATAATAAATATTCACTTTTTATAACTATACTGACAATATAATTTTACGTGGGCCTCACTTATTAAAATAGAAGCCGATACAGGTAAATAATTAGGCACAACAACCTGTGCTGGCTTATCAAATAGAAAAGTTAATCGCAGCCATCAATTCAATTTATCAACGGTCCAAAAAGGGGGTGTTGCACATTACTCATAGCAATCGGCTACTATGGAAGGGCTCCCTATATATATATATATATCAACATTCTCATAGCATAATATAGCTCAATTAACAGTTATCGCATTCATATATCAAATAGGAACTGAAAGACTTGCTTGATTCGTAGTTTATCAACTATGACTTAACTGCTTAAAGTTTATCTGCACTGCGTGTGTTCCTACACAGTTATATAATCATGGATTCATACCCATCAGTCATACATTTCATACGCTCTTAATATAATAACAAATATTGTTTCCTAACTTGGTTTCATTTTCACTTGAACTTAGGATAACCATGAGACTAGCTCATTCTACTATCATATTTATCTAAACAATATTGTTTCATATCTTTTAGTCCTTAAGGACAACATATAACCATAACTTAAGACCGTGCAGTTAACAAACTGCACTTGGTCAATCTCTGAATTCATGGCAACAGCCGCTTACATTTAAGCTTGGAAGTGGCGCCGCCAAGGCATTTCCTGGCTTTAACTTAACCGACTTGAGCTTTTCATTACTCAGTCTAGTCCTAACATACTATGAATTCTGATATATACTATAAACATACATTCTTCTGATATTTCTTCAAGTTCACATTTCAAATCATTTAGTTTTAAATTACATAGCTCTATGTTGAATTATTTACATTAACAAGGCTTAACAACTTCTTTTAACAAAAGGTTCAATGTTTATAAGCCTTTAAACCTTATATTAGTACTAACAAGCCTTTAATATGCATATTCACATGTATCTATCTCATTTACATAGACATAACATAGTTTATTTACTTGAAATTTTATTTTAAACCATGCTTGAAAGGTCTAATTCATGTCTAGCTAGATGGTGAACACACTCAACACGTTATAGAGGCATAAAGTGTCCTAGTATACATGCTTTGAAAAGCCATAATACCATTTATAAGATGTTTAAAACTATTAGTTCTCTAAACTTCTGAGTTTTCTGTCAAAACATTTTAAACCAAGCTATATCAATCTAGTAAATGCAAGGTAACTTTAAAACTAAATTTCATGCACATTGATATGTGTACATAGGGTCCAAGGTCAGAACTAAAAAGACACCAAATTCATCAACTTCTGTTTCTCAAAAACTTCAAGTTCTCTTTTAGAAAATCATGTTAAAACATTCCATTGTGAGTAAGGTAATATTAGTTATATGACATGTCTATTATCATGCATATTTATGTTTTATCACTTAGAATAACACATTTTATCGCCGGGAGCACTACACTTGCGTATGTACACGTCCGATACCCTCCAATTGCCTCCTATTACACATCAGTCCTAAAGATAACTATTTTGACCCCTTCTAACGACCTCAAATTGAACAACTTAATAAACAAAAGTTGTAGGTCTATTCGTCCTCGTATCGGATCATCATGAATCGCCTCAATCGGAGTCCGTATACAAATGTTGTGGTCGTTTTACCAAAATAGGTCAAAGTAGTCACACTTAACATACTTTGGGGGTGGTCGCGCCCAATTCCTTCACACTCCAGTGTGTCCACACCACTTGATAGCTCCCAGCTGCGTGCTCGTGCTCCTGGACAGCGCGCACGTGCTCCTGGGCAACGCGCCCGCGCTCAACCTTGCCCAAATTACAGTTTTCTAAATGTTTTTACTTCAAATCTTCATAACTTCTTCATTTTAAGTCAGAATTAGTTGGTTTTCGATTCTATGGATTCATAACTCATAAAACTACAACATACCAAAGAATCAACAATTAACATAAACATTAACTAACCCACACATTAATCCCAACACTCATGTTTATACTAAATTTTCATATTTTGAAAAGTTTAGCAAATTCATTCACTATGAATTCGTTTCTCAACTAAATTGGTCCGTTTAACTTTCGTTGTTTTTGCATTTAACTGTATTAACAGTATCTAACAACAATTCATGGATTATAACAATCCTTAGCCATTAATTTTATGACTCAAAAACAACTATTTCTTATTATTTCTAAGGAATTATAAAACTTAGGAATTGTAAAACTTAGGAATCAAAAGAAAATATGTTAGAATTATTACCTCTTAATGGCTTCAATTTGCTAACTACTACTCTCCAAACCTCCAATTGCTCTCAATTCTACTATCCTTCCATAACCAAATTCTCAAACATCTCAACATACGGGAACAAGAAGAAGGAGACTCTATTTATAGAGAAATCAATATCCAAATAATAACTTTGCCCAATGTTTTGAACTAGCGGTAAGAAGAAGAAGATGATGGAAATGAATAGTTGGTAAACTACTCCATTCTCCTCCATCCCTCTCGCCATCATCAGCTTCTACTTAGTGAAGAAGGAATAGGATAGGCCATTGGCCTAATCATACGATACTTATAATACGTATGACACTGATTTTGGGACAAGGCTTATTACTCTCTAACTTATCAGTAAAATGGGTCTCATTCTACTAAATTAAGTTATGGGCACATATATACACATATATATGTACCTACCCACATATAAAAAGTATACTCATATTTTAAATATACACCAATATAATCTTATATCCCATGTACATTGGGCTAGTCCAAATAATATTTTAATTGGGCTAAATATAAATCGGTTGGGTACTCTCAACTCATTATTCCCTATCACACTTTAATATCACAATAATTTTTATCAAGCATCTATTATCTTCAATTAATTCTCTTTTTATAATTCCAGTTAAACCTTTAGTCTGATTTAACTTTAATACACATGCCCCTTTATTTATGATAACCATTTTCCTTAAAATAATTAATATGTACAATACCAATTATTATACTATAATTCTTCAATTCCTTTTCTTCCACAAATTATCCCAACATATTTTAGTTCACCATAATTTAATTATTAACTTAAGGCTTAAATATGAATTAGTAGCTTAAACTATAGACCATATTCCACTTCGATGATCCACCTTTCAATTTTGTCAATTAGATAATTAAACTATCATTTTTTTTTAATTGTAACAAATTGAACATGACATGTCAGAAATTGCCGACGTGGCTAATTGTGTGGGGCCTTAAGAAGCTGATGTGGCAAAAAAAAACAATTTTTTAATTATAAAATAAACAAATCTGATTTTAATATGGGGCAAAATGGTCAAAACACAATTTAACATAACAAATTAAAAAAAAAATAAACATTAACCTAAATATATCAGTACCCTTCCATTACAATCGATCGATCAAGACAAAAGCCCCAAATCGAACGAAAAATCCCTAGCTAACAACTATAAAGCAACGATGTTATCATTGTGAGACCATATCCTCCGCAATATACTCATCTCTTGGATTTTCTCTAATTTGAATATTGAAGAAGAAAACTCACCCCAACTAGCAAGGTCCACGATTATTAACTTGTACCCTCGGTCATGGCTTCTTGAGATCCCGCCTCTCTCTCTCTCTGTTATCAAAGTTTTATCGGCGTTTACCTTCTTCTTTCCCTTCCCCCGTCTCTCATGAAGTTCGTGTGACAACCCAGAAAATTGAATTGTCCAGAATTTAAGTTTAAAGAATTAGTTATTAATAAAATGAATTTTTATTAATACTATTTTGTGCTATGTGATTATTAATCGTTCTATAACCTAAAATGATTATTAATCGGGAGGATTCTGGCTACGAGCTAGACTGAATGAGTAAGAATTTTCAAGACGAAAATAAAAATTTATCGAGAACAAAATATTTTCGGGGAAAAAGACGAAATAGGCACTTATTCACTTGACAAAACCTATGGGTTAGGGTTTGAATAACCTAAGCCATTTTGAGAGTTCGGTATGTCAAAATGACATTCCGTTGAAAGAATTGACGATAATATATTGTGAAAAGTTAAGTAAGCTGATAAAAGTTTTTCTCAAAAAACGTGCAAAAATCGGACAAAATAAAAATGACGAAAAGTACTGTTATGTACTTTTCATTCGTTTAGCTATGTTAGGGGAAAATGTGAAGAAAAGCGCTTATCGTGGAAAAGTGTTTTTTAGTTTTTCCGAAATCCGAAGAATGCGTAAAAGTTAATCGGTAAAGGAAAGAAGAAATATCCAAAATTATTTGGATTTCGAGAATCGTAATTTTTAAAACTGTCAAACGAAACCCGAAAGACAGAACTACGAAACTAAGGGCTAAGCAAACTTGAGGGCTAAGTTAACTTAGTCCTTAAGCCTTGAATAGTAATGAGGTTAGGGGGGCAAAATGACTAAAATGCCCCTAGCCTTGAAAATCTATAAATAGAAAGCTTATTTCATTGTTTAAAGATTTTGAAAATCCTACAACTTTGAGAGAGAAAGAGAGAGAGAGAGTTCGGATGGGAGAAGAAAAGGAAAAGGAAGAGGAAAAGCTTGCTCGGGAGTAAACTTTGTCCGACGGAGGGAGATTAAAGAAGAAAGGTAATCCGAAAACATAGCTTCTAATTAATTTTCTTTAAGTTTATACGTTAAAAACATAACTTAATGAGAATAAGAAGTAAAAGATGTTAGAAATGATTTCATATGGTCGAAATCGTAAGAAAAAGTAGAAATTTAGTTTATAAATTTCTTAAATAAATGTAAGCTTCGTAAGGATTTTGAGCTATCTGAATGAATCTTATGAATGAGAAGGTCAAATATGTAAGGAATGATGTTCTATAACATCAAATTCCAAGAAAAAGTGAAATTGTAATCCAAAATATCGATTAAAAATGAAGAACGAACGAAGAACGCGAAGAACGTTGTTGATGGACAAATTTAAAACCATCGTAGGATAATTGTAGTTGATGGACAAGTTTAAAACCATCACGTATAAGTTAGTTGCTTATTGATTGGTTAGGAACGTTAGAAACATTCATGAAGAATGGATTAAAATTGAGCTATAACGAAGTTATGGCGAAAAATTAGTAAAAGAAGAACGAGAATTTAAAAGTTAGTAAATGAACCCGAACGTGTAGGGTTTCATAAGAATGTAAGAGAACGTATAAAATGTGAGTTGTGAACTCAAGAACGAACGAGTTCTGAGTTCGAATGACCGAATTACGGACGAACAAATGAAGAACATTAAAAACATAAAACGATCGAAGAGCAAAGATTTAGCCAATTGAATGGCATGTTAACGGATTCAGAACGAAGTTCTGTCCATGGATAATCGAAGTAAGTAAGATAAGGAAGAGAATGGCTTTGGAATAACCTCTTTCAAGTAATAACGAATAAGTTATGAGATTTCAAAGTCAGCGTCTCAAGCTTGTAAAAGACTTAGAAAATTTTTCTAGGTTTCATGCTCATTGTGCTGTATCCTGAGTCGTGTTTTTTGGGGTCGACACCACAATATGAGCTCGGGCCATCGACCATCTTTGAGTGGCGTCAAGTGTGAAGGAAAGGAAGGACACAGCCTTGGCACACGGGCAAGGCAATGCCCGAAAATGAGATTTTTTACTACTCAAGTACTGGGGGGATGTGCAAGAAAGAAATATGAGCATGTAGTTTAACTAATGTAACACTTAATTAAGTGTATTAAATCTTTGATGAAGGTTGAACAAAAAGATTAAATAAGATAAAAAAGACAAATAATATAGACGCGGGTTACGAAATCGATGTCCGGGGACCGTAGTCGCGATAAACGAACGTGAGGGATTGCTATGGTTGTGATTCCTTAGACGTTGAGTGATGAAAGTAATGTATAACATTTTTATGTTATGACATTGTAATGAGAGATGAATGTAAAGTGTTTAGACGCTGTGAATGTAACGCTGTTGCGATGAGTGATTGGTCTTAGCATACAACGAACCGTATGGCTTTGATATTAAGAAAGAATAATGAACATGGGGTTCAGGTGGTGAGTATTAAATAAAAGTGTTTAAAACCTTAGTTAAAGGCTGAATGAGAAATTAAGGGATGAACAATGTAAACGTTGAATACGTAAATGATTCTCATAAATCGTATTCACATCGAACGAACGTTCTAAGTGTACAGCGGTTGTATAACTTAGACGTTGATGAAGGTAGTAAGTAAAATATGAATTATCAAGAAAGTCGTAGCGAATGGTAATAAGATTAACGAAAGTCGAATGTGTGTCAGAGGAGAATGCTTGAATGAAATGTAAGCGTTGAACACTTTAACCGACGTAAAGGTTAAGTGTACGCGAATATTAAAAGGGTAGAACATACACCCCGTGTATGGTTTGACTGTAAGGTGTGAGAGGCCCGAATCTGGGACCCAAATCACCGCGGATCCGGTATAATCATTGTACAACTATTTACCCAAAATATAAACATAAATTGTTTATACAATACACTTTACACATTATTCCCCAAAATCGAATAACCTTAACTTATACACAAACCATAAACTATCTAACACATGGCATTATTATCAAACTATACTATTACAATCTAGCTGCACATTTTATCCCAAGCAAAACTTGGCATTATCCTTTTTTTCTCAGATCCTAACGCATTCATTTTATCTCGCAATGTTTATCATGATATAGCAAGGTGAGCATGAAAGTTGCTTGACAAGTTTGAATATAATTTAAGGATATATCATGATTGAAAGAGTCTGAATAATAAACTAGCTATAATTCATCAATATAATTGAGAACTAGCAAGAACAAACTTTTGACTGAACAAGTATTGAACATGAAAAAATATATCTGGACCAACTGGTAATGAAGGTGATCAGCCTTTCATACCTGACTTATACATACAATATGTACAGAGTACAATTATCCATGGCAATCATCAATGATTAACCATAAGCATATTTGAATGAAACAACTCTTAGTAGAGTTAAGTAAAACTTGCCTGAACCGTTGATTACCGCTACACAATTTATAATGCTTTATTCGAAGACCTAATATTAGTAATATAGATCTCTAATATTAGATTAATATCATCATAATATAATACTATTATATATATACATAGAATAACCTAAACACATAGCACATAACCCTATCAGTCTATAATACACATAAGACTTAGCCTCAAGTCTTACTATTTAAGTCTGACTTGAAACCGATACAATTCTATCATCCCGACGGTCTAATCGGACAAATATCGAGTTTAAGTTCAATTAAACTCTGCCTAAACACTTAACAATTATCACAGATAATTTTCTTAGCAGACAAAATAATTTCCATAGGCTCATAATAATTTTCAAGTAATTATTACCATTTATCATGATTTTTCAATCATTAATATTGTATTTAAATGAATTAAATACCACACAATTCTTTAATCATTAATATTTATTTAATACCAAATATTAATGAAAATCATAACATAATATTATAATATAATTATAATATATCAAAGTATTTTAATACTTTAAAATCATATTTATATGATTTTTAAATAGCTAAATACATTATCCGATAATTGATATTAATAATAAAATATTAATATTTTCATGTCAAAATATCAAAAGTTATATTTTATAACTTAAAATATTTTTATAACACTTAAATCATTTTTATATGATTTTTAAATCATTAATCCTATTTTTCCACAATTTATTTAATATATTTATTAAATAAATTAATTATCATTAATAATAAATTATTAATGAAATTCATCACAAAATATTAAAAGTCATCAAAAATAACTTAAAATATTTTCTAATATCCTAATATAATTTTTCATGAATTAAAACCATTTTTAAATAATTTATTTAATATTATAATTAAATAAATAAATACCTTTTATATTCCAAAAATATTAAATATTTTTGAAATATACTCAAAATAATTAAAAACTATTTTTCAGACTTTAAAATAATTTTTCAGAAGTTATTATGTATTTTTAATAATTAAAAACTATTTATTTATATTTATTTAATTAATTAATTCATTTTTTAAGTAAACTGTCGCTAAAAGGTACCATAGGCGACAAAACCGTCGCTAATGGTGTTCTTGGTGTTCTTGGTCATTTTCCAGAAATTCATGTTAGTCATCAAGGTATGAGGTTTGACCAACATTTGATCTTAGATCTAAGTGTTTTCTGGGCTGTTTAAAGCCTTAAGGTTGTAGTATTGATGTAACTCTACAAGCATCAACAAGTTTCATAGCAATCCAACATCACAATCAAGAGATATAGTCTCTCAAATATCATGTCAGACCTGTTCTTCATTTCTGGGTTTTCTAGAAATGAAGAACAGCTGCTAGGCCTTACTTTGAAGCCTCATAACTTGGGATCTGGGTCTATTTTGTGATATCTAATGGTTCATACGTGTAGTCATGATGTCATAATACAATTGTATAGCATCAGAGAAGCATAAAAACATTATATACACAAGATCTGGGCCGGTCAAACTACCTGTCAGGAACCTGTTCTTGAAAATTCTGGGTTTTCCAGAATCTTCATCCAGCCAATCGGTCAACGATGGTTTGACCTAGTATATCTTTGATTCTGTTACTAATTTAGGCGATCTAATAGCATACATGTGTAGTTCATATAGCAGTCTACAACATCCAGCCCACAAAATAACACAAACACTAAAAACAAGCAAGATCTAAAGCCTGCAATATCGCTGTCAGACATCTTGGAAATTTTCGGTTGCCCAGATTCCAAATTTCGTGTCCGGTCAATGAAGTTTGACTGATTATAAAATGAATCTAAACATGATATAATCTTGATGCAAGTTCCAGATGAAAGCCTACATGGCATAGAACATATCCATAACATAAAACATAACAAACAACTAACAGTGAAGGATCTAAGGCCTCTGACATAAGGCTGTCAGACCTTATTTTTCCAGATTTCCAGATTTGATAGATCTTTAGATTCGAGCATCAAAATGATATGGATCTGAGTTTTGGCAACCCAGATCATCAAATGACACCCTCTTATACAACTTTAACCAATAAATAACAACATTTAACATCAGATCTAAAGATTTACATGTTTAGGGTTTTTATACCTTTTGAACACTTGATCTTGAATCTGATCCTTATGATCTGTTCTTGGAAAGCTAAATACTGATATTAGCTTATCTTACCACTCTCTCTCACTCTATATTTCAGATCTAGAAGAGAGAGAAGAGCTTGGGAGAAAAATGAGAGTAAAGTGACCCTTTTCGGATCTAGTTGCTAGGTGGTACACATATATAATATAAAATAGATATAGAGCACATGGGATAAACATTAAGGTGATGACTCACAAGATTTGCAAAATCTTTTCCACAAGCTTAAGAAAAGGGCATTTTAGTCTTTTCCATACCATTTTATTTCTAGAATTGTCATTTGTTGCAAACCCTAGGGTTAAAACCTATGTTTTCCATAACTCACATGATCATTTTGAGTATACAAAGGACTGTATGACTTGGACGATAAGAATAAATCCTGAGGTATGGCATTTATTTGTCAGAAAGCCATAAGGAATAAAAAATTGACTTAACGAACATTATAGTTTAATAGTTCGGATAAGTTAAGATAAGTTAGGTTGTGGTGCAATCGTAACCTTTGCTGGTTGACATATGGGAGCTGGGATAACCAATTCCTTCAGAGAGCGAAGGTGTATACAAATCTGGCAACCGATCTAACTCACTGTGTGGGTAGTATAGATGAGACGGGAACTTGTTTGTTGGTTGTTTGTGGGTAACCACTCAGAGTACCATATAGACTACTAAGTACGAGGAGTCCTTATAGTCTTATGACTGTTAAAGTTTAAGTTGAAATATTACTTATAACTATGGACATACGTATAACGTTTAAATGTTTATGCACAATACATCGTACGAAGGGCTTAACAACCTAAGTATGGGAGTCCCTACAGTCTAATGACTGTTAAGGTTTAAGTTGAAATAGTACTTATAACTTAGTGGGCGTAGTTCAAGGTTAACGTGAAATCTATTTTGATAGATTGAATGAATAAAGATTAATAGATAAAATTTTGAAATTAGAAGGGTGAATGTAATATCCGAGTAAATTTTGAAAATAGATTTGGTGAAAGGAAGGATGTGAATCCTTATAAGGAGAATTTTCATAAGTTATTAAAATAAGAATTTAATAATTAAAATTCTTATTTATGAGGTGTATATATTTTGAATTATATGATTTGGTGTGAAGAGAATTATATATTCATATGTTGGAGAATGTGAGATTTAATAGTTAATTAAACTATTAAAGAAATTAAATAATATTAGTTAATTTAATTAAGTTGAGATTATGTTATGAGATAATATAATTTTAATTATTATGCCTTGTGGGCAATGGAAATTATTATGAGTTAAGTTTCATAAATAGTGTGAATAATTCACTTAATTAAAATAGTGAATTAATACAAGTATAATTGATTTAATAAAGTGAGAAGGTAATATATTGCATGAAAATATAAATGTTAGTATAATGTGAGTAAAATATTTATTAAGTACATTAAATATTTTAGTTGGAAACTTTATGGAATAAAATGAATATTTATGATATTAAATAAATATTTGATGAAAATTGTTATGGGATAGTTTATTTAAGTGTGATAAAATAGATGAGATTTATCGTATTATTTTATTACAGCGAGTATAATTGTGATATTCTAATTTAATTAAATAATTAAATTAGAGGTGAAATTTGTTAAATAATGTTATGATTATAATGGTTGAATAGAAATTATAATTTTCTTGATAAGGTTAATTTTATTTCTTAAGGAATTAAAGGTACATAATCTAGTTTATATTTCTAGTTTATGTGTTCTTGAGTTTCTTTTAAAATTGGAGTTTTGGTTAATGAATTTGTGGGTTACGATGTTATATATGTTATTAGATATTTATAATTTGATAGTGGTCATCTAGAAACAAATTTTAGAAATCAAATTCATGTATTTATACTAAAGAAGAGAATTTGGGTTTTGATTGTAATGTGTGTTTTGGTGTACTTTGGGACTAAAGTTGATGATGAATTCGTGATGGAAACTTTAAATTGATGAATGATTGTTGTTCTCCTCTATAAAAAAAAAACAAGCATGACTTGAGCGGATCGAATTGGTTAAGAAAGCGAATTACGTGATGAATGAATACACTCAGCATGTTGAAAATAGGAAAAATTAGTATAAACAAATTAGAATTAGTATAAACCAAGTCCCACATCAACTAAATTGAGAACTTTACCCTTTGCTAAACCTATAAATAGAAGGGCTTGATCCTTTGTTTCATTCACCAACAATAAGGCCTCCACTTTTGAGAAAGGCTTTGTTGTGGGAGGATTTTTTTATAAAGATCTTCTTAGTTAAATTTTAATTGAAATCATTATTAGGTTTGTGGAATTCATATTTTTGGGTATGTTTCTTATTTAATTTTTGGTAATGTTATTATTTTAAATATTGTATTTAGTTTGTTAGTTAAGGTTTGTATTTTGGAAGTTTAGTTAGTTTTGTTAGTAAACTAGTTAGTTTACTATGTTTATTTTGGCTTGTAATTGATTATGTAAATGAGTTCTAATGATTGTAATTAGAGATATGAAGCCTTAACATCATCCAAGTGTAACCAAAACTCACAAAATAAAAGATTTACAAAAGAACTTTGTTAGGCGAGTTTTGGGGGGTGAGCTTGAGGACCATTTGTGCTTTTGATTTATGTCTAAAAGCTTAATTTGATGATTGTATGTTATATCCCTCTAAGTTCTAAAGATTTCCTAACTTGAATGAACCAAAAGCGGAGTTAAAATGAATCAAGTGGTGAAGATTTTTGTAAACCATGTCTAGAAATGGCCCGAATGAGCAGTGACTATAGTGTCAAATTCGGAATAGCTATGTTGCACTGAAAAATTCTGAGTTTACGGGTAGTTGTAGTGCCTTTGAGTTAGGAAGCCATAGGCTTTGGAATGACCTCATTCAGACCTCGGATGAGGAGTTACGGTGATTGGAAAGAAATGTGTCGAATTTGTCAAGCTGAAAGTCGGCGGCGGGACGTGCTATTCGGGACCTTTATTTTCGATCGAGTTAATGTTTTCGAAACTTCTGGGCTTTTGGTATGTTATATTACACTGAATTAGCTTTCCATAGACTCGGAGCGGACTAATTCCGACTTGAACAAAGAGTTATGACCATTCAAAGTAGTCGGCGTCAAAAGCATCTAACCAACTCGGGCGGTCACCTTGAACGAATTTTCCGAATTACGTGTTTTGAATTTGGAAATGGTCAAAGAATGAAAGTTGTAGCCTCGGAAGTTAGCTTGGCGTGGGCTCAAGAATCGCTCAAAAATGTTTTGAAACGAATTAGTTATGATTTGTTTTTAGCGAGAGAGGGTAAAAGCTGGAAAAAATTGAAGACTATTATGAGCGTCAATTTTTGCACGCTTTTTAGACTATAACAAACCCGAAATGAGAGGTTAGTATTTCTTAAAAATAGTCTTGTATGCCATGAAAAACATACTAAAAAAGCCTTACGATTGGATAAGTAGATTGCAAGCTATTAAGCGCATTGAAGTGGGTGTCGAAAGGTGAGAATTTCTTTGCCTTGTGGCGACGAATGAGATAACGACGACCATGGAACATTCAACGTCATGCGATTTTTCCGTAGCAGCTTTTGGGTGGTTTTGTGTACTATTTAACATGTAAAAAAACAGAGAGATGTATAGATATTATATAATGCTTATATATCGCGAAAACTCACTTTAAATGTAAAGAAAAGCGATAGAAATGTAATGTAAATGTAAGTTTTCATAACTATCACGGCGTAATTAGGAAAATGATATGTAAAAGCGTATATGTAACATAATGAAATCATAAATCCGTTTGAAATTATATTGAACCTAGTAATGTAAAAGCAGAAGGGATATAAATGGTTTATGTTTTGATCGTAAAGTATTTACATACTAAATCCATGAGAGAACCTTTTTGGGCGTAAAAAGGTTATAACGGACAAAAGTTTCTAAAGAATCATGGAATGGTTTTAAGACAAGAACAAAATATTATAGTTAAATAAAATTAGTTTACATTGAGTATGTGAATTTTGTATGTGAAACTAATATGTACATGTATGTATCCTCAATTTGTGTAGGATCATCACAGTATGAGATAAGTTATAAACATTAAACAACATCAAGGCAAGTTTTTCGGTTCTATTATGTTTGTGGATTAAATGTGATTATGTGGTGAGTTACATACCATGCTTTATGAATTATTAAAGTCAAAATATGACCAAGTTAATTGGGTTATGGAACTCAATTTATATGTGATATGTGATAGCACATGCATGTTGTATAATGTAACTTCGATAAATTAGAAATGTATAATGCATGAATTGTGTCTTTATGTGAAACATGATATAGTGTTAAATTTCTTTGGTGTCGAGCTCGACCTTGCAAATAACCACTTTTGCTGAGTTCAAGATTCAAGGTAAAGTTATGTGTTACTTGAAAGACATGAATCGGATGTGATACTTGAAGATTTATTTACTTTGGTTGTGTTATTATTATTTGAACCATGTTTAAGGTTTGAATAATGTATTAATGTTGAATTATAATATCTTTTTGCGAATATAAACTATTGTAGTATTAAAATGATTACGAGATATTTAGATGTAAAGGTTGAAGGTTTTGGGAGCGAGGATAGTTTGTAATAGAAAATTTTAATTATTCGCAAATTTTAATGGTTGTATTATCGTTTAATGATGTAAAATTAGAGGTTGAATGTATTATTAACGTAGAAAGTCGAGAAATTAAATTGTATGAATTTTTATGTATGTTGTTATATTTAGCTATATAATGATGTATGTTTGGAAGAAGATGGAATGCGTGACGTCACGGAATCCGAGATGTGAAAATAGACCGGATTTGAGGCGTTCTGAGTTCTTGCGATTTAGTTAGCATGCTTATGTTTGTAACTTTCTGACATTTTCAAAATAGGAGATCAATGATGAAGATTTTGAAATTTGGTTCATTGCTTTTTCTTGTCATACTAGGCTTATTCCCGTCTGGGTTCTTTTTAATTGACAATGTCCCTTGAGCGTAAGTCAGTTATACACATTTGGTTTGTTATCACTGTGAGACCATATCCTCCACAGTTGCTTTACAAAATCGTTGCTTTACAATTGTTAGCTAGGGTTTGTTGAGCAATTTGGGGCTTTTGTCTTGATCGATCGAATGTAATGTAAGGGTACTGATATATTTAAGTTAATGTTTGTTTTATTTTAATTTGTTATATTAAATTGTGTTTTGACCATTTTGCCCCATATTAAATAAGATTTTTTTATTTTATGATTAAAAAATTATTATTTTTGTTACATCAGCTTCTTAAGGCCCCACACAATTAGCCACGTCAGCAATTTCTGACGTGGCATGTTCAATTTGTTGCAATTGGAAAAAATTGATAGTTTAATCATCTAATTGACAAAATTGAAAGGTGGATCATTGAAGTGGAATATGGCCTATAGTTTAGTGTACTAATTCATATTTAAGCCTTAACTTAATGCACAAATCTCCAACCAATATCTATTTAGAATTATATTGGTTTTCTTCTATTATCCTTAATTTATTTTCCATTATCATCTTCCAAATATTAAATCCTCTCATATATTATCATATTACGCAATATATGAAAATACCAAAATTAATTAACATAATCATTTCATTTTCTTTATGTAAAGCACATATATTAATTCACCATTTTACTTAAGTGAATTACTCCTTTCATTCAATTTACTATCACGCCACTGCCACACAAGGCTTTAATACACAAATTATATTATTCCATAATATAATTTTCAACTTAATTTAAGTTAACCAATTTTTATTCTTGTTCAGTTAATTTTCATAACTAACTCATTCAATTCATGCTTTTCTATCTCAATTCATTCATGGACACTATAAATATCAAAGATGACCCATATGATAATATATTAGCCACTAATATATAATTCTTATAGTTCAGATTACACAAACTCATCATGAAATGTCTATGATGGCGCGATCATATTTGGTCTTAAACTTGAGAGTGGCGTGATCGCCACCTTAAGTTGAGATCTTGAGACATGTTATGCTTCAACAGAAATAGAACTTAACTCACAAATCCTTTAACATGCTCCATACATGCCATCTCATTATACTAACCAAAATAAATCTCCTTTTTGACTTTACAAAACCGATTACTACATTCTTCAAGAATTTAGAGATTAAACTTCAAGTTCAACTCTTCTTTCTTTAATCTTCACTTATCACCGTGTATCAAATTACTTAATAATTCTCTAACCAATTTTTATTTAAAGGTATATCGATTTTTTCTTTCGTCAACAACATACATATATATAAGTCTAAACCTAGAACACATCGAGTCTTTAATAGTATTCAATATAGTACACTGAGTGGTTTCCCACAAACAACCAACAAATTATTTTTCGTCTCGTCTACACTATTTTCACAGTGAGTTAGATTGGTTACTAATTTATATATACCTTCGCTCTCTGAAGGAATCGTTTAGCCCGGCTTCTTATAGATCCACCATTAAAGGTATGGTTACACTGCCTTAGACTTGATACTTACTCATACATTTACTAAAGAAATTGGTGATTATCATAGATATTTAATGTCACCATCTTACTATGATAAAATAATTTCACATAAATTATTTGATATCGATAGATAATTTCTATCCATCTTATTTACTACAAATAACTCGTCTCTCCAATAAATAGCAAATATATAATAATAATATATTTATTAAACACAAAAATCACTTATTGCATAGTTTATATTACCTCATGCAACACCATACCACATACCTCACAACTCATATATATGTATTCTTATTCAAACCGATCAGGAGCCATTTGTGACTGGAAATTATACTGGTTAAGGAAAGCATGGGCCAACTCTTCCCAACTATAGATCTTGGAATTATCAAGCCAACCATACCAGGCTATTGCTTCCCCAATGAGACTCCTTTAGAAATGCTGCATTCTAAGGCTTTCATCTTCGACATAAGACCTCAACTCGCCAATATAGACTTTCAGGTTGGTGTAGGGATCTCCTAACCCATTGTATTTCTCAAAGTCTAGTACTTCGAATTCGTCCGGATAACGAGCACCGGGAAATATGCATATGTTTGAGTAGTTGACAGTACCATAAGTCCCTACTCCCTTCATTGATCGTATGGCTTCTTCCATTAATTTCACTTTCTTCTTAATTTCCTCGGTCTCTTTGTCATCCTAGACATACAGGGTTTCTTCATTGTGAGACCCGAATTTTATGAAATGAAAGTATTCAATTTTCTTATAATTATTATTTTATTTAGTAAATGGTTAAATTGATAAAAGGTTAAAGTTAAGGGTGATATTTGAAAATTTTGAAATGAAAGTAAGCAAGTTGATTTATAAAAATATTAGTTGAGGTGTGTGCAAGTAAGCAAGTTGAATATTCGTTTGGTCGAGGAATATTCGTTTGGTCGAGGAATATTCTTTCGTGAGGAATATTAGATTCGACGACACCATCATTAGTGGACCCACAGCGGAATAATAATCGGAGTTAGAAAATGACAGAAATAACTTTTTATAAAAATAACGACAAAAGTCTTACTGATAAACTGTTGAAATACCCAATGGTAAAAATACAGTAACACGCGTGGTTGCATAGTAGCACACGATATTGATTATTGATGCTTACGTAAGAAGCTACTCAGTTTACTCAATGATAGCTACAGTAATTGTTGCATAGTATCTCACGTTATTTGTTTCAATTATTGTCATAGTATCATCTGCATAATATTTTATACTATTAAATCAATAATTGAGAAAACACATTTATTCATATGATTATTTACATTATTGACAATTACTAGAAAGTTCTGTCGAGGAAAGAGGTTCGGTCACCTAATTACGCTCCAATAAAGAGAAATCTTTATCGAAAAGCCCCCTCTTACCTGGGAATGATCTGGTTGTCAATATTGTAAGTTATAATATTAATGATGAATAATTTTTGAAATATTAAAAATGTGGTTATTAAAGATAAGTGAATTACAAAAGTTAGAGGGGAATAATGCAAACTTGAAAAACTTTAGGGGTACTAAAGTGTAATAAGTAAATCAATCTGGACCATTGGTGGTGGTTTTAATAGTAAATCAATCTGGACCATTGATGGTGGTTTTAATAGTAAATCAATCTGGACCATTGATGGTGGTTTTAATAGTAAATCAATACAGATGACCGATCGATGGTGGTTTAATAATAAATAAATCAATGAATGGTCGGTGGTGGTTTTAAAAGTAAATCAATCTGGACCGTCGATGGTGGTTTTAAAAAGTAAATCAATCTGGTGGAAAGTAAATGGTTTGTGGTTTTAATAGTAATCAATATGGATTATAATGTTCCGTTCTAATAGTAAATCAATCTGGACCTATTCATGAATTAGTTACTATTTAGTCATTTCTCCTATAAATAGAAGCTTAATTCTTCTTTCATTCTCACCGATTCACTAAGACTCACAAGAGAAGCTATAGAGAGAGAAACTATAGAGAGAAAGAAGAAGAGTGATTACTACTTCTTTATTGCGAGTATCGGTCTTCTACTAAGGTAAGGGATGTTATTTTGTTTTTGGTAAGGGATGTTATTTTACTTTGGTAAGGGATGTTATTTTTTTGTTTCGTAAGGGATATTATTATTATTTGGTAAGTAAAGGGTATTATTTCTTTCGTATTCATAAGGAATACTATTTTTTTGTATTCATCCTTTAATATATGGAATAACATCTACGCGGATTACGTCTTCGTATGATAGGTGAAAATCCATTTGCTAGATTTAAGTATGTTATTTCTTTTCATATTCTTAAATCTAAACTTACTTATGGTAAGTATTGCTTCTATAATCCTTGAAATTAGTGGAATATCCTTGAGTTTTTGCGCTTCATCCGATATCGTTTTATTGGAATATTGATCTGAACTTTCTTATTAAATATCAATATTTTTCACACGAAGTACTATTCACGGGTTACTATTCCCGATTATTATTCACTATAATATTATTCACTCGGGTATTGGGGCACTTTTTCATCTTGGGGTACTATTCATGAGTTACTATTCATGATTACTTTCACTATAATTACTATTCACTTAAATATTACTATTCACTTATAATATACTATTCACGAGTTCGGATTATTTGGGAAACTTATTCACTTAAATATTATTCACTTAAGTATTATTCACAGGTAGTACTATTCGAGGGTACTATTCTGAGAAGTACTATTCACAGGATATTATTCACGGGGTACTATTCATCAAAAAATTTATTTCTTTTTTGTCCAAATTATTTTTGATACATGGATATTATTCTTGAATTTTACTCCACAAAGCAGTATCATGTTGACAATTTGGACATTATTAAACTCTGGATAAATTTAAAGTCTTTAATAATTATCCTTGATTTCGTTTGATTAATGCTTATATCATTGTCATCATCCTCATGCTTATATTGTGATGAAAGTCATCTTCGGCCAAGGGTGCAAAGATGAATTTGTTGATTGGTATGATTATGACGGAGGATCATTCGGTATAATCATGACCCGTAATGTTACAAATGATGTGGTAAAAGTCCTCATTGGCCCGTAGTGCATTGATGGACAGTTGTTGGTATGATTATGACCAGGGATTATTTGGTATAATCATGACCATTGGTGAAAACACGAATATCCTTGGCCCGTAGTGCATGGATAATTTCGTGGTCGTGATCTTAATGAATATCCTTAGTAGTAGTGTGCAAGGATGATTCGATTATGTGGATTATTTATTAAAATTTGAGTCTCGGCGATAAAATATTGATAATAAACTTTTAATTCGTAGAAGATAGTAGATATCATGCTCTACTTGACTCTTAAAAAATACAGTTGCATGTCTTTGGCTTTTTGTAGTGCAAAGATGAAGCTGTTAATGAATATCTTTGGCGTGTAGTGCAAAGATGAATTTATTAGTATGATTATGAACAAGAAGCTGTGATTTGGTATAACCATGATCTTTGATGTTTTGAGGTAAAGGCGGTGATGAAAATTATCTTCGTCACTGGGTGCGAAGAGAATTTAGAATCACAATTATGATTATGAGTTATTCACATAATTGTGGACGATGAGGCTGTTGATTGATGTTCTGAGGATAAAACATGGTTGGTGGACTTTTAACATGGAGAAGATAATAGACTTTATGGTCTATTTGACTCTTCTAATGGATTGCTTAGATTTCATTTGCAACTATGGTTGAAAAGTTTTATCATCTACCTATGTTCTAAATCTACGATTTATTCTTGTGAAGGCTATTGATAATTTAATTATCTTTAGTCATGATATTCTTTCTTTGGGCTAGTTGTGCTCACCCTTTTGCTTCACAATTCCTTTCGGGTAATAAGAGTGTAATTTGGGTTGAGCGGGGGTAATGAGGGGAATAGAGCGATGGTCTATATTTGTTGAGGTTTCCCTAAAAGCAAGTATGGAAATAATTTTATTGAGAATTATAGATAAATGTGTCGTATTTTATCGTCATTTTAATAGATTGATTTTGGTGAACCGAATAGGGTGAGGTGAACCCAACTTTGGAAGGGCGTTTTGCCACTATCATACAAGATGTCTAATGACAGACGACCTCGTGTTATCATAAGACAGGGTTGTGCACATGCACTTGCTGATTATATCTATGAGCACTACCTATATAATCTTGGAGTTTGGTTGAAATATAATTCTCACTTGGAGACAATGGAGATAATTATATGTCAAGAGAAGACTCACCATTGGAAAGAACATGATAGTAATCTTCTCATTTTTCTTTGGGGTCTATTGGGTCAACCAAGGATAATTCTCGAGTCATATGATATCTATCATAACTTAGATGCATGGCCTCCCATGTACGAAGGTTTCCTTGAGCATTTTCCAAAGATTTTAATTTCTAAAATAGTTATTGATTTGTACTTTTTATGTAAAGTACCATTGTAAGGTGTTGTGGTGAGGCACCATGAGAGTTACATATATTTGTATTAAAACTCACGACTTATGTGTTGTGTTGTCGTACTCTTACGACAGTTCAACGATTGTATAAATGAAGTTTGTATTTGATTTCTGTAATGTGATATTTGGCGACTCAAGAATGGGTCGTTTGGACCTATTTTGGGGCGTCACAAATGGTATTAGAGCTTAGGGATATGGTCTCTGGCGGAGATCCGGGATTAGAACTAGGAGGGAGGCGAATAATATCCTTATTTAGTGTGTGTCCTACCTAAGCTTAATTTTCTTACCTAAGTTGACAAATTGCGATATGTCAATTAACCTTTATTTTGAAGATGTATTCTAGAATGATATATGAAATACGAGGAGATGAGCAATGGGAAAATCATGATACAGAGGAAATAGCAGGGAATGTACAATCGAAAAGAAAGCAAGGTATTCTCATCTCTTGAACTACTACAGTACGTAATTTTGAGAGAATGAAATTTCATAAGGAGGGAGATTGTGAGACCGAATTTTATGAAATGAAAGTATTCAATTTTCTTATAATTATTATTTTATTTAGTAAATGGTTAAATTGATAAAAGGTTAAAGTTAAGGGTGATATTTGAAAATTTTGCAAAGTAAGCAAGTTGATATAAAATATTATTAGGGTTGTAATGGGGAATATTCGTTTGGTCGAGAATATTCTTTTCGTGAGGAATATTAGATTCGACGACACCATCATTAGTGGACCCCACAACGGAATAATAGTCGGAGTTAGAAAATGACAGAAATAACTTTTTATAAAAATAACGGCAAAAGTTTTATCGTTAAACTGTTGAAATACCCGGTGGTAAAAATACGATAATCTGGCGTGGTTTAGTAGTAGCTTTACGGTATTGATTATTGATGCTTACGTAAGAAGCCACTCAGTTTACTCAATTATTGCTACAGTAATTGTTGCATAGTATCTCACGTTATTTGATTCAATTATTGTCACAGTATCATATGCATAATATTTTATATTATTAAATCAATAATTGAGAAAACACATTTATTCATATGATTATTTATATTATTGACAATGTCTAGAAAGTTACATCGAGGAAAGAGGTTTGGTCACCTAATTTGCATGATAAGGAGAAATCTTTATCGGAAAGCCCCCTTTACACAGGGAATGATCGGTTGTCAATATTGTAAGTTATAATATTAATGATGAATAATTGTTGAAATATAAAAATGTGTTTATTGAAGATAAGTGAATTACAAAAGTTAGGGGGAATAATGCAAACTTGAAAAACTTTAAAGGTAATAAGTAAACTAAAAGTGTATAAATTAAATCAATCTGGACCATTGATGGTGGGTGGTGGTTTTAATATGGTGGTTTAAATCAATCTGGACCATTGGTGGTGGTTTTAATAGTAAATCAATCTGGAAGATGTAATTGATGGTGGTTTTAATAGTAAATCAATCTGGACCGTCGGTGGTGGTTTAAAAGTAAATCAAAATCGGTGGTGGTTTTAAAAAGTAAATCAATCGGATGGTGGTTTTAAAAGTAAATCAATCTGGATAAATCGGTTGTGGTTTTAATAGTAATCAATATGGACCATCCATTCTAATAGTAAATCAATCTGGACCGTTAAATGAATTAGTTACTATTTAGTCATTTCTCCTATAAATAGAAGCTTAATTCTTCTTTCATTCTCACCAATTCACTAAGATTCACAAGAGAAGCTATAGAGAGAGAAACTATAGAGAGAAAGAAGAAGAGTATTACGCTACTTCACTATTGCGGTATCAGGTCTTCTACTAAGGTAAAGGATGATATTATTTTTTGTATTAAGTAAGGGATGTTATTTTTGTTTGGTAAGGATGTTATTTTTCATTTGGTAAGGGATATTATTTTTGTTGTATTCGTAAGGGATGTTAGTTTTCGTTTGGTAAGGATATTATTTTATTTTTTTGTAAGGGTATTATTTCTTTAATATTCATAAGGAATACTATTTTTTGTATTCATCCTTTAATATATGGAATAACTTTGGATTACGTGGATTACGTAAGTATGACGGTGAAAATCCATTTGCGATTTTGTATGTTATTTCTTTTCATATTCTTAAATCTAAACTTACTATGGTAAGTATTGCTTCTATAATCCTTGAAATTAGTGGAATATCCTTGAGTTTTTGCGCTTCATCGATTATCGTTTTATTGGAATATTGATCTGAACTTTCTTATTAAATATCAATATTTTCACCGAGGTACTATTCATATGAGTTACTTATTCACCCGATTACTATTCACTATAATATTATTCATTCTTTCGGGTATTTGGGGCACTTTTCATGTTGGGGTACTATTCACAAATTACTATTCATGGGTTACTATTCACCGATTATTATTCACTTAAATATTATTCTTTTTTTTCGGGTATTTTATTCACACTTTTTTTCATTATTAATACTATTCACGGGTATTTATTCTTTTTAAATAAGTCTTATTATTCGAGTCTTATATACACAGGTTATTCATTTGAGATACTATTCATCAAAAAATTTATTTCTTTTATGTCCAAATTATTTTTGATACATGGATATTATTCTTGATTTTTACTCCACAAAGCAGTATCATGTTGACAATTTGGACATTATTAAACTCTGGATAAATTTAAAGTCTTTAATAATTATCCTTGATTTCGTTTGATTAATGTTTATATCATTGTCATCATCCTCGTGCTTATATTGTGATGAAAGTCATCTTTAGCCAAGAGTGCAAAGATGAACTGTTGATTGGTATGCTTATGATCAAGGATCATTCGGTATAATCATGACCCGTAATGTTACAAATGATGTGGTAAAAGTCCTCATTGACCTGTAGTGCATTGATGGATAGTTGTTGGTATGATCATAACTAGGGATTATTTGGTATAATCTTGACCATTGGTGAAAACACGAATATCCTTGGCCCGTAGTCATGGATAATTTGTGGTCGTGATACTAATGAATATCCTTAGCCGTAGTGCAAGGATGATTCGATTATGTGGATTATTTATTAAGCTGAGTCTCAGCGATAAAATATTGATAATAAACTTTTAATTCATAGAAGATAGTAGATATCATGCTCTCTTGACTCTTCTTAAAAATACAGTTGCATGTCTTTGGCCTGTAGTGCAAAGATGAACTGTTAATGAATATCTTTGGCCCGTAGTGCAAAGATGAATTTATTAGTATGATTATGAACAAGAACTGTGATTTGGTATAACCATGATCTTTGATGTTTTAGGTAAAGACGGGTGATGAAAATTATCTTCGTCACAGGTGCGAAGAGAGAATTTAGAATCACAATTATGATTATGAGTTATTCACATAATTGTGGGACATGAAGCTGTTGATTGATGTTCTGAGGATAAAACATGGTTGGTGGACTTTTAACATGGAGAAGATAATAGACTTTATGGTCTATTTGACTCTTCTAATGGATTGCTTTCGTTCACTTTGTTAACTATGGTTGAAAAGTTTTATCATCTACCATATGTTCTAAATCTACGATTTATTCTTGTGAAGGCTATTGATAATTTAATTATCTTTAGTCATGATATTCTTTCTTGGGCTAGTTGTGCTCACCCTTTTGCTTCACAATTCCTTTCGGGTAATAAGAGTGTAGTTGGGTGGTGAGGGAGTAGTAATGTGAGGGATAGAAGCGATGGTCTATAGCTGTTGAGGTTTCCCCTAAAATAGTATGGAAATAATTTTATTGAGAATTATAGATAAATGTGTCGTATTTTATACGTCATTTTAACCGTTGATTTTGGTGAACCGAATAGGGTGAGGTGAACCCAACTTTGGAAGGGCGTTTTGCCACTATCATACAAGATGTCTAATGACAGACGACCTCGTGTTATCATAAGACAGGGTTGTGCACATGCACTTACTGATTATATCTATGAGCACTACCTATATAATCTTGGAGTTTGGTTGAAATATAATTCTCACTTGGAGACAATGGAGATAATTATATGTCAAGAGAAGACTCACCATTGGAAAGAACATGATAGTAATCTTCTCATTTTTCTTTGGGGTTCTATTAGGTCAACGAAGGATAATTCTCGAGTCATATGATATCTATCATAACTTAGATGCATGGCCTCCCATATACGAAGGTTTCCTTGAGCATTTTCAAAGATTTTAATTTCTAAAAACAATTATTGAATGTACTTTTATGTAAAGTACCATTGTAAGGTGTTGTGGTGAGGCACCATAGAGAGTTACATATATTTGTATTAAAACTCACGACTTATGTGTTGTCGTACTCTGAACGATAGTTCAACGATTGTATAAATGAAGTTTGTATTTGATTTACGTAATGTGATATCGGACTCGAATGGACCTATTTTGGGGTGTGGACCTATTTTAGTTGTTCGAGGGAAGGTGTTAGACACCCCCGAATTTCGTGAAACACAGTTACCGTATCTTGTTTTTTCCTAAGTGTGTGTGTGTGTGTGTGATTTTGAGAAAGCCTTTGATATTTTGAAATCGTTTTAAGTGCCTTAATTTAATTAAAAGTTGGTCTAAGACTTTTTTTATCCTAGGAGCGTGTTTATTTGATTATTTTACAAAAAAATCTTTTGGGAGGGTTTGGAGAACTTGGTGTTCTAGCCTTATTTTATCACTTGGTTTTAGCCTTATGTTTGTCTACTCGTGAGCGGTTTATTTTAAAAGATCTTTATTATTTTTATTTTTTGAAAATCATTTTTGGAGATAATAAATATGAAATAAAGCTTAAAAGGGTCAACCCCGGGATTCCTAGGCTCACATTAATATGTTTGGACATAAATTGGAAAGATCTAAAAGGGGCTCCCGCAACCCTAGCTTTTAGATTACGATATTGAAACTATCATGTAGACACTCGAAATTTTCTACACACCTGTTACTAACATTGCAGGAGGGCAGATTCGTCTTTCGGAGATAACCCTGGAAGACAGCTCACATCCATTCCGGATACTACCGGAAGTTCAGTCTCAACCCCGGAACACACACTGGGAGTATCAATTCCAACCTCGGAGATAACCCCTAGTTTCGCCCTTGGCGATAACCCCAAGGAATGTTGTTGCAGTTCCGACGACAACTTCAGAAATGCTTGTTTCAAATGCATGCAATCAGCTTCAATCTCAGACCTCCTGTCGAGGCACTCATACCAAAGACCCGGAGCTAACACCGGGAAGACTGGCACACTTACAGATGACCTTGCGGAATTCAAACACTTGCAGCAGTCCAATCTCAGATGTAACCACGAGCAACGTCTACTATCAGCTCAAACTAGAGATAACCCCAGTGAGGAGTCAAACTGTCATCTTGCCACCTTAACTCCTGCGCGGCATCTCAACACTTCATACATACATACAACAATGTCCAACAAGAGTTAAGGAGTTCCAATCCCGAGTGACTATTACATGTGGCAGCACACCGGATAGAATTTGAAGCTTGAAGACCATGGGCATGGTCCCCTCTTCCTGACTTCGTACAACCTCTAATCCCATGTCATTGCCTAACTCTCGACAAAAGCGGTCCGAAGAAGGTTTTGTAGACCTCGTTCAGGTGCTCGAATTGAAGTTCTGCAAGTTTGACCGGACATCATAGTGCACGTACTTCGAGACGACGGGACCCACGGAGCTTGGGGTAGCCCGGCCAGTTGCAGGTACATCTGCGGCTGCCGCAGGTACACCTGCGGCTCCCTCCTCTATAAATAAAGGGTTTGGGGTGGCCATTTGAAAAAAAGAAAAGGCGAGGAAGCTCTGTCCAATTTGCTCTGTACACACCCCATATTGAGTGCTTTCTCATTTTAAACACCTGTTAGCTCACATATAGCTATATTTTACTGGCGGGAGCTGAGTGTTTATCAATCTAGAGTCATAGAAGCCTGCTTTGGCAGCCCACTGTAAGCCTTCTCACACTCTATAAGGCCTTTCTCTTCATCTTTGCACACACTATTCTTCACATTGAGACTCGTGTTGTGTGTGTATGCCCGAACTTTGGTCCGTGGTTTTCATTTCTGTCTGTATATATATACTTATATATGTATATATTTATATATGGACTAACATTATCGAGTTATGTCTCGATTGAGCCTAAACTTATGTTTGGAGCGTTTACTTGCTTATATATATAGTTGTCGACTCATGCGATGAGCCCTAATTTTACATCCCGAGGCGTTTGCTTTATATATATATATATATATATATATATATATATATATATATACATTATTGTCGAGCCCGGAGTTTACTTTGTGGTCTTTTTTACCGCTTTATTTACATTTCGTCCGCCTTGAGTTTACTTTCGTAGCGGTTGATTGTCTTCTTGCTTTATTTACATTCGATCCCACTTTGAGTTTACTTATATGGCGGTTGATTTATTATTGCTTTATTTACATTCCGATCCCCATGGAGGTGCTTTGTGGTGGTTGATCATGTCTTTATATATATATATATATATATATATATATATATATATATATATATTTACCGCTTTTATATATTTATATTTCGATCCCCCATGGAGGTGCTTCGTGGTGTGTGTGTATATATATATATATATATATATATATATATATATATATATATATATATATATAATCGCCATCGCTTTTCATATAAGCTCATGTAGTATCATGTGAGCCTAGAATCATGTGATCACAGATTGACCTATTGAATCTAGATTCAGCCCTCGTGATGGACATTTTCAAATTGTGCGGTGACATTATTTACTTGTCGAATTTCGTTAGATAGCTGTCATGCCCATGAGGAGTTCGACACTGCTGTATATTATTTTCTCGAAGATGCCTCACATCTCGAAAATAAAAGCAAACTAGCCGAACATTTAATAATAAAATGGAAGTATGAAAAGGTCTCAATTACTATTGAGCACAGGGTTTGAAAAACCTCTTTTTCAAAACTTCATTGCTATATCCTATTTAAAACTGAATTTTTCTATAAATTCAAACCCTTTGTATATAGGTGCGAACGAGGCCTCGCACTACTTCCAAATAAATTGCACATTAATCCACACACACACACACACACACACACACACACACACACACATTCATATAACAGTTTCTTAAAAAGTGGCGGTCCATAGTATAACACGAATGCTCTAAGTGCTTAACACCTTCCCTCCGCATAATCAATCCCCCGAACCCAAATGAATCTCGGTTTCACAGACCCATTTAGCAGTGTTACATCATTGGGTCAATGTGCAAACCTTTTCTCGGTTGCGTTGGTGCAACCAGGTAAAAATACCAACTGGCGACTCTTAAAGTCAAATCATTGACATTACACATGTCGGACCTTTTTCACTTGTTTTTTCAAACAAATCTCACATAACATGAGAACACCAAAGAACAAGAACAGAAAAGGGACAAATAAAAATCCCAACGTCGATAGGTGGCGACTCTACCGGAGACTCCAGTAAGAGGGCTTAAGCCGCTATTACAAGCTTTTCAAAGCTGTTATATGCTTGTGTATGAATGTTGCATTTACATTTATGATGAATGTGTACGAATGCATTTTTCTTACTACACTACAATATATCTATATGTGATATGAGTGCTTCGCATATGTCATCATTTTCATAAACGGTGAGACACGTTGTATGTGAATGTATGTTGTGTGGTTCGTCCACCAGGAGGCTATCCTGTCGGTGCTTGATTAATGGACTCGTAGGGAGACTAATTCCAATGAGGCTCAGAAAAGGCACCACCCAGATTCGCTCCATTTGAAAGACCAGATTAACTTCCCGTCAAGTAGATTGTGATGATCTGGGAACCTTCATGCCAAATATCCGTGAGAGTAACCCTAAGATAGGTCAACCTCTGATAAACCAAACGCGGAGGAAAGTCTCTTCATGCTCTCCATTTTTCAATTACTTGTAAAAACATTTATTTATAATTTTATTCCATGTTCATCTTTATATAATGGAAAATATGAATAATATTTGTGCATACATGTTATCAAATAACGCCCGTTATTGCAGCATGATATTCCTAAAATGGACACATTATGATAGCATTTACATTTTCCCTAAGACTAAACTACATAAGTCTTTTGTAGGGAAACAATTGGGCCTGTTACCCGCTCAAAATCCAAAAAGGCCACAATCCTACAACCAATCATGTTTTCTTCTGACCAGTCTAATGTCGTTTCTTGAGAAGAATTTGACGGATTGAGTAAACAAATTACAGATTTGGCTGTTCTTCTAAAAGAATTGCATCAATCTACTCAGGGTACAAAGATGCCTACATATACAGAACCCTCTACACAAGGAGGAACACAAGGTTTAGATAAAACAAATCCAGAACCTCAGTTGGATACGACCAACAAAGACCCTGAAAGCACCTATCTCAAAGGAGATCCAGACGCCGGTTATATCAGGAAGAAGGTCTTTCAAATGGAGGAAACTATCTGTGCTCTCAAAGGGATTGGAACACATGGAAGTGTTTCATATGATGACCATTGCATATTCCCTAGTGTTCATTATCCAGAGAAATTTAAAACCCCTGACTTTGAAAAGTATAATGGATTAGGGGATCCTTACACACATTTGAAGGTGTTCATTGGAGAACTTGGATCTTATGCGAAAAATGAGAAGCTCAGAATGCAACTGTTCCAAAAGAGTCTGACTGGAGAAGCCCGTTCATGGTATACCAGATTAGACAACTCAAAGATCCATAGCTGGGAAAAGCTAGCTCACGCCTTCCTCACTTAATACAATTTTTAATCCCAGATGGCTCCTGACCGGTACCAGATTACCAAGGTCAAGAAATAGTCTAATAAGTCTTTCAGAGAGTATGCTCAAAGGTGGAGGCGCCTTGCTGCTCAAGTTATTCCTTCCATGATGGAGTCAGAAATGGTCATGAATTTTATAGACATACAGGAAGCTCCTTTCTATGAGATAGTCTTAGCTGGTATTGGCAAACCATTCTCTGAAATGATCAAACATGGAGAGATGGCCGAGATGGGATTGAAGTCTGGTAAGATTCAAGACCTAGCCGCTCTTAAAGCAGTTGCTGAACACATCCAGTCCGGATCTTATGGAAACAACCCTCGGAGGGTCCATAAAAAGAAAGAGAAGGATGTTTCCTTGATACTACAAGGTCAAAAAGGCAGTCAAAATATGCCTATACAGAGGAGAAACTACTCCCCTATCTAAGTACAGTCTTCAAACCCTCCATTGCCTAAAGGTGGAGATGCAAAGCGCCCTCAAATGTTCACACCCTTAGGGGATTCGCTCGAGAATATTCTTGCTCTTCTGAATACTAAGAAGAAAATCACACATCTTCTTCCACCAGCCAACCCTAATGGGAGGGGTTTCAATGCTACTCGGAAGTGTGCTTATCATGCTAGAGCACCTGGACATGATACTCAAGATTGTTGGGCCTTGAAACACATGATCCAATATTTAATAGACAACGGTGAGATCGTGGTTACTAAACCAGATCAACCTCATGTGCAAGACAACCCTCTTCCTCATCACAAAGAAGAAGAGGTCAACATGATTAGTTGGAGTAGTGGACAGAGTTCAAATTTTAATTGTGAATCATCCTAGACCATCAAAGATGGTATTGACAGATGGGATTACGCAAAGTTCGAATATGCTATGGAACGAAAGATGAAAGCTCTTTGTAAGCAAATTAAATAATTGGCAGAACTGGTGACTCATCAGCATCAAGTCACACGCCAGTTAATCAGCTAGGAGCATGTCTATCTCCTTCCTTTTGTTATGAATGCTCCACCATTACCTTTAGAAAGGGAAGCTATGGAGGATAAGGTTACAAATGCTAAAACCCGTCGGGATTTTTCCAATCAAAGGGAATTTGCATACCTGGGCCAACCTATGGAGAAGATATTTTAGATGCTAATCAATGAAGCAAGAATTACCTCCCTTCTACCTCCAATCAATCCCCGTTCAAGACAGTTCAATTCTGATGGAATTTGTCAATATCATTCACATTCTCGCGGTCACAACACAGAAGAATGTTGGGCACTCCGCCACCTTATTCAGAATCTAATTGATAGAGGTGTCCTGCAGCTAGCAGACGATGACATTGTGCTACTTGAGAGTGGGAATGCATGTCCTACCAAATGGAAGGGATCAGTAGCAGTTATATCCGCTGAGGATGATAGGACTGTCAAACCATTTCCCATACAAGCAATTCAACTTAAAGGAGCTGACAATCCTTTGAAAGTGGCTGCACCAGAGCCAATTTCTTTACCCTTCAGACCACAATATCATGTTGTCAGCTTACACAAAGTCCCATGGAATTATGGGGAAGCTGAAGGATCCACATCTCATACTACTACTACAGTATCGAAGGAAAATCCATTGTATCTTCCTCAGCGGGTTATGAATCCCACCTTCAAAGCAAATGGGAAGATTCCCATGGAGAAGATTAAAAAATTCCTTCACACTATGGGTCATAATGAAGCCAAGGTGGTTTTAAGCTTAAGAGAAGCTCCACATCAGATCTCAATTTGAAAGATCTTACTAAAGGTTTAGGAAGAAGCCTACTTGCCAAATCAGTGGATGCGAAAAAATTTCAACATCTGGTTGATCACATTTTCAACAACAATGTGATATCCTTCACTGATGACGACATACCTCCCGAAGGGACCGGTCATTATAAGCTATTGCACATCGCAGTTTTATCCTCTGGATATATATTAACTGGAGTTTTGATAGATGGAGGTTCATCTCTGAATATCTGTCCTTATGCCACCCTGGTGAGGATAAAAGTCAATCTCAAACGGATTCAAAGCAGCCATACAGTTATCAAAGCTTTTGATGGATCCCGATGAAATTCTGTCGGAGAGATTAAACTGCCAATTGAGATTCGTCCAAATACATTCAATGTATCCTTCCACGTCCTCAAGATAGATTCAGGATACAACCTGCTATTGGGGAGAACATGGATCCACATGGCTAGAGCTGTTCCTTCTACACTACATCAACAACTCAAATACATTGTCAACAATAGCCTAGTCACTGTCAACGCTGAGCCAGAATGTCCTAAACAAGGAGATCTACCTATCATCAGCTTCAATTCAGAAGCTGAGCCGGCCAGTTTTCATACTCTGGAAGTCAGTAACACGCAATACCATCCTATTGGAGTGCCATTTCCCGTACCCAAGATTTCTACCAAGGTTATGTCGGCCACTCAAGAAATGATGTCATTGGGACATCAGCCTGGACAAGGGCTTGGTAAAAATCAGCAGGGTATTAAGCACCCTATTCAAGTGTCCAGTCAAATTGGGACATCCGGACTAGCCTATCCTGCCAATTCCAGTCATAGGAATCCTCATAAGCACAAGTAGGTTTCTCAAGCTTTCACCGCACGATGATTTTCTCCACCTGCACCTCTTGAGCTAATACAGTCTCCGGTAAAGGTGCCAGCACATGTTATGGCTATACTGTTTCCCAAGCCAGTACCATTCAAAGAAAAAGAGGTCCTGATTCCTGATCCCGAAGTGGAAGAAAGGGAGCGAAAACGTAAATATGACATTGCCCTGATGATGTTAGGCATACGTATTATTGTCCATGATGAACATACAAACAGATACACCCCAGACGATGATTGCTCAGATGTTATGGTAATCATTCGAGAAAAGGAGGATGATGACAGCCCCTCCATCACTGCAGTCCATCAGGACTTTACCCTCGATAATTGGAGCAGCACTCCATACATTGGTCGACGAGGGTAAAATGGGCAGAAATCCCTATACCCTGTAGATAACTTTAATTGCTTACTTTTCTATACAGTATTAGCAGTTATTTTATCAGTACATGCTAACACTTTTGTATGATTAAACAGTTTCATATATTAAGTGAAATCATATTTTGTTTCAGGACTCTGAATTTAGATGTGCTTGTACTTGCTGATGAGGTGCCTTTTCTCCACAAGGACTGTAACTTTGATGAAAAGTTGGACTCAGACTTGATGGAAATACAAGAGGACATTGAGACACCTCAGGATATTAAGGAATGGGTCGCATACAAACCTAAACCCAACATTGATCAAACCACTTCTTTCAATCTTGGAACCTTAGAAAGCCCTAAGCTAATCCAGATTGGTTCAGACCTCACCCCAAACCTACGGAATAACATGGTTGCGCTATTAACCCAATTCCAGGATTTTTTTTCATGGTCTCACGAAGACATGATGGGTTTTTCCACTGACATTGTCCTTCATCGCCTTCCTATTAAGGAGGGATTCAAGCCAGTCAGGCAGAAGGTCAGGCGAATAAAACTTGAGTGGAGTTTAAAGGTGAAAGATGAAATTATGAAACAATTTCAAGCTAACATTATCATGGTGTCTACATATCTGGAATGGATATCCAACATTGTTCCCATGCCTAAACCAGGAGGAAAGGTGCGAGTTTGCATGGATTATCGGGATCTGAACAAAGCTTGCCTTAAAGATAGCTTTCCCGTTCCCTTTATCCACATTCTTATTGACAATACTTCTCAATACGACATGTACTCCATTGTTGATTGCTTTATGGGGTACCATCAGATTATGGTCGCTGAGGAAGACCATGAGAAAACTTCTTCCATCACGCCTTGGGGAACATTCTGCTACAGACGGTTGTCATTCGGCCTCATCAATGCCGTGGCAACCTACCAGCGAGCTATGATGGCTCTCTTCCACGATTTAATGCACAAAGAGATATAGATCTACGTGGATGACATCATTGTCAAGTCCCGAAGGGAAGAAGACCACTTAGACCATCTCAAAAATCTCTTCAACAGGTTGCGTAAGTAAAACTTGAAGTTGAATCCAGCCAAGTGCTCCTTTGGTGTCAAATCAGGCAAGTTGCTAGGTTTTCTAGTCAGCCACAAAGGGATTGAGTTGGATCCCGCCAAAATCCAAGCTATCAAGGAAATTCCTATTCCTCAGACAGAGAAGGAAATACGGAGATTTTTGGAAAGAATCAACTTCATTAGCAGGTTTTTTTCTCAACTCACAGCAACCTGTGAGCCCATCTTCAAATTGTTAGGAAAAACTCCTCCATGAAATGGAACGATGAGTGTCAAAAAGCCTTCCTTATAATCAAAGATCAGCTGGTTAACGCTCCTGTTTTGGTACCTCCCAGGGATGATGTTCCCCTATTCATGTACCTGTCCATTAATGACAATGCCATGGGCTATATGCTGGGGCAAAAAGATGATAGAGGCCAAGAATGAGCTATCTATTACCTCAGCAAAAGATTCAGCAACAGTGAACACAGGTACACTCTGATTGAGAAGACTTGTTGTGTTTTAACATGGGCTTCCATGAGGTTACAGCATTACCTCCACGGTCACACAACCCATCTCATATCCCGCGTGGATCCTCTCAAGTATGTGTTCAGTAAGCCCATAATAAATTGTTGGGTGTCCAGATGGTAGTTGATCCTACAACAATTTGATATCGTCTGTGTGACGCAAAAGTCTATCAAAGGTCAAGGAATTGCAGATCAACTGGTCGCCGCACCTCCAGGGGATTATAAACCCTTAGACACATATTTCCCCGATGAAGGGGTAATGGTAGTTCAGAAACACCATCAGTATGATACATGCCATACATGGAAAATGTATTTTGATGGAGCTGTTAAAACAGAAGGTTCTTGAGCTGGAGCAGTTCTAGTATCCGGTACGGAGGAGCAGTATCCCGTCGTCGTCAAATTGTAGTTTGTCAGCACCAACAACACAGCTGAGGATGAAGGCTGTATCATGGGGCTAAAACTTGCTCGTTCAATGGGCATCAGACGGTTAACTGTCTCTGGGGATTCCGAATTGGTAATCAAACAATCCACATGAATCTATCAAACCAAGGAACTACATTTGCTGCCTTACCATCGGCAAGTTTTACAAATGGCTTTGGAGTTCGAAGAAATCTCCTTTCTACACATTCCTCGTAATAGGAATGATTTTATGGATGCATTAGCAACGTTGGCCTCCTTGATTCACATACCTGACAAGGAAAACATTCCAAACATCACATTTTCCCTGCAAAAGGCCCCAGCCTATAAGAACTATGTTCGAGAAGTATCGGATGAGTTACCTCCCATCCATAACCCTTGGTATCAACATATCAAGGAATATCTGTGAGATAGATCTACACCCGCTGAGGCGAGCCTGACTGAAAAGAGGCGGATCCATCGACTTGCTATGAAATTCTACCTGAGCGGAGATGCACTCTACAAAAGAGATGCAGGATTAGGTCTCCACAGATGTCTGGACAAGGACCAAGCTCAGAGGCTCATGGATGAGATTCATGGTGGAGTATGTGGCCCACACATGAGCGGACCCCTACTTGTTAAGAAGATCCTCAGAACAGGGCATTATTGGCTTATGCTCAAAGCTGACTGTAATGATCATGTCAAGAGGTGCTATCAATGCCAAATTCATGGGAATGCTATCCACGCCCCTCTAAGGGAACTCCACAATATGAGTTCGCCATGGCCCTTCTCAATGTGGGGAATGGACGTGATCGGGCCCATCGAGCCCAAAGCCAGTAATGGACATCGATTCATATTCACCATGATCGACTACTTCACCAAATGTGTAGAAGCAGCCTCCTTCCCTAGGGTTACCAAAGAAGTCGTGATTGTTTTCATTAGAAATAATATCGTCTGTCGATATGGACAACCAGAGGTCATTGTGTCAGACAATGCTAAGAACCTCAACAACAAAATGATGGAGGAGTTATGTCATAAATTCCACATCAAACACCTTAACTCCATCATCTTCCGTCCAAAGATGAATGGTGCTGTTGAAGCGGCTAATAAAAACATTAAAAAGATCATGCAGAAAATGTCCGCCAATCACAAAGGATGGCCTGACCTCTTGCCTCTGACTTTATTAGCCTACAAAACTTCAATGTGTACTTCCACTGGGGAAACCCCCTACTCATTAGCTTATGGGATGGAAGCATTGCTCCCCATAGAGGTAGAAATAGAATCCCTCAGAGTGTTGATGGATGCTCAGTTGGACGAAGACAAATGGGTACAAGACATGTATCACCAATTGTCTCTAATAGACGAAAGGTGAATCGCGACTATCTTCCATGGTCAGTTATATCAGCAAAGGATCGCCAGATCCTACAACAGGAAAGTTCGACTACGACAATTCAAACAACATAACTTGGTTTTGAAGAAGATCATTGACAACGAAGATCAATCTAAAGGAAAAGTTGTTCCTAACTGGGAAGGCCCATTTGTTGTCAAGGAGGTATTGACAGGAGGCACTCTCAAACTACAGGAAATGGATGGCGATGAATTTCCATAGCTTATTAACTCAGACACCGTGAAACGATACTATGTCTGAGGTTACCATCAAGCAAACATTCTGGTTGTTGATCATCAAATCACCAGTCATTCCGGTTTTCTAACCATTTATACATACATTTCTGCCCCTCAGGGAAACATACACTTCAAACCAGCAGCCTGGTTTCACCTCATTTCAAACCTTTTATACAATTTTGGTTATCCTGAAGACGGGATTGAACCTTTCATACCTGCAGTTTATCCTGAAGACGGGATTAAACTTTTCTACGCTTGCAATTTGTCCTGAAGACATGATCAAACTTTTTCCACACCTGCAGTTTGTCTCAATCATGGGATCAAACTTTCTTCTCCCTGCAGTATAGCCTGCACATTGGATTCATACTTCTCTTTGGCTGCAATTTGTCTTGAGGGGTGAACTACGTTGACCTGATCTCCCTGATACACGGGAGTACGTAGGCAACCATATTCTATATGGCTCGGTCGCAATAAAACAAAAAAACAACAAAAACATTTCTGCCCTTTCTCTACAAAAACAAAAAACAACAAAAACATTTCTGCCCTTTCTCTAGAAAAAAAACAAAAACACTTCTTCACCCTTCTTCATCAGTAAAGCTTCTACGCCCATCTACCTTTCACATTCAGCATTGAACCTCTTACAACAGGTTCGAACTACGCAGACCCGATCCCCTCTTCAATAGGAGTACGTAGGCAGCCATTTATGGTTCGGTCTAACCCCTACCAGAACAAAAATACTTGTTACACGTTACTGGGATCAAATTTCACTCCACCACATTTCATCGGCTTCAGACCAAAGGGATGGAATTACCTAACCTCTCCTCACCAATAGGAGATTCGGTGACCATCTAAGTTGCGGTTGTGCCTCAAAGAGCAACACCAATCCATAAGAGATGGAATTAACTAGGCTTCTCACAAATAGAAGTATTGGCGACCATCTGTGGCGCGGTTAATCTCAGAGAGGAAAAGCCACACTCCTCTCCATATTTCCATACAGAAACCAGTCATAAGACACCAAAGATGGTAGGGATACACATAGATCAACGATCCGTTCTGAAAGATCCTACGACGTCTCAATGTCCCCACATCAAGGATGAGGTCAGAATGCATCAAGATCTTAAAGTCTTGAAGAAACAGGGAAATATTAAGCAAGTATCAAGGCACAACTAAAAGGGAAGTAAATCAAAATATATTTCTCTGCCATATATAATACTGTTTGATATATACAATATGTGTTGTACATGACAAAATGCCTAAGCTAGTCTGTGCAGGAAAAATATAAGTTTATCTATGGATCTGTGTGTATGCAGACTATCAGATCTAACATAGAATCCCTCTCTGAAGAAGAAGGTAACGCTGCAAACTCCTACCCAATGGTATCTACATGAGCTAGCAGATCCGAGGCTAACTGCATGGTGGCATGATGCTCATCAATGTATGCACTCATATCGGCAAGGATGCTAGTCGTAAGGGATCTTACTGAAGTACTATCTGTGACAGCCACATCCCGAGCAGATAGGGCAGCATCCCGCTCCATAATTAATGCATCTCTAGCTGATCTAGCCTCGTCTCTCTCTAATAGAGTTGCGTCTCTCCCATCAAGAGCTGTCAACATCAAGGCCCTAGTCTGATCTCTCTCATAGGTTATCAGATGTAAACTCTGCTCAAAATATTGTGCTAAATGTTGAATGACAGTAGCACTCATAGTGGGAGAATCCATAACAAATGCTGGCAACTCAGCAGTCAAATCCTCCTTAATGGGAATATCAGCCTCCTCCATAGGCTCCTCATCGTCGGAATTAGTCCCCTGCACTATGGATACTACCGCAGTCGATGCAGTCTCTATCTCCATCCATGCGAAATACTCTACAGAACAACCCGGATGGCTGACGGATAACTCAGCTGGCTCTCACTAATCCCAACAGGCATACAACCTGGATCTGTCCTCTGCTGATAAGTGGCGAGAAGCGAAGCGCTGACTCGATGCTCCCTCAAAAGGATGAAAATCCTTAAACTGGTCAAACTAACACATCACGGCCAGTGGGTGATAAGTAATCATGCCTTTCAAACCAGCTATAGGAAGATAATCCATGCCGGAGCATGAGTAATGAAGCTGTAGGGTGAGCTAAGCCCTGTACACGACAACATAGCGAACGGATCTCCGATCCCTGCCAGGAAAGCTGACCAAGATGTAGCGTCTATACACTCCGCAGGATGAAAGGAGTACGACATGGCTATATCATGGGTGAAACAATACCCATGCCATCAAAAAGTGCCAATCGGTCTCAATTGTGACATAAACCACATGTACAGCATGACCGAGCTGCCTATAAACACTCCTGCCGAATAAGTGCAACAATATGTAGCTGACCTCAGAGTCTCTACGATGATCATCGGTATGATGGTCTGACCTTCATTGAGAGCTTTCACTACCATAATGACGCCAATGTGCAACTCATCCATGTACCGTGGCATGTAGACATATGACAGTACACACAATAGTAGTACATCCACTCTAGCCAAATGCCAATGATCCTTTAGTGAGTTGAAATCCCCGGAATGCCGAGCATAACTATCCTCTGAGCCAAATATAACGTGGCCAGATGTGAGCTCATCCTACACCACTCTACGCTTCAAGCCAGTGAGGGTCATGAACTGCCTACTCATGTCTCCAATCCTCATATGCATGCAAGGTCTATCCAATGGTAGTATCGTCAAACGTGCATAATCATCCAGAGTAGGAGTCAACTCCTGGGCCTCAAATCGAAAAACCTGCCTCTCCGATACCCAGTTCTCCAGCATGCCCTCCACGAATCCTGTGGGAACCTGAAACATCAACAGGGTCATAGTATGCTGCAACAAATGATCTACAGTCACCCTGTCTGATGGTGACATGCTATCATACCACGATCACATAGCCGATGCCACCAAAAATGGTGGGGTATGATCAATACGGTTAACTATCGGAGAAGATATCTGTACGGGCCGTGTCATAAGACCATCCAGGGGTCAATGCTGAATATCTCTGGACATACATACATATGCATAACATAATAACATGAATAATACAATAGATGGCAATATGATATAGGGAATAAAAAATTGTACATACATTCCTAAGTATATCAACATCTAATACATCTCTGTACAGCTAAAATACAGGGAAATGGGGCAAAACTTCCCTACAACTAACAGAGGCCTATCAAAAGATATAGCGAGAATGGGGCGAAGCTACCCAATGTCTAATAGAGGCCTATCAAAAGAGATAACGAGAATACACATCAGAAGAAGTCAATGGTATCGATGTCTACATCGTCAATCCTGTCCACCTGCTGTAACTCCTCCTGAGTCACTAGATCTTTATCTACAGGGATGTCAGGCCTATACAAGGGAGGATCTGCACCGGCAAAGCCATATGGGTCACCTAAGGGGCCAGCGCCAGAGCTGGAAGGATTAAAAGTGTATGCCTCTGAAGTATCTCTGCCCAAGTGCCGAATAAAAAAATGTGCCCGGTCCAACTACCTGGTCAAACTGTCAATCTGTGTCACATGAGTCGAATCTCTGACACAGGCTAGCCAATCCGTCATCATCACAGATCCTGGGACCATATCCCCCATGAACTGAGTGGCGTGGGTTTGGGCTCCAATAGTACGAGTGAACCACTAATGCTAGAACATCTCCTGACTGCAGGGACCCTCTGATAAAGTGAAACTGTCAATCCCCAACAATGGGATATCAATGACGAGTGACTGCAAAATAGGCCAATAATGCCTGGCAAGAGGCAAGATCGGCATTCGAATCTCTCTTGTAGTGCTCCTAATAGTATGCTCTCCTAAGTAGAGCTCCCATCCTTCATCTGTGAAGAGAGGAATCCTACGGGTGGAAATCACGTGCTTGACACCAGTCAGGTATCCATCCTCAAATCCAATGCTCAAATTCTCCCTAGAGTAGGGAACCCGTGTGATGACATCCGCTGTCAACAACTCCAGCTGTAGGCGGCAATGAGTGAAACCCTCAACAATAGGGACCTCCGCTAGTATGGAATTATGCCATCTTCTTCCTCATGGATAGGTGTCTAAACCTAACATGCTTACAAGATGTAAACATGGAAGCCTCTCATAGGCCCAAAACTGCCAACACAAAGGCAAACATCTGCTGTCAGTCAACGCTCTTAACCTATACATGGGAAAAGATAAGAGAAACACTCACCAGTAGAAACGGGTAGAATCCTAACCAAGCTTCGGTTAAGCCTTGCGATCGCATGCGCATTCCCCTGAGGAAGTAGGCGAAGGTGTAGGAACCCCAATCATAATCTCTTGTACGGTCCACGTGTCAAGTGGCACTGATCAAAGCGAATAACACCGTAGAAGAGTTATCTACTATGAAGCAGCCCCTAATGATCATCAGGAACAATCGCTGAAGAATGTGATCCCTGACTCTCACATCATCGGGTATGGGATCACTCAACAGCTCGCTCATAGCATCTACGCTCAAAGGACCTATATGTACAGTCCTACCCTTGAGCGCCTCCGCCAGAACTCCTAGCAAGGATCTGACGGTAGTAGGGTGATATTCACAGTACAAGGAACTAGATCCCCTTCAAACTCCATACCTGTGATAAACCGCCAATCCATCGGTGTCATCATCACCTCACAATCCAGCAGATGAAGTGACTGAGTCTGGTGAAACCAGCGCTCAGACAATGCCCTGAGATAACCCGAGGGACAACGATGGGGAAGAATGGAAAAGAACATCCCGAATCCCCAGCCGTGTACAATCGCTTTATAGTCATCGTGCAAAGCTTGATATATAGAGTGGATGCTGAACCAATTCCCTCGAGGCTGTGTAAAGCCGAGAATCTACATCAAATGCAGATCACATCAGAACCCTTTACTCCACATCAATAGGAAACAAGGAAGATTAAGATCTAACTTTATACCTCGTTTTCATGCAGGTAGACTGAAGGATGTCGACTCAAGTTGACTTGAAGCTCTGGGTTCGCCACTTGAATACCTGGAAAATCCCTACGGGGAACACATGCAGCAGGAGCAGGAACCTTAACTGGTACATCCTCCTCCTCGTCCTCGACATCCGACACTTCAACCCGGATAGGACGTATCACCGCCTCCACCAAGTGACGAGGTTGTCTAACAGAACGAGGTCGAGGCACTTCAGAAGCCCTCCTCCGTACACCAGAAGTGGTCTTGTGGGAACTACTCGGCTGATCCGAATCCATAATATCTGGACAACAAGTCTCCAAATCACCTCAGAAAGGGTGTGGTAAATTCTTACCTGAAGCTTTTCAAAATGCATTTTTATAACTACATGCATGCATGCATTATTTTAACATACGTCAACAGTAGAGTTAAAATGCATGACTACCCAATGCCTACATTTTGGAAAATTTTTGCAATAGCCCCCTTTGTAAATGAGACTATCCACATGCATATAGGCATGACTAGGTGGCCATTTAGTATCACACCTACCCACAGTCATATACATCCTACATGCATTAATACATTACAGTAAAAAATCCGTAAGTGTAGTCTAATTACCAGGATTATTTTGCTTTTTTACCTTTACTCATTTGTCCTCAAATAGGATAAGAAATGACAGTAAAAGGTGCCAATTAGACTGTTTCAAAAGTCAAATTTTTTCACATCATTATGTTCAGCATGGTTTAAAACTAACATTTACTGTGTTGAGTATTTTTTTATCAAGTCATATTAGCAAGCATATTCACTACTATGTGTCTAATTGCATTTTATGTGATAAATGATTTTCCAACGGATAGAAACTGGAAAAGAATACATGCATATGTTACCAGGACATTGAAGAACACTTGTACGGTGGTAGAATGTGCAGAAAGTCACCCGAACTCAGCAGGTCTGAAGAAGAGCTCTTGGATTTTCTTCGTGGCGCAACTTAAAAGTGATTTATGAAAGTAACCCGTAGGCCTTTCATACCCACGGTTGGCCGCAGGTCAACCTGCGGCTATCGCGGGTGTTTCTACGGCACCCCTACATGGGTCGCACACCTCCGGGTCGGTCCAATTCAAGTTGCAAAGGAGATCTCACAAGCTGAAAAGGCCAAACAAGAATAAAAACGCTACGCGATTGAGCGGAATAGCCTGAATTCCTGGTTTTCACGGGCCAAACTCTGGCTCTGCATATCACTAATTGGTAGTCGCCTGAATACAAGGTACACTATACCGATGAGCTCAGCTTTTTCAAATCATGCAATGCAAAACCTCACACAGGTCCAATGCCGCCAAACACAGGGACGTAACCCTAAAGTCACGTATCCCCGGCGGGGGTCACAACGCAGACTTTCAAATATCAATGTATCCCCGGCGGGGGTTACAATGCATTCTCAACCATTAATACACACATCAATGATCAGTCGGTGGCAAGTAAACCCATCAAATTAATGTATCCATGTCTACGTATCCCTGGCGGGGGTTACAACGCCAAAGTCAAACATTGATAAAGTATCCCTAGCGGGGGTCAAAACGTGATTCAACCATTAACATACGCATCAATGAAGGTCAAGCAGCCTTGACATACTCCCCAGCAAAGGTCACAATGCAATGCAACCATTGGTACACACATCAATGAATGTCAAACAGCCTTGAAAGTTTTCCCAACATGGACCTATCCGGTGATACACACATCAGCGAAGGTCAGGCAGCCCTGACAATACACACTGCTGGCAGTAACTCCAACAAAGATCATGGTATATACTGGTGACACAAACTAGAGAAAACCACCCTCATCGGAGAGGACCGATGATGGAATATGTTATACACATCCTCATATAGACAAAGATTTATCCCTACCGATCTCTTGCACACGAGAGGCACCTCTATGGAGTAGAAGTCTGTATTAAGGATCCATAATTTTGGTGATAGCCCCAACGTCAACATCCTTGAAGACTTAGATCGCATGTCCAAGACATTACTGATTGTCATCCCCAGCAGGATTAGCAGGGAACTGACAATCATTCATTCATACATCATACATTTGCATCATGTTGCTGCACATAACATCATGATTATCTTGTTACATTTCAAGTGTCTAGGATTCTTTATCCTATCCATGCCTTGCATTGCATTAATATGATAAAGAGGGGCATCTGTAGACACTCAAAATTTTCTGTACACCTGTTACTAACATTGCAGGAGGGCAGATTCGTCTTTCAGAGATAAACACGGAAGGCAAACCTCACATCCATTTCGGATACTACCAAAGTTAGGCCTCAACCGGAACATTAACCGGAGTATCAATTCCAACCTTAGAGATAACCCCGAGTTTCGTCCTTGGCGATAACCCCAAGGAATGTTGTTGCAGTAACGGCGATAACTCCAGAAATGCTTGTTTCAAATTAATGAAATTAGCTTCAATCTCAAACCTCCTATCGAGGCACTCATACCAAAGACCCGGAGCTAACACCAGGAAGACAGGCACACTTACAGATGACCTTGCGGAATTCAAACACTTGCAGCAGTCCAATCTCAGATGTAACCCTGAGCAACGTCTGCTATCAGCTCAAACTAGAGATAACCCCTGTGAGGAGTCAACTGTCATCTTTCCACCTTAACCCTTGTATGCTATCTCAACACTTCATACATACATACAAAAATGTCCCACAAGAGCCAAGGAGTTCCAATCCCGAGTGACTATTACGCGAGGCAGCACACCAGATAGAATTTGAAGCTTGAAGACCATGGGCATGGTCCCCTCTTCCTGACTTCGTACAACCTCTAATCCCATGTCATTGTGTAACTCTTGATAAGAGCGGTCTGAGGAAGGTCTTGTACCCCTAGTTCGGATGCTCGGATTGAAGTTCTGCAAGTTCAAGCAGACATCACAGTGCACGAGTGCAAGTACTTCGAGACGACGGGACCACAGAGCCGGCGGCCCGTGGCAACAGAAGTGCATCCACGATCGCCGCAGTACACTGCGCTCCCCTCTATTAATAGAGTGCTTAAGGTGGCCATTTGAAAAAAAGAAAAGGCGAGAAAGCCCTGTCCAATTTGTTCTGTACACACCCCATATTGAGTGCTTTCTCATTTTAAACACCTGTTAGCTCACATATAGCTATATTTTTACCGGTGGGAGCTGAGTGTTTATCCATCTAGAGTCATAGAAGCCTACTTTGTCAGCCCATTGTAAGCCTTCTCACACTCTATAAAGCCTTTCTCTTCATCTTTGCACACACTATTCCTCATATTGAGAGTCGTGTTGTGTGTGTATCCCCGGACTTCAGTCCGTGGTTTTCATTTATGTCTTTATATATATACTTATATATGTATATATTTATATATGGACTAACATTATCGAGTTATACCTCGATTGAGCCTAGAATTATGTCTGAAGCGTTTAGTTGCTTATATATATATATATATATATATATATATATCTATCAGGCCTGGAGTTTACTTCGTGGCCTTTTACTGCTTTATTTACATTTCGTCCCGCCTGGAGTTTACTTCGTGGCGGTTGATCGTCTTTACTGCTTTATTTACATTCAGTCCCGCCTGGAGTTTACTTTGTGGCGGTTGATCGCATTTATTGCTTTATTTACATTCCTGATCCCCCATGGAGGTGCTTCGTGGTGGTTGATCATGTCTTTATATAAATATTTACCGCTTTTATATATTTACTTTTCCGATCCCCTACGCAGTGCTTCGTGGTGGTTGATCATGTCTATATATATATATATATATATATATATATATATATATATATATATATATATATTTACTGACTTTTATACAAATAACGCCATCGCTTTTCATATAAACAAGCAGATCATGTGAGCCTAGGAATCATGCGATCACAGATTGATCCCATTGAATCTAGATTCGATTCATGTGATGGACATTTTCAAATTGTATGTTTGTGTACATTACTTATGGTGTCTGAATTTCCTTAGATGGCTGTCATGCCCATGAGGAGTTCGGCACTATTGTATATTATTTTCTCAAAGATGCCTCGCATCTCAAAAGTAAAAGCAAACAAGCCAAACATTTAATAATAAAATGGAAGTATGAAAAGGTCTCAATTACTATTGAGCACAGGGTTTAAAAAAACCTCTTTTACAAAACTTCATTGCTATATCATATTTAAAATAGAATTTTTCTATAAATTCAAACCCTTTGTATATAGGTGCGAACGAGGCCTCGCACTACTTCCAAATATATTGCAAATTGATCCACACACACACACACACACACATTCATATAACAGTTTCTTGAAAAGTGGCCGTCACCGTGGTAACACGGATGTCGGGGGGTGCCTAACACCTTCCCTCCGTATAATCAAGCCCCTGAACCCAAATGAATCTCGGTTTCACAGACCCGTTTAGCAATGTTACATCACTGGGTCAATGTGCAAACCTTTTCTTAGTTGCGTTGGTGCAACCAGTTAAAAATACCAACTGGCGACTCTTAAAGACAAATCGTCAACATTACACATGTCGGACCTTTTTGACTTATTTTTTTAAACAAATCTCACATAACATGAGAACACCAAAGAACAAGTAACGAAAAGGGATAAATAAAAATTTCGACGTTGACACGTCACTCGAGGGACTATGTGTATAATGAGATCTATCAAAGGATCCCTGAATCTAGGATACGATTCCATAGATTCAAGGTACCCAAAGATCCGTACAATAATATAATAGGGATTTAAATAAAAGAATATAAAAAATATATCCTAAAACCGCTATCAAGTGATTCATTGATTAGAATCCCTAGCGCGATTAGTTAGGACCTCCTCTTCACTAGTTAAGGATCTAGGGTTTTGCGGAGTGCTCAAAATCAATTGAAAAGCATTAAAAATGAATATATCTTACCTAGATCCAAGTTAATCTAGCATAAAGGTTCAATCTTTGAAGCCATGGAATCGAATAAGGGCTAGATCTGGCTAGATCTAATAAAAAGATTCAATATTTAACTATATATAGACAAAAAATTTGGTAAAATATATAGATCTATAAGAAAACAACCAATATATGTATAAAGATTGCAAATTTAAATGAATCTAAGCACTATATTAACATAGATTTATTAGATCTAACAGTATTTACAAAGAAATGACCAAAGATTGGATTTTTTACCTTGAAGAATAAAGATACAAGCTTCCTTAGACTTGAATTTAAACTAGGAAACATTATATACACAAGATCTATATATATAATGTTATGCTAACTTGGATTTATTGTATTTTTGGACCAAAACCGAGCATCTCTCTCTACAATTCGAACTTTCTCTCTCTAGAATGCTAACTCTCTCTAAATGAGCTGAAAATTTGTATATTTGTAGAGGAATTAGGGGAGCTATAGGTGCAATGGAGGCAACAACATGTACACCTGTGGCTGACCTGGGGTGGGCCCCACTTGATCAATTTTTATGTTGCCAAGTCAGTTTTTCATGTTGTGCACTAGAACGTCCATAAATTTTAATCCGTGAGGAGTTAGTAGACGTGCCACACCAATATAGAAAGCTCTTTCCGAGAGCTTAGAAATAATATATTATTCACCCAATTCCAAGTTTTGGAAGGCAGAAAAAAGAGGAAAAACCATCCCTTGGTAGATGTAAGCTAGTTATTTGCCTTCCTTTGTAGTCGGTTGTTCATTCTTTTCAATCCGGGAATAGTTGGGAGATGTTCCATACCATATCGAAAAGCTCTTTCCGAGAGATATGCAATGTCATCAAGTTTGACTATTTTCAAATTCGAGAAGATGACGCAAAAAGCGGTCGAGTATCTTCTTGAGTCAACCGGATAGTCGACTAGTTTGTTTGTAGCTCGAGGATCGCTGTGGTGGCTTATTATGACCCCATCCTTAGCTCAGAAATCCTTGATTGAACATATTGTTGTCAAGGTGAAATTACACCTTTTTCTTCCCATGGGGTTATCGCCGAGGAAAAATTATGCTTTTGCCCTGCTATAGGGTTAGTAAAGGGAAAACGAAATTTTGGGTGTCTACAGAAGGTTTAGTAGTATGAAAGAATGATTCTTGATTTTTTTGTTTTATATGCAACTGTTATACTTATTGGGCATGTAAATTCTCATTCTTGCTTTAAATTAAATGTTTTCAGAAAAAAATTGAGCATGTAGAAGGTTCTGGATTGTCAAGATGAATGAATAAGATGAGATGAATTCTATCTGTAATAGATAAGTTTATTTTAAATAATTATTGCTTTAATTATCATGTTAAAAAGATTTAAAGGTCTTAGAACCAAGGTATGTAATAGTAGGTTTGTAATATCTAGTAATTAATTTCCTATTAGTATGAATGCATGGATCGACGTATGATTATATTTAATATCGTGAAGCACTATATCCGTAGTTTGAAGATACCCAAATTTGGGGGCATCACAAAGAGCATTGCAATAATTTGCATGTCCTACTCGTTAAAGAGTCTTGCATAAACATTTACATGTCAAACTCATTAAAGATTCTTGCACAACATTTGTATGTCCTACTCGTTAAAGAGTCTTGCACAACATTTGCATGTCTTACTCCTTAGAGATTTTTGCACAACTTTTGCATGTCTTGCTTGCTAAGAGCCTTGAACAACATTTGCATGTCTTGCTCTTTAATAGTATTGCACAAAATTTGTATGTCTTGCTCGTTATAGAGTCTTACATCATATTTACATGTCTTACATCATAATATTCAATAACTACATCCAACAACTAGCAACAATATATATCATAATCACCCCATAATACAATATTGTATATACTTTTCTTTGAATATGTTGTAACGTTAAATAACAATTCCAATTACAAACTAAACTACAAAACTACAAACTAAACTACAAAGAATAACAAAACAACTAAACTAAACTAAAATTATAAACTACAATGATGTGTCTTATAAACTTCAAAACTAAACTGCAAAATAAAACTACAACGATATAAATAATGATCCTGTACAGATAACAATGGTGTTTATATGAAAAGTGTATTTTAATATAATATAACTTATAAACTATAACAAACAATGATATGGCACCGAATTATCATTAAAACCTAAACAACGTTTTACAAAAAATCTAAACAGCTATATGAGAGACATTATATATCAACCTAAACTAGTACTACCACAAGTAGGATTAACATCATCTGGCAGGGGTCGACGATGTTGCTCGAGAGTCTGGAAATCCCGCTTGCCATCACCATCGATAGTATCGTCACCCTATTGATACAATTAAAAATATAATCCATTAGTCTGTATGAGAGAATTAAATAACATGAAGATTAATTAACTTAAAATAAATATAATACCTGAGTAGGTGGGGGCTGACTCCTTATCGGACAAAAAGCCTCTGAGAGAAAGGTCACCACCAACCAGAGCAGCTTGTCGCGTATCACGATGAACTACTTCTATGGGATACCCGTACTCTCTATGGTGGCCCCTACTATAATATCCTAAGCTAGTTGGTGAAGGCAAGCTCGGTTGGGCAACTCCTAATAAAGAATAATCGGATCCGTACGAAACGTCTCCGACTCCACTGCCATAACCCTCTGAAAAATCTCGTCGTCCAAGCTAGCGCATGTATAAGATGATTCAACAGGTGCTCTCCGACGGTGACGCTGGCTAGAGCTGTGAAAAAAAATATATCATTATTAATAATATTTGTAATTAAATTATGTTAACTTATAAGAAATAATATTATCTTCAGGTAATGTATACGCCGATATCCTCGGCAAACCCAACACTCAATACATGCTGGTATTAATACTATAGGGATCCTGAGACGCGGCCCATAGTCTTAACTCATCATCTTGAGATAATACAATCTCGGGCGGAGGGATGGTGGAATCTAACGGCTTAGAACCCCCCTATCAGCCTCCAACTCAGCTTTATGCTAGTCCCAAAGCTTCTGAAATTGGTCTTATAATTTATTTTGTGACATGTGAGTTAATTAAATAATTTTATCAACTACCTAATATTAATAGTTATATACATTAATTGATTTTGGTCTTACCCGTATAGATAATGCTGCAGGAGACATGGTAGACTCCTTGAGCATGTGGGCTATATCCCAAAACTCTAGCATGGTGGAAGGTCAGCCCAAGCAATCCCACATGGCCTAATAAATACATTCAATTAACTTTTATTAAGTATGATAATGATAATCGAGTAACTAAAGAACTAAATTGAGATACTTACCGACTTCACTTCCTCAAATGACAGTGAACCGGTACTGTGTACGATTTGGAGCTGGCCAATATTCTTTTTTGCCTGCTTGGAATTTTTCTTGAAGTCACCAGTATCCCAATGTGCACACACAGCCACCCATGCTGCATCGGAGATAATGGGAGGCTAATGATCACGTATGGTAGTTCAGGGCTACTCGATAACTGCCTGGGTTGCCCGTTGTCTCATCTCGTATAGTCAATCGGCATATTTCTTTCGGATATGTGCAGTAATAACATTGTCGTTGTCTACCTATGAGATACCCTCCTCATATCTAAAATAAATCTGTACAAAGATTCCAGTTGACATATCAGAAATCAATGATAATACCTAAAATCGTATGTAATTTAAGCTATGTAATTCGATTTACATGGAACTCTTGTAGTACAGTAGTCATATAGGAGGCATTATACTACTCGAACTAAGTGAATCACATACAACCCGTAGGTAGGCGTGTCAAGCAAATGGCATGTACCGTTTTCTTAACGACCAAGTCCAGGATACTGAAATACAATTTTCATATGTTATTTTTTTAATTCATCCAATCATATATAGTAATTTATGTGTGAGTTATATTATAGTAGACACTTACTGCGCCGAGTCGACATCAACTATAGTAATGTGTGGCTGGGCTGGCGGACGCCCAAATAATTTGAGATTAGTCCCTCGCTAACGTCAATGAATAGTATCTGTAAGTTTAAGTGGTGAAATTATGTATATATAGTATTTCCATATGTGTTAAATAATTAAGTAGAAAATAAATAAATTACCAAATGATGGAAACTTACTAGACGATGACGACGTCCCGCCCCAGGAGCCATCGCTAGATCCTGTACGGCTACCACCGCGGTGACCTCCATAGTTGTTTCTAGCCATAACTGTACTACTGTAATTAGAAAGAACGAGATAATTAATTTCTACTGAATTTTTCTTAATAAATATCATTTTTATTAGTAAATTATTTAAAACATAACAATAAGTTTAAGTTAAGACTTAGTATGTCATCAAACCCGATAGAATCAAAATCAATTTCCTCCTTAGATTTAGTCTCTTCCTCTTCTGTATCAATTAATTCCTCATCGTTATCACCTTGTATAATGACATAGTCACTGACAACAACGTCATTCCCTACATCTTCATCATCAGTTACGTTAACGACATCTTCTGCTAGCATACCGTCATCATCTGGAAGAACGTGGATGGGATTGCTAACTTGTTTTTGCAACGGGTCATCCGTCTCAAACAAATCAGTACCATCAAAAGCCTTAGTTTTCGTTGTGACAATTGTATACCCAGGGCTTCTAGAATTTTCTACATTAGGGGCATAGTACACTTGAGTCGCTTGGCTGGCTAATACGAGCACGTCATCAGACTGTATCTTTGACTTGATATCTACTGTGACAATTATATTATGATCAACTTTAACACCCTTTTCATTATCAACCAACGACACTTAAATGTCTCCGGGATAATTGAGCACAACTATGTCCTCTAATCGTCTGTAGTAATTGGACTAAGAATTTTGGTAACAGCTTCCTAACATGACAACGCCAGAATTGACTGATGTCAGTGCATTTAAGTCATCAACCTTGAATTTGTACCCATTAACGATGTAGCCGGGATATGAACTAATAAGTTTGTACGGACCAGAAATAACATCTCTAAAATGCTCATAGACGTTATCTTCTTCAACCATTCTCTTAAACCACTACTGAAAATTTTTAGTGGTGAATGCTTCCAACTGTGTTGTAGTTAGTCTTGGGTTAGAAGAATACGTTTGTTCTTCAAATGAATTGAAATAATAATAACATGGTTTAAGTTACGATATTGTACCAAGGTAATATTAAAGATTCAACAAAAAATAAACATACTTGATGTATGCCGATACTTTGGGCATATTTAGAAGTATGTATGTAGATGCAATTTTCAAATATTTGTCGGTTAGGTAAGTCATCGTCTCTACGCCAAATGGTTTAGCCAGATAGGAGAATATAACTAACTCATTCGTAAGAGATTGAGGTCTGATGACCTCATTTCGACTTAAATGGTTGTGTTTCATTGAGACTACATCCTCAAAGTATAAGGATAAAAAGTTTACAAGTTCTTCCTCTTTATAACATTCATAAATAGAACCCTCTACACGAGCTTTATTTTTCACTTTCTGCTTTAATCAACGCATGGACCTATGGGTACAATGATTGAAAGACATTAATTCATACTATTAAGTAAAATTGTCATCAAAGTTGCATAATGTAGATGATATTACCTCTCAGAAGGATACATCCAACGATATTGCACCAGTCCTCCAAGCTTAAGCTCATATGGTAGATGAATAGGCACATGCTCCATCGAGTCAAAGAACCCTGGAGGCAAGATCATTTCGAGCTTGCACATTGTCAGCACTATATTTTTTACCATGTACTCCACATCATTGTACCTTATAACCATTAAGTATAGATCCCAAAAGAAATTTGAAAGTTTGGTCAAGGCATCAACAATTTTTCTATGTAGTATCTCAGGAAATGCAATTGGAAACAACTTCTGCATGAATACGTGGCAATCATGACTCTTGAACCCAATAATTTTCAACTGCTCAACCTTACTGCAATGAGATATATTAGAAGCATATCCATCCGGGAGCTGTAATGCACTTACACACTGGCAAATGTCTTCAAATTGTTGCTTGGTAATACACAATGGAGCTTTTGGTTCTGAGTTGTTAGGACGGAGCCACAATTCCTGCCTAATGTTCATAGCCTCCAAATCTTTACGTGATTTATCATTTTCGTTTATTTTACCACTCACATCTAGCATAGTGTAGAACACGTTATCAAATACATTCTTTTTCGTATACATGATATCTATAGAATGACGGACTGATAGTGTGACCCAGTATGGCAACTCAAACTAAATAGGTGAGTGAGTCCAGTTATGAGTTTTCCCATACCCTATTACTCTTAACTTACCAGGCTTCTTCCTTGGCGGTGGAAATTTCAGATCATTGAGCTAACCCAAGACCTCGTTGCTTGATAATCGACCAACAACCCCTTCTTCTTTGTCTTTCTATTGAACTATGCAGACATATTTCTGTAACTATGTTTAGCAGGCAAGAATCTATAAGTATTTCGCCCATGAAGTAGTTGTGTTCCTTGCACATCCATCATAAAGACTGGACATGAATGTTTCCCGTGAGTCAACCAACCACTTATCAACCCAAGTGCCAAAAAGTCAGTGATACTCCACAATAGGACGGCCTTCATTATAAAATTTTGCTTAACCAATTTATCATAAGTTTGAACCCCCGTATCCCATAGCATCTTAAGTTCATCAACTAATGGTTTGAGGTACACATTTATGTCTTTTATAGGACTCTTATCCCCCGATATGAGTAAAGTTAAGAACATATACGGATCCCTCATGCACATTGACAATGGAAGATTAATTATAAGCTGCCATGATCACTGGCCAAACAGAGTAGGGCTGACTAAAATTATTAAATGGGCAAAAGCCATCCGTAGCCATGCTAAGCCTGACATTCCTAAATTCATCAACAAATTCTCAAAAAAATTCATCAAACTTCTTCCATTCATCTCCATCTTCAGGGTGAGTTAACTGACCAGGCACGACGTCCCTTTTTTTGTGACAACTCATATACTCAGCAGTATGCGATGACATGAATAGATGTTGTAGTCTGGGCGTAAGAAGAAAGTATTGTAAGATCTTCTTAGGCAATTATTTCTCATTCTCTCCATGCTTTGTCATCTTGTACCGAGGCAAGTTGCAAATATCACATTACATCTTAGCTTTGTCCTCTCCATAATATAACATGCAATCCTTCTCACAAGCATCGATCTTCTCATATCCCAGATTCAACCCTTTTACCATCTTCTTCACTTCATAGTAATTCACGGGCAGAGTATGATCAATCGATAAGAACTCATTGAAACCTCGCTCACTAAAGTAGTGCTCATTCTTGAAGTGTAAAAGTTTCGTCACTGCAGATAACCTGGTGTGCTTATCATTTCCAGGATACAGTGGAACCCCCGATTAAGATAATATATTTTCAAAGGCATCAGCTATATCATTTGGCACATGCTAAACACTACTTGACAATTGCTCATTTTTAGCCTAGTCAATATTGGTAAGGCCATAAGCATCAACCAACATCTCCATAATATCATAGTTATCGGTATATAAATCCCATTCAATTGTTTGGTCTATAGTATTGTCGCTCACATTTTTGAACTTGGTTGATTCCCCATGATGAATCCATACAGAATACCCATCCACAAACCCATGTGAAAATAAGTTAAATTTAATTTCATCGGCTTTCTTCCAGATCATGTTTTTACACATGACACATGGGCATCTCATCTTTCTGTTTGGTTCATCAGCATGTTCTATTGCTTTGTTCATAAAATTACACACCCTAACATGGTACACATCAAGTAATCCACTCCCATCAATCTATATCCTACGGTACATCCAACTATGGTCGACTGACATCCTTAATTGAAGAAAAAATGCCTATATTAGAAAGGGAATATTCATGTATGTGGTCCATGCATGAATTATATATATTTTCTAGTATATATCTCCACTCTATAAGTGTTAGACTTCTATCTCGTTATTGGATGCATCTCATCACTAATGCCAATCTTGAGCACATTTCTTATGTTTTAAGAAAATTTTAGCAGCACCTCCCTATGGTCTCTAAGTACATGAAATAGACCAAAATAACTTAGTCTAAGTATGCACTCGGAGAACATGTAGAGATCCACCAGCTGAAAAATCCTCAAAACAAATAAAAACGTACCTTGTGAATTATCCCTGGCCTAAGTGAGAGGCATAACATCCAGTAACAGTCCCAAACTGGGGACTATTCGACATTCACTCCTACTGAGTGAATGTCAAACGGGTTTCTAATATTGAAAAACAAAGGTAAATACATAAATAAAATAAGTGGGGCCCATAAATATGCCAAAACTTTCAATTGCTTACTTCTGTAGTTGTAACGATTGTGATTTTTGTAATGTTTTAAAAATATTTATCAAATTAAATAAATATTTTAGTTGGTTTATTTATTGAATAAAATAAATATTCTGATGGAATTATTGTGGAATGATTTATTTAGGTGTGATAATATTGATTAAATTGATGTTAAATAATTTTGCAGTGGTGCATATTTTATTACACTGATGTGTTGGTAATATTTTAATTTAATTTAATAATTAAATTAAAGGATAAGTGAATTGTAAAATAATTATAATATTGTATAATGGTGATGTTCTAATTTAATTTAATAGTTAAATTAGAAATTTAATAATTTGTTAAATAAAATTATAATTGCATGACAATGGTCAATTTGATTTATGAATAAAATTGATTTAATTATTTAAAGTGTTGACATGAGTACTATATAATAAGATAATAATAAAAATAAACTAGAAAAAAGGGGTTCGGAGTAGTAGCCAAATAAGGCCTTAAGACCTTTGGTATTTTTATCGGTTAAAAACCTTTTGTTTCTTTAACTGATGTGCATATTGTTTTATCAATTTTAGTTTTACGTATTGTTGACAAAGTCTGGGATATAGAGAAAGAGCAGAGAAATAGAGTGAGACTTTGAGAGAGTTATGAGATTAGAGAGATTCTCTGTGAATTGAGAGTCAAATTCTGAGAATCAAGAGAAGGAAGAAGGATAATTAAGCCGTTCTAGATGTCTAATTAAGCTTAAAGGAAACAAAGGTAATTCTAAGCTTCTAGTTCTTATTTTTTTTTCAAAATTACTTCTTTATAATTGCTGGGTTGACTAATTTGTTAAGTGAATTGTTATATATGTGTTCTTGGTTGCAAGTAATTCATTATATGTTATCTATAGTTGAGTTTTCAATAATTAAATATGTTTAAACATGTTTTAAAATGAAGATTTGAGTTTTTGGTTGAATACGTATAATATGGCTTATTTTGGAGTCAAAATTGATGGTTAAATCATGTTTTAAACTGTAAATTGTTGTTAGTGGTTGTTAATGTGATGAGTTACGAAAAGAATGCAAGTTGAATTGGTTGATTAACGAATTCGTGGTGTTCGATTTCGCTAAATATTTCAAAATATGAAATATAGAGCATGAATTAGGAATTTAAAGCTTTAATTTGGTTGTTTAGGTGATTTATTTGTTAGAATCTTTCTATGCAAGCTTGGTGTTGATTATATGAAGTTTATATTATCTCGATATGTTTAATTTGATGTTGAAATGAGAAAATTGAGAGTTTTAGGTTGAAGCAGTATGCAGTCGCGAACTGAAGAATCCATGTTTGGGCATCTCTGCCCTGGTGGAGTTCCCAGTACAAAGGAATCCACCCCGGCGGGCTCTCTGTCCCGACGGGCTCTCCGCCCTGACAGGGTGTACAGAGTGATCAAGAATTGAGTTTTAATTATGCAGTCTTGTAAATGGTTATATAATCTCTTTGGATGATTATAGAAAATTTTAAAACATGTTATAAAGCATAATATCAGATTGTAATTATAAAGTGGGAATTAAAAGTTGTAAACTTATAAGTTATGAAGGTCTTTTAATCGATGTTCGTGAAAGTTGGTAAGCTTGTTTATGTGTTAAGTCTTATGTTATATATTAATAAGGATTTCATATTTATGTTATGTGATCAGAACTTGAGAAAAGGTTAAAAGACTTAACTAAGATGGTGATTGAAACCGAAAGGGTTAACATTAATATAACTAATAAGTATTGTGCTTTTAATTTGGTATATATAGGATTCTTTCAAAGCGTGAGTTATAATTATGTAGCACACATACAAGGCAAGTTTCTAAACCCTACTTTTTATTGAGCAAGTTTCTTACCTTACTTATTAGCATTCAAGCAAGGTTCCTATAATATCCAATGTCTTTGTTTTGTTAAGGCTTCCTATTCTATCAAAAGCAATACTTCAATGTATGAGGCTTATTCATTTATATTTATTGTCTTCTTTATCATTGAAATCTCACCTTGCAAAGATTATATTGTTGTTGATGTAGAACTATTATAGAACTAGCGATCCTTTATTGGTTCAACTAATCCTTAGTTGATGAACGTTCTAAGATCCAAATTACCTTCGAAGCTAATCCAAACCAAACTACCTTTGGTGAGGACTCTAATGACAAAGCTAAGATGAACAACCCTAATATATCCGATTATATTATGCAATAACGTTAAAATATTTGTGCACAATACATTGTACAAAGGGCTGATCCCCCGGAGTATGAGATGAAAGGTCCATATAGTCTATAAGACTGTTAAAGGTTATGGTAGAGATAATTGTCAACCTAGGACATAGTTCTTGGTCTTGTGACCCTTTGTTATACTTTGACCTAGGTTTCTAGTATTGATTCAAAAGTTGAATACTATTATTGAGCTTACAGTTCTTGAATATCATTAACTATTTTTTAGAGAAAATCATATTATTCAGTTGAGCTTATCCATTGATGTTTTATATATCGTTATTGTTTATTTCTGTCCTTGTAAGCAATTTTTTTCCACCAAGCATAAAAACATTGTAGCTAAGGTTGAGAAATCTAATGAGCCATCGGCCAGCAAGGGCAAGGGCAAGGTGAATACATAGCAGATGTTTAGTTTACATATATTTGATAAAGTTTATGTAATGAGACTTAAATATTATTATGTTTATTTCGCAAATGATGTAATAAAGGTTAGATAACCTAGGATTTATCTTGAGACTTTGTATCCCTTTAATGGGAGGAATATTTATTAAGCTTGTGAGTTTTATTTATATCCTTTGTTTATGGGTAGATAGATGTAATTTTATTGGACAATGGACACCAAATCTGTGGGATTTGAGTACCTAGATTTGGGGATGTCACAATAGTTGTAGAAGACTATGCAAGTACTACTTAGTATTTATTTTATTTTATCTTATTTATTTATTTATTTTGTATGATTATATATTATTTATTTTATTTACTACTTAGTTTATTTAATTTTATTTTATTATTAGGTGAGAAATTAAGTAAATACTACTTAGTTTATTTTAATATTGAAAAACAAAGGTAAATATATAAATAAAATAAGTGGGGCCCCTAAATATGCCAAAACTTTCAATTACTTACTTCGGTAGTTGTAGAAGACTAAGCAACTACTACTTAATATATTTTTATTTTATCTTATTTATTTTTATATTATTTTATTTTATTTTATTTCGCTTTTATAAATATAATTGGTTTTATTTTTATTAAATTAAATTAAATTTATTAATTTAATTTAAATTCAAATTATTTATTTTATTAAATTAAATTTATTAATATGTTTTGTTTTATTTTATTGTTATTTTGTATTATATTATAATATATAATCTTTTAATTTTTATTAAATTAAATTAAATTTAATAAATTTAATAAATTTAATAAATTAAATAAATTTAATAAATTAAATAAATTTAATTTAATTTAATTTAATAAATTAAATATTTTATTTTATTTTATTTTATTAAATTTAATTTATTATTATGTTTTATTTTATTTTAATTATTTTATATTATATTATATTTTTTAATTTTTTATTGAAATTAATTTAATTTATTTTATTTTATTATTGTGTTTTATTGTATTGTATTGTATTTTAAATTATATTATGTCTTATTATTTTATTTTATTTTATTTATATATTATATTATATTATATATTTTATTTATATACTATTATATTTAATTTATTTATTTTTTATGATAATATATTATTTATTTTATTTACTACTTAGTTAAGTTAATTTTATTTTATTTTTAGATGAAAAACAAAGTAAATACTACTTAGTTTATTTGAATATTGAAAAACAAAGGTAAATACTTAAATAAAATAAGTGGGAAGTCCCTAATCCGGATACTTGAAACCCTAACTCCTCAGACTTCATTTATACCATTTCTACGAGCGGAATAATAATAATAATAATAATAATAATATAGATTTATCAAATTAATTTACATATTATCGTAGTTTAGTTCCCAAGCACGTAAACCTTTAAACATTCGTTATGATAATGATAATAGTATTTATCATCCTTATCATAAAGTTAGACTATTACATGTAATAGCTTAAACATTCATTCAAAGAACTTTCCTTTCCCTGTTTTCGCAAAGATCCTTCTGCTTGTTCAGATCACTTCACACTTAGTCGAAAACATTTAAATTAAGCAAGAATGAGCATTTGAGTGCCCAAAGAAGTAATATCAACAATATCGCTTAAACGAAAAGGATTAAATGTTTTTTTTTGAACTAAACTTCTACAACGGATCAATAGTTGTGAAGTAAATCGACCAATAATCAATAACATGTCATTTAAATTTCAAATTTTTTTGAAACTACGTATGCACTATAAATGATGATCATTTGATGACTATGAACATTGTTTTATATTTTTGAAAAGGTTTAAACAGTAACTTCATCTCAGAAACCGTCATTACTTACTTAGCACGGGGTGATCAAATTTGCTATGCCCTCAGACGATCAATACTATATTGCTAGAACGATATTATCGCTCATCCTTTGTCCGCCAGAGAAGCATAAAAATTTCCCATGATTGGGATGTTCATACGCCTTGAATCCATACCAAAACAATTCTATTGGATAAGTTTTATCTTGTTCAACAACAATTTTAAATATATGTCTAATGGATCAAATAGCTTAGATTTACCTTTTATTTCAAGGTATACATACTAAGAAACTATAAGTATGTATCAACATGTGATAAAATATAATGATTATCCAAGTGGGGACACTTGATAACCATGTTATAGAAATTAATCTAATGTAATAAATAACTTGATCACTATTAATGTAATAAAGGAAATTGTACAACAATTATTGTTTAATAGCTTACTTATACGTAATCATCAGCATAAGTATATACAAAGGTTGAAATATTTGAACAATTGAAATGAATAGTTTAGATATTATTCATTTATGTCCTTAAGATAAAGTAAATGCAAAGGTTTAGATATCATTCCTCATTCGCCGCCATACACAACTTAGATATATCTTTTCTATCAAGTCCTATCATTAAATAAATCATTGTTCGATTAGAATAATATATCATATCATATAATAACGCTTATTGCAACAAAGACATTCCTAATCACATTGTCACATAATTTTAACACCATCAATCACAAATAATTCACTTATCAAGTCAATCTATTTAAATCCGCATCAATTTTCTAAATATGCTTCATTCACATCGACAACTTTATCGGGTAATTATTCTAGTCTATGACTCTATACAGCTTATACAATATCCATTCGATAACTTAAACACCCACCGACTATTTTTCATGGCCTTGTAATAAATTTTTAAACAATTATTACCATTTATCATAATTTTGAAATATCGTAATCATTATTAAATGATTTAAATAATAAACAATTCTATTATCATTAATATTTAATTAATAATAAACTATTAATGAAACCATTGCTAAAATATTAAGTTATTTAAAATAACTTAAACTATTTTAAAACATTTATATTACCTTTAAATGATTTTTTAAAACATTTAAAATCATTATTAAATAATTACCATTAATATTTAAATATTAATGAACTATTTATCTAAATATTAAAAGTCATTAATTATAACTTAAAATACTTTTAATTCATTTTTATCCCTTTTAAATAATTTTTTTTAAATTAATAAAATCATTTTAGAACTATTTATTTAATATAATTATTAAATAAATTTAATATCATTAATCATTAAATAAATATCATTAATATTAAATTATTAATGAAATTATTCTTTTAAATATTAAAAGTTATTTTTATAACTTAAAATATTTTTAAACACTTTATTTTCATTTAAAATGATTTTTAAAATAATAAAATCATTTTTAAACTAATTTATTTAATATAATTAAATAATTTTTAATATCATTATTAATCATTAATTAATGAAATTAACCATTAAATATTAAAAGTTATATTTTATAACTTAAAATATTCTTAAATAATTTTATTATTATTTAAAATGATTTTTAATATAATAAAATCATTTTTAATTTATTTATTTAATTCATTTACTAAATAACTTAACTATCATTAATATTAATTTATTAATGAAAATTATCATAAAATATTAAAAGTCATTGTAGATAACTTAAAATATTTTCATATATCATAATATAATTTTTAATGATTTTTCATGTATTTAAATCATTTTTAAATAATTTATTTAATATTATAATTAAATAAATTAAATACTTTTAATATTCCAAAAATATTAAATATTTATGAAATATATTTAAAATAATTAAAATATAATTTTTTAGAATTTAAAATAATTTTTAATAATTTATTTTGTATTTTTAATAATTAAAACCCTTTTTATCAATTTTTTTATTAATTTTCTAAATTATAAATAAAATCGTTGTCTAGAAGGGCTATAAATATTACTTTTTCGTCGCTATAGGTGTTCTTGAGCCTTCAAGAACATTCATAACCGGGGCCCAACTTGCCTACTTCGACCAAGCACACGCATCGGATCACGATGTTCGAGGGTATGCTTTTGTACAGATTATGTAGTATACATGCAACACTACACCATTCAACAAGAAATATGATCAAATAACATCACAATCCGAAGATATAAAGCCTCAAAGTGGTCGTCAGAGACATGTTCTTCATTTCGGGTTTCCCGTAAATGAAGAACAGCCTCGATGGCTACTTGGGCTTCCACAACTTGCAGATCGCGAGATATTTTTGTGATATAATGCGTGAAGTGTGTAGCCAACATGTAAGAGAATATATTTATCCCAAAACATTAACTAAATAACAACACATAATCGACAGATTTAGACCTATTAAACCTTGTCGACGTCATGATCACGCGCTTTCGGGTTACCCGTAAAATGCATTTCATTAACGCCCCATTTAGTTCGACCGCCCATCGAGATCTACACCGATCTATATATTAGTAATATAGTGCAATAATATTGTAGTCCAAACAATGTACTATATCATAGATACATAGATCATTACATAAAATCATAACACACGTCAGATCTAAGGCCAATTAAGATCTTTGGCTGAGCCTTCCGGCATGATCTCGGGTTTTTCAGAATTGAAAGTCATGGCTCACAATGAGGTTCGACCACCCATAACTTTCATTCTCGAGCACGATCCGAGCTAGCTAAAAGTTCCAGATTACAGGAACATAACAGCTACAAGATTCAAGCTTTAATCAAAAAAAAGCTTAATATACAAAGATTAAAGAGGCCTCGACATTTGCTTGTCAACGACAACAAAAATTTTCCAGATTTTTCAAAACTCAAATCAAGATTTTGATGATATGGATCTATCTAAAACCAACCTGCATCATCATAATAACTTATAAACAACATGTTTTAACAATAAATTCTAACATCTAACAACAAAAATTTTGGACAGATTCAAGCTAAGGTTTTATACCTTTGATGTCCAAATTCGATTTTCAGGTTGCCGATTTGGTACGGGCCGATCGTGGGGCTTGTTTTCGAATCGATTTTAGGAGAGAATTTCGAGGTTTTAAGTCGAGAGAGATAAGTGGAGTGTTATTGCAAAAATAAGTGGGCAAATGAGATTTTTCTCTCCAATACTATATATATAATGTGTCGGATGCATGTATGCCGAGATTCAGAAATGGGTCACGAGATCAGATGTCACCATTTGTCAACATAGTTGGTTACCAACTCCAACCTATTGTCAAAACCTACTAATTTAGCCAAAATAATACACTTAGGGGCAAAATGGTCATTTGGCATGACAAATTAATGCATTTTGGTAATCGCCAAACCCTTAGGTTAGGGTTCGTTTAGGTTTAGGGTTTGAGCCAATTTTAGCAAAAGTCTAGGATTCCAAATTTAGGATTTAATAATTATGGTTTATTACAAAAATAATAATATAAAATAACTAAATTTTTGTTTCTAAAATTTGACAATTTAGGTTTGTTAATTAGATTAATTTTCTAATTACTTTATACAAAGAATATTAGGGTTTAGATCATATAATTATCATCGATTTTGCTAATTTAGCAATTAGGGTTTATTCTTTTGGTAATTAGGGTTACCAAATTACTATTAGGTTTTTAATTACTAAATTAGGTTTTAGTTTAGTAATTAGGGTTTAACAATTTAGGTTTCTAAATTTAATAATTATAACCACAATATTTGTTAATCGATCACATTATCGATACTCACCAACAATCTCAAACTCTAATTTCAAATTAGGTTACTAATTATAGCAATTAGGTTTCATGACAAAATTAGGGTTTTAATCATTATGGTTTTAAATCACTAATTAGGTTTATTTATTAAGTGATATAAAACATATTATACATGACCTTTAATCACAAAGAATACAATTTTCGACAAATCAAACCTCCTGGCCTAGGTTTCCTGATTAGGTTTATTAAAATTCGTATATAATTAGGGTTTTAATTTAATAATTAGGGTTTCCTAATTAGCATATCCTCAAGTAACACATAACATATATCATATAACCCTTATATTTAATAAAATGAAGTTTCCCATTTTAATTGATAAATGAGAGTTAAATCAATTAATCGTTGGGTTCGTCAATATACCATAATCGATCAACCATCAATAAAGATAATTTTTACAAAGACATTATTATATAATCGAAAAAATCAAAATATTATAATATTATAATATTATTATCATTCCTCGATCAAAACCCAAAATTAGGGTTGGATTCCATATCCGATTTATTCATATCATTAAGTTAAAATAATTAACTTAATATCCCTAATAAATTTATATAATGAAATAATTATTATAATTATTCTAAAATCATTTCATATATTATTTGAATAATATAAACATATAATTTCATGGAAAAATAATTAATAAAACATTTCTAATATAGAATTAATTACTATAAAAATATCATTTATAATAACCAATATTTCTAAAATAAAATTATTTACAATTAATAATGTAATACTTAAATTTTATTTATCAAACATATAATTATAATTACACATTACCTGGCACATATCATTCATATTTATTTTTAATAAATAAAAAAAAAATTATATTAAAAATTTATGATTTATTTATATAGAAAATATCTAAGTTGTCACATTCACCCTCCTTATAATGATTCCGCCCCTAATCACCACTTTAAAACCTATACCTACTAGGTACATGTCATTCACAATCATTGCAAGTAGATTTTTATCACTTTAATCGATCGATCTTTAACTTTTTATTTAAAGCTTGTTTTTCGATATATACTAAATTTGATTTCTAAAAAAGAACTCAATTCCTCCTTCAAATTTTCCTTATAAAATAATTTACTATAAATAAAAAAATCATATTTATATAAAAATAAAAGTTATATAAAAGTACTGAGTCCCACCGCCACCGCCACCGTGTCTTGGATCTGTCATGTTGAAGACCTTGCAGAGATTTTTTTTTGGCCATTGGATGAAGTTGGTCCTGTGATTGCCAAAGTTCCACCGCTTCCCCATGTTCACACTTCTTCTACCTCCGCTTCCTTTTCTGGACGCCTTTCACCCTATGATCCTTTGATCCGCATGTAAAACACCCACCAATTATCTTAGAATTGGGGGGCTGGGAGAGATATGGCCCTCCCGCCCACACTTGAAACATGCGAATTTTCCCTTTAGACATTCCCCAAATGATTTTTCCCACAATTCCCACATTGCACCAACGGCTTCTTATTTACACCTTCTTGTTTTACCCGCACCCCACCAAAGTTGTTCACCTTCCTCTTATCCCTCCTATTCCCAAAGATTTGCTTCCACCTTTCGCAGCCTCAACTTTTCCCTTGTTCCTCCTTTTTTTTGTAAAGGCTCATGGCCTCACTTCCTCCTCAAACGATAAGTGCTTTTCCATGAGTGTCGTAAATGTAGGGATTTGCAACATCGCCACCTTGTTGTAGAGCTGTGGTTTTAATCCCACCAAACCTTTCATACTTTCTAGCCTCCTCCAGACGACTTGATGCTAAGTAACCTAGCTAATTCATTAAATTTTATGATATTCGCGCAATACCATATTCTCTTGTTTTAATTCAAGAAATTTTACTTCCATCCTAGCTCAGATACTAGATGAAAAGTAGTTTTCAAAAACAAGTGTTTTAAACCTTTCCCAAGCAACTACACCTTCCCCAAATTTCTCGCCTCGATTCGGCTTCCCACCAAAAATTTGCCTCTCCCTTCATCATGTAGGTGGCAAAAGAGGTCTTTTGCCCTCACTACCCTAGCTATTACAAACGCCTTTTCTATTTCTTTAACCCAAGTTTGGGCTTCTACAGGTCGTCAACAGACTTTCTAAATTCGGAGGTCCTACAAATTTTAAAGTCCTTGAAGTTTGCTAAGCGATTGTCCCGCTGGTTCCCATCTACCGTCGCTCCTCGTTGGATGGCTTCGAGCTACCATGTTTCATGTAATCGTCGATCGATCCGTTGTGGTTGTCCTTCAACGTTGTCGATGCATTCTTCCGCCTTTGATTTCGAAGTTTGTCGTCGAGTATGCATTATCTCGTTAAATAAAACATAATTTAACTTACATTCTAAACCTTATCACATAAGTTTAATATATTAAACTTGTTTCATTACCCAAACATAAGTCCATTTTCATTAATTCAAGGTAATTTATATAATATAGCCCATAATACTATCCCTTTGTGACTACAAGAGTCTGGATTTACAACTTTGATTAACACAAAAGGGGAGAATATTATATTACACAAACATACTAAGCACACACATATAATATTAAACAAACCTACACCACGTAACCTATACTACCTATTCACTACGCCTTTTTCTTGATCAGGACATCCCTTTGCTCGATGACCTTCTATTCCACAAATAAAATGTATATAATCGCTTTTGATTGGGACAATCAAGAGAAAAATGTCCCCATGACCGCAATTGTAGCAAACATTTTCCCCTTTCCCGCATTACACGCCTTCATGCTTTGTCACAATTTGTACACTTTTCTATGTGTTTAAAGTTCCTTCGTTGTTATCGTGATCACGATCATTCATTTTTCTTTTTCCTTTTGGTTTGAGTCGCATACGACTTGTTGCTTTTAGCTCCTAGTTGGTCAATTTGGATTTTAAGCTTATCTTGTTCTTCCATGGTTTCAATTAATGCTTTCTGAAGTTGGCTATTTAGTAATTTTTCTATTTTCCACAACTGTTCCAAAGAGGAAACCTGGTCCCGCAGATTCTCGTGACTTCTATTGATGCTTGATCACCCAACTTCAAAGGTCTCAATCACCGCTTGCTAGTTCCACCATTTCCGGATCCGCACGATATTCTCCACTATAACCAACCTCATCGAGGTTGCTTTCACTTTGAGCCTCTATTTCAAAGCCTATTGGCTTTGATATCGCTTTTTCTTTATGATCCAAGGGTATCCTAATCCTTTTCACCGACATCTACACATATAAATTATCCCGATTAGCATAAATTATATACACATAACACATAAGGGTTTTATATAAGTTATCTTTTAGTTTGTTTGACGATGAATTTATCTCGATTCATCTACTTTTAAACTCTATATGAGTTATTTATATTTTCAACATTTCCCTATGTTCTAAGGTTATAGCCTAAAGTCTATCCCACCTAAGGTTTCTAACCCTATAGCTCGATACTATTCTCAGAAAGTCCCCTTTAATCCGGATACTTGAAACCCTAATCCTCAGATTTCACGATACCATTTCTATGAAATGGAATAATACTAATAATAATAATAATAATATAGATTTATCAAATTAATTTACATATTATCGTAGTTTAGTTCCCAAGTACGTAAACCTTTAAACATTCGTTACATGATAATGATAATAGTATTTATCATCCTTATCATAAAGTTAGACTATTACATGTAATAGCTTAAACATTCATTCAAAGAACTTTCCTTTCCCCTTGTTCGGCAAGATCCTTCTGCTTGTTCACACTTAGTCGAAAAACATTTAAATTAAGCAAGAATGAGCATTTGAGTGCCCAAAGAAGTAATATCAACAATATCGCTTAATTTAAAGGATTAAATGTTTTTCGAACTAAACTTCTACAACGGATCAATAGTTGTGAAGTAAATCGACCAATAATCAATAACATGTCATTTAAATTTCAAATTTTTTTTGAAACTACGTATGCACTATAAATGATGATCATTTGATGACTATGAACATTGTTTTATATTTTTGAAAAGGTTTAAATGTAACTTCATCTAGAAACCGTCATTACTTTTTACGCACGGGGTGATCAAACTGCTATGCCCTGTATTGATCAATACTATATTGCTAGAACGATATTATCGCTCATCCTTTGTCCGTCAGAATAAGCATAAAAATTTCCCATGATTGGGATGTTCATAATACTTTGAATCCATACCAAAACAATTCTATTGATAAGTTTTATCTTGTTCAACAACAACTTTAAATATATGTCTAATGGATCAAATAGCTTAGACGACCTTTTATTTCAAGGTATACATACTAAGAAACTATAAGTATGTATCAACATGTGATAAAATATAATGATTATCCAAGTGGGGACACTCAGATAACCATATTATAGAAATTAATCTAATGTAATAAATAACTTGATCACTATTAATGTATAATAAAGGAAATTGTACAACAATTATTGTTTAATAGCTTACTTATACGTAATCATTGCATAAGTATATACAAAGGTTGAAATATTTGAACAATTGAAATGAATAGTTTAGATATTATCTTATTTATGTCCTTAAAGATAAAGTAAATGCAAAGGTTTAGATACTTTCATTTTGTCTCGCCGCTTACACAACTTAGATATATCTTTTCTATCAAGTCCTATCATTAAATAAATCATTGTCTGATTAGAATAATATATCATATCATATAATACCGCTTATTGCAACAAAGACATTCCTAATCACATTGTCACATAATTTTAACACCATCAATCACAAATAATTCACTTATCAAGTCAATCTATTTAAATCCGCATCAATTTTCTAAATACGCTCTATTTCATCGACAACTTTATTGTAATTATCGAGTCTATGACTCTATACAGCTTATACAATATCCATTTCGATAACTTAAACACCCACCAAGACTATTTTTTTCATGGCCTTGTAATAATTTTTAAACAATTATTACCATTTATCATAATTTTGAAATATCGTAATCATTATTAAATGATTTAAATAATAAACAATTCTATTATCATTAATATTTAATTAATAATAAACTATTAATGAAACCATTGCTAAAATATTAAGTTATTTAAAATAACTTAAACTATTTTAAAACATTTATATTACCTTTAAATGATTTTTAAAACATTTAAAATCATTATTAAATAATTACCATTAATATTTAAATATTAATGAACTATTTATCTAAATATTAAAAGTCATTAATTATAACTTAAAATACTTTTAATTCATTTTTATCCCTTTTAAATATTTTTTTTTAAATTAATAAAATCATTTTAGAACTATTTATTTAATATAATTATTAAATAAATTTAATATCATTAATCATTAAATAAATATCATTAATATTAAATTATTAATGAAATTATTCTTTAAATATTAAAAGTTATTTTTTATAACTTAAAATATTTTTAAACACTTTATTTTCATTTAAAATGATTTTTAAAATAATAAAATCATTTTTAAACTAATTTATTTAATATAATTAAATAATTTTTAATATCATTATTAATCATTAATTAATGAAATTAACCATTAAATATTAAAAGTTATATTTTATAACTTAAAATATTCTTAAATACCTTATTATTATTTAAAATGATTTTTAATATAATAAAATCATTTTTAATTTATTTATTTAATTCATTTACTAAATAACTTAACTATCATTAATATTAATTTATTAATGAAAATTATCATAAAATATTAAAAGTCATTGTAGATAACTTAAAATATTTTCATATATCATAATATAATTTTTAATGATTTTTCATGTATTTAAATCATTTTTAAATAATTTATTTAATATTATAATTAAATAAATTAAATACTTTTAATATTCCAAAAATATTAAATATTTATGAAATATATTTAAAATAATTAAAATATAATTTTTTAATTTAAAATAATTTTTAATAATTTATTTTGTATTTTTAATAATTAAAAACCCTTTTTATCAATTTTTTTATTAATTTTCGTAAATTATAAATAAAATCGTCGCTAGAAGGGCTATAATGACACTTTTCGTCGCTATAGGTGTTCTTGAGCCTTCAAGAACATTCATAACCGGGGCCCAACTTCCTTACTTTGACCAAGCACACACGCATCGGATCATGATGTTCGAGGGTATGCTTTTTGTACAGATTATGTAAGTATACATGCAACACTACACCATTCAACAAGAAATATGATCAAATAACATCACAATCCGAAGATATAAAGCCTCAAAGTGGTCGTTCAGACATGTTCTTCATTTCGGGTTTCCGTAAATGAAGAACAGCCTCTCGATGGCTACTTTGGGCTTCCACAACTTGCAGATCGCGAGATATTTTTGTGATATAATGCGTGAAGTGTGTAGCCAACATGTAAGAGAATATATTTATCCCAAAACATTAACTAAATAACAACACAATCGACAGATTTAGACCCATTAAACCTTGTCGACGTCACGATCACGCGCTCGGGTTACCCGTAAAATGCATTTCATTAACGTCCCACTTAGTTTCGACCGCCCATCGAGATCCACCCGATCTATATATTAGTAATATAGTGCAATAATATTGTAGTCCAAACAATGTACTATATCATAGATACATAGATCATTACATAAAATCATAACACAGATCTAAGGCCATTAAGATCTCACGAGCCTTTCCGGCATGATCTGGTTTTTCAGAATTGAAAGTCATGGCTCTGGCCAATGAGGTTTCGACCACCCATAACTTTCATTCCGAGCACGATCCGAAAGCTAGCTAAAAGTTCCAGACATGTGGAACATAACAGCTACAAGATTCAAGCTTTAATCAACAAAAAACAGCTTAATATACAAAGATTAAAGAGGCTCGACATTTGCTTGTCAATGACAACAAAAATTTTCCAGATTTTTCAAAACTCAAATCAAGATTTTGATGATATGGATCTATCTAAAACCAACCTGCATCGTCATAATAACTTATAAACAACATGTTTTAATAATAAATTTAACATCTAACAACAAAATTTTGGATGATTCAAGCTAAGGTTTTTATACCTTTGATGTCCAAATTCGATTTTCAGGTTGTCGATTTGGTATGGGCCGATCGTGGGGCTTGTTTTCGATCGATTTTAGGAGAGAATTTCGAGGTTTTAAGTCGAGAGAGATAAGTGGAGTGTTATTGCAAAAATAAGTGGGCAAATGAGATTTTCTCTCCAATACTATATATATAATGTGTCGATGCATGTATGCCGAGATTTGTAATCGGTCACGAGATTGTATGTCACCATTTGTCAACATAGTTGGTTACCAACTCCAACCTATTGTCAAAACCTACTAATTTAGCCAAAATAATACACTTAGGGGCAAAATGGTCATTTTGGCATGACAAATTAATGGCATTTTGGTAATTGCCAAACCCTTTAGGTTAGGGGTTTGGTTTAGGGTTTAGGTTTGAGCCAATTTTAGCAAAAGTCTAGGATTCCAAATTTAGGATTTAACAATTATGGTTTATTACAAAAATAATAATATAAAATAACTAAATTTTTGTTTCTAAAATTTGACAATTTAGGTTTGTTAATTAGATTAATTTTCTAATTACTTTATACAAGAATATTAGGGTTTAGATCATATAATTATCATCGATTTTGCTAATTTAGCAATTAGGGTTTATTCTTTTGGTAATTAGGGTTACCAAATTACTATTGTGGTTTTTAATTACTAAATTAGGGTTTTAGTTTAGTAATTAGGGTTTAACAATTTAGGGTTTCTAAATTTAATAATTATAACCACAATATTTGTTAATTCGATCACATTATCGATACTTCACCAACAATCTCAAACTCTAATTTCAAATTAGGTTACTAATTATAGCAATTTAGGTTTTGACAAAATTAGGGTTTTAATCATTATGGTTTTAAATCACTAATTAGGTTTATTTATTAAGTGATATAAAACATATTATACATGACCTTTAATCACAAAGAAACAACAATTCGACAAATCAAACCTCCTGGCCTAGGTTTCCTGATTAGGTTTATTAAAAATTCAGATATAATTAGGGTTTTAATTTAATAATTAGGGTTTCCTAATTAGCATATCCTCAAGTAACACATAACATATATCATATAACCCAGATATTTAATAAATGAAGTTTCCCATTTTAATTGATAAATGAGAGTTAAATCAATTAATGTTGTGGTTTCGTCAATATACCATAATCGACCAACCATCAACAAAAGATAATTTTTACAAAGACATTATTATAGATCGAAAAATCAAAATATTATAATATTATAATATTATTATCATTCCTCGATCAAAACCCAAAATTAGGGTTTGATTCCATATCCGATTTATTCATATCATTAAGTTAAAATAATTAACTTAATATCCTCGAACAAATTTATATAATGAAATAATTATTATAATTATTCTAAAATCATTTCATATATTATTTGAATAATATAAACATATAATTTCATGGAAAAATAATTAATAAAACATTTCTAATATAGAATTAATTACTATAAAAATATCATTTATAATAACCAATATTTCTAAAATAAAATTATTTACAATTAATAATGTAATACTTAAATTTTATTTATCAAACATATAATTATAATTACACATTACCTGGCACATATCATTCATATTTATTTTTAATAAAAAAAAAAAAAATTATACTTAAAATTTATGATTTATTTATATAGAAAATATCGAAATCTAGGGTTAGAATTGAGTGTGATAACATGTATGCTTAGTTATTTATATAAGATAAATAATTAGGGTTGTGAATTGAATATGAATATCTCTTTTCACCACATGTAAAAATTGGGAATTGGGACTGATTAGATTTAATTTTATTATTTTGCATAGGGATATCGCAGAATTAATTGAATTAAATTTACGTTATTTGACCACTTGGAAAAGGGTTTTAACAATTAGAATTCATGTTAACAATTTAGGTGTCATAATAACTTGAGCAATTGGATAATTGATTTGTATTACATAATTGGGGATATTGTAGTCTTAACTTTATTTAATTGAATCCATTTTTAGAGTAAGATAGTTTTAATTAGTTACTTTTAGTTTTCTTAATTAGAAAATCAAAAATTGCGATTGTTTAAATAAAATTGAATTGATAAAGTATTAGTAGTTGGAGTTTGTTAATTGGAATTCCTTGTGGGTACAACACTTTACTTCATCACTTTATTACGTGTTGACTGTGTATGCTTGTACAAATTGTTGATTGTGAAATCAACTAACAAGTTTTTGGCGCCGTTGTCAAAGAATTCTTTATTAATATTAATTCCATATTAGTTATAATCAATTTGGTCTTAATTTAAATGTTACTTACCTATTTTCATTCTTGTGCTTGCAGAAATTCTTTGTTAGTGTATGCACACTAGATCAAAGGGTAAAGAGGAACTTTTGCCTTACGCAGACGATATTGAGAGAAATTCTGGAAATTACGGTTGACTAGTGAGGTTATACCCTTAGAAGAAGAACTGGCAGCAGAAGAAATTCCAGAAGTCGTGGTAGAGGAAGAAAATCACTCAGGGATTATGCCATGCCGACAGTGACAAACATACAATCCAGTATTCGGAGGCCGTCAATTAATGCAAACAGTTTCGAGATCAAACCAAGAATGATACAGATGTTACAAAATGCAGTTTAGTTTGGGGGTAGTTCGATTGATGATCCAAAAGAGCATATCTTAAGTTTCTTGGAAATATGTGACACCTTTAAATTCAATAATGTTTTGGAAGACGCAATAAGGTTGAGGTTATTTTTTTCACATTGCAGGATAAAGCTCGAAGTTGGTTACACTCATTGCCGCCAAGTTTAATCACAGTCTGGGATGATTTAGCTCAAAAATTCTTAGATAAGTTTTTCCCACCAGCAAAGTCAGCAAAACTACGAAATGATATTCACACTTTTGCGTAATTCGACTCAGAAACATTATATGAGGCATGGGAAAGATTTAATGATATTCTCCGTAAATGTCCACATCACGAAATTCCATATTGGATGCAGGTTGGAATATTTTGTGACAGATTGCATGGGTCCACATGAGCCAGTATTGATGCAGCAGCAGGCGGAGCGATTATGGAAAAGAGCTTTGATAAGGCTTATTAATTGTTAGAGACGATGGCCAACAACAATTATCAGTGGCCAATGACCAGGTCTAATCCCTCGAAAACACCAGGAAAGCTCAAACTAGATGCAGTGATAGCGTTGACAACATAGGTTTTAGCGTTAACAAAGCAGATTAAAACATACAGCCCACCATTAGTACCACAAGTATTAATGGTTTATGAGTTATGTGCTGGAAGTCATGCTGCAGATCAATGTGCCATCAATGTTGAATCGGCTCAGTTCGTGGAAAGTTATAATAGACCAGCACATCCTTATCAAAATCAGAATGCATATAATCTGGGTTGGAGAAATCATTCGGGATTTTCCTGGACTAATAATCAAGCTCATGCTCTTAGACTACAAAATCCACCCAGATTTCAGAAGCAGACTCAACAACAGCCAGAGAGGAAAACAAATTTAGAAGAAGCATTGGCCAAATTTATTGTAGCTACCGACAAGAGGATGAGCGAGCAAGATAAATTTTTAAGTCAGGTAGATATGAATGTGAAAAGTCAAGCCGTTTCGATAAAGAATTTGGAGAATCAGATGGGTCAGATAGCGCATACTTTGAACAACCATCCACAAAGAGCAGTACTCAGTGACACTGAGATCAAACCAGACAGAGATGAACATTGTAAGGCCGCGACCTTACGAAGTGGAAAGGTGCTGCAAGAGGCAGTTAAAGAAAAAGACAAGATGGACAAAGTAATTTTGGAAAAAGAGGAAGTCTCAGAAATAGAAGAACAACAGGATGTGGAGGTAGAGAAGAAAACACCTGAAAAAAGTTTTACAATGCCTCCCATACCATATCCGTAGATATTTTAGAAATCAAAGTTAGATAAGTAGTTTTCACGATTCCTAGATATTTTCAAAAAGCTGCATATCAACATACTGTTTGCAGAAGCCCTAGAACAAATGCCTAGTTATGCCAAGTTCATGAAAGAGGTTTTGTCGAAGAAAAGGAAATTGGGTGAGTTTGAGACAGTGGCGTTAATCGAAGAATGCTGCGCAATTATTTAAAATAAATTACCACCCTTAAAAGATCCAGGTAGTTTTACTATTCCATGCGAGATTGGTAACCAAATTTTGGGAAGAGCGTTGTGTGATTTAGGGGCAAGAATAAACTTGATGCCATTATCCGTCTACACCCAATTCGGACCGAAAAGCACCAAAACTAATAAATATCAGCTTGCAATTGGCAGATAGATCAGTTACATATCCAAGAGGTATTGTGGAAGATGTTTTGGTAAAGGTTGATAAATTTATCTTCCTGGTGGATTTTATTATCTTAGATTGTGAAGTAGACAAGGAAAATCCCATCATCCTCAGGCGACCATTCTTAGCAACGGGGAGAACTTTGATAGACGTACAAAAAGGTGAATTAACAATGCGAGTCGAAGACCAAGAGGTAACCTTTAATATATTCAAGTCAATGTGATTCCCAAAAGAAGAGGGTGAATGTCTACGGGTAGATGTAATGGAAGAATTAGTAAATCATAAACTCAGTGGAAGTCATTATGATAATTCGCTAGAAGTTGTTTTGGTCGTGATGGATGACTACGATAATGAGGAAGAGATAGGTTATGTCAAATGGTTAGATGCATTACCAGTTTCCAGGAAGTTCAGACAACCGTTTGACACCCTTGACCGGCCCGAAGAAGAAGAGAAAAAGTTTAAGCCATCAATAGAAGAACCACCAGTGCTGGAGTTAAAACCTCTATTGTCTCATCTGAAGTATGCCTATTTGGGAAAATCGAACACCTTACCAGTTATTGTATCAACGGATTTGATTGACACTCAAAAAGAAAAACTGTTGAGGGTATTGGGAAAGTATAAAACAACAATTGGATGGACATTCAAGGAATTAGTCCATCATTTTGTATGCACATGATTTTATTGGAAGAAGGAGAAAAAATAACCATTGAGCAACAAAGAAGGTTGAATCCCATTATGAAGGAAGTGGTTAAGAAAGAGATCATAAAATGGTTGGATGCAGGTATTATCTATCCAATCTCAGATAGTTTATGGGTAAGTCATGTACAGTACGTACCAAAAAAAGGGTGAATGACTATGGTTAAAAATGACACTAATGAGCTCATCCCCACTAGAACAGTTACTGGCTGGAGAGTATGAATGGATTACCACAAACTGAACAAAGCCACGTGCAAGGATCATTTTCCCTTACCATTCATTGTTCAAATGCTGGATAGGTTGGCGGGACATCAATTTTATTGTCTGCTAGATGGATATTCCGGTTATAATCAGATTTCCATAGCGCCGAAGGATCAAGAATAAACCACATTCACGTGCTCGTATGGTATGTTTGCATTCTATCGTATATCTTTTGGTCTTTGCAATGCTCCGACAACTTTTCAATGGTGTATAATGGCCATCTTCTCAGATATGGTAGAACAGAACTTGGAAGTTTTCATAGAATATTTTTCCATATTTGGTGACAGTTTTTATTTAGGCTTGAAACATTTGATTCTAGTTTTAAAGTGATGTGTGGAGACAAATCTAGTTCTCAACTGAGAAAAATGTCACTTTATGGTGAAAGAAGGGATAATTCTGGGGCACAAGGTTTCGGTAGCAGGGCTAGAGGTCGATAAAGCAAAAATTGAAACTATTGACAACCTACCTCCACCAACATCTGTGAAAGGAATACGGAGTTTCTTGGGACATGAGGGTTTTTATCGATAATTCATTAAAGATTTTTCCAGAATTTCAAAACCTTTGTGTTCACTCTTGGAGAAAGATATGTCTTTTAAGATCGACCAGTTGCGCTTAGATTCTTTTGAAGTATTAAAAAAGAAATTGGTCACAGCTCCAATCAGAGTGGCTCTCGACTGGACTTTACTATTTGAGCTTATGTGTGACGCCAGTGACTACGCGGTTGGAGTAGTATTAGGACAACGGCGCTGGGAGGCCATGTTTGATAATTAAATTTGTTTTTACGCCCCCTTCATGTCCATCCCTTATCCCACTATCTCTAAACCGTCCTCCCAAGATCATAAGTTCTAGTCCATCCAACTCCATCGGTGCACTTCATTTTAAATACTAGTGGATTGTCTTTGTGATATCTCATACAGATTAGAGAGTAAAAATTCTACTCTATTGATCTTCTTCAACATCTAAGGTACATCTCACATTACATCTAAACTTCTGTTACTTCCTCTTACATGCTTGTTAATCACATGAGGTTTGGATGATAAGCATATGTTCATTGTGCTTAATTGTGTTGACATGCTTAGAGTTTTGAATGATATATCCATAAGTTTTGCTACAAGAGATTTATAGAGTGCCCACAAAGTGCTCGATAAATTGCCTATGTGATGTGTCATTGTTATTTGTGGCCCCACACATGTATACCACTGAATTTAATTGCATACTTATCATTCCATTAACACATACACGTGGTTAGAGTAGTATCTCATAAGAGTATGGGCTAATTTCCATGGCCTCCTTTGTACTTAACTATGACCACACACTTGTTGTTCTATGGTTCAAAAGGAGGTGCACATGTAATGGTATAAATTGTAAAGGGCATGTCTAATATGGGTTTTCTTCAACATCAATTGTGTTAATGCTTGTTAGGTGTTTGATAAAAAGTTTGTGTGAAGATATGTTGAAGTTCAATTGTTATCTATTACACACATTTATCATGTGACCCTATTTTTGATACTACAAGCTATGTGGTTAAAATGTGACATTTACTCCCAAAACGTATTGCACAGTGTGTTCCTACCTCATAGTTGGGAGTAGTGGTACGTTAATGTGATTCCATGTACTCCACGTGATAAAATATAATAATGATGTATTTGTTTTCAATTGCATAATATTCTAATGGCCTCAAAGCGTTAATGAGGAGATGGTTCTAGTTCATCTGTGGCCCAGACAAAATTTGACAACAAGATATTTGTTAGTGCCGAAGCCCAAGAATGTTACAACTGAATGGCAACACGATCTCTAGTCCCAGAAAGGGGTTTAAGGCCAGACCACACAAAAGATGGAGACATGGCTATCATAATTGTTGAGCAAAACTGGTTCAAATTCACCGAACAACCTGATCTGGCGGTTATTGTAGTTGTAAAAGAGTTCTACGCCAATGTTTCTGAACACTTCCATTATGGTGTGTACGTGAAAGGAAAAACTGTCAAATTTTGAGAAGAGGACATCAATGGTTATTACCAATTGCCTACTGCGGGTCAGCGCAACGAGTATGCTAGTTTTGTGAGCAAGTGATCATTCGCGAATTATGTCAATCGGGCACATCTTGGACACTGCATGAACGTAGAAGCATGACTTTCCCCCACTCGTGCCTTAGTTTATATGGAAAGGCTTGGTATGCCTTTATCTGCGCCAAATTGATGCCCTGGACGCATGTTAGTGATGTCACTAAAGAAAAGGCGGTGTTGCTCTATTCTATAGTTCAAGGTATGAAGCTTGACATCAATCTGATTATTCAACAGTCGATCTTGAGGGCTTTACGAGGAGGTACCACGGGAGGTTTACCACACCCTTCCCTTAGTTGTGCTCTACGCTCTAAATTTGGGGCAAAATGGAAGTCAAATGAAATGATTCAACCCCCTATGCCAGTTTTAGACCATAAAATGATAAGGCGGTACCGAGTGTAGACTGGTGGTGCAAATCACCCCCGTAGATTGGGCTTCATAATTCCTCAAACTGAAGCACAATCAGCACATGCTCCAATGGCTTTCGGATCCTCACCAGCAGTCCCCCGTGGTTTAGTTTTTGATGCAGTTCAGCTTGAAATTGACAGGTAGTTTATAATATTGAATCCCAAAATGTCCATCTTTCTGAATTTCAAGATGTTATATACGGGTTTATGGTTGACTACTTCAAGGCCCAGACAAATATATATGCTCGGCTTCATCCTGAGATTGATCCCAGCCTATTCCCAATTGCTCTTGTTTTGCCTGTGTTTCCCCCTTCTAATCAAGAGATGAGTGACGATGAGGAGGATGCGCCCGATGAATGACCTCGTTAGGGAAGTCCTCTGTTTTAATTGTTATATTTTTTGCATGAGGACATTGCTCACATTAAGTTCGGGGGTTAGTTTTATGTGCGTTTTAGGATTATATGTTCATAGTAGATTGTGGCATTTAGTTAATGAATATGTTTTAGATTGTTAAATTTTATGTTAACTTTTAAGTTAATTATTAATCAGTTACTGTTTTTGTGTTGCATTTAGTATATCGCATGATTCCAACTGTTAGATAGTTTAAGTCTGTTTTGGCCAATGATGAGACTGGAATTGCATAAACAGGTTTAGTACTGATTATTAAGCCTTTGATGTGATTTTTTGTCTTGATTTAAATCTTTATCTGTTTGAAAATGATATAATTCAGTTAACACGTTAAGAAACGACCATGTTGGCTGATTAAGTCTAAATGGATATATAATGGATCTCTAAAGGATAATGTTAGTTGAATAAAAGATTAACAAGAATAGGCAGTGATGGCTAAAGTTAGACAAGAACTTGAGTCTGGGGGAAAATTTTGGGTTATATAAGCTTTATATATATATATATATATATATATATAAATGTGGCTAGTCTAGTTTCGTGGCCTTTGTTACTTGAGTAAGTAAGCCCGAGGGGATTGTCTTTACACCTAGCACCCTAAGGCCTTAATGGTTTAGGAGTGATTGGTTGAAAGCTCGCTAAGGTAGCATTGAAAAGCGTAAGGGAATTAGACATTGCATAGCCATGTGCTATAAAAAAAAGAGAAAATAAAACGGGAAAAATGAGCAAAAAGCCCCCCGTAAGAAAAAAATAAAATAAAATAAAAATAAAGCATAAGTATTCCATCTTAACCCCTGGAATTTGGTAAGTGTGTGATTTTAGCCGGATTTAGCTTGTTTTTGGAGTTCTCGAGTTTATATTATATAATGCCTTCAAGAAAATCTATTATGTTTCTTATTTAGCTTTTCATCAGTTAGCATGGTTGTTGAGCACACATACACGATATCAGTAATAATAGGTTTAGACTTGATGATTGGTTGGGAAATAATTGATCTGTCTTGGTATGATGTACTAGCATGTTTATTGTAATTTCCCTGAGGCCCGATGAATATACTTTGTTCTGTTTGACTGCTGGAGTCGTATGCATGTAGATAACTACATTTGTATTTGCATTGCATATTTAATTCTTTATTGCATTGTGTTTTGTTGCTTGAGGACAAACAACGGTTCAAGTTTTGGGGTATTTGATGAGTGAGTAATATACCCATGAATTGGATATAATTATGCTAGAATTGTTGCGATATTTTTAGTTTTGTAGGATAGTTATTATTTATTTTTCTATTATTTTGCAGGATAGGCAAAGGCAGGGGCGAATTGGGAATTTCAGCATCACTAATGGCAAAAATGTAATTTGATGGAGTTATTCCAGCGCTGGGGCGCTACCTTTAGTTCTAAATCTAGTGTCGGAGCGCTGGGACGCAGGAGGAATTGATCAGGGAAGCTGCAGGGAAAGAGAAGTTGAGGTGGAATAGGATTCTAAGAGAAAAGAAGTACTTAAGGAAGGAAACATGTGGAAAATAGGGAAAAAAGGAAAGTTGGAAACTAATTAGAGATCAACAGAGAATCGTGGAAAAGAATTCAATTTGAAGATTGAAGATTGGAGGACCTATTTGTAGAGAGTTTTCTTCTTCTTTATTTTAGTTTTGTAATTCTGCTAAGATGATTTTCATGGGATTTTTGGTTTTATTTTTCAGTATGAACTAACTTTTTCATTAAGACTACAAATTGAACCTTTTATGTTTATGAATTGATTATTTAATTTAATCCAGTTATTTAAATCAATTTGAAATGTTTATAATATTTTATATTTATTGATTAATTATTTGGCCAATAATTACTGTGGTACAGTAGATGGATTCGGGAGATGAAATCTAGGGTTACAATTGAGCGTGATAACATGTATGCTTAGTTATTTACATAAGATAAATAATTACGGTTGTGAATTGAATATAAATATCTCTTTTCAGTACATGTAACAATTGGGAATTAGGACTGATTAGATTTAATTTTATTATTTTGCATAAGGATATCGCATAATTAATTGAATTAAATTTACGTTATTTGACCACTTGGAAAAGGACTTTTAACAATTAGAATTCCTGTTAACAATTTGGGTGACATAATAACTGGAGCAATTGGATAATTGATTTGTATTACATAATTGGGGATATTGTAGTCTTAACTTTATTTAATTGAATCCATTTTTAGAGTAAGACAATTTAAATTAGTTACTTTTAGTTTTCTTAATTAGAAAATCACAAATTGTGATTGTTTAAATAAAATGGAATTAATAAATTACTAGTAGTTGGACTTTGTTAATTGGAATTCGTTGTGGGTACGACACTTTACTTCATCACTTTATTACTTGCTGACTGTGTATGCTTGCACAAATTGTTGATCGTGAAATCAACTAACACCTAAATATACATACAAAAACCTACACCCGAATATACAAAATCAAATTACATACTAAAATGTACCTGGGAAGCAGTAAAGGAGGAAAATGAGGTGACAGAAGGTGGAGGGCGTCGACAGAGGAGGTGATGGAGGCACGATAAGAGGTGGAGTGACCGAGGAGGTGGAGGCACGATGGTGAGAGAGAGAGAAAGAGCAACAATGGAGAAGAAAAAATAAATTGAAATGGGCAAGAGTGAGGATGTTGAATAAGACGATGACTATTTAGGTTTTAAGACTTATTTTCGACGGAATTTCTGTCAAAAATAATTCCATCGGAATTAATTAAAAATGACTAAAATTCAGTCGCAAATAAGCATAATTCTGTCGAATTTAGGCCTTACGCTGGCGGGAAGACTGGCACCAGGAAAGGTCTTATATTTTCGATAGAAGTCCATTGAAATTAAATTATAATTGAGGGATTTATCTTCGATAGACCATTTCTTCGTACATAATGTTATTTTGACGAATTATATTCTGGCGAGGATAAATCCGTCGGAATTAGGCTTTTCATTTGTAGTGAGTGGGTGAGTAGCTTTTGAAAAATGAGAGGAAGTGAATTAATTCTCCCATACTCTCTACTTCCTATTTTGGCTACTCCCTCCTCCTTTTACTCCATTTTTAATTTTCTTTAAATGTTATATTTGCATATGAATTCACCTAGAAAGTCCACACAAAATTTGGGATAGGGTTTGGGCTAACCTTTATTTATTTGGGCTACTAATTAAATTATTTGGGTCACATAAACTAATATATGCCTAACACCTTAAAATACTTTACCCTAACTATTTAATTAAGGTTTCTAGTCCACTTATTTTGGAATTTAAGTAATTACTTACATTGGTTTAATTATATAACCCAATTAGACTTGATAATAATTAGGTTGAGTTAATAAAATAAATCTCTTAGGCTAGTCCACTAGTATATAATTTAAATATTTGGACTCTCTCCCAATTAGCTTCATATTAGAGCTTGACATTATAGACTATATCAATCCAACTTCTCAATATAGTTTTGTCATATTCTTAATTTGGAATACCACATTAATAACCAGTGCCATTCTCACAAGTTCTTTAATTATTAAATATTTAGGCTTGGTTACTATATTCATATGGTTTGCCACATATATTAATTTGATTTTTCATAATCTTAATCCTTTTTTGCACTTTTATTAACTTTCTAACACTTGACTACTAGGTTAGGATTAATTTAATTACCACCACAATACCTAACTTATTTCTTCCCAATTTAATATACCATTCAAGGCATAACTTCCATAAGCTTGTTTAATTAACCTTTCCATTATTCTTGTATGATTAAATTAATCATTCCTCTTGTTTGGCTAAAAATATAAATAGCACATTTCTAAGTATATATGTATCTATATATACATATTCACTTTAACCTTATAATATCTCTTCATTTGAAATTTATTTCCTTAATAAATGAAATAAATTTTCCATATATAACATTATAAAGATTTCATACATAATCTCTTTCATTGATTAATTCACGTAAATTTAAAAGTATCATAATACCTTATTCTTATTATACCTCCAAGTATACATATAAATTCATTCTAGGTTTTGAATTTTCATAAACTATATTTTCTCACATTTAATCCCTAACACATAAATTTGGTTAAAATGTTTACTCATTCTCCACATATCTCACTTCTTTCTTCATCTTCTCATTTCTTACTCTTAAAATTTCTATCATTCACCTTATTTTCTTTACATTCTTTTAAATATTAAACCATATAGGTTTTTCTAAAATTTTAATCATTCCTCTTCTTCCAATCTAGGTTTTAAACTTTAACATTTAATTTATTCATTCAAGATATTATTTAAAAGTCTTATAAATTTTTGAGATATCACATTCACCCATTCTTCTAAGAATTTCTTCCTCGAAATTGTATCATACTAATCTCTGCTCATTCTATTGACCAAAACTAGATTTTTAACTTAATCTTTACATTTTCAATCCAATATCTTGCAATCAAATCTCTTTCCTTCTCGGAGGATTTCTCTTCTATCATCTCATTCTACAATGGCTACTCTCTAGGAGTTTACACCTTCTAAACATTCAGGAGTCTTCACAATTGTTCAATAACTGTGAAGCAGTATATATAATCTAAAAAGTTTTATTCAAGAAAACTTTTCATATCATGTTGAGGGGTCATATAGACCATGAACTCTTAAGTTTAACGGGTATTCACCGTAATCATATCTAAAAACATGTTGTACTATGTTTGTTTATAATAACGAAGAAGGTAAACTACCTCTGCAAGTACATTAGGTGATTAGCCTATCGTACCCTTACGTCTTGCACAACGTATCAATCTTGCATAATGGCTACATGCGTTCATAGATTAGAAAATATTATCTAACCGATATATCCCCCATTTTTGGGGTTGTTCACTTTAGATTTAACACAAGATTTCACACCAAAACAATTTGGTTTGGCATAAATTCTCAAAGAATACAAAATTCATTTATCTAGCTGAATAAAATAGTTTGGACCTATACCAAGAATTCGAACATCAATCAAAAAAATTGTCTTGCCACTGTAATTGGCATTAACTTATCTTTAAATGGTTTAAAATTCTGAAAATTATTTTATGAAGTCATGATAGCGCACTATCTCTACAGTCAATTGAGTATTCCATCATTTTGTGACTTTAACATACTACATCATATCATAATGGGTTGATAATACTATGATCACATCCAACACTAGGTTAATCTGCATTGATGACTCCATCATCTGTCATATCTACACCAGGTTCTATGATGCATTGATGACTATTTAAAAATACATTTTGATATTTTCAAATCATTTTCATCTAGCTGAAACAATTAGCATAGACATATGAATAATAAAACTTTTATAACTCATTAGTTCAATAATCTGATCCAACATATTTTTTTGAAAACACAAAAGTGCAAATATCAGTACGATGTCAACAAATTTTGAAATCTAGCATAGCTAGAAGATTTGGAATACTTATGCCTCCTTCATCAACTCCAATTTTCTCCAATGCTCTATAGCTCAATAATTTTATCTATTTTTAACATTTTAATGCTTACTACACTGAAAATTCTCAATTCACAATCTAAAACCTTTTTGTAGCCCAATATAGTTCATCAAACTTACCACACGTTATGAGTTCAGGAACTTACCACAATAATATGAGTTTAAAAACTTATCCTATTAATATGTAGTCCAAGAACAAATCAGGGTCTGTCCATACGTTTAGGGGTTCAAAAATGTACCATATGATTATGAGCTACAAACCTATCATAAGCATGAGTTTTAAGAACTTACATATGATCTTATATCTCTAACTATCAAATATAAATATGATAAAAGAATCATCTTCTCTCCATATGTTTATCGATAGGGCGACGCCAATATTTCAATGATTATCAATGTGATAAACTGAGTAGTCGTTAAACCAAGCACAAAATCCCTGCCCATACAAAGGTTTGTATAATTCAGCTATCACATGAGTCCTCAGTTGAAATCCCACACAATCCTAGCTTTCAATATATTCAATACAAATTTTCTCTAATACGTATATCATCATTTATAACTCTTTCATGAGTTTTCCTCGTACTATCTTATAATACATTCTCTTTATAGCGTTAAGCTATATCTTCTTAATAATAATATTACAATCGTAATACAAATTTTCAACATTTTATATGTCTCTATACGCTTAAATGACCCTCCTTAACAATTAACTTACTCTTATCATCTTCTATCCTTTTAGGTTCTCCTGCTATAGCTGCAAAAAATTTTAAATTTTGCAAGGGTGAGCATTTAATTGCTCAGCAAGTATAAACAACTGAATGGACAACAATCTCAAGAATAGAATAATACTTTTCTAAAATCTTCAACAATTGAACAATAATTATGAAGTAACTTAAATAATTTGGAATAAAAGTTTTCCTTTACCTTAAACGCCATTCATTAACCACATAAACAAATTATTGCACAAAGTGCAATTTATACAAATACTTGCCCAAATGATTTTATTTGGCACATTCAACTTCTCACACAGAAAGAATTTATCACAATTAAATACCACAAAAATAAATATTCTGTCAGGAATAGCTCAATAATTGAGTTAGGCCGAATCAAATGGCAATAACTCTTTTTTCATAAATCTTTTCACATAGTAGAATGAACTTCATATAACAAATGAAATTCAACAATCACATCATTGAATAAAGTACACATAAGAATAGAAACTTGCACATTATACAAAGTTGTGTAAGTTAGGAAACTTGCATGTACCACTGATTACCGTTAAGCAATATAATATAACTCCTTATGAAAAGACATATCATTAATAAGATTGATCTTTCAATTAGCATACCACATCTTAACTCATATCACTACTACTTTTATAATAATTTATCCATCATTTAGCAACATAATTTAAACATTAGATAATGCCTTAAAAAATTAGTAATATTATCATCCCTTAATAATATTGCTATCACTTAATCATCATCTTAAACTCTCGTCTAATATTATTAATTATTTAATAATATTTTATTCATTTCTAATATTATTAATTATTTAATATTATTTTATTTACTTTCTAATATTATTAATCATTTATTAATATTTTAATCACTTAATAATATTTTAATCATTTAATAATATTTTAATCGTTTAATAAAATTTTAATCATTTACTAATATTATTAATCATTTAATAATATTTTAATCACTTCTTGATATTATTAATCATTTAATAATATTTTAATCACTTATAAATATTATTAATTATTTAATAATATTTTAATAATTTACTAATAGTATTAATCATTTACTAATATTTTAATTACTTACTAATAGTATTAATCATTTACTAATATTATTAATTATTTAATAATATTTTAATCACATACTAATATTATTAATAATTTAACAATATTTTAATCACTTACTAATATTATTAATCATTTAATAATATTTAATCATTTAGTAATATTGTTAATCATTTAGTAATATTAATAATCATTTAATAATATTTTAATCATTTATAAACAATTTAATTTAATTATTTATTTCTTCTTTGTTTAATTTATTTAACAATTATACAATGCCATTCATATAATATTTTAAAATAAAAGACCAAATTACCCTTATATAGTCTTAATACATCATCTTAATGATGATTAGTCAATAAAATAACATTAAGAAATTTTATGACTTAATATAACTTAATTTTCTCAATTATTCTTAACTCATTCATAGACATTAAAAATACTTACCTAACTTATTATTATTTTTCTTTTCTGGCCACGCATATATACATATATTCCGCAGACAAAAATAAATTTTCTGAAATTTTTCAATTTCCTTTAGTATTTTTCAAAAGTTCGATTTTATTTCGCAACTTAAGAAAAATGATATATATCTTACTCAACTCCAAAAATTCCCTACTCTTGAAAAAATCTTACACATATTAACATGAACTTTCAGTTTAAATTTCGTGGCAATCGGAGTTATAGAGCTCAAGTTATAGTCGTTTTTGTCGGAAAAACCCTAAAATTTAAATGACCATAACTCGATTGATTTAAGTCAGAATAAGCTCATATTTGGACAGGAGCTATTTTATATAATATATTTTTATGTCCCAAAAATCCTAAATTTATTTCAATGTCTAAGTGTCCCAAACAGTCCACAGAAAAATCTGGACAATAAAGTTTTTTGTTTTCCGGCGAAAGAACTATTTTGGTAGAAAATGCGCTACGGGGGGCTCAGTTAACATTTTTCAGTAATTCTAGTCGGGTTCATTACATAAATCATAGATCTAACTCACAGCTTTGATGGATCTCAAAAATAAGTTATGGATCAGAAATGGTGATAGTCCAAAGTGGACTAAAATTCTAGGGTTTTCATTACAATTTTTATTCTTCTTCTTTTTCAAAGCTCATCAACACTTAAAAGGACAACATCTAAGCATAAAGTATCATATAACATGTAGATCTACTACCATAAGGTTTAAGAATATAATCTCATCATTTATTCTAAAACAACCATAACATTACATATAGATCTAACTAGGGTTTGAGCGTAGGAGAACTTTTAAACCTTGATTTGTGAGCACTCCTTCGTCTTCTTCTACCAAAGTAGTTTATAAATCTTGAAGACATAAACAAGCTCTTCTCTTTTTCCTCCTAAAGTGCAGGACATCCCCCTTGTTTCTATCTCTCAAATATTTTCTCTATTTAGCTTTTTGGACTTGGGAAGTAGAAATGTAAACTAAACTTTGCTAGCAAATGAAATAGGCTCTATTCATAGTCTTAAATATATATATATATATATATATATATATATATATATATTATCATTGCAAATCTCCATTTTTCTTTTCCCTCCCACATTTTGTGGATCTCTCATTTGTTAAGCTATAATTTAAGAGAACAAAGGATATAATAGTGGGTGAGTAGCTTTTGAAAAATGAGAGGAAGTGAATTAATTCTCCCATGCTCTTTACGTCCCATCTCGACTACTCCCTCCTTCTTTAGTCCATTTTTTATTTTCTTTTAATGTTATATTTGCAAATGAATTCACCTAGAAAGTCCACACAAAATTTAGGGTAAGGTTTGGGCTAACCTTTTATTTATTTAGGCTACCAATTAAATTATTTGGGTCACATAAACTAACATATGCCCAACACCTTAAAATAATTTACCATAACTATTTAATTAGGGTTTCTATTCACTTATTTTGGACTTTAAATAATTATTTACATTGGTTTAATTATATAACCCAATTACATTTGCTAATAAGTAGGTTAAAATAATAATTAGGTTGAGTTAATAAAATAAATCTCTTAGGCTAGTCCACTAGCATATAATTTAAATATTTGGATTCTCTCTCAATTAGCTACACATTATGTGACGCCCCCAAAATAGGTATACATCACCCATTCTGAGTCGCCAAATACATGATACATAACTTAAATACAACTGTAGTGTAAAATACGACAACACAATAGCTGAGTTTTAACACGAATATTGTCTTCTAGACAATATCGAAACTCAAATTCAATCCTCATTATAATTATTATCACACTATTTCACATAATAGTGAGGACTACTAAAGCAACCATCTGGACCGTCACTCCATTCCCTGACTAGTCCCATCTATATTCTCATTTTCTGAAGAGAACAATGAAAGAAAAGGGTGAGCTCAACTAGCCCAGTAAGAAATATTATGACTAAGATAATGTAGAATAAATTATCGTTAGCCTTCAACAATATAAAAATTTGTAGAATACAATAGACAACAAGTTTAACTACAGCGGAACAAGCAATCCATTAGAAGAGTCAAGTAGATCATGGTATCTACTATCTTCTATGATTTAAAAAGTTTATCATCAATTTTATCGCTGAGACTCAGCTCAATAAATAATCCACATCACTGAATTATCCATGCACAACGGGACAAGGATATTCATTAGTGTCACGTCCACGAATTATCCATGCACTACGTGTGACGCCCCCATAATAGGTATACAACACCCATTCTGAGTCGCCAAATACATGGTACAGAAAGCAAACTACAACTTCAATAATACAATTGTCGTGCAAAATACGACAACACATACTGTGAGTTTAAATACAAATATTTTCTTCTAGAAAATATCCACACTCAAATAAGTCCTCATTAATTATTGATACACTATTTTACAGAAATAGGGAGGACTGCTAAAACATCTTTCTAGAACCATCACTCCATACCCCGACTAAATCCTGCTATGTTCTCACCTCTTGAGAAGAAAAATAGAACAAAAAGGAAAAGGGTGAGCTCAACTAGCCCAGTAAAGAATATTATGACTAACATAATAAACAAATTATCATTAGTCTTCAACAGGGAAAAATCTGATAAAATATAATGGACAACAAGTTTTAGATCAACAAATGCAGCGGAAACAACAATCCATTAGAAGAGTCACGTAGAGAATGAGTTCTACTATCTTCTAAGATTTAAAAGTCCATCATCAATATTTTATCCATGTAACAACAATCAATATACATCTTTAATCAAATATTCATCTTTGTACTATAGGCCAAAGATATTCATTTGTATCACCAATCGGTCATGTTCATCTCAACACCTGTTCATCTTTGCACTACGGGCCAAAGATATTCATCAATTAATCATTCATCTTTGCACTACAGGCCAAAGATAATCAGTAACATCATCATTTAAGACTGAGGATGATGAAAAATATTTTAAAGAAAATGAATCCAATGAGACAGGAGGACAAATATTAAGGATTCATATTATAGTGTATCCAAGATCAATAATACTCCATAATATCCAATTTTGAAGTAGGATTCAAAAATAAAGATCAAACATGGATACAATCAAAGATAGTAACCATAATAGACATCTTGGACAAAAAGAAAAAAATTCATTTTTTGGTGAATAGTGTCGTATTTGTCAATAGTGTCGTATACGTGAATAGTGCTGTATACGTGAATAGTAACCCCAACACAAAAAGGTAGAAATTCCACAATAAAATTCATATCAATATTTTAGCATAATGATATTGAAGAAAATAATATCATTTACAAAGAAAATAACATCCCTTATCTCAAAATAACCGTACTTCTAACTGAATTTTGGATATAGTGCTGACAGAAACTTGCACTGAATAACAACTCTCAAAGTATCAAAATACTCACAAAAATACGCTCGATAATCTAGAGAGAAAGAAAACTTGTTTCTGGTGTGATTTTCAATTCTAACCTAAGAGTCTATTTATAGGAAAAATGCTAGAACGCCAAATGAGACTAAATTAATAAAATATTAATAAATCTTTTCTTCCTACGCATGCCAACCATTGCTGAAAATTGAAGCCAACCCTTCTTGAAAAATCCCAGCAGCCCACATATTTTTAACACAAGTGGGTCCCACCCATAATTTAATAAAAATTATTTTATTTTTTGAAACTTCAATAATTCATAAAAAATAGCCCGTTTATCAGAAAAATACAAATTTTATGTCCATTCCACACGAAATCGAATTCTCTACCACTTTGTAGCTTTGAGTTTTTCCAAATTCCAAACAGAAAATATCTGAAATCCACAAACGGATGATTTTTAATACTTCCATTCCGACAAAATACTGATAAAACACCTGTAGACACTCGAATTTTTCTGAACCCTGTTACTGACATTTCAAGAGGGCAGATTCGTCTTTCGGAGATAACCCTGGAAGACAGCTTACATCCATTTCGGATACTACCGGAAATCAATCCCAAAACCCGGGACACACATCGGGAACATCATTTCCAACCCCGGAACACACACCAGAAGGATCATTTCCAACCTCGGAGATAACCCCGAGTTTCTTCCTTGGCGATAATCCCAAAGAGTGCCGTTGCAGTTGCTATCAGCTTCAAGCTCAGACCTCCTACCGAGGCACTCATACCTCAGACCCGGAGCTAACACCGAGCAGACAGGCACTCTCTCACAAGATGACATTCCTGCATACAAACAAGTAGTCCAATCTCAGATGTAACCCTGAGAAACGTCTGCTTTTTACTCAAATCGGCGATAACCCCGGTGAAGAGTCAAACGTCATCTTGCCGCTTCAACACCTGCGCGTCGTCTCAACACTTTATACATACATACATCCAATGATGTCCCACAAGAACCAAGGAGTTACAATCCCGAGTGACTATTACGCGTGGCAGTACCTTGGATAAAATTTGAAGCTTGAAGACCATGGGCATGGACCCCTCTTCTTGACTTCATACAACCTCTAATCCATGTCATTGTGTAACTCTCAACACAAGCGGTCCGAAGAAGGTCACATATACCTCGTTTGGATGCTCGGATTGGAGTTCTGTATGTTCGAGCGAACATTACAGTGCACGAGTGTACGTACTTCGAGGTCGCAGGTACAACCACAGCTGGCGCAGGTGTACCTACGACCATCAGTCTATAAATATAGACCTTGGGGTCAACCATTTGAGAGGAGAGAAGGAGAGAGAAAGGCGAGGAAGCCCTGTCTAATTTACTCTGTACACACCCATATTGAGTGTTTCCTCATCTCTAAACATCTGTTAGCTCACATATAGCTATCTTTTTATCCGGTGGGAGCTGATTGTTTATCCATATAGAGTCATAGAAGTCTACATTGGCAGCCCACTGTAAGCCTTCTCACATTCTATAAAGCCTTCTCCTCATATTAGCACACACTATTATACACATTGAGAGTCGTGTAGTGTGCATTTGCCCGGACTTCGGTCTGTGGTTTTCATTTATGTCTGTATATATATACTTATATATATGTATATATTTTATATATGGACTAACATTATCGAGTTATGCCTCGATTGAGCCTAGACTTATGTCTGGAGTATTTATTTGCTTATATATATATGTATATATATATATATATATATATATATATATATATATATATATATATATACTTAAATATATAATTGTTGTTTGGGACATATCCGATGAGCCAGGATTTACAACCAGTGTGTTTATTGCTTATATATATATATTTATATTTCTGTCAGGCCAGGAGTTTACTTCGTGGCATTTTACAGTTTTATTTAGATTTCGTCCTGCCTGGAGTTTACTTCGTGGCAGTTGATCGCATTTACAGCTTTATTTACATTTCATCCCGCTTGGAGTTTACTTCGTGGGGTTGATCATGTCCATATATATTTACATTTCATCTCGGTTTCACAGACCCGTTTAGCACTGTCACATCACTGGGTGAATGTACAAACCTTTTCGGTTGCGTTGGTGCAACTAGTTAAATACACCAACTGGCGCCTCTTAAAGTCAAATCGTCGACATTATACATGTCGGACCTTTTTCACTTATTTTTTCAAACAAATCTCACATTAACATGAGAACACCAAAGAACAAGTAACGAAAAGGGACACTAAAAAATCTCGGCGTTGACAGTGGCGACTCTCTTTGGGGACTCCGAAGAAGAGGGCTTAAGCCGCTATTACAAGCTTTTCAAATCTGTTATATGCTTGAGTGTGAATGGTGCATTTACATTTATGATGAATGTGTACGAATGCATTTTATTTAGTGCACTATACTATATCTATCTGTGATATTAGTGCTTCACACATGTCATCATTTTCATAAAATGGTGAGACACGTTGTATGTGAATGTATGTTGTGTGGTTCCTCCATCAGGAGGCTATCCTGTCGGTGTTTGATTACTGGACTCGTAGGAAGAATAATTCCAACGGGGCTCAGGAAAGGCATCACCCAGATTCGCTCCAGTTGAAAGACCGGATTAACTTCCCATCAAGTAAATTGCGATGATCTGGGAACCTTCATGCCAAAAAGCCGTGAGAGAAACCCTAAGATAGGTCAACCTCTGATAAACCAAACGCAGAGGAAAGTCTCTTCATGCTTTCCATTTTCAATTACTTGTAAAAACATTTACTTGTAATTTTATTCCATGCTCATCTTTATATAATGAAAAATATGAAGATTATCTGTTCATGCATGTTATCAATTAACACCCGGTTTTGCAGGATAATATTCCTAAAACAGACATGTTATGGTAACATTTTACATTACCCTAATACTAAACTACATAAGTCTTTTGTTGGGAAATCATTGGGCCTGTTACCCGCTCAAAATCCAAAAAGGCCATGAGCCTACAACCAATCATGTCTTCGTCTGACCAGTCTAATCCCGTTTCTCGTGAAGAATTTGATGGATTAAGTTAGCAAATCAGAAATTTGGCTGTCTTGCTTAAAGAATTGCATTAGTCCACTCAGGGTACAAAGATGCCTCCATATACAAAATCCTCTACACAAGGAGGAACACAAGGTCTAGATAAGACAAATCTAGAACCTCTGTTGGATACGACCAACAAAGACCCTAAAAACACCCATCTCAAATGAGATCTAGACACCGATGATATCAGGAAGAAAGTAATCCAAATGGAGGAGACTATCCGTGTTCTCAAAGGGATTGGAACACATGGAAGTATTTCATATGCTGACCTTTGCATCTTCCCTGGTGTTCATTATCCAGAGAAATTCAAAACCCCTAATTTTGAAAAATATGACGGATTAGGGGATCCTTATACACATTTGAAAGTATTCATTGGAGAACTTGGGTCTTACACGGAAAATGAAAAGCTCAGAATGCAGCTGTTTCAGAAAAGTTTGACTTGAAAAGCCCGTTCATGGTATACCAGATTAGACAACTCAAAGATCCATAGCTGGGAAGAGCTGGCTCACACCTTCCTCACTCAATATAGTTTTTAATCTCAGATGGCTCCTGACCGGTACCAAATTACCAAGGTCAAGAAATAGTCTAATGAGTCTTTCAGAGAGTATGTTCAAAGGTGGAGGTGCCTTTCTGCTCAAGTTATTCCTTCCATAACGGAATCAGAAATGGTCATGACATTCATAGATGTACAGGAAGCTCCTTTTTATGAGAGTGTCTTAGCTAGTATTGGCAAACCATTCTCTGAAATGATCAAACACGGAGAGATGGCTGAAATGGGATTGAAGTCTGGTAAAATTCAAGACCTAGCCGCTCTTAAAGCTGTTGCTGAGCACATCTAGTCCGGATCTTATGGAAACAACCCCTGGAGGGTCCATAAAAATAAAGAGGAGGATGTTTCCTTGATACTACAAGGTCAAAAAGGCAATCAAAGCGTGCCTCTACAGAGGAGAAATTACTCCCCTTTTCAAGCACAATCTTCAAACCGTCCATTGCCTAAAGGTGGAGAAGTAAAGCGCCCTCGAACGTTCACACCCTTAGGGGACACGCTTGAGAATATTCTTGCTCTTCTGACTACTCAGAAGAAAATTACACATCTTCTTCTGCCAGCCAACCCTAATGGGAGGGGTTTTAATGCTACTCGGAAATGTGCTTATCATGCCGGGGCACCCGGACATGATACTCAAGATTGTTGGGCCTTGAAACACAAGATCCAAGATTTAATAGACAACGGTGAGATTGTGGTCACCAAACCAGATCAACCTCACGTGTAAGATAACCATCTTCCTCAACACAAAGAAGAAGAGGTCAACATGATCAATTGGAGCACTGGACAGAGTTCCAATTCTAATGTTGAATCATCCCAAACCCTCAAAGATGGTGTTGATAGATGGGATTATGCAAAGTTCCAGTTTACTATAGAACGAAAGATGAAAGCTCTTTGCAAGCAAATTGAGCAATTGGCAGAACTGGTGACCCATCAACATCAAGTCACACGCCAATTAATTAAGTAGGAGTATGCTTATCTCCTTCCTTTTTATTGTGAATGCTCCATCACCACCTTCAGAAAGTGAAGTATGGAGGATAAGGTTGCGAAGAGAGCTAATGCTAAAGCCCGTCGGGATTTTACCAATCAAAGGGAATTTACCTATCTTGGCCAATCTATGGAGGAGATATTGCAAATGTTGATCAATGATGGAAGAATTACCTTCCTTCTTCCTCTAATCAATCCTCATTCAGGACAGTTCAATTCTGATGAAGTGTGTCATTATCATTCACATTCTCGCGGCCACAGCACAGAAGAAGGCTGGGCACTCCGCCATCTCATTCAGAATCTTATTAATAGTGGTGTCCTGCAAATAGCAGATGATTACACTGTGCAACTCAAGGGTGGGAATGCATGTCCTACCAAATGGAAGGGATAAGTAGTAGTTATATCCGAAGTGGATGATGAGACTGTCAAAGTATTTCCCATAAAACAAATTCAACTCAAAGGAGCTGACAATCCTTTGGAAGTGGCCGCACCAGAGCCAATTTCTTTACCCTTCAGACCACAACATCTTGTTGTCAGCTTACACAAAGCTCCATGGAATTATGGATAAGCTAAAGGATCCACATCTCATATCTCTGCTACAGTGCCGAGGGAAAATCCATTGTATCTTCCTCAACGGGTTATGAAATCTACTTACGAAGCAAAGCGTAAGATTCCCATGGAGAAGAATGAAAAATTCCTCCGCACTATGTGCCACAATGAAGCCAAGGTGGTTTTAAGCTTACGAGAAGCTCCACACCAGATATCTATACTGGAATTGGTTTTCTCTTCCGAGGATCATCGAAAGATCTTATTGAAGGTTTAGGAAGAAGCCTACTTGCCAAAATCAGTGGATGTGGAAAAATTTCAACATCTGGTTGATCACATTTTTAACAACAATGTGATATCCTTCATCGATGATTTATATACCGCTTAGAAGGGACCGATCATTGCAAGCCATTACACATTACAGTTTTGTCTTCCGGGTATATGCTAGCTGGAGTTTTGATAGATGGAGGCTCATCTCTAAATATCTGTCCTTATGCCACCTTGGTGAAAATGAATGTCAATCTCAAGCGGATCCAAAGCAGCCATACGGTTATCAGAGCTTTTGATGGATCCCGACGAAATTCAGTTGGAAAGATTGAGTTGCCAATTGAGATTGGTCCAAATACATTCAATGTATCCTTCCACGTCCTCAAAATAGATTCAGGATACAACCTGCAATTGGGGAGACCATGGATACACATGGCTGGAACCGTTCCCTCCACGCTACATCAACAACTCAAATACATTATCAATAACAGTCTAGTCACTGTCAGCGCTGAGCCAGAATGTCTTGAACAAGGAACTCTACCAATCATCAGCTTCAATTCAGAAGTTGAACTGGCCAGTTTTCATACTCTGGAAGTGAGTACCACACAATACCATTCTATTGGAGCGCCACTTCCCGTACCCAAGATTTCTGCCGAGGTTATGTCGGCCACTCAAGAAATGATGTCATTGGATCATCAACCTAGACAAGGGCTTGGTAAAGATAAGCAGGGTATTAAGCACCCTATTCAAGTGTCCAGTCAAATTGGAACAACCGGACTAGGCTATTCTGCCAGTTCCAGTCACAGGAATCCTTATAAGCACAAACAGATTCCTCAGGCTTCCGCCTAATGGCGATTTTCTATACCTTTACCTCATGAGTTGATACAGTCTCCGGTAAAGGTGCCAGCCCATGTTGTGGCCATGCTATTTCCTAAACCAGTGCCAATCAAATCAAAAGAGGTGCTGATTCCTGATCCTGAAGTGGAAGAAAAGGAACGGAACCGTAAACATGACATTGCCTTGATGATGGCAGGCATACGTGTCATTGTTCATGATGAACATACAAACAGATACACCTCAGACGACGATTGCCCAGATGTCATGGTTATCATTCGGGAGAAGTAGGACAATGACGATCCTTCCATCACTGCAGTCCATCAGGACTTTTCCCTCGACAATTGGAGCAGCACTCCATGCATTGGTTGACGAGGGTAAAATGGGCAGAAAAATCCCTCTGCCCCAAAGATATCTTTAATTGCTTGCTTTTCTTTACAATATTAGCAGTTATTTTATCTAGTACATGCTAACACTTTTGTATGATCAAACAGTTGCATATATTAAATGAAAGCATATTTTGTTTCAGGACTCTGAATTTAGATGTTAATGTACTTGCTGATGAGGTGCCTTCTCTCCACAAGGGTTGTAACTTTGATGCAAAGTTGGACTCAGACTTGATGGATATACAAGAGGACATTGAGACGCCTCAGGAGATTAAGGAATGGGTCGCAGACAAACCCAAACCCAATCTTGATCAAACCACTTCTTTCAATCTTGGAACCTTAGAAAACCCTAAGCTAATCCAAATTGGTTCAGACCTTACCACAAATTAGCGGAATGACATGGTTGCACTATTAACTCAATTCCAGGATGTGTTTGTATGGTCTCATGAAGACATGGTTGGTTTGTCCACTGACATTGTTCTTCATCGCCTTCCCATTAAAGAAGGATTCAATCCAGTTAAGCAAAAATTCAGGCGATTGACACCTGAGTGGAGTTTAAAAGTTAAAGAAGAAATTGTGAAAGAATTTCAAGCTGGCATTAACATGGTGTCTACAGTTCCGGAGTGGATATCCAACATTGTTCCCGTGCCTAAACCAGGGGGAAAGGTGCGAGTCTACGTGGATTACCGGGATTTAAACAAAGCTTGCCTTAAAGATAACTTTCCCGTGCCATTTATCCACATTCTTATTGACAATACTGCTCAATATGGCATGTACTCCTTTGATAATTGCTTTGCAGGGTACGATTAAATTATGGTCGCTAAGGAGGACCATGAGAAAACTGCTTTCATCACGCCTTGGGAAACTTTTTTCTACAGACGGTTGTCATTCGACCTCATCAATGCCGGGGCAACCCATCAGCGAGCTATGATGGCTCTTTTCCACGATTTAATGCATAAGGAGATAGAGATCTACGTGGATGACATCATTATCAAATCTCGAAGGGAGGAGGACCACTTAGACCATCTCAAAAAGTTATTCAACAGGTTGCATAAGTACAACTTGAAGTTGAATCCAGCCAAGTGTGCCTTTGGTGTTAAGTCAGGTAAGTTGCTAGGTTTCCTAGTCTGCCACAAAGGGATTGAATTGGATCCTACCAAAATCCAGGCCATCAAGGAAATGCCCATTCCTCAGACAGAGAAGGAAATACAGGGATTTTGGGGAAGAATCAACTTTATTAGCAAGTTCATTTCTCAACTCACAGCAACCTGTGAGCCAATCTTCAAGCCGTTAAGGAAGAACTCCTCCATGAAATGGAATGATGAGTGTCACAAAGCCTTCCTCACAATCAAAGAGCAACTGAATAACGCTACTATTTTGGTACCTCCCAGGGATGATGTTCCCCTGTTCATGTAACTGTCCATTAATGATAATGCCATGGACTGTATGCTGGGGCAAAAAGACAATAGAGGCCAAGAATGAGCTATCTATTACCTCAACAAAAGATTCAGCATCAGTGAACACAAGTACACTCCAATCGAGAAGACTTATTGTTCTTTAGCATGAGCTACCATGAGGTTACAGCATTACCTCCATGGTCACACAACCCATCTCATATCCCACGTGGATCCTCTCAAGTATATGTTCAGTAATCCTATATTAAATTGTTGACTGTCCAGATGGCAGTTGATCCTACAACAATTTGACATCGTCTACGTGACGTAAAAGTTTGTCAAAGGTCAAGGAATTATGGATCAACTAGCCCCTGTACCTGCAGGGGACTACAAACCCTTGGAAACATACTTCCCCAATGAAGGGGTAATGACAGTTCAGCAACAACATCAGTACGATAAATGTCGTACGTGGAAAATGTATTTTGATGGAGCTGTTAACGCAGAAGGTTATGGAGTTGGAGCAGTTCTAGTTTGAGGTATGGGGGAGCAGTATCCCGTCGCCGTCAAAGTGTAGTTTGTCAGCACCAACAACACAGTTGAGTATGAAGGCTGTATCATGGGGCCAAAACTTGCCCGTTCAATGGGTGTCAGGCGATTAACTGTCTTTGGGGATTCCGAATTGGTAATCAGACAATCCATAAGAGTCTATCAAACCAAAGAATTACATTTGCTGCCTTACCATCAACAAGTTCTACAGATGGCTTTGGAGTTCAAAGAAATCTCCTTTCTACACATTCTTCGCAATAGGAATAATTTTGATAATGCATTAGCAACGTTGGCCTCCTTAGTTCACATACGTAATAAGGAAAACATGTCAAGCATCACGTTTGCTCTGGAAAAAGCCCCAGTCTATGGGAACTATATTGGAGAAGTATCGGATGAACTACCTCCCATCCACAACCCTTGGTATCAGCACATCAAGGAGTATCTATGAGATGGATCTACACCTGCTGAGGCGAGCCTAACTGAGAAGAGGCGGATTCATCGACATGCTATGAAATTCTACCTGAGCGGAGATGCACTCTATAAAAGAGATGCAGGATTAGGTCTCCTTAGATGTCTAGATAAAGACCAAGCTCAGAGACTCATAGATGAGATCCATGGTGGAGTATGTGGCCCTCACATGAGTGGACCCCTACTTGTCAAGAAGATCCTCAGAACAGGGCATTATTGGCTTACACTCAAAGCTAACTATGATGATCACGTCAAGAGGTGCTATCAATGCCAGATTCATGGAAATTCCATCCACTCCCCACCAAGGGAACTCCACAATATGAGTTTGCCACGGCCCTTCTCAATGTGGGGAATAGACGTGATCGGGCCCATCGAGCCCAAAGCCAGTAATGGACATCGATTCATATTCACCATGATCGACTACTTCACCAAATGGGTAGAAGCAGCTTCCTTCCCTGGGGGTTACTAAAGAAGTCATCATTACTTTCATCAGCAACAATGTTGTCTGTCGATATGGACAACCAGAGGTCATTATGTCAGACAATGCTAAGAACCTCAACAACAAAATGATGGAGGAGTTATGCAGAAAATTCCACATCAAACACCTTAACTCCATCATCTATCGTCCAAAGAGGAATGGTGTTGTTGAAGCGGCTAATAAAAACATCAAAAAGATCATGCAGAAAATGTCTGTCAATCACAAAGGATGGCCTGACCTCTTGCCTCTGACTTTATTAGCCTATAGAACTTCTACGTAGCATTTCCACCGGGCAACTCCTACCATTAGCCTATGGGATGGAAGTAGTGCTCCCCATAGAGGTGGAAATGGAATCCCTCCGAGTGTTGATGGATGCTCAGTTGGATGAAGACCAATGGGTAGAAGACAAGTATTACCAATTGTCTCTAATAGACGAAAGGCGAACCGCGACTATCTTCCATGGTCAGTTATATCAGCAAAGGATCGCACGATCCTACAATAGAAAAGTTCGACTACGGCAGTTTAAACAACATGACTTGGTTTTAAAGAAGATCATTGACAACCAAGATCAATCTAAGGGAAAATTTGCTCCTAACTAGGAAGGCCCATTTGTTGTCAAGGAGGTATTGACAGGAGGTGCTCTCAGATTATAGGAAATGGATGGTGATGAATTTCCACAGCTTATCAACTCGAACACCGTGAAACGGTACTATGTCTGAGGTTACCATCAAACAAACATCCTGGTTTTGATCATCCAATCACAAGTTATTCTGATTTTGAACCCTTTCTTTCTACATACTCTTCTGCCCCTCAACGAAACATACACTTCAAACCAGCAGCCTGGTCTCACCTCATTTCAAACCTTTCATACAATTTTGGTTATCCTGAAGATGGGATTAAACCTTTCACACTTGCAGTTTATCCTGAAGACGGGATTAAACTTTTCTACGCTTGCAGTTTGTCCTGAAGACGGGATCAAACTTTTCCATACCTATAGTTTATCCCCATTATGGGATCAAACTTTCTTCCCCCCGCAGTATAGCCTGCGCATGGGATTTACACTTCTCTTTGGCTACAATTCGTCCTGAGGGGCGAACTACGTCGACCTGATCTCCCAGATACCCGGGAGTACGTAGGCAACCATATTCTATATGCCCCGGTCCCAATAAACAAAAAACAACAAAAAAATTTCTGCCCTTTCTCTACAAAAACAAAAACCACAAAAATACTTCTACACCTATCTGCCTTTCACATTCAGCGTTGAACCTCTTACACCAGGTTCGAACTACGCAGACTTGATCTCCACTTCAATAGGAGTACGTAGGTAGTCATTTATAGTTCAGTCTAACCCCTACCAGAACAAAAATACTTGTCACATGGTACTGGGATCAACCTTTAATCTACCACATTTCATCGGTTTCAGACCAAAGGGATGGAATTACCCAACTTCTTCTCACAAATAGAGGATTCGGTGACCATCTAAGCTGCGGTTATGCCTCAAAGAGCAACACCAATCCATAATAGATGGAATTAACTAGGCTTCTCACAAATAGAAGTACTGGCGACCATCTGTGGTGCGGTCAATCTCAGAGAGGAAAAACCACCCTCCTCTCTACTTTTCCATATAGATACCAGTCCCAAGACGCCAAAGATGGTAGGGATATACAGAAATCAATGATCCGTTCTGAGAGATCTTACGACGTCTCAATGTCCACCTATCAAGGATAAGTTCAGAATGCATCAAGATCACAAGGCCCTGAAGAAACAGGCAAATATCAAGCAAGTATCAAGGCATAACTAAAAGGGAAGTGAATCAAAATATATTTCCATGCCATCATAATATTGTTTGATATATACATCTATGTTGTATATGACAAAATGGCTAAGCTAGTCTGTGCTAAAAAATACAAAGCTATCTATAGATCTGTGTGTATGCGGACTATCAGATCTAACATGGCATCCCTCTCTGAAGACGGAGGTAGCGCTGCAAGCTCAAGCCCAAGGGTATCTACACGAGCTAGCAGATCAGAGGCTAACTGCATGGTGGCATAATGCTCATCAATGTAAGCACTCATGTCGGCAAGACTGACAGTCATCTGGGATCTAACTGAAGTGTTGTCTGCAATGGCCACATCCCTAGCAGATAAGGCGGCATCCTTCTCTACAATCAATGCATCCCTGGCTGATCAAGCCTCATCCCTCTCTAACAGAGCTGCGTCTCTCCCATCAAGAGCTGTCAACATCGTAGCCCTAGCCTAATCTCTATCATAGGTCATCAGATGTAAGCTCTGCTCCAAATGTTGTGCTGAATACTGGGCAACAGTGGCACTCGGGGTGGGAGAATCCATCACAAATGCTGGCAGCCCAACAGTCAAGTCATCGATGGGAATATCAGCCTCCTCTATAGGCTCCTCATCGTTAGAATCAGTCTCCTGCACTGTGGATACTACTGCAGCCAATGCAGTCTCTGTCTCTGTCTCCATCCATGCGGAATACTCTGTAGAACAACCCGGATGACGGATAAAAAATCCAGCCAGCTCTCGTTGATCCCAGCAGACATACAACTTGGATTTATCCTCAGCTGATAAATGGTGTGAAGCGAAGCGCTGACTCACTGCCCCCTCATAAGGGTGAAAATCCTGAAACTGGTCAAACTGACACATCACGGCCAGTGGATGGTAAGTAATCATGCCCCTCAATCTAGCCAGAGGGAGATAATCCATGCCCGGAGCATGAGTAATGAAGCTGTAGGGTGAGCTAAGCCCTGAACACGGCAATATAGCAAACGGATCTCTCATCCCTGCCAGAAAATCTGACCAAGATGCAACATCTGTACACTCCGCAGGCTAAAAGGATTATGACATGGCTATATCATGGGTGAAACAAAACCCTTGTCGTCTAAATATACCAATCGATCTCAAGTATGACATAAACCACACATACAGCATGACCAAGCTACCTGTGAACACTCCTGTCGGATAAGTGCAGTAGTTTGTAGCTGACCTCAGAGTCTTTGCAATGATCATCGGTACAATGGTATGACCCTCCCTGAGAGCTCTCACTGCCATAATGACGCTGATATCTAACTCATCCATATACCGTGGCATGAAGACGTATGATAATACGCACAAAAGCAGTACATCCACCCTAGCTAAACGCCAATGATCCTCTGGTGTGGTGAAATCCCCGGAGTGCCATGCATAACTATCCTCAGAGCCAAATCTATCAAACAAAAAATGCTGGGATATTGCGTGGCTGGATGTAATCTCGTCCTGTACCACTCTACATCTCAAACCGGTGAGGGTCATGAACTGTCTGCTCATGTCTCCAATAGCCATATGCACGCAAGGTCTATCCAGCGGCAGCATCGTCAACTGTGCTACTCCTCCAAAGTGGAGTCAAATCCTACGTGGGTCCCACACCTCCGACTCACTCCAATTAGAGTTGCAAAGGAGGTGTCACAAGCTGAAAAGGCCAAATCAGGAGTAAAAATGCTACGCGATTGAGCGAAATAGCCTAAATTCCTGGTTTTGTACGGGTCAGAATTGAACTCCAGTCATCTCATTGGTATTTTCCTGAATACAGGGTATGCTATACCGATGAACTCAGCTTTCACAAATCATGTTCGGCAATACCCCACAAAGGTCCGATGTCGTCATTTGCAGGGTCACAACCCTAAACCTCCCCAGCAGGGGTTACAATGCCAAACCACAAAATGTTAAACCTCCCCGGTGGGGATTACAACGCCGAAGTTATCAACTGATGAAGTATCCCCGATGGGGGTCACAACGCACATCTTTCAAACATCTACGTATCCCCGGTGGGGGTCACAACGCATATCCTTCAATCATCCACGTATCCCCGACGGGGGTTACAATGCAATGTAACCATTGATACACACATCAATGAAGGTCAAGCAAGCTTGACGTCATGTCAGCCGATGGTAAGTAAGCTCATCAAAGCAACTTATACAAGTATCCCCGGCGGAGGTTACAACGCAATGCGACCATTGACACATACATCAATGAAGGTCAAGCAACCATGACAATGCACCCAGCAAGGATCTATTCGGTGATACACATATCATTGAAGGTCAGGAAACTCTAATGGCGACAGACTGTTGGCAGTAACTTCGACAGAATGAGGGAATATGTTATACACATCCTCAAACAGACAAAGCTTTATCCCCACAGATCTCTTGTACACAAGAGGTACCTCTATGGAATATAAGCCAGTGTCTAGGATTCAAGACTTTGGTGATAGCCCCAATGTTAACATCCTTGAAGACTTGGATCGCATGTCCAAGCCATCACTGATTGTCATCCCGACAGGATTACCAGGTAATCGACAATCATTTCCATCATGCATCATGTTGCTGCATATAACATCATGTTTACCTTACTTGCATTTCAAGTGTCTAGGATTCTTTATCCTATTCATGCCTTGCATTGCATGAATATGATAAAAAGGAGCATTTGTACACTTTAAATTTTTTCTGCGCTTCATTCATCGACATTTCAGGAGGGCGATTAAATCTTCGGAGATAACCACGAAGAAAACTTACATCCATTCCGGATACTATCGGAAATCAATCCCAAAACCCGGGACACACACCGGGAACATCATTTCCATCCCCGAAACACACACCGGAAGGATCATTTCCAACCTCGGAGATAACCCCGAGTTTCGTCCTTGGCGATAACCCCAAGGAGTGCTGTTGCAGTTTCGGCGATAACTCCAAAAATGCTTTTTTCAAATACATGCTATCAGCTTCAAGCTCAGACCTTCTGCCGAGGAACTCATACCTCAGACCCAGAGCTAACACCGGGCAGACAGGCACTCTCTCACAAGATGACATTGTTGCATACAAACAAGTAGTCCAATCTCAGATGTAACCCTGAGCAACGTCTGCTTTCAACTCAAACCGGCGATTACCCCGGCGAAGAGTCAAACATCATCTTGCCCCTTCAACACCTGCGCGTCATCTCAACACTTCATACATACATACATCCAACGATGTCCCATAAGAACCGAGGAGTTACAATCCCGAATGACTATTACGCGTGGCAGTACCTTGGATAGAATTTGAAGCTTGAAGACCATGGGCATGGACCCCTCTTCCTGACTTCGTACAACCTCTATTCCATGTTATTTCGTAATTCTCGACACAAGCGGTCCGAAGACGGTCACATATACCTCATTCGGATGCTCGGATTGAAGTTCTGCAAGTTCAAGCAGACATTACAGTGCACGAGTGCATGTACTTTGAGACGACGGGACCCGTGAGGCTCGGATGCACCACGACCAGCCGCAGGTACAACCACGGTTGCCACAGGTGTACCTGCGGCCATCAGTCTATAAATATAGACCTTGGGGTCAGCCATTTAAAAGGGAGAAGGAGAGAGAAAGGCGAGGAAGCCCTGTCCAATTTACTCTGTACACACCCATATTGAGTGTTTCCTCATCTCTAAACATTTGTTAGCTCACTTATAGCTATCTTTTTATCTGGCGGGAGCTGATTGTTTATCCATATAGAGTCATAGAAGTCTACATTGGCAGCCCACTATAAGCCTTCTCACATTCTTTAAAGCCTTCTTCTCATATTAGCACACACTGTTATACACATTGAGAGTCATGTAGTGTGCGTTTGCCCGGACTTCGGTCCGTGGTTTTCATTTCTCTCTATATATATACTTATATATATGTATATATTTTATATATGGACTAACATTATCGAGTTATGCCTCGATTGAGCCTAGACTTATGTCTAGAGCGTTTATTTGCTTTATATATATATATATATATATATATATATATATATATATATATATATATATTTACATACTTATATATATAATTGTTGTGGATATATCGATGAGCCTGGATTTTACCGGTGCATTTACTTGCTTATATATATATATATATATATATATATATATATATATATATATATATATATATATATAAAATTGTTGTGGGACATATGTCGATGAGCCTAGATTTACATCCTATGCGTTTATTGCTATTATATATATATATTTATATTTTTGTCGTGCCTAGAGTTTACTTCGTGGTGGTTGATCATGTCCATATATATATATATATATATATATATATATATATATATATATATATATATTTATCCCTTTTATATATTTACATTTCCGATCCCCCATGGAGTTGCTTCATGGTGGTTGATCATGTCTATATATATATATATATATATTTACAACTTTTATATATATAGTTGCTTACTGCTTTCCATACAAACTTCATGGTGGTTGATCATGTGATAACAGATTCAGTTTACTAAATCTAGATTCGGTTCCCATGATGGACCTTTTTCATTGTGTGAATGAAATTTTGTACATTATTTTTACAAAGGTCTCGAATTTCCTTGGATGGGTCATTATATCCATGAGGAGTTCGACACTGCTGTATATTATTTTCTCAAAGATGCTTCGCATCTCGAAAATAAAAGCAAACAAGTCGAACATTTAATGATAAAATTGAAGTATCAAAGGCCTAAATTACTATTGAGCACAGGGTTTGAAAAACCTCTTTTTATAAAACTTCATTACTATATCTTGCTTAAAACTGAATTTTTCTACAAATTCAAACCCTTTGTATATAGGTGCGAACGCGGTGTAGCACTACTTCCAAATAATTTCACATTGATCCATACACACATACACACACACACACACACATTCATATAACATTTTCTTTGAAAATTGGCGGTCACCGTGGCAACACGGATGTCGGGGGGTGCCTAACACTTCCCTCCACATAATCAAGCCCCCGGACCCAAATGAATCTCGGTTTCACAGACCTATTTAGCAGTGTTACATCACTAGGTCAGTGTGCAAACCTTTTCGGTTGCGTTGGTGCAACTAGTTAAATACACCAATTGGCGACTTTTAAAGTCAAATCGTCGACATTATACATGTCGAACCTTTTTCACTTGTTTTTTCAAACAAATCTCATATTAACATGAGAACACCAAAGAACAAGTAACGAAAAGGGACACTAAAAAATCACGACGTTGACAACACCTCGGTATTAATTCCTTCATTTATAACCACATAAATAAATCCATCATTTATATCCACATCAAATAAATATTTCCTTATCATATAAATCAATAATTAATTATTCACAAATAATATTACAGAATCACAATTATGACAACCAGGCCATTCCAAGGAAAGAGGGGGCTTTCCAATAAGGATTTCTCCTTACTGGCGCGCAATTAGGTGACCAAACCTCTCCTTGACAGAACTTTCTAGACATTGCCAATAATGCTATCTAATAATATTATTCAAATAGTATGAATTATTGATCAATGGTCATGATCATACCAAACAACAATTCATCTTTGCACCCTTGGCCGAAGAGAACGCATGGTTATTATCATACCAACATCTATCCATCAATGCACTACGGGCTAATGAGGACTTTTACCACATCATTTGTAACATTATAGGTCATGATTACACCGAATAATCCCTGATCATAATCATACCAATCAACAGTCCGTCTATGCACTATGGGCCAAAGATGACTTTCATCACAATATGAGCATGAAGATGTTGACAATGATATATTAATTCAATTAAATGAGAACAAGGATAAATTTTTAAAGACTTATAATTTAATTTATCCAGAATTCAATAATGTCCAAATTGTCAACATGATACTGCTTTGTGGAGTAAAATTCAAGAAAAATATTGTATCAAAAATGATTTGAACATAAAAGAAATTAATTTTTGTCATGAATAGTACCCCGGGTGAATAGTACTCGAGTGAATAGTATCCCGTGAATAGTACTTCGTGAATAGTAATTTGAGAATAGTACCCCGTGAATAGTACTTCGTGAATAGTACCCTATGAATAGTATTTTGTGAATAGTATCCCATAAATAGTACTTCAAGAATAGTACCGTATTTATGAATACTGCACATGAATAGTACTATGTGAATAGTACCGTACGTATGAATAGTGTCGTATAAATAAATAGTACCCATGAATAGTACTCCAGCATGAAAAACTTAAAATTTAACAAGAATGTTCAGAAAAATATCCTTATGAAACGATACTAGATGAAGCGCAAATTTCAAGGATATTCTACTAATTTTACGGAGTATGGAAGCAATACTTTAATAAAATGAGTGTAAAATTAGGAATACGAAACGAAATAATATTACTTACATACTACAGAGTATGGAAGAAAATATTATTTCATACGAATATTGAACGAAATAAAATTCCTTACGAATAAAAAAATTAATATCGTAAGCGAATATGAAATAAATAATACCCTTTACCTCAGTAGAATACTGGATACTGCAATAGTGAAGTAGCAGAATACTCTTCTTCTTTCTCTCTATAGTTGCTCTTGTGAGTCTTAGTGAATTGGTAAGAATGGAAGAAGAAATAAGCTTCTATTTATAGGAAAACATAGTTTTGATAATTGCACATTTAGGGGCTTGAATTATTACAGTTTAGTACCTTCATCTTTGCCTCCATTTTTAATTTAGTCCTTCAAGTATTATCAATCTTGCACCACCTCTCCTAATAGTACATGCATGTGAACCAATAGTCCCATGCATGTGAACAAATAGTTATTTGCATGTGAACTAATAGCAATTAATTGCTCATTTATCTGATTAATTACTCGTTTGGACAATTTAACATCTAGAAATCAACTATTATCGAAATAAATGTCGATTTCCACTAACACTAATAATCCCAACATAATGAAAAAAATTTAATAACATTTATTCATCAATAATATAACTTGCAATATTAACAACCAGATCATTCCCAAGAAAGAGGGGGCTTTCCGATAAGGATTTCTCCCTATTAGCGCGCAATTAGGTGACCAAACACCTTTCCTCGACAGAACTTTCTAGACATTGTCAATAATGCAAATAATAATATGAATAACTTTGTCATCTAAATTATTTATTTAATTGTGACGCCCCAAAATCCGGTCTATCTTCACACCCAGATTCCGTACGTCACGAGTACATCAATCATCCAACATACATCATTATATACTCAAACATAACAACATACATTCTAACTTCCCAGGTTCTAAGACCTTATAGCTCCTTTCATTATAAATAATGATAATTACATTATTCTTTACATCTTACGCGAGTGACTTTCATCCGCCACTAAGGATACATAACTGTTCATTAAACTAATCTAAAGTTCATTTAACTTATTTTATATTACAAGTCTTCGCTTGATCTTCTCGCTCATCCACAATCTGATTGGCACTTCATTTGGATACCAATCAACTTGATCTTTACGGGATCCTTAAGTTCTTCTAACATCGTTCGCTGAAAATGTTTTCTCATTTAAAGCAAGTGTGAGCATTCAATTTCTCAGCAAGTCATAGCAGTTGAACAAACAACTTCAAGAATTCAAACATTCTTTTAAGACTTCAATAACCGAACAAGATTATGAAGCAGCTTGAATAATAGGAATAATCTCGATTCCTATCATTTTAAAATAATATTCACTTTCATTTTTAAATACATTCATTCTTTTACCTTTTTCATATACATTTTGTCTGGCTAGAATCATTAGTACAAACTTAACAATAACGGATCATGTATAAACAGATTATTCTCTTATTGAACAGTTAAATCACAAAATAGTTCATCGCATAGAAACACCGAAGTGTTCACATTGTGGCTCAAGGCCTCATACGTTCTACCACCTTGTACAAATATCGCACATTCGCACATAGACAGAACTTCTAAAGTTCAACATCTGAGAAGTTTTAGAAACTAGCTTTCATTTAAATTATGAATGAAGTTAGGAAACTTGCCTTACGCCCAACTACATCTTACGCCGAACTGCTCATTTCAATTCCTATAAAACACATAAGAAAACACCACATACACCAATTAGTCATACATCTTTGACTTATACATTAGTTTACTTAACTATACTTCTTAGGGTTCGCGTTCTTTCAACCTAAGTTGCGTACGCAACCACTTTCATTATCGTTCTATGGCTTCATGACATACGAAGATGTCTTACATATATGTTCATCATCTTTGATATTTTACATTCTTATATTCTTCTTATAACTTCTCTAGGACTCAGCTCTACTAGTAGTCCATATGATACTCTGAGTGGTTTCCCACAAACAACCAACAAACAAGTTCCCGTCTCATCTACACTGCTATCACAGTGAGTTAGATCGGTTACCAGTTTTGTATATACCTTCGCTCTTTGAAGGAATTATTTAGCCCAGCTCCCATATGTCAACTATCAAAGGTTACGATTGTAATACAACCTAAACTTATCTTAACTTATCCAAACCATTAACACTAAAACATTCGCCAAGTCAATTTCTTATTCCTTATGGCTTCCTGGCAATTAAATGCCACACCTCAGTATTCACTCTTTATCATCTAAGTCATACAGTCTTTTGTATACTCAGAACGATCATTCAAGTTAATCATTACTCAGTTTTGTTATGTTAACGTCATTGTCTTTAATTCCGTCTTTTACCATTCATGGTTTAATCCTTGATCTTCATCATCTTACGGTCAAACCATACACAGGGTGTAGGTTCTATCCGTTTAATATTTGCATACCCTCAACCTTCACGTCGGTTAAAGTGTTCAACGCTTACATTTTATTCTAACATTCTCATCCGACTCACATTCGGCTTCCATTAATCTTTTTACCGTTCATTACGGCTTTCTTTATACCATTCGTTATTCTTCCTTAATGTCGAAGCCATACAACAAAGTTATTCAACTTATCTACGTTATGTTCACGTTCATTACCTTTTTGGTCTTTTAATCTCTTTTGATCATTTCGTTCAACTTGTATTAAAGGTTTAACTTAAGTGTTACATTAGTTGAACATTATGTTCTTTATCTTCCCATACGTTTCCCCCAAGAGTTAAGTAGTTAAAATCTCTTCTCTGGCTTTTTTTCCACAATGGCATTTGCGGACGCCACTCTCCTTCTATCTCTCGCCTTAACTGTGCCGGTTTGTAGTACTGGCTCGGTGAGTGCATGTCAAGCACCACCTTCTCAGGCGGGGGTTGGCGCCACGGCGCCAAGCCCTAACCCTAGAAAATTTCTTCTAAGTGTTAACTTCATTTTGAGACGCTACTTCCCGATCTCATAACTCCTTCATTATAACTCAGAATGAAGTCGTTCCAAAGCCATTCTCTTCTTTATCTTATGTACTTTAATACCCCTCGGACAGAACTTCATTTTGAATCCATTAACGTGCCATTCGATTGGCTTGATCTTCACCATTCGTTCGTTTTACATTTTTAATGTTTTTCATTCGCTCGTCCTTAATCCGGTCATCCGAACTTGGAACTCGTTCGTTCTTGAGTCCACAACTCACATTTTCTATGTTCTCTTACATTCTTATGAAACCCTACATATTCGGGTTCATTTACTTACTTTCTAATTCTCGTTCGTCTTTTACGAAATTTTCTCCATAACTTCATTATAGCTAAGTTTTAATTCGTTCTTCATGAACGTTTCTACCGTTTCTAACCAAGCAATATGCATCAAACTTATACGCGATGGTTTTAAACTTGTCCATCAATAACAATTATCCTACGATGGTTTTAAATTTGTCCATCAACAACGTTCGTCGTGTTCTTCGCGTGTTCTTCGTGTTCTTCATTCGTTCTTCATTTTAATCGATATTTTGGATTACGATTTCACTTTTTATTAGAATTTGATGTTATAGAACATCATTCCTTACTTATTTCACCTACTTATTTATATAATCCACTCAGATCGTTCTAATTCATTACAAATCTTATACTTCCTTAAGAAATTTATTTACTAAACTTCAAATTCTTATTTTCTTTATTTCTCATGATTTCAGCCATATGAAATCAACCCTGACATCATCTACTTCTTATTCTCATTAATTTATGTTTTAAACATATAGGACATAAAGAGAACTTAAATTCGACTAGGTTTTAAGTTACCTCTCTTCTTTATTTTTCTTCTGCTAAACAAAGCCGGCGATTCGCAAGCTTTTCTATTTCACGAAAACTTTTGATCCGATCATTCATGCTCATGCTCTTCCTTCTCCCTCTTCATCTGAACCCTCTCTCTCTCTCTCTCTAGTTGTAGGATTTTCAAAATCTCATTTAAATGAATTAAGCTTACTATTTATAGAAAACCAAGGCTAGGGGTGTTTTAGTCATTTTGCCCCCCAACCTTCTTACTATTCACACCTCCTTACTATTCCTGACGTAAGTGTTAAGTTAACATAGCCCTTAAGTCTACTTAGCCTTTAAGTTTCGTGGTTCTGTCTTTCGGGTTTTCGTCCAACAATTTTAAAAACTGCGATTCTCGGAATCCAAATATTTTTGGATATTTCGTCTTTCCTTTACCTATTAACTTTTACGTATTCTTCGGATTTCTGAAAAACTAAAAAACACTTTTTGGTGTTAAGCGTTTTCCTTCACGTTTTCCCCTAACGTAGCTAAACGAATGAAAAGTATATAACAATACTTTTCGTCATTTTTATTTCGTCTAATTTCTGCACGTTTTTCTAGAAAAACTTTTATCGGTTTACTTAACTTTTCACAACATATTATCGTCAAATCTTTCGACGGAATGTCATTTCAACATACCAAACTCTCGAAAAGACTTAGGTTTTTCAAACCTTAACCCTTAGGTTTCGTCGGGTGAATAATGCCTATTTCGTCTTTTTCCCCAGAAATATTTTTGCTACCAGAAAATTTTCATTTTCGTCTTGAAAATTTGTATCCGTTCAATCTAGCTCGCAGCCAGAATCCTCCTGATTTAATAATCATCCTAGGTTCTAGAACGATTAATAAACACATAGTACATAATATTATTAATAAAATTCATTTTATTAATAACTAATTCTTTAAACTTAAATTCTGGAAAATCCGAATTTCCGGGTCGTTACATTAATAATATAAAATATTATACAGATGATACTGTGACAATAATTGAATCAATAATATGAGAGATACTATGCAGTAATTACTGTGGTAATAATTGAATAAAACTGAGTGACTGTAGACACTCGAAATTTTCTGCACATCTATTACTAACATTGCAGGAGGGCAGATTCGTCTTTCGAAGATAACCCTGGAAGACAGCTCATATTCATTCTGGATACCAACGGAAGTTTAGTCTCAACCCCGGAACACACACTGGGAGTATCAGTTCCAACCTCGGAGATAACCCCAAGGAATGCCGTTGTAGTTCCGGCGATAACCCCGGAAATGCTTGTTCCAAATGCATGCAATCAGCTTCAACCTCGGAACTCCCGCCGAGGCACTCATTCCAAAGACCCAGAGATAACACCGGGAAGACAAGCACACTTAAAGATGACCTTCAGAAATTTAAACACTTGCAGCAGTGCAATCTCAGAGATAACCCTGAGCAACGTCTGTTTTATCAGCCCAAACCGGAGATAACCCCGGTGAAGGGAAAAATCATCATCTTGACACCTCAACCCCAAATTGCGTTGTCTCAACATCTCACACATACATTTCTACACAACAATGTCCCACAAGAGCCAAGGAGTTCCAATCCCAAGTGACTATTACGCAGGGCGGCACACTGGAAAGAATTTGAAGCTTGAAGACCATGGGCATGGTCCCCTCTTCTTGACTTCGTAAAACCTCTAATCACATGTCATTGCGTAACTCTCAACAAAAGCAGTCCAAAAAAGGTCTTCTACACCTCAATCGGATGCTCGGATTGAAGTTCTATAAATTCGAGCGGACATCACAATGCACGAGTGCACGTGCTCGAGATAAGCAGGACTCATGGAGCAGGGCACCCGGCACCCTTGCAGTGCATCTGCGGCTATCGACAGTACACTATGACCACCTGACTCTATAAATATAGAGCTTGGGGTGGCCATAATTCAAGAGAAAAAGGCGACGAAGCCCTGTCAAATTTGCTCTATACACACCTCATATTGAGTGCTTTCTCATTTTAAACACATGTTAGCTCACATATAGCTATATTTTTATCGACGGGAGCTGAGTCTTCATCCATTTATTGTCATAGAAGTTTTCTTTGGCAGCCCACTGTAAGCGTTCTTACACATTATAAAGCCTTTCCCTTCATCTTTGCACACACTATTCTTCACATTGAGAGTCGTGTTGTGTGTGTATGCCCGGACTTTGGTCCGTGGTTTTCATTTATATCTGTATATATATACTTATATATGTATATATTTATATATATGGACTAACATTATCGAGTTATGCCTCGATTGAGCCTAGACTTATATCTGGAGCGTTTACTTTCTTATATATATATATATATATATATATATATGAATTATTTTCGGATTATGCCCGATGAGCCTGGATTTTATATCCGGTGTGTTTACTGCTTATATATATATTTTTTTTTTGTCAGGCCTGGAGTTTACTTCGTGGCCTTTTACTGCTTTATTTACATTATGTCCCGCCTAGAGTTTACTTCGTGGCGGTTGATCGTTTTTACTACTTTCTTTACATTTAGTCCCGCCTGGAGTTTACTTCGTGGCGGTTGACGATATTATTGCTTTATTTACATTTCCGATCTCCCATGGAGGTGCTACGTGGTGGTTGATCATGTCGTATATATATATATATATATATATATATATATATATATATATATATATATATATATATATTTACAAATTATATATATATAACTGCTTACTTCTTTTCATATAAACTACGACATCATGTAAGCCTAGGAATCATGTGATCACGGATTCAGTCCACTAAATCTAGATTCTTGTTCTCGTGATGGACATTTTCATTTATAATGACTTTGTAAATTATTCACTTGTTTGAATTTCCTTAGATGGCTTTCATGCCCATGAGGAGTTTGACACTTCTATATATTATTTTCTCGAAGATGCTTCGAAACTCAAAAAATAAAAGCAAACAAGCTGAACATTTAATAATAGAATGAAAGTATGAAAATGTCTCAATTACTATTGAGCACAGGGTTTGAAAAATCTATTTTATAAAACTTTACTGCTATATCATGTTTAAAATTGAATTTTTATATAAATTCAAACCCTTTGTATATAGGTGCGAACAAGGCCTCGCGCTACTTCCAAATAAATTACACATTTATCCATACACACGCACACATTCATATAACAGTTTCTTGAAAAGTGGAGGTCACCGTGGTAACACGGATGTCGGGGGGTGCCTAACACCTTCCCTCCGCATAATCAAGCCCCCAAACCTAAATGAATCTCATTTTCATAGACCTGTTTAGCAGTGTCACATCATTGGGTCAATGCGTAAACATTTTCTCCGTTGCGTTGGTGCAACTAGTTAAAAACACCAGCTGGCGACTCTTACAGTCAAATCGTCGACATATACATGTCGGACCTTTTTCACTTGTTTTTTCAAACAAATCTCATTGCTTTAATCTTCAAATGACCGAACTCTATGATTCTGATACATATGTTATTGGACCTGATCGTAGTATATCTTGTAGAATGTTGCTCATTGACTGGTTAAGACAACACTATGATTCTGAAGAGTGTTCATTGGATCTTCAATGTAGAACACCTATTCCTTCTCTTGTGCAGTGCTTCAACACTTCTGTTTGCCTCGACCGATGTTAGGAACTGATATATTAACTTCTTGTTCTGACCTCTTCTGAATTTCAAGACACATCAGATTTGTGGCATTCCCAGCTCTCTTTCTCCTTGTGATCTCCCATTCACTTATCATCAATGGTCTGACCCATGCTTAATCACTTTCGCCTTTTTCTTTATAAGTTGGCCAGTATCTCTGTGTAAAATTCATCAGTACCTGCTTTGTTTGGCAAACACTACGATCCTGTTTAATCCTAATATCGTTGTCTTCTGTTCCCTTGACAGCTAATGCACTTGCTGACTTTCTTTAGTCAGTCACTTTTACTGAAGTCTTCTTTTGATTGACTTGTGGAAGACTTCATCTTGAGTGGCTTCATAACTCAATCTGGATGTTGATTGTTTTGGTGCTTAGATCTTCTTGTTAGCTTGCATGCCATTCGTTGAGTGCTCTTTGGTTTCCTTCAGGTGGGATATATCTTTGCAACTTAGACTAGAGGCTTCATACTTTGGATATTCTGGGAGTGCTCATTTGTTGAGAATCATGTTGGCTCTACGATTCTGCCTTGGCATTGTGCGCACCTCTATTTAAGCCTTAGATCTGTAGACTACGATTAAGCTTTAGCTCTGCAGACACTATGATTCCGAGATTAGATTTTGACAATCTACGATTTCTATCTTCATGCTTGTTGTCCTCGTCTGATATGGCTCGACTACGATCTCTGCCTCTGATATGATTAGTAGAATCTACTACTTCAGGTGTGGCCTACGATTCTTGACTTGGCTTTGGCACATGCTCGGTCGGCTCTTAGACAGGTTGTCTCAACGATTTTGAACATGACTTCCTCAGCAGACTACGACTCTGAGTAAGTACTTCTCGATATACTACGATCCTTCCTCGTCTCTCCTGGCAGACTACGAACTTCGAGATCTACTATCTTGCAGACTACGATTCTGCCTTGATAGTTCTCGAGTTTTCCTTGACTCTCCTAGCAGACGACAATGCTGGTGCAATGTTCGACGATCAGACATGCCTATCTATTACATTATAAGATCAACCTAACAAGCTTGATCTTTCTATATTTATAGTCCTTGTACATCAATTCTCTTTAAGGACTTTACAAAGCTGTTTTGCTTATGTAGGATCAACCTAACATATTTGATCAATTCATTCTAGGTTCTTATACATATATTCCTATTATCTATCAAAGGACTTTACAACTTTCCTTAATGCAAGCATACTTGCATATTCATTCATTTATATCATAATCAAATCATATATAAATAGGAATAACATTCTTATGTATATTCCTAACATAGATTATGGTTCTATAATAGCAGAACTTGTCTGTGTTCGAACTTGTAGTGGTGCACTTCCAAGCTTATGACCTGCGCAGCTGCGCCGGTCTGTAGAAAACTCTGAGTGAGTTTGTGAAATTTGAATTTCAAGACATGTATATTAATGGTTAGTATGTGTAATAAAAATCATAATTAGTGTTCAAGCTGTCCGAGAATGGATAGTGATAGCAAAACATGAATTGGATGAGAATTAGTTATGAAATTAATTAACCTGGAATAAATATTGGTTAATTAAGTGATATTATGGAATATTATATTATAAAGCTTTGTGTGGCAGTGGCATGATGGTAAATTGAATCAAAAGAGTTAATTCGCTTACATAAGACGGTGAATTAATATGTGTTTTACATAAGAGGATGAAAGGAATATGTTAATTAAAATTTAATATTTTAAATATATTACATAGTATTGTAATATATAAAAGGGTTAATATTTGATAGATAAGTTATTAATAAAAGAAGAGAACCAATATAAGTATAAATAGATATTGGTTAGAGATTTATGCATTAAGTTAATATTTAAGTTATGGCTGACTGAAAATGTGTTGGGGCAATTTATGGAAGAAAAGGAATTAAAGAATTATAATATAATAACTAGTTTTGTACCTACTATTTATTTTAAGGAAAATGGTTATCTTAAATAAAGATGTTATGAGTATAAAATTCATAAAGCCTAATATAGTAGTTCTATATATTACAAGTGTGCAATTATTTAAAGTAAGCTAAATAATTTAGCATTAAGGTAAAGTGTGTCACACAAACTTTATATTAAATGAATATTAAAATATTGTGGATTGAGGGAAAAGCCAAACGTGGCCTAGACCCCTAATATTTTATTTATGAGATTATGAGTTTGAGTTATATAACTCTAGTAAGTGGGATAAATGAGCCTTGTGTGGCATGAGTATTAAAGTTAAATCAGACTAAAGGTTTAACTGGAATTATTATAAGAGAATTTATGAAAAGAGAATAAATGATTGATATTGATCATTGTGATATTTATGTGGGATAGAAAATAATGGGTTGAGAGTATCCAATTGAATTATATTTAGCCCAATTAAAATATTATTTGGACTAGCCCAATGTGTGACAACCCGAGAATTTAGAAAAATTTTAAAATCATAATTGATTGATTTAAGGTTCAATATTAGAACCTAGACAGAAAATAAGTGTATGGAATTGGCAGTACTGTTAAGGAATTTTAAGAATTTCAAAATTTTTGGACAAGACTTGAATAATTTGGTAGACTTTAAGTGATAGTCTGGTAATGAGGTATAAGATTTTGGTGGATTTAAAATCTTTTGGTAAAGATTATCAGGGTTAAGTATTTAAGTGTATACGAGTCGGTATATGTGAACTTATATGTGTACAGTGTTAGTTTATGTGAACAATTTGTGAATATAGATCAATTATTGATTAGATAAGTTACGTTCGTAACAAAACCTAAAGTTATATTAAGAATATCAAGGTTAAGTTAGAAAACACTAACGAAATGTTGGAAATCCTAACGATATGTTCGAAAACCCTAATTTTAGTTCCGGGAATTCGAAACCCTAATTCAAATATTCAAAACCCTAATTTGGGAATTCAAAAGCTAAGTATTAAAAGCTTAAGTGTAAATATGTGGGATATATTTGAAATATCCAAAATGCCCTTCAAGTTATAGGGGAAAAGACCAAAATACCCTTAGTAGATGTGAAATGACCTAAATGCCCTTTTGCTTATAACTTAAGCAAAAGATTTTAGCAAATCTTGGTGACTCACTATAATTGATATTGCCATGTGATCTAAATCTTTCCAAGATCAGATATATCTTTCCACCTTGCATACTTGGATTAATTGAATCAAAAATCAAAGACTTAAAAAATAAGAAATACTTACTTTACTTAGCATTCTCTCCAAGTCTTTTCTCTCTCTACAATTTCGAAATCTAGTGTGAGAGCGAGTGAAAAGTTGAGTCATGGTTAGTTCATAGCAAGCAAAAATCAGAATCCAAAGTTAGAAAACAAAGATCAAGCTTAGAAAGGTATAAACCCTAAAACTTAAAAATCATGTGATTTGATGTTAGAAGTTGTTAGTTATTGGTTAAAGTTATGTTATGAGATGTTATTTAGTGATCCAAGATGGTACATCAAGGATCCATAACATCTAGGTGTTAGAAAATCAAGTTTTAAAAACTGGTCAAGAACCCTAAAATGTTGTCTGACAAGCCAATGTCAGGGATCTTAGATTCTTGTGTATTAAAGATTTATGGTGTTTAAAGTTATAGATATGTAGTATGCTATGTTGTCTTTGATCTGAAACTTGAATCAAGCCCAGATCATGTGTAGATCAAAAGTAATTAAGGGTCAAAGGTCAGACCATGACCGAACGAATCTGGGTAACCCAGATTTATCCAGAAAAATCTGACAAGCACTTTCAAGGCCTCTGATCATGCAAATGTTTTATGTTTTGACCAATTTGTTGTTTCGATCTTGTAGACTGGTATAAGTACTACACGATCAAGCCTTTAGATCACCCAGAAAGTACATAGAATCAAAGATAATTAAGGTCAAACAAGCGTTGGCCGACTGCCTTATGAAGAAATCTGGGAAACCCAGATTTCTCAAGAACAGTTTCTGAGTCCTAGTTTGACCGGCTTTAATCTCTCAACTGTTATGTTGTTTGACTAATTTGGTGTTATTTACATGTTCCTTGATATGTGAACTACAGGTTTGAAGCATTAGAACATAAAACAAATGGACAGAACCCTAAGATTTGTGAGCCACAAAGTGTGTACTCGAAGTCATGCGGGTTTCGGGTAACCCGAAAACCCAAAGAAGCCCTCGACAACAACTTTGCAAGCTTGGATCTTGCAACTGTTATATTTAATGACTTAGATGATGATTTATTCTTGTAGTATTATATAAAAACTACAAGATCAATGTCTTAGATATCTCAGAAACCTTAAAATCAAAGATTTATCATTGGTCAAACTAGGTACCTTAGTGACTGGCCATGAATGATCTGACATGCTCAAGAACACCTATAGCGACGGTTCTGTCGCTATAGGGCCCTTTATCGACAGTTATTTTTCAAAAATGAATTAATTTATTAAATAAATAGAAAAAAATGGGTTTTAATTATTAAAAATACATAATAAATTTCTAAAAATAATTTTAAAGTCCGAAAATTAGTTTTAGTTATTTAGAGTATATTTCATAAATATTTAATATTTTTGGAATATAAATGGTATTTAATTTATTTAATAAAATATTAAATAAATTATTTAAAAAATGATTTTAATACTTGAAAAATCATGAAAAATTATATTATGGTGTTAGAAAATATTTTAAGTTATTTTAATAACTTTTGGTATTATGTGATGAATTTCATTAATAAATTTATATTAATGGTGATTAATTTATTTAATGAATATATTAAATAAATTATGGAAAATTATAATTAATGTTGTAAAAATTATATAAAAATGATTTAAGTGTTATAAAAATATTCTAAGTTATAAAATATAACTTTTGATATATTGTCATGAAAATATTAATATTTTAATATTAATACCAATTATCTGGATAATGGATTTAATTGTTTAACAATCATATAAATATGATTTTAAAGTATTAAAATACTTTGTGATATTATAAATATATTATAATATTATGATATGATTTTCATTAATATTTAATATTAAATAAATATTAATGATAATAGAATAATGTGGTATTTATATAATATAAATACGATATAAATGATTGAAAAATCATGATAAATGGTAATAATTATCTGAAAATTATTACAAGCCTTTGAAAATTATTTTGATCGATAATAAAATTATCGAAGATAATTGTTAAGTGTTTAGGCAGAGTTTAATTAAACTTAGACTCGATAATTGTCCGACTAGACTGTCGGGATGTTAGAATTGAGTTGGGTTCAACACAAATAGAAATAGTTTGACTTGATACCGAGTCTTAGGTGTGTCATAGACTGATAGGATTATGTGTTGTGTTTAGGATTATTTTTTTTATATATATAATAGTATTATACTATGATGATATTATTCTAATGTGGAGATCTATATTACTAATATTAGGTCTTCGGATAAAGCGATATAAATTGTGTAACGGTAATCGACCGAACATGCAAGTTCCTAAACTTGAACTTCTAATTATTGTGCAAGTTTTTCTTAACTCGGCCTCGAGTTGTTTCATTCAAATATGTTTGTGGTTAATCATTTCTGATTGCCATGTCTAAGAATTATTAAATCGCACTCTGTACATACTGCATGTATTCATCAGGTATGAAAGGCTGATCACCTTCATTACCATTCGGTCTAGATATAATTACTATGTTCATGTTCAATGTTCGTTCAGTCATAAAAAATTTGTTCATGCTAATTCATAACTATATTGTTGAATTATAGCCAGCTTATTATTCAAATTCTTTCAATCATGATATATCCTTAAATAAACTTATACTTGCTTGGAAAACTTATGCTCACCCTTGCTATATCATGATAAAACATTACAGATTAAGGAGAATACGCCGGATACAAGGAAAGGTTAAAGACAGTTCTAGCTGTAAGTTTATGTGTGCTGCTAAATTTGTATAAGTATTGTATATTAATGTTGTTGTAAGTCAAATAAGTTATAAACTGTGTATAAAGTGAAGGTTCTCAACCTTGGGGAAATAGTGTGTAATATTTTATGTATAAACAATTTATGTTTATATCTTCCGCAATAGTTATAGAATTAGTACACCAGATCCGTGGTGATTTGGGACCCAGATTTGGGGATGCTACACAATGTACATGGGATATAAGATTATATTGGTGTATATTTAAAATATAAGTATACTTCTTATATGTGGGTATGTACATATATATGTGTGTATATGTGCCCATAACTTAATTTAAGGTAGTAATGATAAGTCATTATAATTGATTTAATAAGCCCAAAAGGAAATAACTTTAGTAGAATGAGGACCCTTTTACTAATAAGTAAGGAAGAAATAGAGCTTGTCCCATTTTCTGTGTCCAAAAACTTTTTAGCCGTGATAGGCCATTGGCCTATACTATTTTATGGTTGCTGAGAAAATGATAAAGGCTAGATATAACAGATGATGGCTAGAAGAATGGAGGGGAGGGAGCAGGTAATTACTTTTCACCAAATTCTCTTTGTCCAACATCTTCTTCTTCTTCCTGCTAGTTTGAAATTTTGGGCAAAGCTAATGTCTGTGTATTGAAATCTCCATAAATAGAGCTCCTTCTTTTCTTTTCCCGTTTGCTGAGTATCTAAGAAATTGCTAGAGAGAGTAAGTTGAATTGGAGAGCAATTAGAGGATTGAAGAGCTATAGTTAGCAAATTCAAGCAATCAAGAGGTAATAATACTCACATATATGCTCTTGATTTTTGAGTTTTGAAATTTCTTAGTAATAACAAGAATTACTTGTGACGTCCTCAAATTCGGGTATCTTCCAACCCGACATATGGTGCTACACGGTACTCATAATCATACATTCATTCCATTGAAACCACAACACAATAAATATATCTACAATCTTTTTATTATAATCATAGTAAAATCCTTTTCCAGGTTCATAAACCGATTACATCATTTGTTGTTCATAAGTATAATACATACAACCATACTAGTCTATTACAGGATATTTAACTATCCATCTTAGCCTTGCCTTTATCTCTCTTAGAACTCTCAGTACGTTCGGCCTTAGCTGCAATCATATAATTCAAGCAAGAAGTGAGCATAAGTAGCCCAACAAGTCTAACAAAGGATAATATCAATACCACATTCGAGAATTATACGATTATTTTCCAGAACTGAACAAATAGTCATGAAGTACTGTGAAACATTTACTAGTACTTATCAATTTATAACATCAATTCCATAGTATAAAATAGCTTAGGAATTCTGAACCGGTCAAAAGACCATGAACATACTCTTTTCGTTTTCATTCATGAAAAGAACATCACAGCACCAAGGCCGTACATCCGACATTTCTTACGAGCACTTCTAGGTGATCAGCCTATAGTACTCTATGTTGATCAACATTCATCCGTTAAAACGTATTTACATTTAAGATTTGACAAACTCACGTGCCCATCGAATAAATGATAAAAAATACTTTTGTTTGTTCTTAGACAAACATACTTTTGAATCCATACCAAATACTTGGCATAGGATAGCGTTATCATTTCTATATAGAATGATATATATACAAATCAATATAACTCTTAAGAATAGTGTAACGACCCCAAAATTCATACAATAATATTCTCCTTCTCAATCGTTAACAATACAACTTTAATCTATCTTTACATCATTATTCGATATTAAAATCATTAAAAATGCCGAATATTTAAAACTTTTATACATTTCCTTCTATATTGCCCTAAATCGCAACCTTTACATTACATCTCTTCGATTCAAATTTATATCATGAATCATTACAACAAAATGACTATACAAAGTCTTACATCATAAATAGATATTCATATACACCGGATAGCTCAACTTACAATTCAACAACATGTTACATTCAAAATATTAAATACATTTCTCATAAAACATAAGTAATCTTCGTGAATATGGATCTCTATAATTCACTTAGCATATATCCTTACCTTGAAATCTTGACATGAAAAAATTATTATATGCAAGAGTGAGCTCGACAGCTCAGCAAGTTCTAACAGTTTTCATGTATCACCAATTTTACAATTATACTATGAATTAAAAATCAATTTGATAGTTTCAAAAGCCATTTTTCAGAAATTAATTCACAGAAAATCATATGAACAAAATTCCTCTTGTTTATCAAAATTACATGGATTGAATTGCTAGAACAACCATATAACTCATAATATATCATAATATAACCTATATTACACATAACTCATGCTCACATCAAAGATTTAAGAACAGTTTTCAACATAACTTCATAATCAAACACTATAAACATGATTTCATCATGTTCGTCATATCTTTGTGAATTAAAACTTTTGAACAACTATAAAAATCTTATGTAAGCGTATATACACACACACACACACACACACATCCCATTCACAAAATTATGAAGTTTCACCAAAAGATTTTTACATAGAACTCTAAAACTATGAAAACATAGAAGAACATGATTTTTAAAACTTGTTTTTACAACAATTGTATTGTGAAAATCCTTTCATGGCATATAATCACATATGAAAATATATGAACATTGTGAGACCCCAAATTTTATGAAATGAAAGTATTCAATTTTCTTATAATTATTATGTTATTTAGTAAATGGTTAAATTAATAAATGTTATAGTTGTGAGTAATATTTACAAATTTTGCAAAGTAAGCAAGCGGTTATATAATATTTGATTGGTCGGGGAATATTCATTTTAATAGGGAATATCGTACGATGGCACAATCATTGGTGGACCCCACAATGGAAGTATTATCGTAGTTAGAAAACGATAAAATTATCTTTTATAAAAATAACGGTGAAAGTGTTACCAATTAAAACCGCTGAACTACCCGATAGTAAAAGTACGAGAATACGTGTGGTTGCAGCAGAGTACACGATATTGATTATTGATGCTTACGTCGTAAGTCACTCGCTTATACTCAATTATTGCTACAAAGAATTGTCTTTGATCATATCTCTCATATTATTGATTCAATTATTATCACAAGATCATCTCGCATAATATGTTATATTATTAAATCAATAATTGAGATGATAAAGTTATTCATATTATTATTTGCAATATTGATAATGTCTAGAAGTTATGTCAAGGAGAGGTTTGGTCACCTAATTGCGCGCCAATAAGGAGAAATCCTTTTCTGAAAGCCCCCTCTTTCCTGGGAACGACCTAGTTGTTAAATATTGAGAGTTATAATATTAATGATGAATAAGTTCGTGTTGATTAAAGATGAAATTAGTAGTTCCATTGTGTGGGAATTATTAGTGTTAGTGGAAATCGACATTTATTTCGATAATAATTGATGTCTGGAGGTTATATTGACCAATTGGGTAATTAATCGGATAAATGAGAAATTAATTACTATTGATTCACATGTTTATAACTATTTGTTCACATGTGTGTACGATTGATTCACATTCATTTACTATTAGGGGTATTGGTGCAAGATTGATAATACTTGCATGACTAAGTTAAAAATGGAGGTATAGATGGAGGTACTATACTGTAATTCATATTTTCACATGTCTAGAACTATTGAGTCACATGATTTACTATTGATTCACATGATTTACTATTAGGGGAGGTGGTCCAAGTTTGATAATACTTGCAGGACTAAATTAAAAATGAAGAAAAAGAGGGAGGTATTATACTATAATATTTCGAGCCCCAAAATGTGCAATTATGAAAACTATATTTTCCTATAAATAGAAGCTCATTCCTTCATTATTTTTCACCAATTAACTAAAGTTATAGAGCAATTATTATAGAGAGAAATTATAGAGAAAAAGAAGAAGAGAAGTCTGCTACCTCACTATTCTAGTATCCAGTCTTCTTCTGAGGTAAGGGATATTATTATTATAGTAAGGGGTATTATTTCTTTTGTATTCATGAAGAGAGATATTGCTATTCCATTCCTTATTATTCTATTGGAATAACCTGTATACACGGACTGCCGTATACATAGTGAAATTCTTCTGTTATTCCATTCTTTATTATTCTATTGGAATATCCTGTCTGTCCAGATTACGCATGACCTGGTTCCATTCTTTATTTTTCTGTTGGAATATCCTGTCTGTGCGTATTACGCATGACCTGGTTTCATTATTTATTGTTCTATTGGAATAACCTATCTATGCGGATTACACATGACCTGGTTCTATTATTTATTATTCTATTAGAATAACCTGTCTGTGCAGTCTATCACATGCCTGGTGAATTCTTCTGTTATTCCATTCTTTATTATTCTATTGGGAATAACCTGTCTGTGCGGTCTATTGCATGTCTGGTGAATTCTTTTGTTATTCCAGTCTTTATTATTCTATTGGAATAACCTGTCTATGTGGACTACCGCATGCATGGTGAATGATCCTTCATTTTCATTCTTTATTAAATTGTGGAAATGATCTATCTACGTGGATTACTGCATGGCGGATGAAAATCCATTTGCAGTTTTGTATATTCTATTATACTTGTATGAGATATCATTTCTTTTATACTCGTCATGAAATATCATTTTCTTTGGTATTTTTCTTTTATGAATTACTATTCACGGGTTACTATTCACTCTAGTATTATTCACCCAGGTATTCGGGGGCAGTTTTCATGTCAGAGTACTATTCACGAGTTACTATTCACGGGTTACTATTCACCCAAATATTATTCACTCGGGTATTTGTGGTACTTTTCATGTCGTGGTAATATTCACGAGGTACTATTCCCGAAGTACTATTCATAGGGTACTATTGCGGGGTACTATTTACCCAAAAAATATATTTCTTTTCTGTCCAAATTATTTTTGGTATATGAATATTATTCTTGAATTTTACTCCACAAAGCAGTATCATGTTGACAATTTGGATATTTTTAAATTTTGGATAAATTTTAAGTCTTTAAAATTTATCCTTGATTTCATTTGATTAATGCTTATATCATTGTCATCATCCTCATGCTTATATTATGATGAAAGTCATCTTTGACTTACGTGCAAAGATGGACTGTTGATTATTGGTTTTACAATTGTATATCTTTGGCTTACGTGTAAAGATGGACTGTTGATTATTGGTTTTACAGTTGTATATCTTTGGCTTACGTGCAAAGATGGACTGTTGATTATTGGTCATACAGTTGTATATCTTTGGCTTACGTGCAAGGATGAGCTATTGATTGATGAGTATCTGATGAGTAGGTTTTATACCTATGAATCTGATATTATTAAACTTAATTATTGTTATCTTTAATTATTTTTTTAGTATTTTTTTATGTGTTTTGTGTTTATTTCTTGTAGGTTGGAGCTGGAGGGACAAATTGGTCATTTCGGAGAAGAAAAAGGTCAAAAAACATGAAAATTAGAGTTGAGTGGCATTTTTGTAATTACGTTGTCCTGGGCAAGCGTATAGGCGCTTGGAAATGGCTTGTGATGAGCGCCTAGGCGCTCATGTGCGGAAAAAGAAGAGATTTTCTATAGCCAAGTGGGTTTTTGAAGCCGAAAAGGAATCTGAATGAGGTGGGAGACTAATACAAATAGGAGAAGGCTTTAGCAAAGACGTATCACTTAATTTTTCAAGGGATTCGTAGAGAGAACAACGAAGAAAAACAGAAAGGAGAATTGCAAGGGCTGGAGATCAAAGAGAGAGTATTAGAGCAAATTCAAAGTTTCTTCTTCTCTTCTCTAGTTTCATCTTTTGTAATTATCTGGGATGTTTGGATTATTAATTTGGATGATGTTTTTCATTATTATTATTATGAACTAAATTTTCATTAAGATTGCAACGGAACTTGGTATGTAGTTTAAATTGATCATTCCCATTGAATGAAAGTTGGTTTTTATTGAATTGTTTATCATATCTTATGTTTATTGATTAATTGTTTGGCCAACAATTACTGTGATAATCTATATAAAATTGGAAGATGGAGTATAGATTGAGATCCTGGATTTATAACATTTGTTCATATTAATCGAATATGGTTAATATGATTAGCATGTAGGATAGGAATATACCTATGTGTCTTTTGTATCCATTGAAAGAATTTGTGCGTAAAACCTTCATTAATTTGATTCGCATAGGAATATAGTGAGTTGATTAACTGGGGTGTTCCTTGTAATTCCGCGTCTTAAAGATTGGATTTAGGAGGATTTGTTCATGTGTCTTTGGAAGAAGTGCGTGAATTTTATAAAGCATTCTTGGATAATGATTCATATTAATTAATTGATTTAAATGGGAAGTAATTGGTTTAAATGAAATACCAAGGGAAGTTGTAATCTTAACCTATTAAATCTGCAGTTATTCTTGTGAAATTCTGATTTTAGTTATTAGTTTTGTTAAGTTTATTTTTTTTAAATCACAAACAATATTTCGTAGTTTAAAATAGGATTAATTGCATTGGAATTAGTAATTGATAAATATTAGTCTATTTCCTCGTGGAAACGATATCGTTGCTTGCTGAATATTACAATTGAACGCGTATACTTGCGTGTTAAAGTGCTATTAAGAAATTAGGCAACAAGTTTTTGGCGCCGTTGCAGGGGAAATTAGTTTAATATTTTGTCATTATTAATTTTGATAGAGTTAATCTTAATTTAAACCTTTTCTTTTCTTTTCTGTTATATTCAGGTGTTCTTGACTAGTGTATGCATACGCGATTGAAGAAGCCTGATTTATTGCCTCACGAGGACGAAATCGAGAAAAAATTTTAGCGGTTGCGTAAGTGGGTTAAAGAAACCAAAGAGGCACTTGATAAGAAAGATACTATGGCTGAAGAAGAGCAAAAAGCACTACGGGATTATGCTACGCCGCAGGTTACTAAAATTCAGTTGAGTATTACGAGGCCTGCCATTACTACTACAAGTTTTAAGATAAAATCGGGGATAATACAGATGATTCAAAATTCATGTCAGTTTGGAGGGTTACCGAATGATGATCTGAACGATCACATAGTCAGCTTTATAGAAATATGCGATACTTTCAAGTACAATAATGTGTCAGAGGATGCAATAAGGCTAAGGCTATTTTCATTTACTCTCAAAGATAAGGCTAAGAGTTGGCTCCATTCACTACCACCAGGCTCGATTACTACGTGGAATGACTTAGCCCAAAAAATTCTTGCAAAGTTTTTCCCGTCTGCAAAAACAGCAAAGTTGCGGAGCGATATCTTCTCTTTCATTCAGCACCATTCAGAATCACTATATGAAGCTTGGGAGAGATTCAAAGACTCATTGCGAAAATGTCCACACCATGGGATTCCTAAATGGCTTCAGGTGCAAACTTTTTATAACGGTTTATTTAAAGATGTTGAGATCGAGTATAGATGCTGCAATGGGAGGAGCTATTATGGCCAAGAATTGTGATGAGGGGTATTAGTTGCTTGAAACCATGGCAACTAATAATTATAAGTGGCCAACAGCAAGAATGGCTCAGCTAAGGACAGTCCGGGTGTATGAAGTGGATGCGATGACAACATTGTCAGCTCAAGTGACAGCTCAGATTTCTGCTCTTACAAAGAAGATAGATGCACTTGGGGTACAACCAGTTCAGAAAATGGAAACGATCTATGAAATATGTGTGGGCTGCCACTCAAGTGATCAATGTGCAATAAATCCTGAGTCAGTCCAGTTTGTTTCCAGTTATAACAGGCAGCATGGCACTTATCCAAACAACTACAATCCAGGAGTGAGAAACCACCCGAATTTTTCTTGGAGTAATAATCAGTCACATGCTCAAGCACAAGCTCCAAGGCAATCATATCCACCTAGATTTCAGCCACATCAACAATCTCAACAACACCCATAACCTCAACAACCTGATAAGCTATCACAAATGGAAGAATTGTTGGCAAGATTGGTAACTCAGTTTGAAGCCACAACGAAGAACCAATCAGTTGTAATAAAGAACCTTGAGAACCAAATTGGGCAGATAGCTAGTGCTTTGAATACTAGAACTCTAGGTTCTTTATCTAGTGATACAGAGAAAAATCCAAGGAATGATGGAAATGAGCAATGTAAGGCAGTTACACTCAGAAGTGGGAAGGAGTTGACTACAGATCTAGACGGACAAAAGAAAATAATTTCTGCTGAGGATGGTGAACAAGAGAGTGGAATTTTGGAAAGTAAATATGGGGAAAAAGTTATGAAAAAACAACAAGAAGATAAGCAAATAGCGTCTGCATTACCATTGTGTTGCTTCTCAAAGATTGCAAAAGCGAGAAATTAGATAGACAGCCAAATTTTAGAAGTGTTCAAAAGTCGCAAATCAACATTCCATTCGCAGATGGTTTAGAACAAATGCCTAGCTATCTTAAATTCATGAAAGATATTTTAGCAAGAAAGAGGAAGCTAGGGGAGTTCAAACTGCACTATCGATGAGAAGAATGTAAGCGCACTCGCAAAGAAAGTTACCACCGAAGTTGAAGGATCCGCGTAGCTTCACCATACCGTGCACCATTGGACCCTAGTTCTTTAACAGATGTTTGTGTGATTTTGGTGCGAGTATTAACTTGATGCCACTTTTGATCTACACTCAGTTGGGACTACCAGCACCAAAGCCAACAAATATATCTTTACAACTCGCAGATAGATTAGTGACATACCCTAGGGGCATTATGGAAGACATATTAGTGAAGGTGGACAAATTCATATTTCCAGCCGACTTCATTTTGTTGGACTATGAAGAGGATAAAGACATACCCATTATCCTCGGAAGACCATTTTTAGCCACTGAAAGGACATTAATTGATGTACAAAAGGGAGAGTTAACAATGAGAGTCCAAGATGAAGAAATAACTTTTAATGTTTTCAAGGCTATGAAATTTTCGAAGGGAGAGGAAGAGTGCTTTAGAGTTGATCTGATTGAAGAAGCAACTGGAGAGGTATTTAGTGAATCTGTGAATGAAGGCCCTCTTGAAACCGCATTGGTTAGTGAAAATTTATTTGATGATTCAACTGTGCTAGAATGGGTTCAAATGTTAGATTCAGCTCCGAAGTTCACTCGATGTTTGCAAAAATTTGAACCTCTAGATTATTGGGGAAAGCCAGATGAAAAGGTGAAATCATCCTTAGAAGAACCACCTACCTTGTAACTTAAGCCATTGCCTAACCATCTACGGTATGCCTACCTTGGTTCTTCTTCCTCTTTTCTAGTCATTATTTCTGCATCACTTGATAAGGTTCAAGAAGAAAAGCTACTAAGGGTACTTCGGCAATACAAGAATGCTCTTGGGTGGACTCTTGCAGATATCAAGGGGATAACCCCATCAATTTGTATGCATAAGATTTTGTTGGAAGATGAAGCAAAATCGACTATTGAACAACAACGAAGACTCAATCCCATCATGAAGGAAGTTGTCAAAAAGGAAATCATTAAATGGTTGGATGCAGGAATTATCTACCCTATCTCAGATAGCTCATGGGTAATTCCGGTTCAATGTGTGCCAAAGAAAGGGAGAATGACAGTAGTTGCAAATGAGCATATTGAATTGATCCCACTTAAGCGATTCACGGGTCAAGGTGTGTATGGATTACAAAAGTTGAATAAGGCCACTCGTAAGGACCATTTTCCTCTACCATTCATAGATCGGATGTTCGATAAGTTTGCGGTGGCATGAGTATTATTGTCTCTTGGATGGATACTCGTGTTATAACCTCGATTGCCATTGCATTCGAGGATCGTGAGAGAAGACAACATTCACATGCCCATATGGTACCTTTGCTTTTCGCAGAATGTCTTTTGGATTATGTAATGCGCCAATGACATTTCAATGGTGTATGATGGCTATTTTTTCCGATATGGTCGAACAAAATCTCGAGGTATTTATGGATGATTTTTTAGTTTTTGGGGATTCGTTTGATTGTTGTTTGGAAAATCTCACTCTCGTGCTCAAACGGTGTGTGGAAACGAATTTGGTTTTAAACTGGGAGAAATGTCATTTTATGGTGCACGAGGGAATAATCTTGGGTCATCGAGTGTCGTGAAAAGGTATTGAGGTTGATAGAGCTAAGATCGAAACCATTGAGAGCCTGCCACCACCTATTTCCGTAAAGGGTATTCGAAGTTTTTTGGGACACGCTGGTTTCTATAGAAGATTTATAAAAGACTTCTCTAAAATCACGAAACCACTTTGTAATCTTTTGGAGAAGGATGTCCCATTCAACTTTTATCAAGCATGTTTAGAAGCTTTTGATGTGTTGAAGAAGAAACTAGTTACCGCACCTATAATCATAGCGCCAGATTGGAGTATCCGAACTCAATTAATGTGTGATGCTAATACGACTTTGTGATGGCGCGATTCTTGGCCAACGAAAGGATTAAATTTTTTCACGCTATATACTATGCTAGTAAGACATTAACGGATGCCCAACTGAATTATACCACTACCGAGAAGGAGCTATTAGCAGTTGTTTATGCATTTGATAAATTTCGCTCATATTTTATTTGGACAAAGGTGATCGTGTTTACAGATCATTCAGCAATTAAGTACTTAATAGCAAAGAAAGACGTGAAGCTGAGATTAATTAGATGGGTATTATTGCTACAAGAGTTTGACTTGGAGATCCGGGACCGAAAAGGAATGTAAAAATCAAAGTTCTTGATCATTTACCACGATTAGAGAATTCAACTAAAAAAAAAATGACACAACAAATGATCAATGAATATTTTCCAGATGAACAACTATTTGCTGTAAGGATGGATACACCAGGGTATGCAGATTATGTAAATTTCATTATGAATAAGGTGTTTCCGCCAGATTTGACAAGTCAGCAGAAGAAGAAAGTTCTCCATGATGTGAAACAGTATTTATGGGATGAGCCATTTTTATTTAAATAGTGTGGCGATCAAGTAATAAGAAGGTGCATTCCAGAAGTTGAAATGGAGAATATTCTATACCAATGTCATGCATCTGACTATGGTGGACATTTTTGGGGAGAAAGAACGGCAGCTAAAGTGCTTCAATGTGGATTTTTCTGGCCAACATTCTTTAAGGATGCCCGTGTGTTTTCATTGAAATGTGACAGATGCCAAAGAGTTTGTAATATATCAAAGCGACACGAGATGCCACTTAATATGTTCCTAGAAGTCGAATTGTTTGATGTTTGGGGCATCGACTTCATGGGACCATTTCCATCATCTTTCAGTAACTCCTATATACTTCTAGCGGTGGACTACATTTTGAAGTGGGTAGAAGCTATAGCATCGCCCACCAATGATGCTAAGGTTGTGGTTAAGTTCATTCGGAAGAACATTTTCTCTAGATTCGGCACTCCTCGCGCAATCATTAGTGATGAAGGCACACACTTTTATAATAAGCAGTTCTCAGCTATTCTCACTAAGTACGGAGTCACTCATAAGATAGCTACTGCTTACCATCCACAAACAAGTGGTCAAGCTGAGGTATCTAACCGAGAAGTGAAACAAATCCTCGAGAAGATAGTGAATCCTAGTCGAAAAGATTGGGCTAGCAAGTTGGATGATGCTTTATGGGCATACCGTACAGCTTAGAAAACTACGATAGGGATGTCTCTGTACAGGTTAGTATATGGGAAGGCATGCCATCTTTCAGTTGAACTAGAACATAATGCTTATTGGGCAATTCAGAAGTTAAACTTTGATATGTCTGTTGTAGGAGAGAAACGCCTCTTACAATTGAACCAAATGGATGAATTCAGACTCCAATCGTACGAGAACGCGAAGTTATATAAAGAAAAGATTAAGAGGTGGCATGATGAGAAAATTCTGGAAAGAAAGTTTGAAGTAGGGCAAATAGTGCTATTATACAATTCAAGGCTTAAACTGTTTCCAGGAAAGTTGAAATCCCGTTGGTAAGGGCCATTTATCATTACAAAAGTTTATCCTCACGGAGCTGGGAGGTGGAAGACCCGGATGCCAAACATAACTTCAAAGTTAACGGTCAAAGATTGAAGCACTGCTATGGGGGTTGTGTTGATCGTGAAAAGACATCGGTCAACCTTGCTGATTAGAACAGAGAAGAAAGTCAGGCTGAAGACTATAAACCAAGCGCTAACTGGGAGGCACCCCAAGAACTTTTATTGTTATTTTTTATTTTTACTTTTATTATTTTTTATTTTATTTACTTTACTGTTAGTTTATTTAGTGGTTAAACTTTTATAGTTTAGGATTTGTTACACCCCTGACGTTCTCTAACATGATATTCAATTGATTGCAGGATAGGAAACAAGATTTCTTATTTGGCGGGTTTGACTAATGGCCACTACGACTACCCAGTCGGGGGTATCTCTCCCTATGAGTTTAGTGTCGCCAAATTTCACCCACCGGTGAGTCAAGGCGGGGTTACAAGGGGGCAATGCCCCCTGGAAGCCAAGCATTTCTGAGCTTAATAGATGAATGTCCATTTGTCAAAATCTCAAATTTCTAATCATTTCCTTCATTTTTAGTGTTATTGAATTGCTTAATGGTGTAGGGTATCTTGTTTTTGTTTTTCTTTCTTAGTATGTTAGTTTAGTTAATTATGTAGTTTATCTTAGTTTAGGGTTTTTAAAATAAGTCTTAATCTCCTATCGCCCACAAGGATGCTGTTTGGGCAAAATTTTAGGTATGTTTTTTTAATTGTGACAGATAATATTAATATAATATTCAAAGGATACTTATTTAGTAATGTTATTATTGTTGTTTTATTTGCAGAAACGGTATAGATGGGAGGACGCGCAGGCTTCAATGATATAGACATTATTTTGGCAGAAGTACGCGGTCCGCACCAAAGACAATTTGAATAAGAAAAGACAAAAGGCCCTTAACAATGCCGAGATCGACCATCCAAGCCAGGGAGAAGATTACATGCACGAGCATAGATCCTGGTGATGCACCCAGGCCATATGGGCTGAGATGTGTGCCCAATGGAGAGTCACAAATGGGTGAAAAGACGAAAAGACCGCCACTAATTAATAGATCTCTAAAAATTCGATGGCGAAAAAAGGCTAAAGGGACATACTAGGCGAGAGTATTTCACATTGCAAAGATATCAACGCTGTAACGATTCACAAGTTTTAATATGTTTACAATCATGAATTAGAGAAAATATATCACATTTTACTTAGTAATATTATGCTATTTTTGTATAGAGTCTCGGGCCTCAAGGTCACCTATCCATTGGTCGGATGTGTACACACCCGTGATGGTTCCACCCGAGGCTATCCAGATAATGGTAATAAATTTTAACAACTTGATCTTTAATGCTTACAGAATTAATTTATTTTTAACTATTTAATTGTTAACATGATGACAGGATACTTATAAGCGTTTATTGAATGAGCGCTATCCTCAAGGACAACGACGACGCCCATCCTTCGGTGGCTCAAGCTGCTCTTCTACCCAACCATAATCATCGAGCCATCCAAATTGCTCATACTCCGGCTGACTGTGTGAGAGTTATATGTCGAGATCGCGATCTTCTGAAGATACTGGGCGGGCATCTGGGGGCTCTGAGTACTGAGGAGTTAGTTGAAGCGAAGATGACAAAGCAGCAAAGATCACAACACGGGGATGGCAACGAGGTATAAAATCAATTTGTTGTATATATTGTCGTAATATACCAATATTAACATAGTTAGTATATATTTGTAACTTGTTTTATTATTTTGTTAATTATAGGTGATCAAGGAGGCGATGATGTCGACGATTTGCTTTAGATTAGTTTTGTAGTTATAGTATAAGCTTGTACTTGTATATTCATTCTTTGGATGTTTGTATGTTACTTAAACAAGTTTTGAAATGTTATTATATTTGTTCAAATGGTGGACGATGGATGTTTATATTTTTATGTATGTTGTTGTTGGGATAAAACAGGTACAAAACAGGTACAGGTTTTTGGTAATTCTGCAAAATAGCAAAAATCCATTTTTTTAATTTTTTCCATACGGTCGCTAATACTGGTCGCTTCCACGTGGACCACGTCAGCTTTGGCCCTGAACCATGCTGACTCAGCTTAGCGACCAAATTTATCATTTCAGTCGCTCATATCGGTCGCAGATATGTCAGTCGCTAATTGTGGTCGCTAATGTGCATCCCAAACCGTGAATTTAGGGTGATATTATCAACTGATCGCATACTGTCATTGATAGGTATTCGCAAATCGTTCATGATCGCCGAGAAGGTGATCACGATAAACCTTTTTCTTGTAGTGTTAGGAGAAAAGATTGAGATGATGAAAGCTTTTCTTTTGTTTTCTCAAAGTTTCCCTTCTTCTTCTTCTTCTTCTTCTTCTTCTTCTTCTTCTCTGTATTCTCTCTTTTCTCTTTGTTCTTAGTTTAGATTTAGGTTTAGAAAACTAACGTAACTTATTGTATATACAATATACATATAACACATAATTATAAAATATGTAACTCCCAATATAATTACATATACTAATTATCAATTTAATATATAAGTTACAAAAATTAGAATTTTAAAAGCCCTAAGGCTTGTTTGGCAAAACCATTTTATTTAAAATCAGGTTTTAATAGTTAAGGTCTTGTCTGGGTAAAACAGGTTTAAAACAAAAGTAAGGCCTTGTTTGGGAAAATGATTTTAAAAACTCTTTTAATTCTTTTAATAGATCCTTTAACACATATTATTAATGTTATTCTTTAATTAATTAAATCTAAACATTAATTTAATTAATTAAAACTTTAACATCAATTAATCACTTAAAATTGTCATATTATAATTACTCGCTAATTATAACTTCATGTAACAATTACCACATCACTACATTATCTCAATTAAATTAGAACTATAACATAAAATCCTTACATATTAATTAAATATTAAATAATCATTTAATTAATATAATACACTTAATTACATTACTCCATATTAATCACATAATCTCAATAAATAATTCAATTAAAATATTTATTTACTTCAATAATTATTAAATTAACATTTAAATTCTCTTCACACCAATTCACATATTTCACAACATATAACACATATATATATACTCGTACTTAAACAAATTAAAATAAGAAATTTACTTATTAAATTCTCATTTATTAATTTTTAAAAATCCTGGATGTCACAAATATTCTAGCCGAGTTAAAACTGGCATTGACCCTTTCTTTAAAATCATTCGTGCAACTCATCACATGAATCCCAGAAAACTCAGCTAACACGAAGGTTAGACAAGCGTTAAGAAAACTTGCCTTCAAGCGTCTTCGAATAAAATATTCAACAGTTCTCAGTGTTTACAGTATCTACATGATATATTCACATAGCACACTGTAATTAGCTACTAAACAATCTCATCACATAATTATTACCAACTTCTTTCTCTTCTATGTCTTAATTGAAATTATTTCATTAATAATATCAATTCGACTTACTACCCCTTCATCACGGCTTGTTAATGTTCTTACATTACTAACCGAGACTCAATCATTATTGGTAAAGTACCAATGTTGAATACCGCTTACGTTTTACTTATTCCCACATTGCGTTCTTCATTTGATTCCTATTAAACCATCCTTAATCTTCTAACGTTGTCACTATATAAGTGATTTAAGACTGGGCTTTTACATGTATATTAAGTACCTATACATTCTACTATTTGTTACCAATAAATTGGATTTACAAAACTAACTTGGTCAACTAATTCCCATCCGCTTAGGCTGGCAATGACCCTTCAGAATAAATAACGATGCATATTTCAGGCTCACGATGGCAAATCCTCGTCTCTCAAGGCTTGCACATGCGACTCCTATGTATGAGTGGCGCTGCGGCACCACTCTTTAGTGACTACCCATACTGTTCATGGTGCTGTTGCGCGGAATGTATAACTCTATCTGGCGCTACGGTGCCAGACCTCAGTCCCAAAAAATTTTTGACAGTAAAATTTTCAATGAACTTCCCGGGCTCATAACTTCTTCGTTATAAGTCCGAATTGGTCCATTCAAAAGCCCTTAGCTCCCATTTTACATACTCTAAGTGTTTATGCAAGAATTTTACATTTTAGAATCTGTTAACTTAGAATTCACTCTTAAGTTCATTATCAAGCGTTCATTTATCATTCTTGAGCGTTCAATACTCATTTTCTTCATTCTAAGTCAGAATTCGACGATTTTTGAGTCCACAACTCTTGAATACATTATTACACATGTTGACATTGAAAACCAATGTTTCCAAGTCATACAACAACTTTTGACTACTAATTCGGGATTTTTACATTTTCGACGTTTAACATCTAATTCCGTAAAATTCTCCATAACTTCGTTACTCGTGTTCTATATGCCAAATCAAATGGAAGAACTCCATTGATTCCTTATCTACATTCTAACCAAGCAAGATGCACATACCCTATCAATGATGGTTTTTAATTTGTCCATCAACAACCAAATTAACGTTTAATAGTTTTTACAGTTTAAATTTACGTAAACCCTTACGTTTTCTAATTAAACATGACTTATAAATGTTTTAATCAGTAAAAGACATCCTTATTCCTCCATAAGAGGCATGCTCCACCAATCTACGATTTTCTACGAAAAAAAGGAATAAAAAAGATTGAAAGTTAACGTTTACGAAATTTTACCTCTTTGTTCTTCACGTTCTTGGTAAAAATCCTTATGTTTTGCTTCAAAGTAGCTTGATTACTTGTTTCTAGCTCTTTCTCTCTCTCAATATAAGTTGGACAAAGTTTGTAAAACAACAAATGAACAACCTAAGCTTTCTTTTATAGGAAAACCAAATAGAGGGCATACTGGTCATCCTCCCCAACCTCCTTACTATTCAAGTCTTAGCCACCAAGTAATCACTTTACTTGGTGGCCAAGTGGCCGACCCACAAGGTCCATGGGTAATCCCCATGGGTGGCCCCATGGGTTTTACCCATCCGGCGACCCATTGGTTCTATCCGCGGTTCAGTTTCTTGGATCGGGCTTAATTAAACTTAACATTAGGCCTTAACTCATGCTTAATTACACAATTCATTGGGCTTGATATAATCCAAATCCAATTGAATTATAAAAAGTACCTAAACTCAAAGTCCATTAAAAACCAATCGAATTCTACACGTATAACTTACGTAATCTCTTCGTATAGTATTCCTACGATATTCGTATTATATGTCATATTAAATCTTTGTACTATACTCGTATACTAAATAGTATCATACTCGTATATCGTACATATAATAATCTTAATCACTATACGTATTTCATTTCCTTCTCGGAAATCACTTTTCCCAACCCTTAGGTTTTAAGTCCGCAGGCGAAAACTTCGTTTGCCATAAATGATATATTATTGGATATTCCATCTCATCTTCGTATTCTATCATTATGTGTTTCTCAGAATTTCAAACTTAATTTTCGAGCAGAAATGGATGAATAGTGTTTTTACAGAAATTTTTCGGAAAACTTTTATTTTTATCTTGGAAATTCAAAACAATTAATTCTAGCACATAGCCAGAATTTTAACCACATCCACACATTCTAGGTCATAGAACGACCTTCACATAGCTTACTCACATAAATAATCAATTAAATTCATTTAATGCACATAATCAAAAAAAAATTTAATTTTCATATAAATCTAATTTTCTCGAGCGTTACATTACTTACTTTTGAGTCAAAAATTGATGGCTAAAAGTAGTTGTAATCTGTAAATTATTTTTAGATGTGTGAATATGGTTAAATACAAAAACAACAAAAGTTAAACGAACCAATTTAGTTTAGAAATGAATCATTAATGATGAAATTCGCTAAACATGTGAAATTATGGAAAACTTATAAAACTCTTAAATTTGTGTAATCAAATTGGTTGTTTATAAAGTTTGTGAATTGCTAGCATAGTAGTTGAGTTTTACATAAATGTATGAAAGCAAGGTGGTTGATTTTAAGCATGGTAATCGAGGAATTATTTGTTTGGATTTTGGTTTCTCTAAAAGTGAGCCATTCTCGAATTGTCTCAGGAAGGCGATCTTCGCCTATTCTCAGATGACATTCCGGTAGCAATTACAAGTGCGAAAAGATATGGAGCATCTTTATGGGCAAAGACAAATTGTCAGCTCCTATAGTATAATACAACGCAACTGTGCTATACACCAGAATGAAATACTAATATATTGTTTAAGGTTGTCTTACTTATAATGAATTATCTTAGCATGATTTCATATATTTTTAAAGAAAACTTCAAATTTTGAAAACAAATTTAGACGGATCTTGAGTCTTTTGGATTCTAATATTTGTAACTTGTGTAAATAGCTTAGTCATGCATATAAATAAGTATGACATATGGTCTTGAGTACATTTTCATACCATGAGTTGCTTAAATGGTTATTTTCCAAAGAAATTTAAAGACTTTGAGAACGAACCTTGACGAACTTTGAGTCATTTAAGTTCTGACCTTGATAGCATGTATACGAAGTTTAATTATACATGATATAAGATTCAAAGTTTTAACATATGTGTTAGATTGCTTTCATTTGGTTTTAAAATGATTTTAAAGGTAAACTCAGATATTTTTACAAACTAAGTTTTATTAACATGAAGTGGTTACATTTTGACCTTATCAGCATGTGTAGAAACATGTACAAATGAGTAAGACATGGGATTCAAAGTTGCCTTGCATGAGTAGTTTGACCTAGTTATGTATGGAAATAGGTATGACATGTGGTTTAAAGCCCATTTGAATACCATGAACCTCTTAGTCTCTTTAGTGTATAATCCTAAAGAAAACTTGAAACTTTGAGAATGAAGTTAAAGGAACTTCTGTACTTAAAGTTCTAAACGTGATAACATGCGTACATGGCTTAGTTAGCTATGAAATGAGAGTTAAAGTTGTTTCACATACTCTAAGTTACTTTAATTTGGCCTAGAATGACTTTTAAAGGCAAACTTGGACGACTTGCAAACAAATACCTATGAACATTGTGTTGCCTACCCTCTAAACATGTAGGATGGTATGTTAGTACTATTTATGTCGTTAAACAAGGCCTATAAGTGCACTTATCTAGTTTGACATAATAAGGGTCATTAGATCATGATTTTAAAATAAGTTTTCAAGTGATAAACTATGCTAGTCATATGTAGATAGGATGAGTAATGAGCTTTGAATGCTTGAAGACCAATTTCTTTCTCTTCTAAGCTAAAAAGCTTCAAAAACTACTCCTAATGTATATCAACTAATGTTGGATGCTGCCTTTGATTAATGATAATTATATCCTTAGCTTGTAGGTCATTAAGACCTAATTTCTGCCTGGGCACCGGAGGTGGGGCTGCAGCGCCAAGTTTTAGCCTTGGAACGGCGCTACAACGTTGGGTCAACACATTCGATCAGTAAGTGGTGCTACAATACTTGATTTGTAAAGGAATCGAGGTGTCAGAATGATATTGCTATTAGTCGAAGTATACTGCAATGCCGCTTTTAAGCTGGCATAAGTATTTGTCAAGCGTTAATATAAGAAATTATACCTTTTTGCCCTTATAAGCTGGAAATGACCTAATAAGCCCTGCAACACTTAGATTAAGGAAAAAAAATAACAAAATAATATAAAAGCTATATAAGTTACGAAGAATAAGTAACTTATTAAGAAATAAAGGATCCGATTCGCAGGTATAAATCCCACTCATCAGCGACATTGGCCTTTATCTCAGCCGATCACTGAGATTCCCCTAATGGGTTTAGATGACTTCACTTTATCAGAGGGCCCCTTAACTCAGGAGGCTTTCTACCACTGGTGGTTCCCTCACACCATTGGAGCTCAAACCCGTGCCACACAGTTTATGGGGGATACAGTTCTTGAGTCTATTATGATGACAGACTAGATTACCTACGTTCGAGAGCCCACTCATTTAGCGCAGATTGACAGTTTGACCTAGAGGTTGGACTGGGCACATTTTTTCATCCGTCATTTAGGCAAAGATCTGTCAGAGGCAAATTCTTTCGATCCGTCTAGCTCTGGTCCTGGCCCTTCAGGTGGCCCATATTCTGATAGCTTTACTAGTGCAGATCCCCCTCTCTATCGACTTGACATCCCTTCTGTCATAGATTCACTGACTTAGGAGGAGTTACATCAGATGGATCGATTGGATGATGTGGACATCATTGATTTCTTCTGATATTTTTCTCATTATCTCTTTTGATAGGCCTCTGTTAGATATTAGGTGGTTGTGCTCCATTTCTTATTATATCTTTTGATAGGCCTCTCTTAGATATTGGGCGGTTGTGCCCCATTTTCCTATACTTTATATTTTCATTTGTATACAAAGATGATTTATTAGATGATGATGTATTTAGAAATGTATGTACAATGTTTTCTATTCCTTACATCATATTTTCATTTATCATTGTTATTTATCATGATACATGCATTGTGTCATGGATATTCATTCCTAGAGGTGAGTTTAGCATTGACCCCAATATGGTCTTATTATACGGTTCTATAGATGTCTTCATCCATTATTAGCCAGATTTAGCATACCCCACCCATATTGGTTGCCTCTTTTTTGAGATCATGGTATGGCAGTTTGTCTCCCACAGATCGGGTGATAGTTGATCAGTTATTGAGGCACTCTATGACCCTCCTGACATTCTAGGTAGCGTTGGGCTTTGTAGAGGGCATGATATCTTGTTAGATACCAGAGAGATAGGTTTTCAAATTCGATATCCATGAGCTGACAACTAAATTGGAGGAGTATGAGCATCTCACTGATTTACCCTTGCACCAGCCTTGCGCTAGGATATCTGTCGGTGATATGAGCCAACATTTTATGACCCTAATGGGCTTACAACATAGAGTTACCATGGACGAGATTACCTCAGGGCATGTGGTGTCCTTAGATTTCTTAATTAACCGATTTGGGTCACTGGACAGCTATCTACAACATTCAAGAGATTTCACCATTACTAAAGGTGAATGGCATGTTGCCCGGGTAGATATTCTATTGATATGCATCGTGGCCTATTTATACATGCCGTTGTATATGGACCATCTAGATATTTGTCAGATTATGGTAGCCCGTTCTCTCAGGGAGGGTTACACTATCTTGCCCATGATATTAACGGAGACCTTGAGGTCGACCACATTTGTCCATACTCATCCTGTGGGGTTTTTTAGAGGCAGTGCCATCTTGTTGTATGTGTGGTTTATGACACACTTGATACCGATTGGCACCTTTAGACGTCATGGGTATTATTTTACTCATGAGATAGCCATGTATTATTCCTTTCAGCTAGCTGAGTGTGCAGATGCAACATCCTGGTTTATTTTTCTGACAGGGATTGAGGATCTATTTGCCATCTTTCCTTGTTCAGGACTCATCTCTCCCTATAGATTTATTACTCATATAGTTGGCATGGACTATCTACCCCTAATTGGTTTGAGAGGGGTGACCACATATCATCCACTAGCTATCATGGGACAGTTTGATCAGTTTTAAGATATTCACCCCTTTGATGGGGCATTGGGTCAGCGACTGTCAGCTCGGCTTTTGTCAACAGATGACTTGACTAGGATTTATGATTGTTGGACTCATTGAGAGATGGCTAATTTTTTGACTAGTCATCTAGGTCGCTCTTCTGAGTATTTTGTATGGCTAGAGGTAGATATTGCATCTGTTACAATTTTTCACTTAGAGCCGAGTATTAATTCTGAAGATGTAGAGCCTATGGAGGACACTGATTCTCATACTGAGGACAAGTTATTTTTTGGTTTTATAGTAACTCTAGTCGATGATTCTCCTAACATTTTCACTGTTACGGCTCCACCTTATGTAAAGTATTTGGAGTAGAGGTTTCATCTGATGACATTTGAGAGGGACCAGGCTAGGGCTTTGATGTTGACATCTCTTTCTGGTAGAGATGCTACTTTTACTGAGAGGAATGACGCCCGAGCTAGCCGGGATGCCACTTTTGTTGAGCGAAATGAGGCTCGAGCAGCTTAGGATGATGCCTTTGTTGAGCAGGATGAGGCTCGAGCTACCCTAAATGCTTCCACTGCTGATAGCATAACATTTAGATCTCACACGGCTTGCATCATTGTAGATATGAGTTCATTCATAGATGATCATGATAGCACTATGTAGATGATCGTAGATCTTCTGGCTCGCATGGATACTCTAGGGCAGGAGCTTATAGATTCACTTTCATCTTCTAAGAGGGGTGCCATATTTGACATTTTGGCCCGTTTATCTACGGGTTTATAAACTAGCTTTCATTTTCTTGCATAAACTAGGTTAGCTATTTTTCTTTTTATGCACATGATACATTGTATATATCAAACAGTATTATACGATAAGGAAATATATTTTGATTCACTTCCCTTTTAGATATGTCTTGTCACTTGCTTGATAGTTGTCATTTTCTTTATAACTTACTATTTTGATGTGTCCTGAACTTCTCCTTGATGGATTGACATTGAGATGTCCTAGGATCTTTCAAAATGGGTCATTGATCATTTGGCTTTCTGGTTTTTTGGTGTTTTGGGACTGGTCTTTGATGTGGTTAAGGTTTAAGAAAAGGGTTTGGATTTCCTCTTTGAGAGTTCGACCGCACCATAGATGGTTGCCTATATACCCCCCTGGATGAGAAATCAGGTCTTACATAGTTTAGGCTTGAGCTAAATGGTGTGATAAGTGTTTGTTTGGGTTTTTGGGTTTTTGGGTTTCTTGATTGGTTTGAGGGGTTTTTGGATTTTTGTAGGCTGCTTACATACTCCCATTGATGAGGGGAGATCAGGTCTACGTAGTTCCTGGCTTTTGGATTTTTGTAGGGGTTAGACCGCACCATAGTTGGCTGCCTACGTACTCCCATTAATGAGGGGAGATCAGGTCTACGTAGTTCCTGATCTTTTTGATTTGAAAAGATTAATTAACTTGATTGATTTGATTTTTTTTCAGAACCACGATGTTGACTTGTTGGTGATTTCAGATATAATACCTTTTCACAGTGTCTGAATTGATAACCTGTGGAAATTCTTCGTCATCTATTTCTTGCAGTCTGAGGGCTCCTCCCGTCAACACTTCCTTGACAATGAAAGGGCCTTCCCAGTTCAGGGCGACCTTTCCTTTAGATTGATCTTGATTAGCAAGGACTTTCTTTAATACCAAGTCATTTTCTTTAAATTGTTGAAGCTGCACTTTCTTGTTATATGATCGAGCAATCCTCTACTAATATAGCTGACCATAAAAGTTAGCTACGACCCTCCTGTCATCTATCAAAGATAATTGGTGGTACGAGTCTTGCAACCACTGGTCTTCCTCCATTTGAGCATCTATCAACACCCTTAATGACTCTATTTCTACCTCTATGGGGAGCACTGCCTCCATGCCATAGACCAATGAGTAGGGGGTGGCCCTAGTAGAAGTATGCATTGACGTTCTATAGGCTATTAAAGTTAGAGGCAATAAGTCAGGCCATCCCTTGTGATTGGCGGACATCTTTTACATAATCATTTTGATGTTCTTATTGGTTGCTTCAATAGCACCATTCATATTGGGACGATAAATGATGGAGTTATGATGTTTGATATGGAATTTGTTGCATAACTCCTCCATTATCTGGTTGTTTAGATTCTTGGCATTGTCCGATACGATCACCTCCGATTGTCCATATCAACAGATGATATTGTTTCTGATGAAACCAATGATTACCTCTTTGGTGACTTTGGGAAAATAGGCCACTTCTACCCATTTGGTGAAGTAATCGATCATGGTGAAGATAAATCGATGACCATTGCTGGCTTTGGGCTCGATTGGCCCAATCACGTCCATTCCCCACATCGAAAAGGGTTATGGTGAACTCATATTGTGTAGTTCATTTGGAGGAGCGTGAATGGCATTTCCATGGATTTAGCATTCATGGCATCTCCTGACAAGATCATCACAGTCTGCTTTAAGAGAAATCCAATAATACCTCGTTCTTAATATCTTCTTGGCAAGTAAAAGACCGATCATGTGTGGACCACATACTCCACCATGGACTTCATCGATGAGTCTTTGGGCTTGGTCTTTGTCTAGGCATCTTAGAAGGCCTATTCTCGCATCTCTTTTGTAAAATGCATCTTCGCTCAGGTAGAATTTCATGGCCATTTTATGGCTCCGCTTTCTTTCAGCTTGACTTGCCCCAGCGAGTGTAGATCCATCTCGAAGATATTATTTGATGTTATGATACCAGGGTTGTTCGATGGGAGGCAGTTCACCTGATACTTCTCCAATGTAATTTCCATAGGCTGGTGCCTTCTGGCTTGTAAATTTGATATATGGGATCCCTCCCCTTTCAGATATTTTAATCAAGGAAGCTAAGTTGCTAGTACATCTACCAAATAATTCTTTTTCTGATGGATATGAGTGAAGGATATTTCTTTGAACTCCATAGCCATCTTGATAACTTGCCGATGGTAAGGTAGAAAAATGCAATTCTTTAGTATGATATGCCCCAGTTGTTTGCTTGATGACCAGCTTAGAATCCCCAAAGATAGCTAACCATCTGATATCCATGGATTGGACCATTTTAAATCCCATTATACAGCCTTCATACTCAGCTGTATTGTTAGTGTTGACAAACTGTAATTTGATAGCCCTGGGATACTGTTCTCCCATAATATATACCAGAACTGTCGCTGCTCCGACACCTTCCATGTTTACGGCTCTATTAAAATACAATTTCCAAGATCGAACTGTATTTTCCTGATGGATTTGTTGAATTGTCATTATTCCTTTATCCAGGAAATACGTTTCCAAAGGTTCGAAATTCCCTGATGGTGCTTCGACCAATTGATCCGCAATTCCTTGATCTTTTGCTGAGGTAATAGATAGCTCTTTCCTTGCCCCTATCATCTTTTTCTCCCAGCATACAGCCTATAACATTGTCATTGACTGATACATAAACATGGGAACATTGTCCCTTTGAGGTATTAAGACAGGAGCTTTGACCAATTACTCTTTGATGGAAAGGAAGGCTTTTTCACACTCTTCATTCCACTTTATGGTGGAATTTTTCCTTAATAGCTTAAAGATGGGCTCACATGTTGCTGTAAGTTGAGAGATAAATCTGCTGAGAAAATTGATTCTTCCCAGAAATCCCTGTATTTTCTTTTCTGTTTGGGGCATGGGTATCTCAGTGATGGCTTTAATTTGGTGGGATCCGGTTCAATGCCTCTGTGGCTTACTAGAAATCCCAACCACTTTGCCTGACTTGACACCAAAGGCACACTTGGCCGGATTCAGCTTCAAGTTGTATTTGTGCAATTGGTTGAAAAGATTTTGAGATGGTTGATATGGTCATCTTCCTTCCGGGATTTTATGATGATGTCATCCACAAAGACCTCTATTTCTTTGTGCATCAAATCATGAAAAAAGGCCATCATGGCTCGCTGATAGGTGGCACCGACATTGATAATGCCGAAAGATAAACATATGTAACAAAAGGTTCCCCAGGGAGTGATGAAGGCTATTGTCTCCCGATCCTCTTCAACAACCATGATCTGATGGTACCCACTAAAGTAGTCAACAAAAGAATACATGCCATACTGAGCCGTGTTGTCTATTAGTATGTGGATAAAAGGTACTGGGAAATTGTCTTTGAGACAAGCTTTGTTTAAATCCCGACAATCCACACATACTCATACCTTCCCTTCGGGCTTAGGCATAGGAACTATATTAGATAGCCACTTAGGGTAAGTTGATACCATGATGATGCCAACTTTGAATTGTTTAAAAATTTCTTCTTTGACTTTCAAACTCCACTCAAGTTTTAGTTGCCTAAGCTTCTATTTGACTAGCTTGAATTCTTCTTTAATGGGCAGGAAATGAATGAAAATATCAGTAGACAAACCGATCATGTCCTCATGTGACAGTGCAAACACATCCTAAAACTGGGTTATTATAGCAATCAGGTCTTTCCTTTGGCTTGGGGTGAGGTCCATGCCTATTTGGATTTCTTTAGGGTTTTTTGAGGTTCCGATATTGACAGAGGTGGTTTGATCAAGGTTTAGTTTTGGTTTATCTTTGACCAATTCTTTGATCTCCTCAGGCACCTCATAGTCCTATATCTCTTCTTGCTCAATCCCCATCAAGTCAAAGTTCAACTCTACATCAAAGTTGTAGTCATTGTGGAGATTTGGCATTCCATTAGCAAGGCTAGACAAACCCAACTCTGGAGTCCTAAAAACAAAATGCTTTCACTTAATATATGAGATTGTTTGATCATATAAAGTGTTAGTAAAAGCATGACAAAAGTAACTGCTAGTATTGTGCAACAAAAGTAAGCAATTCATAATATCTACACTTTAGGACATATGGACTTTTTGCCCTTTTGACCTTTTTTGGAGATGTAAGGATTGTTGCTCTAATTGTCCAGGATCAAGTCTTTGTGGACAGCTATGATTAAGGGATAGTTGATTTCCTCATCCTCTTTGATGATGACCATGACTGAATTGATATCAGGGTCAGTATTTTCCTTTGACCGGTTCTCCTTAGCCCTATTTATGCTAGGGGTCAGGATTTGATCTTCTGAACAGTCATCATCTGAGATATCCTCGTTCATACCCTCATTATACACCAGAAAAAACATCTTTGATAATTGATTTTTCACTTCTTGTTTGAGTCTCTGATTCCTTTCCTCACTTTCTTGATCCAGAATTAGGAATTCTCTTCCACTAGCCAGCATGGGCCTAGGAATCAACATACCCACCATAGAAATAGGAATTTTCCTTATAGGCTTTACAATCCCGCATCTATAACATTTGGTAGTAAAATTGTAGAAGAAGGAGCCGATGGATGTTTTTACGGGTTTTAATGATCTGACCTAGAGGAATATCTTAATCCAGTCTTCCCTGTCTGGCTAGGAATTTGAGCTGGACTTCTAATTCCTTGTTGACTCTTCCCTAACCCTTATCCATGTTGAAAACCCAAGGATATCATTTCCTGACTTGCCGACATTACTTCAGTGGAAACATTAGGCTTCAAAGTTCGGGACCCAATAGGTTGATATTTAGTGTTGCTCACCTCAAGGGCTTTAAAACTGACAGGCTCAATTCCTTCATTGAGTCTGATTAGAGGCATATTGCTTTGCACATGGACAGGATATTTTGGTTCGACATTGACAGTGATCAAATTACTGTAGATGATGTATTTGACATGTTGATGAAAGGTGGATGGAACTGCTCCTGCCATATGGATCCATGGCCTCCCCAACAACAAATTATATCCTGTGGTGATGTTTAGCATTTGAAAGGATATGTAAAAGGTATATGGATCGATCTCCACATGCAGTTCAATTTCTCCTACAACATTTTATCGAGATCCATCAAAGGCACTTATGACTATATGGCTGTTTCGGATTCGATTGGGATTGATCTTCATTCTTTCCAATGTGGCATAGAGATAGATGTTCAAGGAAGATCCTCCATCTATTAACACACCTCTGACCACATATCCTGAAGACATCACTGCTATGTGCAATGTCTTGCAATGACCTATCACTTCGGGTGGTATGTCATCATCAGTGAAAGATATCACATTGCTTTTGAAAATGTGATCTACCAAATGATGAAACTTTTTAGTGTCTACCGTCTTTGGCGGGTGATCCTTTTCTAGTACTTTCATTAAGATCTTGCGTTGATCTTCAGTGGAAAATACCAGGTCAAAAATAGATATTTTTCGAGGTGTTTGTCTCAAGCTTTGCACCATTTTGACTTCATTATTATGCCCCATTTTGTGAAGGAATTCTTTAAATTTCTCCTCGGGCACTTTTTCCTTAGATTTAATGACTGGTTTCATTACTCGCTGAGGTAGATACAACAGGTTTTCCTTTAATATAGTAGCAGTTTGATTTGAAGTTGATAATGGGATATTGCGGCCAGAATGGAAACACCAATGGTTCTGGTGTAGCCACTTTCAAAGGGTTCTTTACTCCTTTGAACTTCATTCTTTTGATTGCAAGAGGTGTTGCAGACAAGTCTTCTTCAGAGGATATGACTGTTATAACTTCCCTCCATCTCTATGTTCTTGGAGGAAATAACTTCTCTTCTTCAGGTAATACATTATCATTATTTGCTATTTGTAGGTCACCATTGTCGATCATATTCTGGATTAAATAACGAAGTCCCCAGCAGCTTTTAGTGCTATGATCTCGAGTATTGGAGTGGTATTGACAGACCCCGGTTTTATCAAATCTCTTGGAACGTGGATTAATTGGGGGTAACAGTGTTGTGATCTTCCCTTCATTGATCAAGATCTGAAAAAATCTCCTCCATTGGTCGACCCAAAGGGGTGAACTTTTTTTTGTCTGCATAGTCCCGACGAGCCTGGGATCTCGCATTCCTTGGAATTTTTTCTTCCAAAGTTTCATTCTCTTGGACTTGTTGTTGATTCCTTGTGATAAGGGAGATGAGATTTGTATGCTCCTGACTGATCAGTTGCCGAGTTTCTTGGTGCTGATGTAACACCAGTTTGGCCAATTGATCAACTTGTTCTTTGATAAACTTCATTGCTTGCTCCATCATAAACCAGAATTCTGAATAATCCCACTCATTAGAATTATCTTTTCTGGTTTGGGAAGAATCACCTACATATTTGAGGTAATTGGAACTTTCTCCACTCCCTCAGCTGATCTAATTCTCTTCCTTGTGTTGAGGGAAAGGGTTATCTTGCACATGTGGTTATTCTGGTTTTGTTACCACAGTCTCACTACTATTTATCATATCCTGGATTATGTGTTTGAGAGACCAGCAATCTTGGGTGTCATGCCTTGGAGCTCCAGAATGATAAGCACGTTTCTTTTTTGTATTAAAATTCTTTCCGCTTGGATTGGCTGGAGGAAGGAGCTGGACAATTTTCTTCTGTGCTATCAGAAGCTTGAATATATTTTCCAATTCTTTGACGCCTGACCTCTCCAACTTTTTGCAGTGGAAGATTTGAGGGTTGTGTAAATGCTTGAAAAAGGGAATAATTTTTCCTTTGGATGGGCAAGTTTTGATTGCCTTTCTAAGTTTGTCCTTATAGCACCAACGATACATCATCTTCTTTATTTTTATGAATGTGCTCAGCCACGACTTCTAAAGCAGTGAGGTCGTTAATCATTCAAGACTTTAACCTCATCTTAGCCATTTCTCCGTGTTTAATCATTTCTGAGAATGGTTTTCCTACGCCTGTTAGGACCCTCTCATAAAATGGAGCTTCTTATATATCAATAAATGTCATTACCATCTCAGTTTCTGTTATTGATGGGATTACTTGGGCAGCCAAACGCCTCCATCTTTGGGCATATTCTTTGAATGACTCAACATTCTGCTTTATAACTTTGGTAATTTGATATCTGTGTAGAGCCATTTGTGATTGGAAACTGTATTGGTTTAAAAAAGCATGGTCTAATTCTTCCCAGCAATGGATTTTGGAATTGTCCAATCTGGCATACCATGCTCTGGCCTCTCCAATTAAACTTTTCTGAAATAACTGCATTCTCAGTTTTTCATCATCGGCATAGGATCTGAGTTCTCCAATGAACACTTTTAAATGAGTGTAAGGATCTCCCAATCCGTCATATTTTTCAAATTATGAGTTTTAAACTTTTTTGATAATGAACCCCAGGAAAGATGCAAAGGTCTGAATAAGTCACGCTTCCATTCGCTCCGGTCCATCTGATTGACTGGATGGTTTCTTCCATTTATTGGACTTTCTTTCTAATATAACCAGTTTCTTGATCTTCTTTAAGATTAGTGATTTTAGGAATTTTGTTGGGCTTTTCATTGATTTGGGATTCGAGTATCTGTACTTCCTTTTCTTTCTTGTCAATACCCTGGATTCCTCCCTATGCAGAGGATTCTGTTTGAGTGGGTATTTTTTTGACTCTGAGTCTGTTTATTTTGTTCTTTCAAAAAGACAACTAATTCTGCTATCTGATTTCTTAGTCCCTCAAACTCCTCTGGAGAAACAGGAGTACATTTAGGCTGGGTACTTGCAGCTATGTCTGAAGGTGGGCTTAGTGCCTTTTTGGACTTTGAACGGGTAACGTGATCAATTGTTTCCCTACAAAAAGATTACGTAGTTTAGTCTTGGTAAACATTAATAGTCTGCATGCAATGTAATGTGTCCATTTTAGGAGTTTTTTAATGTTTTCCTACAAAACAGATGTCAATTATTTTGAAGATAGGATAACATGACAGTTTTTGATAGGGAATGAAATGTATATTTACATCTTTCTTTTATGTATAGGGAATTTGTAATTTACATTGAATCAAAATTTACATGGAATTAAAAGGGAAAGACATGAAGAGACTCCCCTTCGCGTTTGGTTTATCAGAAGCTAACCTATCTTAAGCTACTCTCATGGCTTTTTGGCATGATGGTCCCTAGATCATCGCAATTTACCAGATGGAAAGTTAATCCGATCTTTCAATTGGAGCGAATATGAGTGGTGCCTTTCCTGAGCCTTGGGGGATTATTCTCCGTTGAGTCCAATAATCAAACACCGACGGGTTTGCCTCCTAGTGGAGGAATCACACAATATACATTCCCATACATCGTGTCTTACCATATGAAATGATGACATTATGCGAGACACTAATACAACATGCAGAGATTGTGCGAGGAACTAAAGTGCAATAAATAAAACATTCATTCACATCCATTCAATGTAAATGCAGCATTCACACACAAGCAGAAGGGATTTTTTTAAAAAGTTTGAAATGCGGCTTAAGCCCTCTAAAGTCCCCAGCATAGTTGCCACCTGTCGACGTCGGAAAATTTCCTTTCTTTAGAATTCCTCTTTTTTACCCTTTATATTTCAATGTGTTGAGTTTTATTTGAAAGGGAATGTTTGAAAAGACTCCGACAAAAAATGTCGACGATTTGAAAATTCAGAGTCGCTAGTTGGTAGTTTTGAAATGGTTGTACCAACTGAAACTAATTGGAAAAGGTTTACACAAAGGCCCAATTATTGGACTCTGTTTAACAGGCCTTAGAAACTGAGATTCATAGAATTCGGGGGCTTGATTAAGCGAGGAAAAGGTGTTAGGAACCCCCCGACTTCTGTGAAAACACGGTTGCTGCGTCTTTTCAATTCCCTAATTTATTTGAAGTGTGTGTGTGTGTGTGTGTGTGTGTTAATTAGGCCTAAGTACATTTATTCGGAAGTAGTGATATACCTCGTTTGCACCTATGTACAAAGGGGTTGATTTGTATAAAAGTTCAATTTTAAACAATATGTGAAGAAATGATGTTTTGAAAACAGGTTTTCAAACTCTTATGCTTACATAGTAATTGAGACATTTGATACTTCCATTTTATTCTGTATTTGGTTTGATTTGATTTTATTCTCGAGATGCAAAGCATCTTCGACAAAACAATATACATATAGGTGTCGGGTTCCTTATGGGCATGAAAGCCATCTAAGGATGTCCAAACACCATAAATAGGATTTACAAGCTAGTTGTACAGCTGAAAAAGGTTCATCTTGGGAACCAGATCTAGTTCCGTCAGCTGGATCTTAGATCTCGTGGCTCCTAGGCTCACATGGGTGCTTAATATTTACAAAAAAACTAGAAAGAAAACTAGATTTAAATAAATCTTAGCCATTCTAGCTCAACGATTCCAGTTTGGCAACTTTTGAATGGTTAAAAGTTAGTTATGGCTAGATTTAGATAAATCTAGTCCCCAAATTTACATATTATGGATATATATATATATATATATATATATATATATTAAAGCAGTAGAAAGCTTTAAATCTGAAAAAAAAAACTTATAGTGTGTTGCAAATAAGGCTTCAGACCGCTTTTGGAGCTTGAAACTCAGTTTTCGCCGGTTAAAATTTGATATGTTGTAGTATATATGTATACAAGTGTTTAGAAAGAAGAATATTGAAGTTTGGAACACTATATGAGGGGTTAAGGGCTGAAATGGACAAAGTTTTCTCTCTTTTTCTCCTTTTTTTCTTTCTTTTTTGGCTGATAGGGGGGCTATTTATAAAACAAAGTGGCTGTGGGTCTACCTGCGGCTATCCGGGTAGGCGCGAGCCCTATGGGTCCCGTTCTCTCAAAGTACGTGCACTCGGGCCAACGCGTTATCCGCTCGAACCTTCATAACTTTCAATTCGGGAACCCGATAGAGGTGTGCTATACCTTTTCGGAAAGCCCTTAACGAGAGCTACACAATGACATGAGATTTGACATTTTCTGAATCCGGGAAGACGGGTCCATGACCAGATCTTCGAATCTTTGCAGTCCATCCGTTGAGTTGCCTTGTGCTGTTTTCACTCGGGATTGATGTTATGGTTCTGCATGACTTCTTTTGCAATGATTTGGGCTGGATTGATGTTGAGTTGGCGAAATTACTATTTCTCCCCTCCCGGTTTAGTTCCGAGCATGATGCAGTTGTAGCTGTCTTTTCTCAGGGTTGTCTCTGAGATTGGACTGTCATTCACTTTTGACAGTCCTCAAGGTTGTCTTTGAGCTTGGTTCGATGTTTCTCGGGGTTGTTCCCAGAATTTTGACTTGATCTCCCGGGGTTATCCGGGGTTGGATTTGATCTCGTGGGGGTTGTCACCGGGGCTTGGCTTGATCTCTTCGGGTTATCTCCAAGGTTAGATTTGATCTCCCGGGGTTGTCTCCGGGGCTTGAATTTGATCTCCCAGGGTTGTCTCCGGGATTTGGCTTTAATCTCCTTGGGTTGTCTACGGGGTTTGATTTGATCTCTCGGGGTTGTTGCCGGGACTTGTCTTGATCTCTCGGGGTTGCCGTCGGGGCTGAGATTTGATGATTTTGACTCCAAGGGTTGTCTTTGGGAGATAAAAGATGAATCTGCCCTTTTGCATGGTTAGTAACATGAATACAAAATTTCGAGTGTCTACATTTGGCATTTTAAGTTTATTAAATGAATGAAATAGAAAAGGGAAAACAAGTAAATACATTGTTTATGAGTTGATTAAATGATTAAAATATTATTATTAGATTAAAATATTATTAAGTTATTAATAATATTTAGATTAATATATTATTATATGATTTGGCATTTTAAGTTTATTAAATGAATGAAATAGAAAAGGGAAAACAAGTAAATACATTGTTTATGAGTTGATTAAATGATTAAAATATTATTATTAGATTAAAATATTATTAAGTTATTAATAATATTTAGATTAAAATATTATTATATGATTAATAATATTATATTAAAGTTTTATTAAAATATTATTAAGTGATTAATAATATTAGAAGTTAATTAAAATATTATTAAATGATTAATAATATTATATAATGAATGTCATTCCATCAAACCTGGCATAAGTCCCGGGAAGGAAAAGATAGTGATACATCAAGACGATTAGTCATAGGGATGAAATGACAATCATCATAAGATGCAACCTGTCGGCAACTCATCGGTGAAGTTATCACCAACCAAGCTGAGATCTTAGGGCCAATTTAGTGGAGTCCGAAGGCCTCTCGACATTAATTATCAAAGTTGAAACAAAAACACAACGATATATCAAGCATGATCATCAACTAGGACCTTCAAAGAGCTGACACCCTCAATCAAAAGTCTTCATCAAATGAAAAGAAAATCATCAAGGCCAATTGCGTCAACAAGTCAGAAACAATGATTGAGGGCTTCCAAGCATCAAAGCCCAAATCCACTACCTATTCATCATAGGGTCTAGAGGTAAAAGAGTCTTGCGATCTTGGCATCTTATCAGCCCATCTGTCAAAGAAACTATCCCAGATGACAAGTAAGGCTAAGACAATTTTAGAATCAGTGACAACCTGATATTGGGATTCTTACATCGAACAAGCCTAGGGTAATGTCGAAAACAGGGATAACTCAACGCTGGGGCATTCATCGACCATCCTAAAAAGGAAAATGCACCAGTTGCCATCATCAGTATGGTCCATCATTATTAGAGCTTCCCTCATATCATCTCACTGGCGATCCGGTATGATCATATGGTCTTTTCCAATCATACTTTTCCCAAAATAAATAATTAACATGTGAGGTATGACTATTTCATCTCTTTATGTGCTTTCAGTCTCCATATACATACGTTAGAGATAATATACATGTTAAGTTCTTATAAAAAGGTTTTTTCTTAACTTGTTGTGCATGGGATTAATTTTGATAAGCGTCCATGGAGCAAGAATCATAGGAACAATTAGAGAATTAAGACTATTCAACCCTTTTGATTAGGCATGGCATCCTAGTTTAAAGCACTTTTGGGAACAAACCTGACCTCATATGCATGTCTGCACTTTGTGATTGACTAGACTCTTAGTTGTGGGGTATAAAGCTATGGTGAAAACAATGGAATGATAAAAGATAAGCAGCCAGTCTAATGTCTCGAATCGTGGCCTGAGTTACTCGAGTTATAAGCCTGAAGGGTGTCTTTACACTTGGTGCCCTAAAGCCATCTAGTTTGGGAGTCATTAGCCCATTGTTCATTACATGGGTAATTTAGTGCCTAACAAAACGAGCATTAAAAAAAGGAAAAGGCAAAACAAGAGCAGATTCAAATCGTTGCCTAGGTTATTCGAGTAATTAAGCCTGAGTGGTTTCTTTACACTTGATGCCCTAAAGCCTTCTGGTTTGGGAGTCACCGGCCCAACGCTTGATACATGGGTGACTTAGAGCCTAAGAAAATAAATCTTACACAATCTCAGGCAAGGAAAAATAGAGTGACCGCCTGACTTATCTCGAAGTGTGGCCTTTATTACTCGAGCAAGTAAACATGAATGGGTGTCTTTACACCTAGTGCCCTAAAGTCGTCTGGTTTGGAAGTCATTGGTCCAAAACTCATTAAATGGGTAACTTTGAATAGCCTAAGAAAATGAGACAAGTTAAGATAAAGAATAAATAAATAAAATTTAAAATTTGCAAAGTCATGGAAATGAAACCCCTGCTAAGAGCGTCGTCACTCATAGTGCATGAGTCATATAAAGTCAATTCTGAGAAGAATAACGTCAAGAGCGAAGATGAAGTATCTCTGATAAAGGGATAAGTCTTTTGAATATAATCCTACCCATGAATAATAACCACAGATGCTTCAAAATTTCCTTGCCATTTCATAGCTCATTCAATTTCACAAATTTCAAATGCCTCATTCAAAAAGATTATACTAATCTTGACGGCTGAGCCGTCAAGCTGTTGGTGCATTTTGTTCTTTTGATGTGTAGGATACTGCTCACTCTCGACTTGGTCAACAAAGAGAGTTTCTCATATGAATCCTCGACATCAACATTCAAAGGACTGGGCATTTTTTGATTCTAAGAAATTGAAGGAGTATAAGGCGGGATCAAGCCTCTCATCAAAAGAAAGAGGAGAACTCCTGAAAGAAATCATGGCAACATAAGCTTGCCCCTACAAAAGAAGGGTCAAGAGAGTCCTTAACTCAAAAGCAGAAGCACTACTATAAAATAGTAAATAGATAACGTGTAAAAAACGTTGTAGAAGGTCTTACAGAAATGTCGTGGTTAAGGGTGTCATCTATTTGACACCTTTATACAATGTTTTTAAAACATTATACTTTGACACATTACACAATATTTTTTTTCTTAAAAAATGTTGTATATATGTTTTCCATAAATTCTTTGATGCTTGAAAACCTTGTAGATGATATGATTCCACAACATTTTCTGGCTTAAAATGTTGTGGTTTGGTACATCAAACAACGTTTAGACTCATTTATACAACGTTTATAAAGTGTCATCTATTTAGACTACTTTATACAATGTTTTTAAAATATTGTAGTTTGACTTTAAAATGTTGTAATACATGATGTTGTAATAGTTGTGGTTCACCTATATTTGAGTTTAAACTAATAACTCCAATGCACAGTATATATAGAATGCATAATTATATATTAGAAAATGCAGGTTAATCCAATTAAAGCACAAAACCAGATTCCAAAAGTATATATCTTAAAGTTGCTCTTAATCTAAATAACAAAACTAAAATTCCAATCCGCAGCATTACATCCAACACAGGTGTGATTTAATAAAACAAACTCGGTGATTTAATAAAACTATTTCTTCTAAGCTCCAACAACCTCTGTCTCTCCCTCTACCATTGTTTCATCAGCTGGCCCTCTCAAGCTTCACACCAACATCCTCCGAGTAGTCACAATAAACCAACACATTTAACAACATTCTTGGCTGTGAAATTAAAATAAAACCACAAATTAAACACTTGGAGGGAGGCCTAAATTAAATAAATAAAAATTACCAAAATGGAACGGTAAAAATAATGATGAGTTGATTCAGATCAATAACAAACCTGCATTGCCAAAACAAGGAAGTAAAGAACATAATGATATTTTCCAAGTATAATGGCTTTCATATCAAGACAAGAGTTAAACAAAGTTATAATTTCATCCAATGCCGTCCTGGAAGAAAGCAAGAAAAAGAATTATAACTTTTGTAATGTAAACCTAGGGTCAAAATAATATAGTCAAAAGATATACATACGGGGATAATAAGAACCGTTCAAAGTGATATGGGGCAAGAGTTAACAAGCCCTTTCCCATATGTACATGACCTTGAGCAATTCGCACCTGAACAAGTCATAAGTGTAAATTGTTAAATTACCACAAGAAATCTATATGCTAAGAATTAAATTACCAGCTATTATAGCATTATTGGTTCCAGCACCTATCAACCCCAAGGGGATGACAGCAGCCTGTAGATCAACAAATCATTTCTCACTTTCAGCTAAAAGTAGTCGTATTAGAATCCTTAGTAGTAAAAACAGCAAGAACAATGTAAGATTTTCTTTATTTGTTTGTAGAAGCAACAATAATGTATGTTAAACAGTGTATCATAGTACCATTGCTACTTCTGTATCTATGTCATGACTTTGTCGACTTAGTGTGTCCATGACATTGACCTGGTCAAAACAACAAGTAAAGAAACAAATTAGGCATGCATATTAACTGAAGTATATTACAAATTAGCATGCCATTTCAACGCCCAGCTCTTATTCTATAGCTACCATAGCAATTCCAAATACTGCTGGTCCATGGTAGGTAGATATCAAGAAACTCACAAAAATGGTCATATCAGCAGTGCCTTGCTTCGGATCTTCTGAATCTTGTCCATCCTAGAAAGAAAACAGTAAGAGTCCAAGCTCATATAAACTACAAATACAATCCACATAATGAAGGAGGAAGTAAAATTTAGTATTTACTATCAACCTAGGAAAGTAGAAAAATACTTTACAAAACTTGGTCATAGTTGTTGTTTCCATCCTGATTCAACAAACAATCATTTCCAATAACTTCAAATTGCAGTATAAGAGAGAAATATTTTAACGTTTTAAAGTTCTAAAGTAAGGAAAATATGTGAATGAATGAAATGGATGATCAATATAATTTTTTGGAAATTCAGCCCCATGTTGTCACCATGTTATCACAATTATAACACATGCATCACGTTGTATACAAATTTGTACTTATCTTTGTTTTTTTACTTTTTTAGTATAACGATATCATGAGCATATGTTCCAATCTCAAAAAAATAAGAAGAAAAAAATAAATAACAAAAAACAGAAAATACTTGAAAAAAAAGAAACATGCAGTCTTATATGACTACTAAACGAAGCCATCGTCGTGGATGATTTATGCCAGTTGACTGGATTAGTTATTTATGGATTTCAAACTTCTTCAAATTACAAATTTACATGGGAGACAATAAAATTCACCATAATTTGTATCAATCTATCATGAAGGTAATAGAAGGTCAGGAATTGTGAGCATGGCTCTAATTATACTGTATAACAATGTTATCAACTACACTGTACTGTAATGTTGTAATGCTGTAGCTTGATTATTTGTGATCCTCTTTGTAAAAAATTTGCATGTATGTTCAAATGCTGCAACTTCAAATTCATAATCTTCAACAATAAAGAATATTTTCAAGGCAGGAACAAGGACTGACATTACCAATTATAACAGTGCAGTTCATATAACTACTCAGCACTAGTATATATGCAAGGTCACTGAAATAAAATGTCACAGACACTATACACTAAATTTAGTTGCGACAATGCCCTAAACCTCTCTGCACATAAATTCAATTCCTAGTGGGGCATTAAAAATAATGCAAAATTCACATTTAACTAAATATTAATTTTCTCTAAATCTGCATCAATTAAAATGTCTATCACATACAACTAGATCTTCATAAACCAGGAATTGGAATTATGAAAGGTGAATTTCTAGTATGAAAGAAATGAACGACTCAAGTATCAGTCAACCTGAAGTTTTTAGCTGCTATTCTTGGGTGTTTTAATTAGAAGCTATAATCTGTAGATTTTGGCTTTCACTTCCAACAAACAATAGTAGCTGTGCACTTAATTTTAGGAAGTGTATAACCTGCTCATGAGTCATTTTGGATTACAACAAGTTCTTTAGAGATATATTGCCACCACCCCTACCAGCGAAACCCATAAGTGTGACAACCCGAGAAATTAGACAATTTATTAGAATCTTAAATGATGGATTTAAGGTCAAATAATAGACCTAGATAGAAAATTAGTGTATGCGTTTGATATTTTTGGGAGGAAAATTTGAGGATTTCAAAATTCTGTGACGGATTTAGGTGAATTATTCAGGATTACGTGTATATGTGAATATGTTCTGTGTGTATGGTATTATATGTGTACCGAATGTGGTTAAGGGTCAAGGTTGGACCAGATATATTTTATCAGTGTCAAACCCTAATTATATATTAAAAACGTCAGCGTTCAGTTAGAAAACCCTAGCAATGGATAAGAAACCCTAAAAACCGGTTCTGAAACCCTAATTTCGATTTCGAGTATTTGAAACCCTAATTCGTATATTGAAAACCCTAATTCGGGAATTTAAATGCTATGTATAAGTTTAAACGTCATTAATTATAATTTATTAGGGAAAACCATAATGAATTACCTGAAACCTTTATTGATTTTTAGAAAACCCTAATACCGTATATGGAAAATCTAAATTCAGATTTCGGGAATAACCCTAGTCTGGGAACTTAACGGAGAATTATAATGCTTAAGTGCTATTAATTATAATATTAATTAGGGTAAAGCTTAATTAATTAGCAAACCCTAATTTCAAAATTTTAAACCCTAATTGTTCCATCAGAAATCCTAGTGTACAATTATGGATTTAATTGCTAAATTAGCAATTTTAATTAGGATAAAGTAATCCTAATAGTCAAGCTTGGAGTTATGATTAGGAAATCTTAGTATAATTATAGAATCCTAATTATAATGTAGAAATATTAAATTTCTATTTTCAACCTAATTTGGAAATTTTAGAAATTAAAATGTAAAACCTAATGGTTAAACCCTAAACTCTAAGGGTTCAAACCTAAACCTTAAGGGTTGTATCAATTGACCTTTATGTCATTAAAATTAAATGCTAAATGACTAAACTAGCCTTCTTGCATTATTTATTAGGCTACTTGTAAGTTATGTTCTAGTTTTGGTTGGTCACCAACCCAAAACCCTAGGCATGTGACTTATATCTATTATATCTCAACCAATTTGCTAGACAACATACATTGTATCATACATTATATAAGATTAAGATAGAGAGAAAAGTTAACTTTATCACTCATATTAGCCAACCTCTTGTAGACCTGTAGACTGACATATTGGCTATCGATTCATGCTTTTAAAATACCTTGATCCAAAAAAGAATTGAAGTTGTGGCCGGTCAAATACCTGTTGACCATCAGCCGGAAGAACAATCGGGAAAACTAAGATTGTTCATAATCCATTTTTTTTGTCAGACTTTGACCAGCTCATGTTTCTCTCTTGTGTTGATGTTAGACTGTAATAGTGCATGATATGTGTAGTATAACATATGGACTACGGGCTTGGACCTTTACATCACATAAACAATATTTGGAAATCAAAGATTAAAAGCTTCAAAGTAGCACCTTTCGTCATTTGAATTTGAATTCGCAGGAATTTTAAATTCGAAACATGCCTGACATCGATTTCTGTAGCTTAATGCTTTAAAAATCATGAAAAATTATATTATGGTGTAAGAAAATATTTGAAGTTATTTTTAATAACTTTTGATATTTTGTGATGAATTTCATTAATAATTTATTATTAATGGTAATTAATTTATTTAATAAATATATTAAATAAATTATGGAAAAATAGAATTAATGATTTAAAATCAAATAAAAATGATTTAAGTGTTATAAAAATATTTGAAGTTATAAAATATAACTTTTGATATTTTGTCCTAAAAATATTAATATTTTAATATTTATAGAAATTATCGGATAATGAATTTAATTGTTTAAAAGAATATACTTTGTAATATTATAAATATATTATAATATTATGTTATAATTTCCATTAATATTTAGTATTAAATAAATATTAATGATAAAGGAATATTGTGGTATCTATATTATATAAATACGATATAAGTGATTGAAAAATTATGATAAATGATATTAATTATATGAAAATTATTATGAGCTTATGAAAAATATTTTGATTGATAATATGATTATTTAAGATAATTGTTAAGTGTTAAGTGGACCTACTTATTGGATATCAATTCATACGAACTATGCCCATCTCAAGTATATTTTAGTGTGTTTTTAGTTGCATTTCGTAATATTTTGCATTGCATGTACTGAGAACTCCCTTTGGTGCAAAAATGCAGGAAATGGCATAACTTGGCAATGGTAGATGGCATGAGGCTAATGAAGCATGACGCGAGGAACAATTGGAGATATGCAACTGAGGATAGATGAAAGAAGATTGGCATGACAAGGAAGCAATGACAAAGTGAGGACAAAGCAAGAGCAAGAAATTTGAACAAGAATCCAAAGCTGTAGAAGTCATGGCGTAGCGTGGCTAAATAGGGTTTATACACGCTACCGTGATCACCCAGCTTGACCAATTTTAAAGACGCATGCATGAGGAGGAATACAAAGGGGTAAGGCACGATGATACTCAAGCCTCTTGACCTATTTTAATTTAATTTTTAAATTTTAAGGGTTGTAATTGATTAAAACAATTCTGACTGGTGTCATACGTATCATTGAGTAGTTTTTACATGTTTTTCATATTGGAGCTAGGGTTTTACACATTGAGAGATTTCCAACGTGGAACTAAGCCAAAACTCCATATTCTCTACTTCTTCTTTGGATTTTCAATCACTGTGAAAAAACTATTGTTCTTTTGCTGGATTTAATTGAGGATTAGAGCATTACTATTGGAATGTAATCAGCAATTGGGTTTGATCAATTCTAGTCTTCTCTCTTTTAGTTGTTTGCTTAATATCCATGTATTTCTTTGATCCCATAATGGCTTTTGGTTCCGTCATGAACTAAACTCCATTATGGGATTCTAATGGATTTTAATATGTAGTTTAATTGCATGCTTGACTGCTGGATTGTTTTACATATTATAAGGAATTTTTATCATGGTTGATTTGTATGCATGAATGATTGATCACCATTCGTTTTAAGTGCTTTTATGGAATTAAAAATTAACATGCGAGTATGGATTGTAATCATGATAACATGCGTATATGGGGCTGTTTTGCATGGCTTAGTATTTTGTGAATCAGATAGACATATACTGTTTCACCGCATGAGTTAAATAAGATCTTGCGCTTAAATTCAATATGGTTGCAATTTCACATAGACATATAGTGATTTTGGTTATATTGATGATTGCGCGGTGTCTATTGCATGTGGATGCTATGTGAGTAGGTCATAATACATTGAAAAATGGTTATGTCTATTTTAGTGCTGTTGGCTACTTTCCTGTGATATGTGAACAATTCTTGCATGATGGTGGTAATTAGATGAGGTATTGAATGAAGTTAGGATCCCATTATTTCCAGATTTGATTTATTTCATTATTATTCTTCTTTTAGTGTTATTTGATTTTAAAGTAATTTTCAATCATAATCATAATTATTAGTTTAAGCATATAAAGATAGTGATAGAGTTGATGCATAATAATTTGATTTAGCAACTTTCCCTGTGGATCGATACTTGACTTACTCTGTATTACTTGTTGACGCATGTATACTTGCATGAGTTAGAGCTCTTTTGTTAAAACTAAAAAAGAGGCAACAAGGTTTTGGCACCGTTGCCGGGGACAGACGTTAAATTTAAATAATTATCATCAATTTTATGCTATATTGTATGAATTAGAAAATTCTAATAGTTTCTCATTTCTATTCTTGTTTTTGTTTTGGTTTCAGGTACTTATAGAATTTTTATGCACACAAGATCGTCAAACTCATAATTGACACCAGCACAAGGTAACATAAACAGAAGAGGTTGGAAAGCGAGTGTGCGGAGAAATTTGCAAGCACAGTTAGAGGGTACTACATCCAGTATGGCAGAAGAACAAAGAATTGAGCAAAGAGAAGAGCACCGGGATCTAAGGGACTATTCCATGCCGAATATTAATGTACTTTAGTCTAGCATAGTCAGACCGGTGATAGCAGCAAATACTTTCGAGATTAAACCGGGCACTATTTAGATGGTGCAGAATTTGGTACAGTTTGGGGGTGCTGCTACAGATGATCCGAATGAACACCTATTGAGCTTTGTTGAGATTTGTGATACATTCAGATACAATGGAGTGACGGAGGATGCCATTAGACTGAGGCTATTTCCATTCTCTTTGAGGGATAAAGCAAGGAGTTGGCTTCATTCTTTGCCTTCTGGATCAATTACTACATGGGAGGACTTAGCACAAAAGTTCTTAGCCATGTTTTCCCCAATGGCTAAGACTGCGAAGATGAGGACAACAATCTCTCAGTTTGAGTAACAACAAGGTGAATCCTTATACAAAGCTTGGGAGAGATATAAAGAGATGCTACGGAAGTGTCCACATCACGGTATGCCAGACTGAATGGTGATCAACACGTTTTAAAATGGATTGGGATGGCAGTCGAGACCTATTGTAGATGCATCTGCAGGAGGGGCATTATGGGCAAAGAGCTATGACGAGGCCTATAACCTCATTGAAACCATGGCAGCAAATGATTTTGAGAATACTACATCTCGGATGCCACAGCCCAAGGTTGCAGGTTTGTTGGAAGTGGATGTTATTATGCAGTTGTCGGCACAGATGGCAGCTATGACAAAGAAAATAGATTCATTGGCAGAGAGCAAAGCAAAAATAGTTTCCTTCGTATGTGAAATTTGTGCGGGGTCACACTCTATGGATCAATGTGCTATCAGCTTGGAGTCGGTGCAGTATGTGAGCAATTACAGGAAAGACCAAGGATAGTTTCATAACACATACAACCCCAACAACTGCAATCATCCAAACTTCGAGTTTGGTCGAATAACCCGAGGAATCAGCGAGAATCGGTTTCAAGTAGAATCAACAATTTTAGTCACAACCATCTCAGCCACAGTTTACACCAAAACCATCGTTTCCACCGGGATTTTATCAAGAACAACATCATACCCCATCTGCACCTCAGCAAGATAAAAAAATCAGAAACGGAAGAGATGATGTTGAAGTACATGGCAAACACGGAGGTGATGATCAAAAGCCAAGCAGTGGCTATTAAGAATCTAGAAACTCAGATGGGGAAAATGACAAGCATGCTGAATAACAGGCCCCAGGGTTCATTTTCGAGAAATACGAAAGCAAATCCACGAAGAGACGCGAAGGAACAGTGTCAAGCGATCACTTTGAGGTCTAGGAAAAACATTGCAGGAACTGAGAGTCTCAGGAACTGAGTCCGCTGAGAAATTAATTAAGGAAAATGTTGAGTTACAGAAAGAAGAGAAAAATAGAGAAGGTTCAATGGAAAAGCCCGTGAATACAGTACCACTAGTTCACCCTCCAGTTCCGTATCCGCAGAGATTGAATAAGCAAAGGGAAGATAAGAAGTTCAGCAAATTTTTGGAGGTCTTTAAGAAACTGCAAATCAACATACCTTTCGCTGAGGCATTAGAACAGATGCCAAGTTATGCAAAGTTTATGAAGGGTATATTGTCAAGGAAGAGGAGATTAGATGAGTTTGAGACAGTGGCCTTGACAGAGGAATGCAGTGCAGTGCTTTAGCGTAAACTACCTCCAAAGCTGAAAGATCCGAGCAGTTTCACAATTCCATGCACGATCAGAAAGATGAACTTCGAGAAGTGTCTATGTGATCTTGGGGAAAGTATTAATCTGATGCCCTTGTCAGTGTTTAATCAGTTGGGATTGCCGGCTCCGAGGCCGATAAACATTTCTTTGCAGCTAGCTGACAGATCCATCATATATCCACGGGGCATAGTTGAGGATGTACTGGTGAAAGTGGACAAATTTATCTTTCTGGTCGACTTCATCATTCTGGATTACGAGGAAGATAAAAATATACCAATCATACTGGGGAGACCATTCTTAGCCACAGGAAGAACTTTGATAGACGTACAAAAAGGGGAACTCACTATGTGTGTTCATAATCAGGAGGTTACCTTTAACGTCTTCAAGGCAATGAAGTTCCCAACAGATGAAGAAGAATGCTTCCGGGTTAATTTGGTGGATCAAGTCTTAAATGATGAAGTAGAGAGTTTGAGAAGTCATGAACTGTTGGAGAAAGAGGAACTTGAAGAACTTATGCACTTGCCGGATACTGCGCCACAATTCAGAAAATTCAAAACACCAGTTGAGCCAGTGAAGAAAGCAGGAGGGGAGAAGCGCCTACTCCAACTCAATGAGTTGGATGAAGTCCGATTACAGGCGTATGAAAAGTCTAGGTTGTATAAGGAGAAGGTGAAGAAATGGCACGATCGAAAGATCATAGAGAGAACATTTGAACCAGGACAAAGAGTTTTGCTTTATAACTCCAGACTTAAACTTTTTCCCGAGAAGCTGAAATCAAGATGGTCAAGGCCATTTACAGTGAAGACTGTCTTTTTGCATGGTATGATTGAAGTATTTGATAAGTTTCTGGACAAGCCTTTTAAGGTGAATGGACAGCGATTGAAGCACTACTTTGGTGGCGAGGTGGACAGACAAAAAGTCACCTCAATTCTTTCTTCGACATGAGAATAAGAGACAGTCAAGCTAATTGACTATAACTTAGCACTTGATGGGAGGAAACCCATTATTTCTATCTCTATTTTTTTATTTATTCAGTTTAGGTTGTTTTTATTAGTTCATCTTCATTTTTAGTGTGATAGATTAGTGTGTTTTGCATAATTGAATGTGTAGCTAAATTTGCATTGAGAGGTGTTAGATGTAGTATAGAGTTTATTTGGTCATTCCTGCTTACTCAGTAATTCATGCCTTAATAGTGTGCATTGATGTCTATGTAGGTATCTTGGACCGAATTCAACAAGGATCTGCAATACTGGAAATGAAAGTTAGCAGTACAGGGAGCAAGGTCGCATGGCCGCACAAAGATAGCAGCACAAGACCGCGCGCCCGAACGTTATACATGCCAAACAAGGAATGCCACTCGCGCACCCATGCCTGAAACCCATTAAAAGGCCGCGCGTGACACCGGACAGTGAAAAATTTTCAAGTTTTAAAAACATGTTGTGGCTTATTTGGACTCTCATTTGAAATAATAGAGAGCGCACACTCCTTGCTCTCCCACACACGTATCTTCCTCTCTAGTTAGTTACAATCCAAGCCCTAACTCTCCGCCCTATTACGCGATTGACGCCTAGTCTTCATACGCACGATTCAACACACGATCATTTCTGCAGTATAAAGCTAGGGTTTTAGAGAGTGGTGAGGTGAAATAAGTTTGGGGGTTACTCTCTTCATCAATTCTTATTCATTATCAGGCAATTCATCTCCAGTCTCTCTATCATCTGCAAATGGGTCCAAAGAGAGCACGATCTTCATCTTCTTCATCATCATCTTCTTCTAGCAGTCAAGGGGAGGATGTGGTTGATCATACCAAATTTCTGAGTTTGGAAGCACAAACAGAGTTATCGAATCGTAGCCAAAACATTTATGAAAGAAAGAGGATTCAAGCCTGAGAGACAAGATGGTCAGCTTTGTGAGATAAATCAAGAGAGGGGATGGCTTGGATTGACTGCCACTCCTATGCCTATTCTGATGAGTATAGTCTGAGAGTTCTATGCCAATGCTAAAGTCACCATGAGCGGTCTATCTGTGGTTCGCGGAGTTGAAATCAATTACAGATCACCTGCAATAAGGGAAATTTTCAGGATCACTGCCTAACCACTTACTGGGACTGCCAATTGGGTCGAAGGTGCACATTTGGAAACACACTTGGAATTAGTTATTGCTGAGTTGTGCGTGCCAGGCATGAAGTGGACTTATAAAGCCAGCACAAATCAGCCTCACATATTCCCAGCCGCAGCCTGAATCGATATGCGAAGGCGTGGAATTTATTCATATGTGCAAAACTAGTTCCGTCTTCACATCAGCATGAAATCACAGTAGAGAGGGCTATCATTTTGTGGGGCATAATTAGTGGCAAATACATTGATGTGGGCCACCTGATTCATCAAAACATGCTGTGTTATTTACGGGGAAGTACTACAGGGAATATTCCACACACTTCAGTTGTGGCTATGTTGTGTGCTCATCAAGGCTGCCATTGGGACAATGAACAGATGCAAAACCCGAGCCAAGATATCACTCACGCAACCATTGAAAAATTTGAGGATTGGGTAGGAGGTATACCGCACCCGAGAGGACGCGGGTTTATCATGCAACCTACATTCGCTGCACCTCCACCATAGCAGCCTTCACAGACAGATGCGGCAGACCTGTCAACCCAAGCTCCCACTGCTCATTGGGATCGACAGCTCCGAAGGTTGGAGCGAAAAGTCGACGCCATGTACGACAATTTTTCAACGTTTGCAATGGGTTTGACGAGGTCCTTGGCAGAGGCATTTGTACTACAAGGAACAATGCTTGAGTGGCCTCAATTCGGGATGGCAGTGCAATATCCACCACCAGATTCACCACCCGAAGAGGGTGGTGCAGCTGAGCACTAGGGGAGTTTTCTCTAACCCTATACCTTCATTCATTGGGACAATGAATATTATAAGTTTGGGGGTATTGGGGTAGTAGTGTAGTTGCATTTAGTATGTGCATGTTTAGTTTTGCATGTTTAGTTTAAATTTGCGTATAGTTTGTGCATGTTTAGTTTACATTTTGCATAAAAAAAATTTGTGTAAAATTTTTGGTTTTAGTCATTATTACTTGTGTTAGTATATGTTTAGTTGTATTTTATGTTTAGTGCATCTCTCACAAATTCTAGCTTTATGGAAATTTTGTCTAGCTAATGATGATAGTGAATTTTGAAGGATTGTTGAGTATTTTGGATAACATGAACTGAGATATAATGTTTTACATGATTAAATTCATAATGCTGTCTAAATTCTTTCGGTTTGCACCGCCTTGTTCACAATTGCTTGTAGGCATAAGAATGATGTGTTGCATTGCTTAATAGAAAATGTGGTTTTAAAAAGAGAAATATGTGGAACATGGATTTAGACTGTGCGAAACGTTGATATTCAAATTTTGGAAAAACATGGGTATGCTATGCATAAAAAAAAGAAAAAAAAACAAATAGCAATAACTTGGCTAGTCTCATTTTGGGGCCCTAGCTACTTAAGTAAGTACGCCCGTAGGGGTGTCTTAACACCTAGCGCCCTAAGGTCTTTCATGGTCTGGGAGTCGTTGGTTAAAAGCTCGCTAAGGGGTAGCAGTGTTGCCTAATGGAATGAGGCATTTCACAGTCATGTGAAAAAAAAAGAGAAAAAAGAAAAAGAAAAGAAAAAAATAGCAATAAACATCGCGGGAAAGAGCGAAAATCACCCTCGTGAGTAGAAATAAAGCAGTTAAGCCCATTGTTCTACCTTAGTTTGGTTTGATATACTGGAACAGTCTTTGTTGCATAAGTATACATGAGTCTTGATTTAGACTGTGATTTTCTGTTTTGAGCAGTTTAACATGTGTATTCTTTGCTTAAATCAAGTTTTGGTGAACACAACACACACACACAGCATCTCTATAGCATATGTGAATTATCTAAGTGTATGATATTATGCCTATAGTTCGGTTTGAATTTGTATTCTTGAATCTGGATAATTCGTTGAGGCATTTTGGACTGAAATTCTGTTATGGCTGGAACAATGTGAGACTCATTTGCATCATGATTTAGTTGAATAGCATGTAGTTGCATTTTCAGTGTTTTATGTTGTATGCATTTCTTGAGGGCAAGCAATAGTTCATGTTTGGGGGTATTTGATAAGTGTGTTTTATACCTACTTATTGGATATCAATTCACGCGAACTATGCCCATCTCAAGTACATTTTAGCGTGTTTTTAGTTGCATTTCGTAATATTTTTCATTGCATGTACTGAGAACTCCCTTTGGTGCAAAAGTGCAGGAAATGGCATAACTTGGCAATGGTAGATGGCATGAGGCGAGGAATAATTGGAGATATGCTGAGGATAGATGAAGGAAGGGTGGCATGACAAGGAAGCAATGAAAGCAGACAAAGCGAAGGAGCAGTGGTGAACCGAATCCAAATCGCAGAAGCCAGCCACCATTGCTTGGCTAAATAGGCTTATACACGCGTGCCCACGTGATCACCCGGCTTGACCAAATTTAAAGACGCATACCGCCATGAGGAATACAAAGGGGAGCAGCGTGCGCATGGCGATGCTCAAGTCGTGACCTAGTTTAATTTAATTTTTAAATTTTAAGGGTTGTAATTGATTAAAACAATTCTGACTGGTGTCAGACGTATCATTGAGTAGTTTTTACATGTTTTTCATATTGGAACTAGGGTTTTATAAATTGAGAGATTTCCAACGTGGAACTAAGCCAAAACTCCATATTCTCTACTTCTTCTTTGGATTTTCAATCACTGTGGAAAAACTATTGTTCTTTTGCTGGATTTAATTGAGGATTCGAGCGTTACTATTGGAATGTAATCAGCAATTGGGTTTGATCAATTCTAGTCTTCTCTCTTTAGTTGTTTGCTTAATATCCATGTATTGCTTTGATCCCATAATGGCTTTTGGTTCCGTCATGAACTAAACTCCATTATGGGATTCTAATGGATTTTAATATGTAGTTTAATTGCATTCTTGACTGCTGGATTGTTTTACATATCATAAGGAATTTCTATCATGGTTGATTTTCATGCATGAATGATTGATCACCATTCGTTTTAAGTGCTTGTATGGAATTGAAAAATAACATGAAAGTATAGATTGTAATCATGACTGTACAACTGTGTATAATTGTGGATTTAATTGCTAAATTAGCAATTTTAATAAGGATAAAGTAATCCTAATAATCAAGCTTGGAGTTATGATTAAGAAATCTTAGTATAATTATAGAATCCTAATTATAATGTAGAAATATTAAATTTCTATTTTAAACCTAATTTGGAAATTTTAGAAACTAAAATGTAAAACTTAAGGGTTAAACACTAAACCCTAAGGGTTAAAACCTAAACCTTACGGGTTGTATCAAATGACCTTTATGTCATTAAAATTAAATGCTAACTGACTAAACTAGCCTTTTTGCATTATTTATTAGGTTACTTGTAAGTTATGTTCTAGTTTGGGTTGGTGACCAACCCTAAACCCTAGGCATGTGACTTATATCTATTATATCTCAGCCAATTTGCTAGACAACATACATTGTATCATACATTATATAAGATTAAGAGAAAGAGGAAAGTTAACTTTATCACTCATATTAGCCAACCCCTTGTCTCTCTCTAAAATTCAGGATTAAGTGTGATATGGAGTGAGGAGATGAAATAATATCAAACCCTAAGTCTCCATGATCAGCAACAAAGGATCAGATTCAAGAATCAAAGCCTAAAAGGTATAAAAACCCTAAATCGTGAAATCTTTGTATTTGATGTTAGATGTTGTAAGTTGTTTGTTAAAGTTATGTATTAGGATGTTAATAAGTGATCTGGGTTGTTAGATCAAGGATCTATAACATCTAGATGCACGAATTTGATGTTTTGAAAAATCTGGAAAAATTTAAAAAAATTGCCTGACAGTCATATGTCAGAAGCCTTTAGATCTGTGTGTGTTTGATGTTTGGTGTACTTTATGTTATAGGTCTGTTCTTTGATGTTAGGGCTTTAATCTGAGACTTGAATCAACCTCATAGCATGTTTAGATTACAAGATATGATCGGTCAAAAGCAGTTGTTGACCGAAAGCACAAAAACTTAGAATCTGGGCAACCAGATTTTTCAAAATGGTCCGACAATTTATTTGAGGCTTACGAGTTCTTGATCGTTGATGTTTAGGCCATGTTGTTTAATAATAGACCCGATGAAGTCGACATATTGGCTATCGATTCATGCTTTTAAAATACCTAGATCCATAACAAAATTGAAGCTGTGGTCGGTCAAACAACCTTTGACCATCAGCCGGAAAAACAATCTGGAAAACCCAGATTGTTCATATCTGTTTTTTCTGTTAGACTTTGACCAGCTCATGTTTCTCTCTTGTGTTGATGTTAGGCTGTAATAGTGCATGATGTGTGTAGTATAACATATGGACTACGGGCTTGGACCTTTACATCACATAAACAATACTTGGAAATCAAAGATTAAAAGCTTCAAAGTAGCACCTTTCGTACTGTTTGAATTTCTGGGTAGCCCAGAAATTCAAGAGCATGCCTGACATCGATTTATGTAGCTTAGATCTTGCAAAAGTGATATATTTTAGCCATACAACTTGATGGAGATTATAGTATTACATTAATAGCCCAAAAACATTTAAGATTGTGAATTAAATCCAGTCAAACTAGCTACCTCGAACTCTGACATGAAGATCTGGGTTTGGGCTGATGAACACCAAGAATACCTATAGCGACGGGTCTGTCGCTATAGGGCCCTTTTAGCGACAGTTTATTTAGAAATTAATTATTTTAATTAATAAATAGATAAAAATAGTTTTTAATTATTAAAAATACTTAATAAATTATGAAAAATTATTTTAAAGCCTAAAAATTAGTTTTAAATTATTTAGAGTATATTTCATTAATATTTAATATTTTGGAATATAAATGGTATTTAATTTATTTAATTATAATATTAAATAAATTGTTTAAAAATGATTTTAATACTTTAAAAATTATGAAAAAATTATATTATGGTATAAGAAAATATTTTAAGTTATTTTTAATAACTTTTGATATTTTTGCGATGAATTTCATTAATAATTTATTATTAATGGTAATTAATTTATTTAATAAATATATTAAATAAATTATGTAAAAATAGAATTAATGATTTAATAATCAAATAAAAATGATTTAAGTGTTATAAAAATATTTTAAGTTATAAAATATAACTTTTGATATTTTGTCATGAAAATATTAATATTTTAATATTAATAGCAATTATCGGATAATGAATTTAATTGTTTAAAAATCATATAAATATGATTTTATGGTATTAAAAATACTTTGTAATAGTATAAATATATTATAATATTATGTTATAATTTAGATTAATATTTAGTATTAAATAAATATTAATGATAAAGGAATATTGTGGTATTTATATTATATAAATACGATATAAGTGATTGAAAAATTATGATAAATGATATTAATTATCTAAAAAATATTATAAGCTTATGAAAAATATTTTGATTGATAATATGATTATCTAAGATAATTGTTAAGTGTTAAGGCAGAGTTTAATTGAACTTAAACTCGTGAATTGTCCGACTAGATCGTCGGGATGTTAGAATTGAGTCAGTTTCAACTCAGACTAAAATAGTTTGACTTGATACCGAGTTTCATGTGTGTTGTAGACTGATAGGGTTATGTGTTATGTGTTATGTGTTTAGGTTATTCTATGTATATATATATAATAGTATTAAATTGTGATGATGTTATTCTAATATTGGAGATCTATATTACTAATATTAGGTCTTCGGATAAAACAATATAAATTGTGTAGCGATAATCAACGAAACATGCAAGTTTTACTTAACTCTACTAAGAGTTGTTTCATTCAGATATGCTTATGGTTAATCATTGCTTGATTGCCATTATAGAATTGTACTCTGTACATATTGCATGTATAAGTCGGTATGAAAGGCTGATCACCTTCATTACCATTCGGTTCAGATATATTTGTTCATGTTTAATACTTGTTCAGTCAAAAGTTTGATCGTGCTAATTCATAACTATATTGATGAATTATAGCCAGCTTATTCAGACTCTTTCAATCATGATATATCCTTAATTAAATTTAAACTTGCTGAGAAACTTTCATGCTCACTCTTGTTATATCATGATAAAACATTGCAGATTAAGGCAAACACATCGGATACAAGAAAAGGTTAAAGATAGTTACATCTTAAAGTTAATGTGCGCGATTAGTTTTTTAATAGTATTGTATGATAATAATGTTATGTGTTAGTCAAGTTATGAACTGTGTATAAGTTAAGGTTACTCGACCTTGGGGAATAGTGTGTAAAGTTTATTGTATAAACAATTTATGTTTATATCTTCCGCATTAGTTATAGAATGATTGTACCAGATCCGTGGTGATTTGGGATCCGGATTTGGGGCCGTCACAGTTGGTATCAAAGCTGTTGGTTATGAAGCTTAGGTAGGAATACCTGAGACTAATAACCACAGTGATTAAGATAAGATCTAACTCATATAGAGTTAGTTGGTCGGTAAGATTCAAAGACGAATCTCGGCGAGTTATAAAGATACGGAGTTCCCTAACTCTGATAATAAAGTTGAACAGTAGTGACGAATAGATAGAGTCTAAAAGACTAAAAGTTCAGGGATAGGAGATCGTAAAACAAAACAATCAAGACATAGAAATGAATCGTAATATATACAATGAGATCACCCCATAATCTGATAAGGTTATAGTATGGAGAAGAATCAAGTGAATGATTGGAAAGTTTACAGCAAGATTGATGTGTGAATTTGTATAGATTCAAGAAAGGATTATGAATATGGATTAAATAAAATTTGTATTGAGAAGGGAGTTAGGATTAGGTGGGGATTTCAATTGAGGACTCATGTCAGCAGCTGAGTTGTATGATTCCTTGTATGGGCGGGGAATTGTACTGGGTGTAAAAACCACTTAGTTCTGGCACTGATAATCATTAAAATGTTTGTGTCGTGATATTTCTTATATGCATGTTAAGAGGCTGATTCCTTTCTCATGTGAATAACAGATAGATAGGTTATAGGTAGAGAATATAAGGTTAAGTACGAGTTCTTAAAACTCATACTTATGTGACATTCTTGATTCATAGTTATATGAAATGTTTATGAACCCCCAAATGAATGGGACGCCAAAGGTTCATTAGGGTAAGTTCTTAAACTCATATGATTGTGGCAAGTTTATGAACTCATAAGTGTGGTTTGACGAACTGGGTATAGTTATGTGTGAATAGAGAATTGAGGATTATAGGAACAAATAGATTGTTAAGCAAATGATTATTAGTGAAGACATAAGTTTTCCAAAACTCCTAGCTATGCTAGACTTCGAAATTTTGACATCAAGCTAAATACGCACTATGTGCTTTTTAAAAAATATATGTAGACTCGTAATCATTTTTGAAATGATTTAAAGTATAGTTTATGCTACTTATTTCAGCTAGACGCAAATGATTTGAAATATCAAAATATATTTTATTTATCACTTATGTACCATGTAACCTGGTGCAGAGATGATAAAAAGTTGATAGAGCTGTAAATACAGGAATACTTAGTGTGAATTCGATCTAAGAATCATTGTTCCACTATGGTATGATGTGTTATGACAAAGTCATACGATGAAGGCATCCTCAAACGGACTGTTAATACAGTACATCATCGTGACGTCATTCTCAAAAATAATTTCAAAAATTTTAATTTGCCAACGGGGTTTGGCTACACCTAAATAATTCGATTGAATTGAATTATTGATAGGAGTCTATGTTATTCGATTCAGCTAGACTAATGTTATTAAAACTCTAAGTGTTCATTGAAAGAAATTTCCCGAACCAAATTGTTTTGGTGCGGAATCCAATAAGACTGAGGTAAAATTTTGTGCCTATGGCAGTAACGAGGAACATATAAAATCAGTACTTGGCCAGTACGATTTGTGGATGAATTTCCATAAAACCTTTGCGAAAATGACAGACAAATAGTCTATACGACTCCTCCGCACAATTTAAAATTTTTTACTCTTGTGAGTGGTGTATTGGGCAGCATGTGATGATGTGTATGAATGGTGTAAGGTGTAAGAAAAATTTCGGGAACGAAATTTTTAGAAGAAGGGATGAATGTGACAACCCGAGAAATTAGAAAATTTTTTAAAATCTTAAATGATGGATTTAAGATCAAATAATAGACCTAGACAGAAAATTAGTGTATGCGTTTGATATTTTTGCGAGGGAATTTTGAGGATTTCAAAATTATGTGAAGGATTTAGGTGAATTATTAAGGATTAAGTGTATATGTGAATATGTTCTGTGTGTATGGTATTATATGTGTACCGAATGTGGTTAAAGGTCAAGGTTTGACCAGATATACTTTATCAGTGTCAAACACTAATTATATATTAAAGAACATCAGCGTTTAGTTAGAAAACCCTAGCAATGGATAAGAAACCCTAAAAACTAGTTCTGAAACCCTAATTTCGGTTTCGGGTATTTGAAACCCTAATTCGGATATTAAAACCCCTAATTCAGGAATTTAAATGCTATGTATAAGTTTAAACATCATTAATTATAATTTTTTAGGGAAAACCCTAATGAATTACCTGAAACCTTAATTGATTTTTAGAAAACCCTAATACCGGATCTGGAAACTCTAAATTCAGATTTCGGGAATTTGAAACCCTAGTTTGGGAACTTAACAGAGAATTATAATGCTTAAGTGCTATTAATTATAATATTAATTAGGGTAAAGCTTAATTAATTAGCGAACCCTAATTTCAAAATTTTAAACCCTAATTGTTCCGTCAGAAATTTTGGTGTACAATTATGGATTTAATTGCTAAATTAGCAATTTTAATTAGGATAAAGTAATCCTAATAATGAAGCTTGGAGTTATGATTAGGAAATCTTAGTATAATTATAGAATCCTAATTATAATGTAGAAATATTAAATTTCTATTTTAAACCTAATTTGGAAATTTTAGAAATTAAAATGTAAAACCTAAGGCTTAAACCCTAAACCCTAAGGGTTAAACACTAAAACCTAAGGGTTAAACCCTAAACCTTAAGGGTTGTATCAATTGACCTTTATGCCATTAAAATTAAATGCTAAATGACTAAACTAGCCTTCTTGCATTTTATTAGGTTACTTGTAAGTTATGTTCTAGTTTGGGTTGGTGACCAACCCTAAACCCTAGGCATGTGACTTATATCTATTATATCTCAGCCAATTTGCTAGACAACATATATTGTATCATACATTATATAAGATTAAGAGAGAAAGGAAAGTTTACTTTATCACTCATATTAGCCAACCTCTTGTCTCTCTTTAAAATTCGGGATTAAGTGTGATATGGAGTGAAGAGATGAAACAATATCAAACCTTAAGTCTCCATGATCAGCAACAAAGGATCAGATTCAAGAATCAAAGCCTAAAAGGTATAAAAACCCTAAATCATGAAATCTTTATATTTGATGTTAGATGTTGTAAGTTGTTGGTTAAAGTTATGTATTAGGGTGTTAATAAGTGATCTGGGTTGTTAGATCAAGGATCTATAATGTGGCACCCCCAAATCTGGGTATCTTTCAACCCGACAGATGGTGCTACACGGTACTCATAACTGTACAGTCACTCTATTGAAACGACATCAAAATGTGTGTATCAACGACATTCTTATTACATTAATAATATTACATCCTGTTCCCAGGTTCTATAACCATTACATTCTTTATTCATCGTACTATTATATATACAACTTACTAGTTTATTACAAGGTAAACTAATCGTTCATCTTTATCTTGCCTTTATCCTTGTCAGATCCCTCAGTTCATTCGGTCTTAGCTGCATTCATATGGTTCAAGCAAGAGTGAGCATAACAAGCTTAGCAAGTACAACAATTTCTTTTAAACAACATGCTTGAAACATAGGAATCGTATATCTTCAATAACTAGATAATTGTCATGAAGTACTATCAATAATTCAAAATAGAACTTCTTTTCCTTCAAAACGTTTTACAATGATAATATTCAATAAAACATAAATTCTGGTCCAAGACCATGAGCGTTTCATAATTTCTTTGAAAAGGACAACCCGACACTATGTCCCTAAGTCCGGCATATCTTACGAGCACTTCTGGGTGATCAGCCCATCGTACTTTATGTTGATCAACACTACATCCATTAAACGTATGTACTTTTAAGTTTTGGCAACCTCGCGTGCCCATCGAATAATCGATGAAAAATACATTTGTTTATTCATACTCAGGCTTACCTTAAATCCGTACCAAACAATTGGCGTAGGATACCGTTAGCAATTCTATATTGAAAGATTTGTAAATAAATCAATCAACACTTTAAGATTAGTCTAGCCGAGGTAAAACTGACATCGACCCTTTAGTAAAATATTTCATGCATCTCATAACATGAATCGCAGAAAACTTGGCTAACACAAAGGTTAGACAAGCGTTTAAGAAAAACTTGCCTTGGTAAATGCCTGCTCTGCCACAAAAAAATAACTTTTCCTTTCAGTCTTTATGGTCTCTACAATACATAACCACATAACATACCACATTAGGTCATGAATGAACATACATGGTTCCTAATGAATCTTACCCTTCTTCTTAACCTAATCATGTATTTAGATTTGTTACTATTGGTTCCGGCTTGCCATTATATTTTACATCATTCTTACCAACTTCTTTCTCTTCTATGTCTTACGTGTATTTACTTCATTAATCCAACTCGTTTTGAGTTAATCATCCTTCCTAACGGCTTACTAACATCCTTACATTAATCAAAACTCGATCGTCGTACTTTATTGTATACCGTTTATGTTTACGTATTACTTAACAACTTTTAGTTGTAACTCTTAACGTTATAGTCATTATCATTATTGAATACAATTTACATTCATTATACTTTCCGTTCGTCGTTTAACTACTCATTAAACAACATTAAATTCATAAAGTCGTTACTATAACAGTGATTTAGGATAGGTCTTCTCATGTTCATTAAGTAATTACATGACCCATACTGGTATTGCAAACCATTGGGTTCACAATCAACTTAGTCAACAAATTTCTACAGCCGGCTTAGCACATTACGTTGTTCTCATTACGTTCACATTCAATTGGTTATCAACCTTTAATCATCATACATTAAGTGTTTAATAATGCCTTAGCAATGTTATATTAACACCTTATTTCATTACTAATGAGTTATCTTTCCTTCTATACTTGTAAACATTCTTGTATTCACAAAATCGGACTCGAGCCATGGCTATTACCACACTTAGTTCTTCAACTCGCATGCATGCCATGAAAGTTAGCAAGATGTCTCCTCGACATCATTGTTATGGCGCTATTGCGCCACCCATTTGGCCTTAAATATACTTGCTAGTCACCTAGCTTATCCATTACATGCTCATCACAACTTTTACTTGTTCACCACACATAAGCACTTTACTTAGCCTTTAAGTTTTTTAACTTTTCCTTTGCTTAACGCTTAAGTCTACTTGCTCAACACACTTAATTCTTGGTCACCAATTCACCCATGGGTTGCCCCATGGATCAAACTTTACCCATTGGATTAATATTTTGGGCTTAAGGTTTAATTAACCTAACTTATACATTGGGCTTGCAATTAAACAAATACTTGGGCTTGTTCATTAAATTACATTGGACTAAACCATTACTATATTTGGGCTTTAACACTAATTCGTATTGGGCTTTATTATAATCCCAATTGGACATTACAATCTCCTACACATTCCTACAAATTCATTACATATGGCTTAAAGCCTTGTACAATACCTCGTATCATACTCGTATAATACCTTGTATCATACTAGTATTCATTACCTTGTACAATACTTACGTATTATATAATTATTGCTTTAATTCATTATACGCATTTAAATTCCTTCTCGGAACTCACTTTCCCTAACCGTTAGGTTTTAAGTCCGCAGGCGAAAAACTGCGTTTGCCATAACTAAAATATTATTGGATATTTTATCTCACCTCGATATTCTATCATTACGTATTTCTCAAAAATTCAAAAATAATTCCCGAGCAGAAATGCGTGAATAGTGTTTTCGGAAAATTTCTCAGAAAGCTTTTATTTTCGTCTTAGAGATTCAAACACTTTAATTCTACCACGTAGCCAAAATACTACGACATTCTGATATGTCTAGGTCATAGAATGACCTTTAATTAGCTTACTCCCATAAATAATTAATTAAATTCATGTAATCCACATAATTAAATAAAAATTTAATTCTCAAAAATCCAAATTTTCTGGGGCGTTACATATAAAATCTAGATGCATGATTTTGATATTTTGAAAAATCTGGAATTTTTTTTTTAAAAATGGCCTGACAGTTATATGTCAGAGGCCTTAGATCTGTGTGTATTTGATGTTTGGTGTACTTTATGTTATAGATCTGTTATTTGATGTTAGGGCTTTAATCTGAGACTTGAATCAATCTCATAGCATGTTTAGATTACAAGATATGATCGGTCAAAGACCGTTGACCGAGTACAAAACTTAGAATCTGGGCAACCCAGATTTTCCAGAAATGGCCTGACAAGTTATTTGAGGCTTCTGAGTTTACTGGTCGTTGATGTTTAGGCCATGTTGTTGTAATAGACCTGTAGACTGACATATTGGCTATCGATTCATGCTTTTAAAATACCTAGATCCATAACAGAATTGAAGTTGTGGTCGATCAAACAACCGTTGACCATCAGCCGGAAGAACAATTTGGAAAACCCAGATTGTTCATAATCCATTTTTTTTTTGTCAGACTTTGACCAGCTTATGTTTCTCTCATGTTGATGTTAGACTGTAATAGTGCATGATGTGTGTAGTATAACATATGGACTACGGGCTTTGTAAAGCCCCCGAATCCAGGTACTTGAAACACGAATTCAGTGCTTCACGATACCATTTCTATGAGCGAAATAATACTAAAAATAATATCAATAATACAAATATTAAACTTAATTTACATAATTATCATAGTCTAGCTCCCAAGTACGTAACCTTTAATCATTCCTTACAATACATGACAATAAATATATAACATTGTCTTAATAATATTAACCTATTACATAAGATAACATTGAAATCATTCATCAACCTTTCCCTTTCCCTTGTTCTTAGCAGAGCCTTCAGGTTGTTCACACTTAGCTGAAAATATTTAATTTAAGCAAGGATGAGCATCTGAGTGCCCAACAAGTAATAACAATTATATATATATAAGCTGAAAGAATTTAAATGTTTTCTTTATACTACCATTCTACAACAAATCAATAGTTGTGAAGTAATCTGAACCGATAATAATAACATAACAACCCTCTTTCAAATTTTTGAAACTATGTACTGACTATAAATAGGGTTAAGGGGACATACTATGAACATTTTTTTCATTTTCGAAAAGGTCAAACAGAACTTCATATGTAAACCGTCATAACTTACGGGCACGGGGGTGATCAGCCCGTTGTACCCTGTATTGATCAATACTACGTGCAAGAATGATGTTATCGTTCACTCTGTCCACCTTAGGTGCATAAAGGTTTTCCCGTGTAAAGGATGTTCATACTTGTCGGGATTCGAAACCAAGGCAATTCGATTGGATAATATAAGGTTTTATCTTGTTCAACAATAATCTATAATTCAACACACACACACACACACACACATATATATATATATATATATATATATATATACGGGTAATTAACAAAGGTGTATCAACATGTGATTAAATGCAATGATTATCCTTGTGGGAACACTTGTATAACCATTTATAGAAATTAACATACATAATATATATCTGAATTACCATATATTAACATGTTGACAATCAATGAGCGTATATAATATAGGATTAATAATCTGTATAGTAAAAATATAATTCTTAAACATTCTTACTCATGTCCATTGCATAAAGAAAATACAAAGGTAGGATACTTGTCTGATACGCTGCTTACAATACGCAACTCAGTTTTATCTGTTATATCACGACCTATCATTAATCAGATCATTCGTTCGATTAGAACAATATACTATAACATATAGTAATGCATTTCGTAGTCAGCACATAACCTAATCACATTATCACACATGTTCAACAGTCATTGCCTCACAAACAAACATTAATACAGTCAAAATATATAAGTCCAGATCAATTTTCTGAAATATGTCGGTGTACCGACAGCTTTATCGGGTAATTATCGAGTCTAAGACTCTATTCTGTAACTCAATATCTGTAAATATCAGTCATATTATTTTAAATGACTCAATAAACATTTATTAATTTATCACGAATTTTCAAACACCGAAATCATTATTAAATGATTCAAATATCAAATAATTATATTATCTTTTAATTATTATTAAACTATTAATGAAACCATTGCCAAAATATTAAAGTTATTTATAATAACTCAAAATATTTTTAAAACGTTTATATTATCCTTAAATGATTTTTAAAACATTTAAAATCATTTTTAAATAATTACCATTAATATTAAAATATTAAAAGTCATTAAGTATAACTTAAAATATTTTTAATTCTTTTATTATTATTAATCTTGATAATATTTAATTCACCTCTTAGTATTATTAGTTCACTAATACTACTTTTATTCACTTACTAATATTATTAACATCTTAATAATATTTTAATACTTTACTAATATTATTAATCCTATTAATAATATTTTAATCATGCATTAATATTATTACTTTAATAATATCTTATTCGTGCTTTAGTATCATTAATCAATTAATAATACTTTTATTCATTTACCAATAGTATTAATATTTTATTTATTTACTAATATTATTAATCATTTAATAATATTTTATTCCTTTACTAATTTTATCTAATCTCGAATATTATTATTTAATTAATAATATTTTAATCATCCAATAATACTTTAATTTAATATTATTAATCTTTTAATAATATTTTAATCTAAGACTAATACTTTAATCTAATATTATTAATCATTTAATACTATTTTAATGAAGCTTTAATCTTAATATTTTTATTTACTTAACAATATCATTTTCTAATATTATTAATATCATTATAACATTTTAATAATTTATTTGATCAATAAACAATTTATTCTAATTATTCACACCCTTTACAAAATCACTTATTTAAAATTCATAAAACGTCATAAATAATATTTCTTATTATAAATTACCAAAATTCCCTAAAATAGTCATAATATTGTATATTAGGAGTATTCAAGCATTAAAAACACATTTTTCTTATTTAAGACATCATTTAACTATTTATTTCCTTTTATTCATAACTTCATCATTTTTAGGAAAAATACCAAACCAATTCCAAAAATTCTTCTTTTCTGGGTTTAGACAGTATATGACCCAACAATGATCTCCAAAATTTTCTGGAATTTTAAAAAGTGATTTACTAATTTTAAAGTTCCCAAAATACTCGGATCTTGCTGCATTTTTCATAAATCGAGTTTTGCTCAGAAAATTCTGAAATATTCAGGGTATACTCCCTTAACACATATGAACATACTGTTACAATTTCGGATTTTTCCCATGTATACACCGTGAGAAATACGGGTGTTAATATTTAGGAGTCCTTTACGGAAATAGCCATTACGCACAACCTATAAATCGAAACGTGTCCGTTCTTTTTCCTACACGTAGATAACTTCTTAAGGTACCGCTGTGATTTTACCCGGATTTTTAAAAGACTTGAAACTATCCGAAACAGCCTTAAGAAAAACGGGGACAGTAGCTTTTTAGGGTTTTAAAACCTTAATTCTCTATGTGGACTGTTTTGGGGAAAACAGCCCCCATGGCTTCAATACATGCTAGATTTGTGTTCTACCACTCGGGGTTACTAGATAACTAATGTATCTAGCATCCCCCTTCGACGGATCACAAATCCAAGTTGTAAAACTTGAGTTACACAAGATTTAGTGGAAGAAAAACAAGGGTTGAACCCCTAGGAGAACATATGCTCATTTTCTTCCTCTAAACCTTTGATCTAACACTCAATATACTTAGTTCCATACATGATGTTATGTAGAACTAGGGTATCTTGAGTATTAGTTCATAACCCCAACAAATCTTGCTATAACACAAAATAGAAGAAGAAGATGAGGATTTAGGTTATACCTTGATCTAGTAGCAACCTTCCTTGATTTACCAAAGTAATATATAACCTTAGGGTGCATTAATCAAGCTAGCACACTCCTCTCTCTCTCTTCAAAACCGAACCCCTCTCTCTCTTTTCTCTCTTTGTATCTTGCTAGCTTGGGAGAAAAATAGAAGAAGAAGAATAATAGAAATGAAATGTCTAGCAAAATGAAATGTGGTGATTAACTAATATCCCCCATACTTTTGTTGTCCCTTGGATAAAAGGCTTCACCTTATCTCTTTCAAATGAGCCTAATCATGTGATTAAGGGTGCTAAGTAGATTTTCTACCAATGGGAGATGGACACACTTGTACTTGAAGTAAGAGTTACTAATTAAGGAACTTGATTAGCTTAACTTTGTTGCCTTAAAAGGCCTAATATGGCCGGTCCCCTTGCCCCCGTTATCTCCTCCATTTTGATTATATTTTAATGCACAAATTTGATTAATCAAAAGTCTAAAATACCCTTAATCAAGTGAGCTAAGTATTGGTTTGCATTCTATTTCTTTTGGGCTTCTCCTTTAATTGTTTTGGGCCATGTAATGAACATAGTCTAACAATTTTAATATATGTTACCCAAATTGGTTATTTAGGGTTTCCATTCCCAATCTTATGAAATTTAATTACTTATACATGTGACTTTAGCTCATAACCTAATTAGGTTGACTAGAAATAGGTTTAAAATTAGTAGTCACTTGAAATAACAAGATTATCCACTTAAGTTAGTATACATATTAAATATTAACTCTTCCTTATTACCATAACCCTTAGGTTATTTAATTATCTCACCTAATGTATAATTAGGTTACGAAGCTTTCATTTAGGGTTTAAAATAAAATAAAATTAGTTCCAAAAATTTGTAATTAGGGTTTCCTAATTTGACAATTAGGGGTTTGATTTCACAATTAGGGTTTCGAGTCAATGATTAGGGTTTACCTAATTAGCATTTATATGTATAATATCATACATTGATCACATTATCACGATTACCTAATAATTTTGAACTCCAATTTGTATTTTAAATTAGGGTTTCACACAGTAATACAAGGGTTTGTCACATAACACCATAATTGACCAACCCTTATCGGTCCATATATACAGTACATATTTATAGCACTGAAAAATTGAAATATAATTAATATTATATTATTATTCTCATGCCTTGATCAAAATCCAAAATATTTGGGTTTGGATTCTATATCTGATTTATCTGTCATACTTAACATTATTAATTAAGTTACAAATAATTAACTTAATAATCGAACAAAATTCATATAATAAAATAATTATTATAATAATTTAAAAATCATTTCATATATTATATAAATAATATATGATTATATTTTTATGGAATATAATTAATAAAACATTTCTACTATAAAATTAATTATGATAAGAATATAATTTATAATGATCAATAATTCTAAAATAAAATTATTTGTAAATATTCATATTTTTATTTATCACATAAATACATATACACATTATCTTGTCACATATTCCCCATATTTAAAATAAAAAAAATTTATACGCAAAATTTCTAATTTATTTGTATAGAAAATATCGTGTTGTTACATTCACCCTCCCTTATAAAGATTTCGTCACCGGAATCACCGTTTTAAAACCTACACATACAGGTGTATGTAGCATATACAATCATTGCAAGTAGATCTTGATCATAAATGATCGTACTAATCTTTAACCAATTCATGTAAAGCTTGTCTATCTGATTAAACGGAAATTTGATTTCTAAAAGAACTCAAATTCCTTCTTCAAAATTTATTTATAAAATAATTTACTATATATATGAAAATCATGCATAAGAAAATAAAAGTTATACGAATAATACCTAGAATTGCACCACCAGCTGAATGGTATCCTGGACCTTCATGTTGTAGACCCTTGCTGTTGATTTCGTCAGCTTGTTGGATGACGTTGGTCTCGTGATTGCCAGAGTTCCACTGTCCTAGCCAGTATTCATACTCCTTGCCTCCGTCCTCCTCTTCGAACAATCCTTCACCTTATGCTCAGTCGATCCACATAGAAAACACCCACTGTTCATCCTAGGATTGGGGCAGTTAGGAGAGATATGACCCTCCTGCCCGCACTTGTAAAACACAAACTTCCTCTTCAAACATTCTCCAGAGTGGTTCTTTTCACAGTTTCCACACTGCACAGCTTGCTTCTTAACTCTTTCTTGTTTTACCTGCACAATTCCAAAATAGCTTCCCTTCCTTTTGCTACTACCACCGCTATTCCGACTATTAACTTCCACCTTCCCAGTTCCTTCGACCTTACTCTTGTTCTTTCTCTCCTTGTTGTAGAGGCTCATGGCCTCACTCCCCTCCTCAGCAATAATAGCCTCCTCTATGAGTGCTGCAAATGTAGAGATCTACAACACCGCCACCTTGTTGTAGAGCTAGGGTTTTAATCCCAGCTCAAACCTTTTAGCTTTCCTAGCCTCCGTATCAACTTGATGCGAAGCAAACCTAGCCAACTCATTGAATTTTGCGGCATATTCGGACACCGTCATATTCTCCTACTTCAACTCTAAAAATTTAACCTCCATCCTTGTGACGCCCCCAAAATAGGTGTACATCACCCATTTTGAGTCGTCAATAACATGGTACAGAAATAACTAAAACTTTATTAAAACAACATAAAAATTGTGAGTTTAAATACAAATATTTCCATCTAAACAATAGTCACACCCAAATAAGTCCTCATTACAATTATTGGTACATTATTTTACAAAAATGGTGAGGACTACTAAACAACTTTCTAGAACCTTCATTCCATACCCCGACTAGTACTCGCTACATTCTCGCCTCCTGAGAAGAAAAATGGAACAAAAAGGAAAAGGGTGAGCTCAACTAGCCCAATAAAGAATATTATGACTAAGATAATATAGAACAAATTATCGTTAGTCTTCAACAGGGAAAAATCTGATAAAATACAATAGACAACAAGTTTTGAGATCAATATTCGCAGCGGAAATAATAATTCGTAGATGAGTTACGTAGAGAATGAAATCTACTATAATCTTTGAATTTAAAAGTCCATCATCAATATTTTATCCCTGTAACATCAATCAATATTCATCTTGAATCAACTATTCATCTTTGCACTATAGGCCAAAGATATTCATCATCGATCCATGTATGTTCATCTCAACACTGTACATCTTTTGCACTGAAGCCAAAGATATTCATCAAAATTCATTCATTTTTGCACTACAGGCCAAAGATATTCAGTAATATCAACATTTAGGACTAAGGATGATGAAAAATATTTTAAAGAAAACGAATCCAGTGAAACAAAAGAACAAATATCAAGGATTCGTATTTCAAGCAATCCAAGTTCAAAAATACTTCATAAATAATCGTAGTGAAGTAAAATTCAAGAATGATCAAAACATGGATACAATCAAAGCTAGTATCCATAATAGATATTTTGGACAAAAAATGAAAATTTAATTTTTTTGGGAATAGTGTCGTATTCGTGAATAGTGTTGTATACGTGAATAGTGTCGTATACGTGAATAGTAACCCCGACACTAAAAGACAAGAATTTCACAAGAAAAATCTTACCAATATTCTGGAATAATGATATTAAAAGAAATAATATCATTTAAAACAAAATAATATCCCTTACCTCGAAAAAAAGCGGTGATTTCGATTAGATTCTTTGGATGTAGTCTTTGAAGGAACTTGCACCGTATAACAACACTCAAAGTATCAAAATACTCACAAGAATACGCTCGATAATATAGAGAGAGAAAGAGAGAGAAAACTTCAGTTTCTGGTGTGATTTTCAATTCTAACCTAAGCACTCTATTTATAAGAAAATGCTTAGAACACCAAAGCAGAAAATTTAATAAATATTATTATTATTTTTCCAAAACCTCCTACGCACACTAATTGAGTTCAAACATCAGCCACCCACTCAATAAAAGTAAGAAAAACGTTTTCATAAATAAAATATTTTAAACTTTCAAAAATTAATTATTCCTAACTTGAACTTCAATAATTCATACAAAATAGCCTTTTATTAGAAAAATTCAAATCTTATGTCCATTCCATAGGAAATTTAATTTCTACAATTTTGCGTAAGAAAGTTTTTCCATATTCCAAATAGAAATCGATTTGAAATTCATAAACGGACGATTTTACAAGATATAATCAAATTTTAGTCAAGAAATGGGGTCCATCGACACACAAAACATGTGTTTATCATTTAATGCAACAAAAATACTCTTCTTCCTCATATACTCATATATCCCCACATTCATTGTAAAAATATCACTATTATTATATTATTAAAATATAATAATATATTTAAATGAATTATTTTATCGAAAAGATAAAATATCAATTTTTCAACAATTGTCATATTAAAAATTTTCTCCATCTATATCCACATAAATGAATATTTTCTTATCATATAAATCAATAATTAATTATTCATAAATAATATTACAAAATCACAATCATCGGCAACCAGTCGTTCCCATGAAAGAGGAGCTTTCCAATAAAGATTTTCCCTTCTTTGCGCAAGTAAATTAGGTGACCAAACCTCTCCTTAGATGTAACTTTCTAGACATTACCAATAATGTTATCTAATAATATTATTCAAATAATATGAATTATTGATCCGATAATGAAAATCTTTGTGTAGTGATAATTATTGAAACAACAATAATATAAAATATCAACGTAGCAATTATTGAATCAATAAAATATTGAATAGTAACTACTGTAACAATTATTAAGTAGTGTCTTCTTATGTAAGAATCAATAATTGGTGAAATACCGTGTGCTACTGTGTTTTAACCACCCGGTATTCCAACAGTATTAACAGTAACAACTACGTCGTTATTTATAAACAACTTATATTTGTTGTTTTCTTCATCCAATCGGTTCAGTTATGGGGCCCACACAAGGTCATACCGCAGTCATTTAATATTCCCCGACAAAGAAGAATATTCCACGACCAAACGAATATTCCCTGACAACAATGAATATTTTATAACCACTTGCTTATTTGAAATATTTGAGCATTTTACCCATAACTAACCACATTAATCAAATCAACCCTTACTATTTCAAAATAATAAATAGAGGAAATTCAATTTCATTTATAATAAGTTGGGGTCTTACAACCTCCCCTCCTTATGAAATTTTGTCCTCGAAATTGATGTACGTACCAAGTGTTTCGAAAAGGTGAGGATACCTCGCTTTCATTTCCGTTTCCAACTCCCAGGTCATTTCCTCTATAGCATGGTTCCTCCACAAAACTTTAACTTGGGGTATAACCTTTGTGCGTAGGACATGCTCCTTCCTATCCAAGAACTTGACAGGTACCTCTTCGTACGTTACGTCTTTGGCTATCTCATCCGGTTCTAACTCAATAAGGTGGTTCGGGTCTTTCACATATTTACGAAGCACAGATATGTGAAACACATTATGAATACGAGACATACTTGGAGGTAATACGAGTCTATAGGCTACATTTCCTACTCGGTCAAGAATCTGAAATGGACCAATAAATCGTGGATTGAGCTTTCCTCTCTTCCCGAATCTTGTAACTCCCTTCCATGGAGCTACACGCAATAATACATGATCCCCAATACTAAATTCCACGTCCTTTCGATGAAGATCCGTATAACTCTTTTGTCGATCTTGTGCCATTTGTATACGTTATCGAATCATTTGGATCTTTTCCGTAGTCATACGTACCAACTCTGGTCCCAATAATGTTTCTTCACCAACCTCATCCCAGCATATTGGAGAGCGACACTTTCGTCCATACAATGCTTCAAATGGGGCCACACCTATACTTGCCTAATAACTGTTGTTGTAGGAGAATTCCACAAATGGTAAATACTTATCCCAACTCCCTTTGAAGTCTAGGACACAGTCTTAATACATCTTCAAGAGTTTAAATAGTCCTCTCTAATTGTCCGTCCGTTTGAGGATGGTATGCCGAACTGAATCGTAAATCCGTGCCCATAGCTTTTTACAAACTAACCCAAAATTGTGAAGTGAATCTTGGGTCACGATCCGAAACTATGGATACTGGCATGCCATGCAATCTCATAATCTCATTTACGTATATACGAGCAAGACATTCAAGGGAATAAGTCTCCCGTATCGGCAATAAATGAGCATACTTCGTTAATCTATCAACAATAACCCAAATAACATTTATACCTTGAGAAATCGTGGGTAGACCCGTAACAAAATCCATGGTAATGCGTTCCCACTTCCATTTCAGAATCTCAAGTGGTTGCAATGGACCCTTAGGTACTTGATGCTCCTCCTTTACACGTTGACAAGTTAAACACCTCAAGATAAATTTTGCAATCTCTCTCTTCATATTGTTCCACCAAAATGTATGTCGAAGATCACGATACATTTTGGTACTTCCAAGATGGATTGTAAATGGGGTATTGCCTGCCTTCGTCATGATCTTGAATTTCAAATCAGAGTCGTTAGGAACACAAAGTCTAAAGTGGACTCGAAGTATTCCCTCTTCATCGATTCTCGCTTCTAGAATAGCACCTTCTTATACTTTTTTCTTCATACGCATCAGCTCCGGGTCGGTGGCTTGAGCAACTTTAACTTCATCGATTAAAGTTGGTTCTATGTGTATACTTGACATCATCGCACTCGTTCCTACATATGATCTTCTACTCAACGCGTCAGCTACCACGTTTGCATTTCCAGGATGGTGTTGAATGGTGTGGTCATAATCTTTTAACAGCTCGAGCCAACGTCATTGCCGCATGTTGAGTTCCTTTTGGGTGAAGAAATATTTGAGGCTTTTATGGTCTGAATATATCTCCACTTCTCTCCATATAGATAGTGCCTCCGGATCTTTAAGCGAAAAACGATCGGGCCGCTAACTCTAGATCATGAGTAGGATAATTCCTCTCATATTCTTTAAGTTGTCGCGAGGCATAAGCTATGACTTTCCCACGTTGCATGAGAACACATCCTAACCCTTTGCCTGAAGCATCACTGTTGATAACAAATCCATTCGAACCAGATGATATTGTCAGAATAGGTGCCGAAATGAGTCTCCTCTTAAGCTCTTGAAAAATCTTTTCACATTCCTCGCTCCATACGAATTTGGTATCTTTCCGAGTCAGCTGAGTTAATGGAGTAGCGATTCGAGAAAACCCTTCTACGAATCTCCGATAATAACCAGCTAAGCCGAGAAAGCTACGTACTTCGGTCACTGATTTAGGTTATTCCCAGCTTTGAATGGCTTCAGGCAAATAGATACTCCATGTTTTGACATCACGTGCCCAAGGAATGCTACTTCCTCAAGCCAGAACTCGCATTTCTTCAACTTGGCATATAGCTTGTTTTCACGAAGCCTTTGGAGTACCAGCTTTAAATGGTGCTCATGATCTTCACGGCTTTTGGAATATATGAGGATGTCATCAATAAAGACAACAACGAACTGATCCAAATATTCCCTGAATATTTGGTTCATCATATCCATGAAAGCCGTAGGAGCATTAGTCAATCCAAAAGACATGACTAAGAATTCATAATGCCCGTACCGAGTTCTGAAGGCAGTCTTTGGAATATCCTCAGTTCTAATCTTCAGCTGATGATATCCAGAACGAAGATCGATCTTTGAAAAGAATTGTGCTCCTTCCAACTGGTTAAACAAGTCATCAATACGAGGTAACGAATACCTATTCTTGATAGTGACATGGTTTAATTCTCGATAGTCAATACAAAGTCGCATACTCCCGTCTTTCTTCTTTATAAATAAAACAGGAGCACCCCGAGGAGATGTACTAGGACGAATGAAATCGATGTCCAACAACTCTTGTAGTTGGACTTTTAACTCCTGAAGTTCAATAGGAGCCATTCGATATGGGGTTTTAGAAATGGGCTTTGTACCAGGTTCAAGATCAATAAAAAATTCAACTTCACGTTCTGGGGGTAGACCGGGAAGTTCTTCAGGAAATACGTTAGGAAATTTACTAACAACATGAATATTATTCAAATCTGACGTGTCTTTATTCAAATCCATAACATGGGCTAAGAAAGCTTGACATCCGTTTTTCAATAAACGAATAGCTTTATGATTTGATATGACAGTGATTGATTTTAGTGGTTTAGTTGCTTGAATTCGTACAATAGGTTGGTTAGGAATATGAAAACTAACAACCTTACGAAAATAATCAATTTTGGCATGATGAGTAGTTAACCAATCAATCCCTAAAATCACATCAAAAGCAAGTATCTTTAAAGAGATAAGGTCAACAAGTAATGTGATGGTGCCAACTTGGATCAAACAAGATTTATAAACAGTGGATGTGATGAAAGTTTCTCCTAATCTGAGTCTCCACGAGATAAATCAAAGTCTAATTTCTCCTGAGTCAAGTTTAAAGCGTTGAGCACAAGCAGGAGAGATAAATGGGTAGCAGGTAGATCTAGTAAGGTATAAACTTTGCAAGAATTTATGATTAGCTTTACCCGTGATCACCTCGTTTAGGTTCCTCGCATTTTGACCCGACCACGACAAACGCTTCTTCCGTGAACTGCTGACTTTGACTTTTCCAGGATAGCCTTTTGAGTCACCATCCCTCACTGGACTTGGTTTTGTCTTTGCATAATCTCGAAAGCGATATATCCTTCCTTTCCACAATTCTAACATACCTTGAACTGTTGTGGGCAGTTTGGGCTAATATGTCCTTCTTTCCCGTATTTATAGCATACGACCGGTGGTCGTTTTCCTCCCTTAGAACCAGTTGCTACTGGCGCTGACATCTTCACATGGTCGTTGTTGAATCTCCTCTTTTTAAAATCTCCTCCCGACTCGCTTCTTTTATTCTCATGGCCATGATTACCACCAGAGTGGTTGCCGCTTTTGTCCGTATTTTTCTTTCTTCGCTGGTTATTGTTGTTCTGATGAGCTATCACTGGTATGATCCTGGTTGTCGTCCCTCGATTGAACGTAATTGTTATCTCGCTCTAATAATTGAGCCCTGTTGACAACATCTAAATAGAGAGAAAATTTATGAGAAATGGGATATTGACGTATGCCGGGTTTCAAACCTATCAGAGACATCCGCGTTATAAGTTCCTCATTCTCCACCAAATGAGGTGCAAACCTGGATAACTCTGCAAACTTCGCCTCGTACTGGGACACCGTCATGTTATTTTGTTCCAATCTAATAAACTCAACTTCCTTCATATGACGAATACTTTCAGGAAAGTACTTGTCATTGAACAGTTTTTGAAACATCTCCCAAGACATGCTGAGTGCGGCTGGATGGGTACACTTCATAGATTCCCACCAGTAATATGCCTCATTACGGAACATAAAGGTGGCGAATGGAACCTTCTGTTCCTCCGTGCATCCCAAAACATTGAATATCTTGGCGATTTATTTGACCCACATTTCTGCCTTAATCGGATCTGGCTTTCCCCATAATTCTGGTGGTCCCAACTCTTTGAACTGCTTGGCTGTGACAAACTGTGCGTTGTTATCATTTCCACCTATATTTTGTACACGAGTCTCCCTCGTTTGATTTTGCATGAATTGCAAAAAACTTCTAAACATCTCTTCGTTCATCATCTGCTCAGTGGTGTTGTTCATAGGAGGAACATTGCCAGCCTGTTGCACGTTCTCCTCGTTGGTGAGTAAAGGTGTCTCCACGGTCTCATTTACTCCACTGTTAACATTCTCAATCGACATTCTCAAATCGCCATAAAACAAGGGTTAATTAAGGAAATCAACATATCACATAATATCCCTATATACTGACCAACTAAAAGATAAGCTTAGGTAGGACACACTAGCGAAGGATTTACTCGTCTCTCCCCTCCTAGTTTTGTTCCCCGATATCTGCCAGAGATCATATCCCTAAGCTCTGATACCAACTGTGACGCCCCCAAAATAGGTATGCATCACCCATTTTGAGTCGTCAATAACATGGTACAGAAACAACTACAACTTTATTAATACAACATAAAAACTTTGAGTTTAAATACAAATATTGTCATCTAGACAATATTCACACCCAAATAAGTCCTCATTACAATTATTGGTACATTATTTTACAAAAATGGTGAGGACTACTAAACAACTTTCTAGAACCTTCATTCCATATCCCGACTAGTGCTACATTCTCGCCTCCTGAGAAGAAAAATGGAACAAAAAGGAAAAGGGTGAGCTCAACTAGCCCAATAAAGAATATTATGACTAAGATAATATAGAACAAATTATCGTTAGTCTTCAACAGGGAAAAATCTGATAAAATACAATAGACAACAAGTTTCAGATCAATATTCGCAGCGGAAATAATAATTCGTAGATGAGTTACGTAGAGAATGAAATCTACTATAATCTATGAATTTAAAAGTCCATCATCAATATTTTATCCCTGTAACATCAATCAATATTCATCTTGAATCAACTATTCATCTTTGCACTATAGGCCAAAGATATTTATCAGTCGGTCATGTTCATCTCAACACCTGTACATCTTTGCACTATGTGCCAAAGATATTCATCAAAATTCATTCATCTTTGCACTTCATGTGCCAAAGATATTCAAGAATATCATCATTTAGGACCGAGGATGATGAAAATATTTTAAAGAAAATGAATCCAAATTGAAACAAAAGAACAAATATCAAGGATTCGTGATTTCAAGCAATCCAAGTTCAAAAATACTTCATAAATAATCGTAGTGAAGTAAAATTCAAGAATGATCAAAACATGGATACAATCAAAGCTAGTATCCATAATAGATATTTTGGACAAAAATGAAAATTTAATTTTTACGTGAATAAGGTCGATTCGTGAATAGTGTCAGATCGTGAATAGTGCAGACACGTGAATAGTAACCCAAACACTAAAAGACAAGAATTTCACAAGAAAAATCTTACCAATATTCTCGAATAATGATATTAAAAGAAATAATATCATTTAAAACAAAATAATATCCCTTACCTCGAAAAAGAGGCAGATTTCCGACTAGATTATCGGATGTAGTCTTTGAAGGAACTTGCGCATCGTATAACAACACTCAAAGTATCAAAATACTCACAAGAATACGCTCGATAATATAGAGAGAGAAAGAGAGAGAAAACTTCAGTTTCTGGTGTGATTTTCAATTCTAACCTAAGCACTCTATTTATAAGAAAATGCTTAGAACACCAAAGCAGAAAATTTAATAAATATTATTATTATTTTTCCAAAACCTCCTACACACACTAATTGAGTTCAAACATCAGCCACCCACTCAATAAAAGTAAGAAAAACGTTTTTCATAAATAAAATATTTTAAACTTCAAAAATTAATTATTCCGGAACTTCGGAACTTCAATAATTCATACAAAATAGCCCTTTTATTAGAAAAATTCAAATCTTATGTCCATTCCATAGGAAATTTAATTCTCTACAATTTTGCAGAAGAAAGTTTTTCCATATTCCAAATAGAAATTGACTGAAATTCATAAACGGACGATTTTACAAGATATAATCAAATTTTAGTCAAGAAATGGGGTCCATCGACACACAAAACATGTGTTTATCATTTAATGCAACAAAAATACTCTTCTTCCTCATATACTCATATATCCCCCACATTCATTGTAAAAATATCACTATTATTATATTATTAAAATATAATAATATATTTAAATGAATTATTTTATCGAAAAAGATAAAATATCAATTTTCAACAATTGTCATATTAAAAATTTTCTCCATCTATATCCACATAAAATGAATATTTTTCTTATCATATAAATCAATAATTAATTATTCATAAATAATATTACAAAATCACAATACTGGCAACCAGGCTGTTCCCATGAAAGAGGGAGCTTTCCAATAAAGATTTTCCCTTACTGGCGCGCAATTAGGTGACCAAACCTCTCCTTAGACAGAACTTTCTAGACATTACCAATAATGTTATCTAATAATATTATTCAAATAATATGAATTATTGATCTGATAATGAAAATACTGTGTAGTGATAATTATTGAAACAACAATAATATAAAATATCAACGTAGCAATTATTGAATCAATAAAATATTGAATAGTAACTACTGTAACAATTATTAAGTAGTATCTTCTTATGTAAGAATCAATAATTGGTGAAATACCGTGTGCTACTGTGTTTTAACCACCCGGTATTCCAACAGTATTAACGGTAACAACTACGTCGTTATTTATAAACAACTTATATTTGTTGTTTTCTTCATCCAATCGGTTTCCGTTATGGGGCCCACACAAGGTCGCTACTGTCGCATTTAATATTCCCCGACGAAGAAGAATATTCCACGACCAAACGAATATTCCCTGACAACAATGAATATTTTATAACCACTTGCTTATTTGAAATATTTGCGCATTTTACCCATAACTAACCACATTAATCAAATCAACCCTTACTATTTCAAAATAATAAATAGAGGAAATTCAATTTCATTTATAATAAGTTGGGGTCTTACAATCCTAGCCTGCATACTAGATGAAAAATAGTTTTCGAAGAACAGTGTCTTAAACCTATCCCAAGTAACAACACCCTCTCATGCCTTCGTCTGATTCGCTTCCCACCAAAAATTTTCCTCACCCTTCATCATGTAGGTGGCAAAAGCGATCTTTTGCCCCTCAGCTACCCTAGCTACCACGAATGCTTTTTCAATCTCTTTAACCCAAGTCTGGGCTTCAACAGGGTCAGTTGTCCCTCTAAACTCCGGCGGTCCTACTGCCTTGAAGTCCTTAAAGTTGGCTAGTTGGTTTCCCGCCTGATTTCCTGCAGGTTGAGCGTGATTCCTCATAGCTTCAGCCATCATGTTGATAAAGTCTTGCATTGGGTTTGGTTGAGCTCCCGCTGCATTATTAACTGCCCACCACCAACTATCCTCTAATGGACAAAAAGTGAGGATTCACTACCATCTACCCCTCTATCAAAATAAAAGTTGGGTGTAACTACCATCCTATGCAAACAGCAAGGCATAAGGATTTACAACAACTAAACAGTCCCTATTAGAAATAAAAAGTGGGACTATATCAAACATGAATACAAATCAACGCGTGCTCTCACTGCTGGAGGGCAGCTCCATCCACTCAGCGTCGAACTGCATAAAGGCGATGTCTAAAGCTTGCTCCAAAGTATATATCCTCTCATCTTTAGCTTCCACCTCAACTCTCAACTGTCCTAGATGTAGCTCTCTCTACTCCAACCTCTCTCACAACTCGGCTAACTCTCTGCAGTGCTCGTAAGCAACGCCCTTGTCTCTTTGCCGCCTCCGAAACTGGAGGGTGTGGTTCTCACGCCTCCACTCGCCAAATTTCTAACCTCTAGCTCGACGTTCCTGGCCAACAAATCTCCTATCAGATCATCATGAGGTCTCTCTCATATCATCTCATGCTCCATGGACTCCTCACTAGAGTCCCTCGACTCTCGATTCACTGAATTGCTATCTTGACTCTCGTCAGCCATCCTAAGACCACAATAAACAATCAAAACAACATCAGTACCACAATAAAATATATTCATTGATATTTTATTCAGTACAACTAAAACTTGATGGATCTCCTCAACCCATCACCTAGCTAACATACTCTATAAGAGTTTTCTACTAAGGTTATAACCTAGGTTTTGCATTCCTAATGTTTATAACCCTGTGACTGATACCAACACAGAATTTCACGGTGCTTCCAACCATAGCACCTTACAAGGGTACCACTCATCGACTTGCCCGATCGAATCGGCATCCCCTACGGAGAGTCTGGCTTCGATGCATTCTACACAAGGAAGTCACTAGCGAGTGGCTCGGGGCTCTTCGCAAATTCATGCTTATAGCTCTGATACCAACCTATAAAGCCCCCGAATCCAGGTACTTGAAACTCGAATTCAGTGCTTCACGATACCATTTCTATGAGCGGAATAATACTAATAATAATATCAATAATATAAATATTAAACTTAATTTACATAATTATCAGAGTCTAGCTCCCAAGTACGCAACCTTTAATCATTCCTTACAATACGCGATAATAAATATATAACATTGTCTTAATTATATTAAACTATTACATAAGATAACATTGAAATCATTCAGCAACCTTTCCCTTTCCCTTGTTCTTAGCAGAGAGCCTTCAAAGTTGTTCACACTTAGTCGAAAAAACATTTAATTTAAGCAAGGATGAACATTTGAGTGCCCAAAGAAGTAATAAAATTATATATATATATATATATATATATATATATGTCGAAAAAAGAATTTAAATGTTTTTATATACTACCCTTCTACAAAAAATCAATAGTTGTGAAGTAATCAACCGATAATAATAACATAACAACCCTCTTTCAAATTTTTGAAACTATGTAACCGACTATAAATAGGGTTAAGGGACATACTATGAACATTTATTTCATTTTGAAAAGGTTAGAGCAGTAACTTCATCTATAAACCGTCATAACTTACGGGCACGGGTGAGATCACTCGTCGGCATTGTACCCTATATTGATCAATACTACATGCAAGAACGATGTTATCGTTCACTCTGTCCACCTTGGGTGCATAAAAGTTTTCTCGTGTAAGGGATGTTCATACTTGTCGGGGTTCCAAACCAAGGCAATTCGATTGGATAATAATAAGGTTTTATCTTGTTCAACAATAATCTATAATTCAACATATATATATATATATATATATATATATATATATATACAGGTAATTAACAAAGGTGTATCCACATGTGATTAAATGCAATGATTATCCAAGTGGGGACACTTGTATAACCATATATAAAAATTAACGAATAAAATATATATCTGAATTACCATATACTAACATGTTGACAATCAATGAACGTATATAATATAGGATTAATAATCTGTACATTAATAATATAATTCTGAAACATTCTTACTTATGTCCATTGCATAAAGAAAATGCAAAGGTAGGATACTTACCTGATGCGCTGCTTACAATACGCAACTTAGTTTTATCTTTTATATCACGACCTATCATTAATTAGATCATTCGTTCGATTAGAACAATATACTATAACATATAGCACTACATTTCGCAGTCAGCACATAACCTAATCACACTATCACACATGTTCAACAAATATCAGATCACAAACAAACATTAATACAAACCAAAATATCTTAGTCTAGATCAATTTCTAAAATAATATGTAAAATCAATCAGACTTTATCGGGTAATTATCGAGTCTAAGACTCTATTCCTCAGAACTTAATATCTCAGTAAATATCGGTCATATTATTTTAAATGACTCAATAAATATTTATTAATTTATCACTTAATTTTCAAACAATCAAATCATTATTAAATGATTCAAATATCAAATAATTCTATTATCATTTAATTATTATTAAACTATTAATGAAACCATTGCCAAAAATATTAAAGTTATTTATAATAACTCAAAATATTTTTAAAACGTTTATATTACCCTTAAATTATTTTTAAAACATTTAAAATCATTTTAAATAATTACCATTAATATTAAAATATTAATGTACTATTTCTTAAAATATTAAAAGTCATTAAATATAACTTAAAATATTTTTAATTCACTTATTATTATTAATCTTGATAATATTTAATTCACCTCTTAGTATTATTAGTTCACTAATACTACTTTTATTCGCTTACTAATATTATTAACATCTTAATAATATTTTAATATTTTACTAATATTATTAATCCTCTTAATAATATTTTAATCATGCATTAATATTATTACTTTAATAATATCTTACTTGTGCTTTAATATCATTAATCAATTAATAATACTTTTATTCATTTATCAATAGTATTAATATTTTATTCATTTACTAATATTATTAATCATTTAATAATATTTTATTCATTTACTAATTTTATTTACTCTCAAATATTATTATTTACTTAATAATATTTTAATCATCCTATAATACTTTAATTTAATATTATTAATCTTTTAATAATATTTTAATCTAAGATTAATACTTTGATCTAATATTATTAATCATTTAATACTATTTTAATGAAGCTTTAATCTTAATATTTTTATTTACTTAACAATATCATATTCTAATATTATTAATATCATAATAACATTTTAATAATTTATTTGATCAATAAATAATTTATTCTAATTGTTCACTCCCTTTACAAAACCACTTATTTAATACCCATAAAAGGTCATAAATAATATTTCTTATTATAAATTTCCAAAATGCCCTAAAATAGTCATAATATTATATATTAGGAGTATTCAAGCATTAAAATCATATTTTTCTTATTTAAGACATCATTTAACTATTTATTTTCTTTTATTCATAACTTCATCATTTTTAGGAAAAATACCAAATTGATTCCAAAAATTCTTCTTTTCTGGGTTTAGACAGTATATGACCCAACAATGATCTCCAAATTTTTCTAGAATTTTATAAAGTGATTTACTAATTTTAAAGTGCCCAAAACACTCGGATCTTGCTTCATTTTTCATACATCGAATTTTGCTCAGACAATTCTAAAATTTTCAAGGTATACTCCCATAACACATATGAACATACTGTAAAAATTTCGGATTTTTCCCATGTATACACTGTGAGAAATGCGGGTGTTAATATTTAGGAGTCCTTTACGGAAATAGCCATTACACACAACCTAGAAATCGAAACGTGTCCGTTCTTTTTCCTACACGTAGATAACTTTTTAAGGTACCTCTGTGATTTTTCCCAGATTTTTAAAAGACTTGAAACTATCCGAAACAACTTTAAGAAAAACGGGGACAGTAGCTTTTTAGGGTTTTAAAACCTTAATTCTCTATGTGGACTATTTTGGGGAAAACAGCCCCCATGGCTTCAATACTTGCTAGATTTGTGTTCTACCACTTGGGTTTACTAGATAACTCATGTATCTAGCATCCCCCTTTGACGGATCACAAATCCAAGTTGTAAAACTTGAGTTACACAAGATTTAGAGGAAGAAAAACAAGGGTTTAACCCCTAGGAGAACATATGCTCATTTTCTTCCTCTAAACCTTTGATCTAACACTCAAGATACTTAGTTCCATACATGATGTTATGTAGAACTAGGGTATCTTGAGTATTAGTTCATAACCCCAATAAATCTTGCTATAACACAAAATAGAAGAAGAAGATGAAGATTTAGGTTATACCTTGATCTAGTAGCAACCTTCCTTGATTTACCAAAGTAATATATAACCTTAGGGTGCATTAATCAAGATAGCACACTCCTCTCTCTCTCTCTTCAAAACTGAACCCCCCTCTCTCTTTTCTCTCTTTGTATCTTGCTAGCTTGGGAGAAAAATAGAAGAAAAAGAAGAACAGAAATGAAATGTCTAGCAAAATGAAATGTGGTGATTAACTAATATCCCACATACTTTTGTTTTCCGTTGGATAAAAGGCTTCACCTTATCTCTTTCAAATGAGCCTAATCATGTGATTAAGGGTGCTAAGTAGATTTTCTACCAATGGGAGATGGACACACTTGTACTCGAAGTAAGAGTTACTAATTAAGGAACTTGATTAGCTTAACTTTGTTGCCTTAAAAGGCCTAATATGGTCGTTCCCCTTGCCCCCATTATCTCCTCCATTTTGATTTTATTTTAATGCACACATTTGATTAATCAAAAGTCTAAAATACCCTTAATCAAGTGGGCTAAGTATTAGTTTGCATTCTATTTCTTTTGGGCTTCTCCTTTAAATGTTTTGGGCCATGTAATGAACATAGTCTAACAATTTTAATATATGTTATCCAAATTGTTTATTTAGGTGATCCATTCCCAATCTTATAAAATTTAATTACTTATACATGTGACTTTAGCTCATAACCTAATTAGGTTGATTAGAAATAGGTTTAAAATTAGTAGTCACTTGAAATAACAAGATTATCAACTTAAGTTAGTATACATATTAAATACTAACCCTTCCTTATTACCATAACCCTTAGATATTTAATTGTCTCACCTAATGTATAATTAGGTTACGAAGCTTTCATTTATGGTTTAAAATAAAATAAAATTAGTTCCTAAAATTTGTAATTAGGGTTTCCTAATTTGACAATTAGAGTTTTGATTTCACAATTAGGGTTTCGAGTCAATGATTAGGGTTTACCTAATTAACGTTTATATGTATAATATCAGACATTGATCACATTATCACGATTACCTAACAATTTTGAAGTCCAATTTGTATTTTAAATTAGGGTTTCACACATTAATACAAGGGTTTGTCACATAACACCATAATTGACCAACCCTTATCGGTCCATATATACAGTACATATTTATAGCACTGAAAAATCGAAAAATAATTAATATTATATTATTATTCTCATGCCTTGATCAAAATTTAAAAAATTTGGGTTTGGATTCCATATCTGATTTATCTGTCATACTTAAAATTATTAATTAAGTTAAAAAAAATTAACTTAATAATTTGAACAAAATTCATTGTCGACGTCGGGATTTTTGGTGTCCCTTTTCGTTACTTGTTCTTTGGTGTTCTCATGTTAATGTGAGATTTGTTTGAAAAAACAAGTGAAAAAGGTCTGACATGTATAATGTCGACGATTGACTTTAAGAGTCGCCAGTTGGTGTATTTAACTGGTTGCACCAACGCAACCGAAAAGGTTAGCACATTGACCCAGTGATTTGACACTACTAAAATATTCTGTGAAACCGAGATTCATTAAGGGTTCAGGGGCTTGATTATGCGGAGGGAAGGTGTTAGGCACCCCCCGACATCCATGTTACCACGGTGACTGCCACTCTTCAAAGAAAATGTTATATGAATGTGTGTGTGTATGTGTGGATCAATGTGCAATTTATTTGAAAGTAGTGCGAGGCCTCGTTCGCACCTATATACACAAGGTTTGAATTTTATAGAAAAATTCAGTTTTAACCAAGATATAGCAATGAAGTTTTGTAAAAGAGGTTTTTCAAACCCTGTGCTCAATAGGAATTGAGACATTTTCATACTTCCATTTTATTAAATGTTTGGCTTGTTTGCTTTTATTTTCGAGATGCGAAGCATCTTCGAGAAAATAATATACAGCAGTGCCGAACTCCTTATGGGCATGACAACCATCCAAGGAAACTCATACACTGTAAAATAATGTACAAGCTGCTTATAGCTAAAAATGTCCATCATGGGAACCGAATCTAGATTCAGTAGACTGAACCTGCGATCACATGATTCCTAGGCTCACATGATACTGTAATTTGTATGGAAAGCAAAAGAATCGATTATATATATAAAAGTCAGAAATATATATATATATATATATATATATATATATATATATATATATATACAGAATGGATCAACCACCACGAAGCAACTCCATGGGGGATCAAAATTTAAATATATAAAAGCGGAATATATATATATATATATATATGAGCATGGTCAACCGCCACGAAGTAAACTCTGTGGGACGTAAATATAAATAAAGTCAGAAAGCGTATCAATTGCCACGTAAGTAAACTCCGGTGAGTAACATAATGTAAATAAAGCTGTAAAAGGCCACAAAGTAGACTCCAGGCCTGACAGAAATGTAAATATATATATATATATATATATATGTACAAATATATATATAAAAGCGAGAACGCACTTGGGATGTAAATTAGGGCTCATCGGATATGTCCGATAGCAATATATATATATATATAAAAGCAGTAAACGCACACCGGATGTAAAATTCAAAGCTCATCAGATATGTCTGACAACAATTATATATAAATATATATATATGAAAGCAATTAAACGCTCAGGATGTAAAATTGAGGGGCTCATCGTATGTAGTCCGACCACGCTATATATATATATATATATATATATATATATATATATATATATATATAGGTAGATAAACGCTCGGGCATCAAGTTCAGGCTCAATCGAGGCATAACTCGATAATGTTAGTCCATATATATGAAATATATACATATATTAGTATATGTATACTGCATGAAATGAAAACCACGGATTAAAGTCAAAGGGCAAACACACTCACACGACTATCAACGTACAATGTTGTTTGATATATGAGAAAGAGGCTTTATAGAATGTAAGAAGGCTTACAGTGGGCTTCCAAAGTAGACTTCTTAGACTTTAAATGGATAAACACTCAGCTCCCACCGAATAAAAAGTAACTATATGTGAGCTAACTAGTGTTTAAAGAAGAGGAAACACTCATAAGATATGTATGCAGAGCAAAATGGACAGGGCTTCCTCGCCTATTTCCTTCTCTCCCTCCCTCAAATGGCTGTTCCAAGCCTTGTATATGTAGACGGATGGCCGCAGGTACACCTGCGGCAGCCGCAATTGTACCTGCAGCTGGTCGTGGTGGATCCGAGCCTCGCAGGTCCTGTTGTCTCGTAGTACATGCAGTCGTGCACTTTAATGTCCGCTCGAACTTGCAGAACTTCAATTCGAGCCTCCGAACGAAGTATATATGTACTTCTTCCGATTGCTTGTGTCGAGAGTTACGTAATGACATGGATTAGAGGTTGTACGAAGTTAGGAAGAGGGGTCTATGCCCATGGTCTTCAAGCTTCAAATTATATCCATAGTACTGCCACACGTAATAGTCACTCGGGATTGTCAATCTTCGGCTCTTGTGGGACATTGTTGTATGTATGTATGTATGAAGTGTTGAGACGACGTGACTTTGTTGAAGGAACAAGATGATGTGTGATTCCTTGTCGGGGTTATCGCCGGTTTGAGTTGAAAGTAGACGTTGCTCAGGGTTACAGCTGAGATTGGACCACTTGTTTGTATGTTGTGATAACATCTTGTTGAGACAGTAAGATGACGTGTTGACTCCTCACCGGGGTTATTTACAGTTTAAGCGAAAAGCAGACGTTGCTCAGGGTTACAACTGAGATTGGACTGCTTGTTTGTATGCCTCACTGTCATCTGGATTGAAGCTGATTGCATGTATTTGCAACAAGCATTTCTGGGGTTAGCACTAGAACTACAATGGCATCCCTTGGGGTTATCACCAAGGATGGGGTTGTTACTCCCAGTGTTGTCTCTAGGACTGGAACTGAACGTCGCGGTGTTATCGCTGAGACAGGACTGTCCTCTCCGGTGTTGTTGTCGGTCTTTTGATCTGCATATCTCGGGGTTATCTCCGAGATTGGAAATGACACTCCCGGTGTGTGTTCCGGATTTGAGATGATGTTCCCTGTTTGTGTTCTGGGTTGAAGCTGAACTTCCGGTAGTATCCGGCGTGGATGTAAGTTGTCTTTCAGGGTTATCTCCAAAAGACAAATCTACCCTCCTACAATGTTAGGAATAGGAGTACAGAAAATTTTGAGTGTTTACAGATGCCCCTCTTTATCATATTCATGCAATGCAAGGCATGGATGAGATAAAGAATCCTAGACACTTGAAAATGCAAGCAAGATAAGCGTGATGCTATATGCAGCAAAATGATGCAAATGTATGATGCATGATTGCCTTGTAATCCTGCTGGGATGACAATCAGTGATGGCTTGGATATGTGATCCAAGTCTTCAAGGATATTGACTTTGGGACTACCACCAAAATCTTGAATCCTAGACATTGGCTTATACTCCATAGAGGTACCTCTTGTGTGGAAGAGATCTGTGGGAATAAAGCTGTCTGTTTTGAGGATGTGTATAACATGTTCCCTCATACTGTCGGAGTTACTGCCAACAGTTTTGTTGTTGTCAGGGTTGCCTGACCTCCGTTGATGTGTGTATCACCAGATGAATCCCTATTGGGTGCATTGTCAAGGCTGTTTAACCTTCATTGATGTGTGTATCAATGGTTGCATTGCATTGTAAACCCCGCCGGGGAGGAGTAGATGTTTAAAGGATGTGCGCAGACTTGACCCTGTCAGGAGGCGAGAGATGTTTGATAACTTCGACGTTGTAATTTCCGTGGGGAGGTTTGATATTTCGTGGGTTTCGTTGTAAATTTCGGGCCGGAGGTTTGATATTTTCGTGGTTTTCGTTACAGAATCCCCCCAATCGGGATTATTTAGGGTTGTAACCTTGCAAATGATGGCATCGGACATTCATGGGTATTCTTAAAGCATGGTTTATGAAAGCTGAGCTCATTGGTATAGTATATCCCGCATCCAGGAGAATACCATTGAGACGACGGGAGTTTAACTCTGACCGACGAGAAACAAGGATTTCAGGCTGTTCCGCTCCATCGCGTAGCATTTTTAATCCTGATTTGGCCTTTTTAGCTTGTGAGACCTCCTTTGCAACTCTAACTGGAGCGAGCCGGAGGTGTGGGACCCATGTAGGGCGCCAGCAGTGTACTGCAGGAGCCGCAGAGTTAACTATCTTGCGCCACCGTGTCATATATGTATAGTGGTCGGTCGATTTATAAGTCATTTTCAAGTGCCTGGCAATGAAGAAAATCCGAGAGCTCTTCTTCTTCGATCTGCTGAGTTTGGGCAACTTTCTACATATTTCGCCACCGCATACAAAGCGTTCTTCATCATCACGGTAACATATGCATATATTTTTTCCAATTTCGTCAGTTTGAAAATGACTTATCGCATGAAATGCATTTAGACACATAGTAGTGAATATGCATGCTGATATGACTTGATAAAAAATGTTCAACATAGCAAATGTTAGTATTAAACCATGCTGAACATAATGATGTGAAAAAATTAAACTTTTGAAATAGTCAAATTGGCACCTTTTACTGTCATTTCTTATCCTATCTGAGGACAAATGAGTAAAGGTAGAAAAGCAAAATAATCTTGGTAATTAGACTACACTTATGGATTTTTTTACTGTGATGTGATTAATGCATGTAGGATGTATATGACTGTGTATAGGTGTGCTATTGAATGGCCACCTAGTCATGCCTATATGCATGTGGATAGTCCCATTTACAAAGGGGGCTATTGAAAAATTCTCCCAAAATGTAGGTATTGGGTAGTCATGCATTTTTAACTCTACTGTAGATGTATGTTAAAATAATGCATTTTGAAAAGCTCCAGGTAATAAATTACCACACCCTTTCTTCAGATCTGCTGAGTTCGGGCAACTTTCTACATATTCTACCACCGTACAAGCGTTCTTCACTGTCTTGGTAACGTATGCATGTATTTTTTTCCATTTTCTATCTGTTGGAAAATGACTTATCACATGAAATGTATTTAGACACATAGGAGTGAGTATGCATGCTGATATGACTTGATAAAAAATATTCAACATAGGAAATGTTAGTATTAAACCATGCTGAACACAATGATGTGAAAAAATTTAACTTTTGAAGCAGTCAAATTGGTACTTTTTACTGTCATTTCTTATCCTATCTGAGGACAAATGAGTAAAGGTAGAATAGTAAAATAATCCTGGTAATTAGATTACACTTATGGATTTTTATTGTGATGTGATGAATGCATACAAGATGTAATGACTGTATACAGGTGTGCTACTGAATGGCCACCTAGTCATGCCTATGTGCATGTGGATAGTCCCATTTACAAAGGGGCTATGGCAAAATTTTCCCAAAATGTAGGCATTGAGTAATTATGCATTTTTATCTCTACTGTAGATGTATGTTAAAATAATGCATGTATGCATGTAATCATAGAATGCATTTTGAAAAAGACTTCAGGTACGAAATTACCACACCCTTTCTGAGGTGATTTGGAGACTTGCTATCCAGATATTATGGATCCAGATCAGCCGAGCAGTTCCCGCAGGACCACTTCTGGTGTACGGAGGAGGGCTTTTGAAGAGCCTCAGCGCCGTTCTGTGAGACAGCCTCATCGTTTGGCGGAGGCGGTGGTACGTCCTATTCGGGTTGAAGTGCCGAATGTCGAGGACGAGGAGGAGGATGTACCGTTCGAGGTTCCTGCTCCTACTATACGTGTTCCCCGTAGGGAATTGCCAAGTATTCAAGTGGCGAACCCAGATCTTCTGGGTGACTTGAGTAGGCATCCTTCAGTATACCTGCACGCAAATGAGGTATGAAGTTAGATCTTTAATCTTCCTTATTTCCTATTAATGAGGAGTCAAGGAGTCTGATGTTGATCTGCATTTGATGTAGGTTTCCGGCTTCACACAGCCTCGACGGAACTAGTTTAGCATCCACTCTATGCATCAGTCCTTGTATGATGACTATAGAGCGATCGTCCATGGTCCGGGATTCGGAGGTTCTTCTCCATTCTACCCCATCATCCGTCCTTGGGGTTGCCTCGTGGCATTGTTAGAAGCGGTGGTTCCACCTGCACTCGACCACTCCATTTCTTCGGATCATGAGGTGATGATGACACCGATGGATTGGAGGTTTATCACAGGTATGGAGTTTGGAGGGGAGCCGGTGCCTTGCACGGCGGATATCACCCCACTGCGCAGCAATGATCCTTGTTGGGAGTTCCATGAAAGTGCTCAAGGGCAAGACTGTTTCAGACAGTCCTTTGAGCATAGATGCTATGAAATGGGTTGTTGAGTGAGCCTATACCCGATGATGTGAGAGTCGAGGATCGATTCTTGGCCGATTGTTCTGATGATCATTAGGGTCGCTTCATAGCAGATAATTCCTCTACTAAGATCCTTCGCTTTGATTAGCGCCACTCGACACGTGGACCGTATAGGAGAGTATGATTGGGGTTCCTACACCTTTGCCTACTTCCTCAAGGGAATGCGCATGCAATCGTAGGGCTTGATCGAGGCGTGGTTAGGATTCTACCCATTTCTGCTGGTGAGTGTTTTTCTTGTCTTTTCCCATGAATGGGTTAAGAGTGTTGACTGACAGCAGATGTTTGCCTTTGTGTTAGCAGTTTTGGGTCTATGAGAGGCTTCCTTGTTTGCGTCCTGAGAGCGTGTTAGGTTTGGATACCTATCCACGAGGATGGAGAAGTCATCATTCCATACTGGCGGAGGTCCCTGTTGCTGAGGTTTTCACTCATTGTCGCCTATAGTTGGAGTTGTTGACAGCCGATGTCATTACATGGATTCCCTACTCTAGAGAGCATTTGGGAGTTGGCTTTGAAGATGGGCACCCGACTGGAGTAGAGTACATCATTTTTACCCACAGGATTCCTCTCTTCATAGATGGAGGATGGGAGCTCTATTTAGGAGAGCGTGCTATTACGAGCACTATAAGAGAGATTCGTATGCCGATCTTGCCTCCTACCAGGCGTTATTGGCCTGTTTCACAGTCCCCCGTCATTGACATCCCATTGATAGGGATTGACGGCTTTACATTATCAGAGGGCCCCTGTTCTCAGGAGATGTTCTAGCATTGGTGGATCTCTCATACGATTGGAGCTCAGACCCGCGCCACACAGTTTATGGGGGATGTGGTTCCAGGATCCGTGATGATGACGGATTGGCTAGCCTGTGTCAGAGATCCGACTCATGTGACACAGATTGACAGATTGACGCGGTAGTTGGACCGATCACATCTTTTCATTCGGCATTTGGGCAGAGATCTAGCAGAGGTAGATACTTTTGATCCTTCCAGCTCTAGCGCTGGTCCCTCGGATGACCCATATGGTTTTGCTGACGCAGATCCTCCTTTGTATAGGACTAACATCCCTGTAGATAGAGATCCAGTGACTCAGGAGGAGTTACATCAGATGGACAACATCGATGATGTGGACATCGACACCATTGACTTTTTCTGATGTATTTCTTTTGATAGGCCTCTGTTAGCTACTGGGTAGCTTCACCCCATTTTCGCTATTTCTTTTGATAGGCCTCTATTAGATGTTGGGTAGCTTCGCCCCATTTCCCTGTATTTTAGCTGTACAGAGATGTATTAGATGATGATATACTTAGGAATATATACACAGTTTTCCATTCCCTATATCATATTGCCATCTATTGTATCATGCATATTATTGTTATGCATATGTATGTATGTCCAGAGATATTCAGCATTGACCCATGGATGGTCTTATGACACGGCCCATACAGATGTCTTCTTCGACAGTTAGCCGTATTGATCATACCCCACCATTTGCAGTGGTAGCTGGTATACGATCATGGTATGATAGTATATCACCATCAGACATGGTGATCGTAGATGATTTGTTGCAGCATACTATGACCTTACTGATGTTTCAGGTTCCTCCAGGATTTGTAGAGGGCATACTAGAGCACTAGGTACCGGACAGACAGGTATTCCGCTTTGGGACCTGTGAGTTGACTCCTACTTTGGAGTAGTATGCACAATTGACGATGTTACCTCTGGACAGACCTTGCGTGCACATGGCGATGGGAGACATGAGTAGACAGTTCATGACTCTCACAAGATTGAGGCGCAGAGTAGTGCAGGATGAGATTACATCTGGCTATGTTATATCCCTGCGTTTCCTGTTTGACAGGTTTGGCTCTGAGGACAGCTGTGCACAGTATTCCGGGGATTTCACCACACCAGAGGATCACTGGCGTTCAGCCAGAGTAGATGTACTACTTCTATGAGTATTGTCATACGAATACATGTCGCGGTACATGGATGAGCTGGATATCAGCGTCATTATGGTAGTGAGAGCACTTAGGGAGGGTCGTACCATTGTACCGATGATTATCGCAGAGACCTTGAGGTTGGCTACATATCTTTGCACTTATCCAAGCAAGAGTGTTCACAAGGTTGTTGTTTCTGCATGTCAGTATGTGTGGTTCATGTCACACTTGAGACCGATTGGCACATTTAGACATCATGGATTTTGTTTCACCCATGAGATAGCCATGTTGTACTTTTTTCAGCATGCGGGGTGTACAGATGCTGTATCTTGGTCATCTTTCTTGGCAGAGATTGGAGATCCGTTTGATATATTGTCGTGTTCAGGGCTTAGCTCACCCTATAGCTTAATTACTCATGCTCCGGGAATAGATTATCTCCCTCTGGCTGGTTTGAGGGGCATGATCACTTACCACCCACTGGTCGTGATGTGTCAGTTTGACTAGTTCCTAGATTTTCATCCGTATGAGGGGGCAGTGAGTCAACGCTTCACATCATACCGCTTATCAGCGGAGAACAGATCCAGTGTTATGCTCTGCGGGATCGTGCGAGAGCTCTACTGAAGTTTTCGTCGGTCATCTAGGTTGTTTTGCAGAGTACTCCGCATGGATGGAGACAAATCGCATTGGTCATGATGAAGATATCACAAAGCAAGGTGAAACTAATTCTGATGATGAGTAGCCCATAGAGGAGGCTGTCATTCCCACTGATGACTTGACTGCTGGGCTGCTAGGATTTGTGATAGATTCTCCCACCCCGAAAGTGCCACCAATTTTCAAGATTCAAAGACAAAGATTTGGAGCAGAGCTTACATCCGATGACTGTGTGATGAGATCGTGCTAGGGCCACGATGTTGACAGCTCTTGATGAGAGAGATACCGCTCTGTTAGAGAGGGATGAGGCTAGATCAACCAGGGATGCATTGATAGTTGAGGGGGATGCCGCCTTATCTGCTAGGGATATGGCCATTGCAGACTGTACTTCAGTGAGATCCCAAATGACGGCCAGTCTAGCTGACATGAGTGCTTACATTGATGAGCATTATGCCACCATGCAGTTAGCCTCTGATCTGCTAGCTTGTGTAGATACCCTTGGGCAGGAGCTTGCAGTGCTTCCTCCGTCGTCAAAGAGGGATGTTATGTTAGATCTGATAGTTCGTATGTATACAGATCCGTAGATAGCTTTGTATTTTCCTACACAGACTAGCTTAGCCATTTTGTCATGTACAACACATATGTATATATCAAACAATATTATGTATGGTAGGGAAATATATTTTGATTCACTTCCCTTTTAGTTATGCCTTGATACTTACTTGATGCTTGCCTGTTTCTCCAGGGCCTTTGATCTTGATGCATTCTAAACTTATCCTTGATAGATGGACATTGAGACGTCGCAAGGTCTCTTAGAACGAATCATTGATTACTGAAAATCCCTACCATCTTTGGTGTCTTGGGACTGGAATCTATATGGAAAAATGGAGAGGAGGGTAGTTTCTTCATCTCTGAGATTGACCGCACCACAGATGGTCGCCAGTACTTCTATTTGTGAGAAGCCTAGTTAATTCCATCTCTTATGGATTGGTATTGCTCTTTGAGGCATGATCGCAGACTTAGATGGTCTTAGAATCTTCTATTTGTGAGAAGAGGTTGGATAATTCCATCCTTTGATCTCGAAACCGATGAAGTGGGGCAATTTGAAGGTTGATCCCGATCTGCAGTGTGACAAGTATGTTTGTTCGGTAGGGGTTAGACTACACCATGAATGGCTGCCTACGTACTCTTGTTGAAGAGGAGATCAAGTCTGCGTAATTCAAACCTGGTGTATGAGGTTCAACGCTGAATGCGGAAGGTAGATGTGTGTAGAAGTATTTTTTTGTTGTTTTTGTGAAGAAAGGGCAGAAATGTTTTTGTTATTTTTGTTTATTGCGACCAGGACATATAAAATATGGTTGCCTACGCACCCTGTGTATCGGGGAGATCAAAGTTGACGTAGTTCGCCTCGTGACTTAATCGCAATTGAAGAGAAGCGTAAATCCCATGCGCATGCTATACTGCGGGGAGAAGAAAGTTTAATCCCATAGAGGGGATAAACTGCAAGTATGGAGAAAGTTTAATCCTACCTTGAGGATAAACTGCAGGGGTGAAAATTTTAATCTCGTCTTTAGGAGAAGTAGGGGTAAAAAGTTTAATCTCGTCTTTAGGAGAAGCAGGTGTGAAAAGTTTAATCTCGTCTTCAGGAGAAGCAGGTGTGAAAAGTTTGAAATGGAGTAAAACCAGGCTCCTGGCTTGAAGTGTATATTTCCCTGAGGGGCAGAAGAGTTTGTAAAAAGGAGAGAGGGTTCAAAATCGGAATGACTGGTGATTGGATGATCAAAACCAGGATGTTTGTTTTGATGGTTACTTCAGACATAGTACCGTTTCACGGTGTCTGAGTTGATAAGCTGCGGAAATTCATCGCCATCCATTTCTTGCAACTTGAGAGCACCTCCTGTCAATACTTCTTTGACAATAAATGGGCCTTCCCAGTTAGGGGCTAATTTTCCCTTAGATTGATCTTGGTTGTCAAAGATCTTCTTTAAAACCAAGTCATGTTGTTTGAATTGCCGTAGTCGGACTTTTCTGTTGTAGGATCGTGCGATCCTCTACCGATATAACTGACCATAGAAGATAGTCGCGGTTCACCTTTCATCTATTAGAGACAATTGGTGATACTTGTCTTGTACCCATTGGTCTTCATCCAACTGAGCATCTATCAACACTCTGAGGGATTCCATTTCCACTTCTATGGGGAGCACTGCCTCCATCCCATAGACTAACGAGTAGGGTTTTGCCCCAGTGGAAGCACGCATTGAAGTTCTGTAGGCTAATAAAGTTAGGGGCAAGAGGTCAGGCCATCCTCTGTGATTGGCGGACATTTTCTTCATGATCTTCTTGATGTTTTTATTAGCCGCTTCAACAGCACCATTCATCTTCGGATGGTAGATGACAGAGTTGAGATGTTTGATGTGGAATTTGTTGCATAATTCCTCCATCATGTTGTTATTGAGGTTTTTAGCATTGTCTGACACAATAACCTCTGGTTGTCCATATCGACAAACAACATTGTTTCTGATGAAAGCAATGATGACTTCTTTAGTAACCCTGGGGAAGGAAGCAGCTTCAACCCATTTGGTGAAGTAGTTAATTATGGTGAATATGAATCGATGTCCATTATTGGCTTTGGGCTCGATGGGCCCGATCACGTCCATTCCCCACATTGAAAAGGGCCATGGCGAACTCATATTGTGGAGTTCCCTTGTAGGGGCGTGGATAGCATTCCTATGAATCTGGCATTGATAGCACCTCTTGACGTGATCATCGCAATCAGCTTTGAGTGTAAGCCAGTAATGTTCCGTTCTGAGAATATTCTTGAAAAGTAGGGGTCCACTCATGTGAGGGCCGCATACTCCACCACGGATCTCATCCATGAGTCGCTGAGCTTGGTCTTCGTCCAGACATCTGAGGAGACCTAATCCTGCATCTCTTTTGTAGAGTGCATCTCCGCTCAGGTAGAATTTCATAGCAAGTCGATGAATCCGCCTCTTCTCAGTTAGGCTAGCCTCAACGGGTGTAGATCCATCTCATAGGTACTCCTTGACATGTTGATACCAAGGGTTGTGGATGGGAGGCAACTCATCCGATACTTCTCCAATGTAATTCCCATAGACTGGGGCTTTCTGCATAGCAATCGTGATGCTTGGCATGTTTTCCTTGTCAGGTATATAAACCAAGGAGGCCAACGTTGCTAATACATCTGCAAAGTAATTCCTATTATGAGGAATATGTAGAAAGGAGATTTCTTCGAACTCCAAAGCCATCTATAGAACTTGCCGATGGTAAGGCAGTAAATATAATTCTTTGGTTTGATAGATTCTTGTGGATTGCTTGATTACCAATTCGAAATCCCCAAAGATAGTTAACCACCTGATACCCATTGAACGAGCAAGTTTGAGTCCCATGATACAGCCTTCATACTCAGTTGTGTTGTTAGTGTTGACAAACTGCAATTTGACAGCGACGGGATACTGCTCCCTTGTACAGGATATTAAAACTGCTCCGGCTCCAGAGCCTTTTGAGTTAACAGCTCCATCAAAATACATTTTCCACGAACGGCATGTATCGTACTGATGTGGTAGCTGAATTGTCATTACTCCTTCATCAGGAAAGTATGTTTCTAAGGGTTTGTAATCCCTTGCAGGTGCAGCGGCCAATTGATCAGCAATTCCTTGACCTTTGATCGACTTTTGAGTCACGTAGACGATGTCAAATTGCTATAGGATCAACAACCATCTGGACAGTCGACAATTTAGTATGGGTTTGCTGAACACATACTTAAGAGGATCCACGCGGGATATGAGATGGGTTGTGTGACCATCGAGATAATGCTGTAATCTCATGGAAGCCCATGCTAAAGCATAACAAGTCTTCTCGATCAAAGTGAACTTGTGTTCACTGATGCTGAATCTTTTGCTGAGGTAATAGATAGCTCGTTCTTGGCCTCTATTGTCTTTCTGCCCCAGCATATAGCCCATAGCATTGTCATTTATGGATGGGTACATGAACATGGGAACATCATCCCTGGGAGGTACCAAAATAGGAGGAAGGCTTTTTGACACTCGTCATTTCATTTCATGGAGGAGTTCTTCCTTAACAATTTGAAGATTGGCTCACAGGTTGCCGTGAGTTAAGAAATGAATCGGCTAATGAAGTTGATCCTTCCAAAAAATCCCCGTATTTCCTTCTCTGTCTGAGGAATGGGCATTTCCTTGATGGCCTGGATTTTGGTAGAATCCAGTTCAATCCCTTTGTGGCTGACTATGAAGCCTAGCAACTTGCCTGACTTAACACCAAATGCGCACTTGGCGGGATTCAACTTTAAGTTGTACTTACGCAACCTGTTGAACAGCTTCTTGAGATGATCTAAATGGTCATCCTCCTTCCGGGATTTGACAATGATTTCATCCACATAGATATCTATCTCTTTGTGCATTAAATCGTGGAAAAGAGCCATCATAGCTCGTTGGTAGGTTGCCCCAGCGTTGATGAGGCCGAATAACAACCGTCTGTAGCAAAAGGTTCCCCAAGGCGTGTTGAAAGAAGTTTTCTCATGATCTTCCTCAGCTACCATAATTTGATGGTACCCCGCAAAGCAATCATCAAAGGAGTACATGTCATACTGAGCAGTATTGTCAATGAGAATATGGATAAATGGCACGGGAAAGCTATCTTTAAGGCAAGCTTTGTTTAAATCCTGATAATCCACGCAAACTCGCACCTTTCCCCTTGGTTTAGGCATAGGAACAATGTTGTATATCCACCCCGAATATGTAGACACCATGATGATGCCAGCTTGAAATTGTTTCACAATTTCTTCTTTAACTTTTAAACTCCATTCAGGTTTCAATCGCCTGAGCTTTTGCCTAATTGGCTTGAATCCTTATTTAATGGGAAGGCGATGAAGAACAGTGTCAGTAGACAATTCGACCATGTCTTCATGAGACCATGCAAACACATCCTGGAATTGGGCTAACAGTGCAACCATGTCATTCCGTTGATTTGTGGTAAGGTTTGAACCAATTTGGATTAGCTTAGGGTTGTCTAAGGTTCTGAGATTGAAAGGAGTGGTTTCATTAAGATTGGGTTTGGGTTTGTCGGCGACCCATTCCTTTATCTCTTGAGGTGTCTCAATGTCCTCTTGGATGTCCATCAAGTCTGAGTCCAACTTTGCATCAAAGTTATAGCCCTTGTGGAGAGAAGGCACCTCCTCAGCAAGTACAGGCACATCTAAATTCAGAGTCCTGAAACAAAAATATGCTTTCACTTAATATATGCAACTGTTCGATTATACAAAAGTGTTAGCATGTACGTGATAAAATAACTGCTAGTGTTGTAAAGGAAAGCAAGCAATTAAAGTTATCTACGGGGTAGAGGGATTTTCTGCCCATTTTACTCTCGTCGACTAATGTATGGAGTGCTGCTCCAATTGTCAAGGGAAAAGTCTTGATGGACTGCAGTGATAGAAGAATCGTCAGTGTCCTCATTTTCCCGAATGATAACTAGGCCATCATAGCTCGTTGGTAGGTTGCCCCAGCGTTGATGAGGCCGAATAACAACCGTCTGTAGCAAAAGGTTCCCCAAGGCGTGTTGAAAGCAATTTTCTCATGATCTTCCTCAGCTACCATAATTTGATGGTACCCCGCAAAGCAATCAGCAAAGGAGTACATGCCATAATGAGCAGTATTGTCAATGAGAATATGGATAAATGGCACGGGAAAGCTATCTTTAAGGCAAGCTTTGTTCAAATCCCGATAATCCACACAAACTCGCACCTTTCCCCTTGGTTTAGGCATAGGAACAATGTTGGATATCCACCCCGAATATGTAGACACCATGATGATACCAGCTTGAAATTGTTTCACAATTTCTTCTTTAACTTTTAAACTCCATTCAGGTTTTAATCGCCTGAGCTTTTACCTAACTGGCTTGAATCCTTATTTAATGGGAAGGCGATGAAGAACAATGTCAGTAGACAATTCCACCATGTCTTTATGAGACCATGCAAACATATCCTGGAATTGGGCTAACAGTGCAACCATGTCATTCCGTTGATTTGTGGTAAGGTTTGAACCAATTTGGATTAGCTTAGGGTTGTCTAAGGTTCTGAGATTGAAAGGAGTGGTTTCATTAAGATTGGGTTTGGGTTTGTCGGCGACCCATTCCTTTATCTCTTCAGGTGTCTCAATGTCCTCTTGGATGTCCATCAAGTCTAAGTCCAACTTTGCATCAAAGTTACAGCCCTTGTGGAGAGAAGGCACCTCCTCAGCAAGTACAGGCACATCTAAATTCAGAGTCCTGAAATAAAAATATGCTTTCACTTAATATATGCAACTGTTCGATTATACAAAAGTGTTAGCATGTACGTGATAAAATAACTGCTAGTGTTGTAAAGGAAAGCAAGCAATTAAAGTTATCTACGGGGTAGAGGGATTTTCTGCCCATTTTACCCTCGTTGACTAATGTATGGAGTGCTGCTCCAATTGTCAAGGGAAAAGTCTTGATGGACTGCAGTGATAGAAGAATCGTCAGTGTCCTCCTTTACCCGAATGATAACCAGGACATCTAGGCAATCATCGTCTAGGGTGTATCTGTTGGTGTGTTCATCATGAACAATGACGCGAATGCCTGCCATCATCAAGGCAAGGTCATGTTTATGTTTTCATTCCTTTTCTTCCGCTTCGGGATCAGGAATCAGCACCTCTTTATCTTTGATTGGCACTAGTTTCGGAAACAGCATAGCCACAGCATGGGCTGGCACCTTTACTGGAGACTACATCAACTCATGCGGTAAAGGTATAAAAAATCGTCGTGCGGCGGAAGTTTGAGGAACCTGCTTATACTTGTGAGGATTCCTGTGAGTGGAACTAGCAGAATAGCCTAGCCCGGCTGTCCCAATTTGATTGGACATTTGGATAGGGTGCTTAATACCCTATTGATCCTTACTAAGCCCTTGTCCAGGTTGATAACCCAATAACATCATTTCTTGAGTGGCTGACATAACCTCATCAAAAATCTTGGGTACAGGAAGTGGCACTCCAATAGAATGGTATTGCGTGTTACTCACTTCCAGAGTATGGAAACTGGCCAGCTCAACTTCTGAATTGAAGCTGATAATTGGTAGAGTTCCTGATCTAGGACATTCCGGCCAAAGACATTAACAATTGACTAGACTGTTGTTGATGATGTATTTGAGTTGTTGATGTAAGGTGGAGGAACAACTCGACCATGTGTATCCATGGTCTCCCAATAGCGAAGGTTGTATCCTGAATCTATCTTGAGGACGTGGAAGGATACGTTGAATGTATTAGGACCAATCTCAATTGGCAATTCAATCTTCCCAATGGAATTTCGCCGAGATCCATCAAAAGCTCGGATGATCATAGGCTACTTTGGATTCGATTGAGATTGATATTCATCTTCACCAAGGTGGCATAAGGACAGATATTCAGAGATGAACCTCCATCTATCAATACTCCAGCTAGAATGTACCCGGAAGACAACACTGTGATGTGCAGTGGTTTGCAATGATCGGTCCCTTTGGGAGGTATGTCGTCATCAGTGAAGGATATCACATTGCTGTTGAAAATGTGATCAACCAAATGTTGAAATTTTTCTACATTCACTGATTTTGGCAGGTAGGCTTCTTCCAAAACCTTTAGCAAGATCTTTCGATGCTCCTCGGAAGAGAAAACTAGGTCCAGAATTGAAATCTGGTGTGGAGCTTCTCGCAAGCTTAAAACCACTTTAGCTTCGTTATGGCCTATAGTACGGAGGAATTTTTCAATCTTCTCCATGGACAACTTCCCCTTTTCTTCGCAAGTAGGCTTGATAACCCGTTGAGGAAGGTACAGTGGTTTTTCTTTCGACACTGTAGCAGTAGTATGAGATGTGGATCCTTCAGCTTCTCCATAATTCCATGGAACTTTATGTAAGCTGACAACAGGATGTTGTAGTCTACAAGGTAAAGGAATTAGCTCTGGTGCGGCCACTTTCAAAGGATTGTCAACTCCTTTGAGATGAATTGGTTGTATGGGAAATACTTTGATAGTCTCATCATCCACTTCGGATATAACTGCTACTGATCCCTGCCATTGGGTAGGGCATGCATTCCCACCCTTAAGTTGCATAGTGTAATCATCCGCTATTTGCAGGACACCGCTATCAATAAGATTCTGAATGAGATGACGGAGTGCCCAACATTCTTCTGTGATGTGACCGCGAGAATGTGAATGATATTGACCCATTTCATCAGGATTGAACCGCCCTGAGCGGGGATTGATTGGAGGTAGAAGGAATGTGATTCTTCCTTCGTTGATCAACATTTGAAGTATCTCTTCCATAGATTCGCCCAAATAGGTGAATTCCCTTTTATTGGCGAAATCCCGACGGGCTTTAGCACTTGCTCACTTTGCAACCTTATCCTCCATAGCTTCGCTTTCTGAAGGTGTTGATGAAGCATTCATAACAAATGAAAGGAGATAGGCGTGCTCCTGCCTGATTAATTGGCGTGTGACTTGATGATGGTGGCTCACCAGTTCTGCCAATTGCTAAATTTGTTTGCAAAGATCTTTCATTTTTTTATTCCATGGTAAACTGGAACTTTGCATAATCCCATTTGTCAACACCGTCTTTGATGGGTTGGGATGATTCACCAGTAGAATTGGAACCATGTCTAGTGCTCCAACTGATCATGTTGACCTCTTCTTCTTTGTGTTGAGGAAGAGGGTTGTCTTGATTGTGAGGTTGATCGGGTTTAGTGACCACGATCTCACCATTGTCTATTAGATCTTGAATCTTATGCTTCAAGGTCCAACAATCTTGAGTATCATGTCTGGGTGCCCTGGCATGGTATGCACACTTTCGAGTAGCATTAAAACCCTTCCCATTAGGGTTGGCTGGTGGAAGAAGCTGTGTAATTTTCCTCTGAGCAGTCAGAAGAGCAACAATATTCTCGAGCGAGTCCCCTAAGGGTGTGAACGTTCAAGGCCGCTTCACTTCTCCACTTTTAGGTAATGGAGGGTTTGAAGATTGTGTTGGAAAAGGGGAGTAGTTTCTCCTCTGCATAGGCATGCTTGGATTGCCTTTTTGTCCTTGTAGTATCAAGGAAACATCCTCCTCTTTCTTTTTATGGACCCTCCCGGTTGTTTCCATAAGATCCGCATCGGATGTGCTCAAAGAATGATTTAAGAATGGTAGGTCTTGAATCTTTACAGGACTTCAATCCCATTTCAAACCATCTCGCCATGTTTGATCATTTCAGAAAATGGCTTGCCAATACCAGCTAGAACTCTTTCATAGAATAAGGCTTCCTGTATATTTATGAAAGTCATGACCATTTCTGATTCTGTCATGGAAGGAATAACTTGAGAAGCAAGGCGCCTCCACCTTTGAGCATACTCTCTGAATGACTCATTAGATTTGTTTCTTGACTTTGGTAATTTTGTGCTTGGCCAGAGCCATCCGAGATTGAAAACTCAGATTGAGTGAGGAAGGCGTAATAACTCTTCCCAACTATGGATCTTAGAGTTGTCTAACTGGTATACCATGAACAGGCTTCCGATCCGGATTTTTTTAAAACAACGTGCATTCTCGAGCTTTTCATTCTCAAAGATAAGATCCGAAGTTCTCCAATAAACACTTTTAAATGTGTATAAGGATCCCCTAATCCGTCATACTTTTCAAAATCAGGGGCTTTAAATTTCTCCGGATAATGAACACCAGGGAATATGCAAAGGTCTGTATATGAAACACTGATATGAGTTCCAATCCCTTTGAGAACACGAATGGTTTCCTCCATTTGAAGGACTTTCTTCGTATTGTCACCATTGTTTGGATCTCCTTGGAGATGGGTGCCTTCAGTGTCTTTGTTGGTTGTATCCAACTGATGTTCTGGAATTGTTTTTTCCGGACCTTGAACTCCTTGTGTAAAGGGTTCTGTATGTGTAGGTATCTTCGTACCATGAGTAGACTGGTGTAATTCTTTCAGTAAAACAACCAAGTCTGTGATTTGTTTACTCAATTCGTCCAATTCTTCTCTGGAAGCAGATTAGACCGTATGAAAAGAAGACATGATTGGTCAGTAGGCTTGTGGCCTTTTTTTGGATTTTGCCGTGTAATGTGCCCAATTGCTTCCCTACAAAAGACTTTACGTAGTTTAGTCTTAGGGTAATGTAAATGTTATCATAACATGTCCGCTTTTAGGAATTTGTCCCGCAAAACCGGTTTGTTAATTGATAACATGTCATGCATGATATTCTTCATATTTTCCATTACATATGGATGAACATGGAATAAAATTACAAGTAAATGTTTTTACAAGTAATTAAAAATGGAAAGAATGAAGAGACTTTTCCTCCGTTTGGTTTTTATCGAGGTTGACCTATCTTAGGGTTACTCTCGCGGCTTTTGGCATGAAGGTTCCCAGATCATCATAATTTACTCGACGGAAGTTAATCCCGGTCTTTCAATTGGAGCGAATCTGAGTGGTGCCTTTCCGAGCCCCCGGAATTATTCTTCCCATGGTCCAAGAATCAAACACCGATGTGATAGCCTCCTCCGGTGGAGGGACCACACAACATACATTCACATACAACGTGTCTCACCGTTTATGCAAATTAATGACATGTGCGAAGCAATAATATCACAGATAGATATTTAGCAGTGCAATAATTTAAGATGCATTCGTACACATTAATCAGAAATGTAAATGAAACAATCACACACAAGCATATAAAAATTTTGAAAAGCTTGTAATAGCGTCTTAAGCCTTCTTACTGGAGTCCCCAGCAGAGTCGCCACCTGTCGACGTCGGGATTTTTGGTGTCCCTTTTCGTTACTTGTTCTTTGGTGTTCTCATGTTAATGTGAGATTTGTTTGAAAAAATAAGTGAAAAAGGTCCGACATGTATAATGTCGATTTATTGACTTTAAGAGTCGGGTTGGTGTATTTAATCGTTTGCACCAATGCAACCAAAAGGTTAGCACATTGACACGTTGATTTGACATCGCTAAACGGGTTACGTGGAAACCGAGATTTATTAAGGGTTCTGGGCTTGATTATGCAGAGAGGGAAGGTGTTAGGCACTTCGACATCCGTGTTACCACGGTGACCGCCACTCTTCAAAGAAATTGTTATATGAATGTGTGTGTGTGTGTGTGGATCAATGTGCAATTTATTTGAAAGTAGTATGCGAGGCCTTGTTCGCACTTTATATACACAAGGTTTGAATTTTATAGAAAAATCGCTTTTTAACCAAGATATAGCAATGAAGTTTTATAAAAGAGATTTATCAAACCATGTGCTCAATAGGAATTGAGACCTTTTCATACTTCCATTTTATTAAATGTTTAGCTTGTTTGCTTTTATTTTCGAGATGCAAAATATCTTCGAGAAAATATATATCTGATAGTCTTAACTCCTCATGGGCATGCGCATACCATCCAAGGAAACTCGTATACACTATAAAATAATGTATGTCGCCATACAACGAAAAATGTCCATCATGGGAACCGAATCTAGATTTAGTAGACTGAACCTGTGATCACATGATTCCTAGGCTCACATGATACTACAATTTGTATGGAAAGCAGTAAGCAGTTATATATATAAAAGCTGTAAATATATATATATATACAAACTGGATCAACCACCACGAAGCAACTCCATGGGGGATAGGAAATGTAAATATATAAAAGCGGTAAATATATACATATATATATATGAAACATGATCAACCGCCAATGTAAGTAAACTCCAAAGTGGACGAAATGTAAATAAAGTTAGAAGCGATCAATCGCCACGAAGTAAATTCCAGCGTGATGTAATGTAAATAAAGGCGTAAAAGGCCACAAAGTAGACTCCAGGCCTGATAGAAATGTAAATATATATATATATGTACAAATATATATATAAAAGCAGTAAACGCACCGGATGTAAATCCGGGCTCATCGGATATGTCCGACATCAATTATATATATGTATATATATAAAAGCGAGTAAACGCACTGTGATGTAAAATCCGTGCTCATCGATATATTCGACAAAGAATTATATATATATATATATATATATATATATACATATAAAACAGATAAACGCTCCTGCATCAAGTTCAGGCTCAATCGAGGCATAACTCGATAATGTTAGTCCATATATATGAAATATATAAATATATTAGTTTATATATACGATTTAATCGAAAACCACTTGATGAAGTCCGCAAACACACCCATACGACTATCAACGTGTACAACAGTGTGTGATATATGAGAAAGAGGCTTTATAGAATGTAAGAAGGCTTACAGTGGGTTGCCAAAGTAGAATTCTTAGACTTTAAATGGATAAACACTCAGCTCCTTCCGGATAAAAAGTAGCTATATGTAGTATTTAAAGAAGAGGAAACACTCAAAAGATATGTATGCAGAGCAAAATGGAAAGCAGACGTTGTTCAGGGTTACAACTGAGATTGGACTTCTTGTTTGTATACCTCACTGTCATGTGGATTGAAGCTGATTGCATGTGTTTGCAACAAGCATTTTCAGGGTTATCGCCGGAATCGCAATGGCATCCTTGGGGTTATCACCAAGGATGGGGTCACATACTCAAATGTTGTCTCGGGGACCGGAACTGAACGTCATGCAGTGTTATCGCCGAGACAGACTGCCTCTCTCGGGTTGTTCTTGGAGTATTTTAATCGTATATCTCAGGGTTATCTCCGAGATTAGAAATGACACTCCTGTGTGTTCCGGATTTGAGATGATGTTCTGCTTGTGTTCAGGGTTGAAGTTGAACTTCCTAGAGTATCCAAGCATGGATGTAAGTTGTCTTTCGTGGTTATCTCCAAAGACAAATCTACCCTCCTACAATGTTAAGAATAGAGTGCGTAAATTTTTGAGTGTCTACATTCATATAATAAAATAATTATTATAATAATTTAAAATCATTTCATATATTATATAAATAATATATGATTATATTTTCATGAAAAATAATTAATAAACCATTTCTACTATAAAATTAATTATGATAAGAATATAATTTATAATGATTAATAATTCTAAAATAAAATTATTTGTAAATATTCATATTTTTATTTATCACATAAATACATATACACATTATCTTGGCACATATTCCCCATATTTAAAATAACAAAAATTTATACGCAAAATTTTTAATTTATTTGTACAGAAAATATCGGGTTGTTACAGGCTTGGACCTTTACATCACATAAACAATACTTGGAAATCAAAGATTAAAAGCTTCAAAGTAGCACCTTTTCAGATTGTTTGAATTTCAAGCACCCATAAATTCAAGAGCATGCCTGACATCGATTTCTGTAGCTTAGATCTTGCAAAATTGATATGTTTTAGCTATACAACTTGATGGAGATTATATTATTACATTAATACTACAAACCTATTACATTACATTGCCTAGAAACATTTTAGATTGTGAATTAAATCCAGGTCAAACTAGCTACCTCGAACTCCTATACATAAGATCTCGGGTTTCAACAATGAACACCAAGAACACCTATGGCACTTTGGTCCGTCACTATATAGGCCCTTTTAATGATAGCTTTATTTAGAAATTAATTATTTTAATTAATAAATAGATAAAATAGTTTTTAATTATTAAAAATACATTATAAATTATGAAAAATTATTTTAAAGCCCTAAAATTAGTTTTTAATTATTTAGAGTATATTTCATCAATATTTAATATTTTGGAATATAAATGGTATTTAATTTATTTAATTATAATATTAAATAAATTATTCAAAATGATTTTAATACTTTAAAAATCATGAAAAATTATATTATGGTATAAGAAAATATTTTAAGTTATTTTTTAATAACTTTTGATATTTTTGTGATCAATTTCATTAATAATTTATTATTAATGGTAATTAATTTATTTAATAAATATATTAAATAAATTATGAAAAATAGAATTAATGATTTAAAAATCAAATAAAATGATTTAAGTGTTATAAAAATATTTTAAGTTATAAAATATAACTTTTGATATTTTGTCATGAAAATATTAATATTTTAATATTAATAGCAATTATCGGATAATAAATTTAATCGCTTAAAATCATATAAATATGATTTTAAGGTATTAAAATACTTTGTAATATCATAAATATATTATAATATTATATTATGATTTCCATTAATATTTAGTATTAAATAAATATTAATGATAAAGGAATATTGTGGTATTTATATTATATAAATACGATATAAGTGATTGAAAAATTATAACAAATGATATTAATTATCTAAAAATTATTATGAGCTTATGAAAAATATTTTGATTGATAATATGATTATCAAAAATAATTTTTAAGTGTTAAGACAGAGTTTAATTGAACTTAAACTCGTGAATTGTCCGACTAGACCGTCGGAATGTTAAAATTGTGTCGGCTTCAACTAAGACTAAAATAGTTTGACTTGATACCGTGTTTCATGTGTGTTGTAGACTGATAGGGTTATGTGTTATGTGTTATGTGTTTAGGTTATCCTGTGTATATATATATAATACTATTAAATTGTGATGATATTATTCTAATATTGGAGATCTATATTACTAATATTAGGTCTTTGATAAAGTTTATATAAATTGTGTAGCAAAGAATCAATCTAAACATGCAAGTTTTACTTAACTCTACTAAGAGTTGTTTCATTCGGATATGCTTATGGTTAATCATTAACGATTGCCATCGTAAAATTGTACTGTACATATCGCATGTATAAGTCGGTATGAAAGGTCGATCACCTTCATTACCATTCTTGTTCGGATATATTTGTTCATGTTTAATACTTGTTCAGTCAAAAGCTTGATCGTGCTAATTCACAACTATATTGATGAATTATAGCCAGCTTATTCAGACTCTTTCAATCATGATATATCCTTAATTAAATTTAAACTTGTTGGGCAACTTTCATGCTCACCCTTGTTATATCATGATAAAATATTATAGATTAAGTCGAACACATCGGATACAGGAAAAGGTTAAAGACAGTTTCAGCTTAAAGTTAATGTGCGCGATTAGTTTTATAATAGTATTATATGATAATAATGTTATGTGTTAGTAAAGTTATGAACTGAGTATAAGTTAAGGTTACTCGACCTTGGGGAATAGTGTGTAAAGTTTATTGTATAAACAGTTTATGTTTATATCTTCCGCATTAGTTGTAGAATGATTGTACCAGATCCGAGGTGATTTGGGGCCGTCACAATAAGTTTAAAATTAGAGAAAGAAGCGGCAGGGAGGAAGCTAAAAATAACTCAAAAAAGGAGTCGATATGGAAAGTAAAAAAATAAACAAATGCTTGTGTACCCAAAATTTGTTGATGGATCTTTTCCTTGCCATCCCATCTCCTTCCACTGCCAAAATATTAAATCATAAAGCTCTTCTTCTGGAAAGGCAGCATTCCATAATGCCCTTAAAGCTTCCTAGCACAACAAAGAAATAGTAAATATTATGAGAAATCAACTCACAAATTATAAATTTAATCTAAATAAAGGGTATCCGTTTATAGTTTAAATAAGTATAGTTGAATTGAACATCTAGAACATGCAGTTATTTATATAGTCATGCATTCTCCCCTTATAAAATATGTCAGTTTCCTAAAGTTTAAGCTCAAGGAGGGAACTATCATATAGGCCACATCTATACGGTTTTGTAGCCTTTGTAAGCAATCTTCCTGCCAACAACCCACATTAAACTGAAAGATCAAGCTCTCGAGGCATTGCAGTTGGAAAATGCATTAGTCTAAATCTACTGCATAAATAATTAAAAAGAAAGAAAGAAAGCAAAGGACAATAGAGGGATGATTGGTGTGCGTTTAAGTGTATACAGTTACCCTATCCTTTCTTAAATAGTTCTCACTTAGTGCATGTATTTGTGTGCTCATACAGTATGTATGTACTTGCATCTATGTCTACATATGTTGTAGATGCCTTGTCCCTAGCACAAGCCATAGATCCATATATCTTCATAAAGTATTAAAGTTTTAAGCTTAAGCATGTTGCAGATGATATCTGCCTTTTATATCTTATAACCCTTATTAATCGTTCATATCTCTTGTTGTCCACAAACATCAACCAATTGAATCAATCAGTAAAGCTATAAGACCCCAACTTTTATGAATAAAGAATAATTTTTCTCAAAATATATTTTTGAATATTATGGTGTGGATATGATATAATGTAATAGTTGTGGGTAATATTTGAAAATTTTGCAAAGTAAGCAAGTTGATATAAAATATTCGTTGTGTCGGGGAATATTTGTTTGGTCGAGGAATATTCTTTTTGTCAGGGAATATTCGTTCAATAACACAATCATTGGTGGACCCCACAACGGAAGTATTGTCGTAGTTAGAAAATGATAGAAATATCTTTTTATAAAAATAACGGTGAAAGTTTTAATCGTTAAACCATTTGAACTACCCTGGTAAAAGTACAAAGAATATGCGTGGTTGCATAGTAGTACAAGATTGATTATTGATGCTTACGTGAGAAGTCACTCGCTTATACTCAATTATTAAGCACAAAGAATTTAATTGCATAGTATCTCACATTATTTGATACAATTATTATCACAAGATCATCTCGTATAATATTTTATATTATTAAATCAATAATTGAGACATCAAAGTTATTCATATTATTATTTGTAATATCGACGATGTTCAGAAACTTCGTCGAGGAGAGGTTTGGTCACCTAATCATGCCGACAATAGGAGAAATCCTTATCGAAAAGCCCCTCTTTCCGGGAATGATCGGTTATTAAATATCGTGAGTTATAATATTAATGATGAATAATTGTTGAAGTATTAAGAATGTGTTTATTGAAGATAAGTGAATTACAAAAGTTAGAGGGGAATAATGCAACTTGGAAAACTTTAGGGGTACTAAAGTGTAATAAGTTAAATCAATCTGGACCATTGGTGGTGGTTTTAATACTAAATCAATCTGGACCGTCGATGGTGGTTTTAATAGTAAATCAATCTGGACGTTAGTGGTGGTTTTAATAGTAAATCAATCTAGACCGTCGGTGGTGGTTTTAAAAGTAAATCAATCTGGACAGTCGGTGGTGGTTTTAAAAGTAAATCAATCTGGACCGTCAGTTGTAGTTTTAATAGAAATCAATATGGATCGTCTGTTCTAATAGTAAATCAATCTGGACCGTTCATGAATTAGTTACTATTTAGTCCATTCTCCTATAAATAGAGGCTTAATTCTTCTTTCATTCTCACCAATTCACTGAGACTCACAAGAGAAACTATAGAGAGCAAGAAGAAGAGTATTCTGCTACTTCACTATTGCAGTATCCAGTCTTCTACTAAGGTAATGGATGTTATTTTCGTTTGGTAAGGGGTATTATTTCTTTTGTATTCATAAGGAATACTATTTTTCGTATTCATCCTTTAATATGTCGGAATAACCTGTTTACATGGATTACGTACCGTATGACAGGTGAAAATTTTGCAGTTTCGTATGTTATTTCTTTTTATATTCTTAAATCTAAGCTTACTATGGTAAGTATTACTTCTATAATCCCTAAAATTAGTGGAATATTCTTGAGTTTTGCGCTTCATCCAGTATCGTTTCATTAGAATATTGATCTGAACTTTCTTATTAAATATTAATATTTTTCTCGAGGTACTATTCACGGGTTACTATTCACCCAGTTACTATTCACTAAAATATTGTTCACTCGGGTATTCGGGGCACTTTTCATGCCAGAGTACTATTCACGAGTTTTTAATCACAGTTTACTATTCACTTAGTTACTATTCACTCAAATATTGTTCACTCAGGTATTCGGGACACTTTTCATGCCAGGGTACTATTCACAAGTTAGTATTCATAGGTTACTATTTACCCATTTACTATTCACTCAAATATTATTCACTTGGGTATTCGGGGCACTTTTTATGTCGGGGTATTATTCATAGGTTACTATTCACCTAGTTACTATTCACTCAAATATTGTTCACTCGGGTATTCGAAGCACTTTTCATGTTAGGGTACTATTCCCGGGGTACTATTCCCAATTTACTATTCATTGGATACTATTCACGGGGTACTATTCACCGAAAAATTTATTTCTTTTCTGTCCAAATTATTTTTGATACATAGATATTATTCTTGAATTTTACTCCACAAAGCAGTATCATGTTAACAATTTGGACATTATTGAATTCTGGATAAATTAAGTTATAAATCTTTAAAAATTTATCCTTTGCTTTCTTTTAATTGAATTCTTATATTATTGTCATCATCCTCATGCTTATATTGTGATGAAAGTCATCTTTGGCCTGTAGTACATAGATGGACTATTGATTATTGGTTTTACAATTGTATATCTTTGGCTTACATGCAAAGATGGACGGTTGATTATTGATTTTACAGTTGTATATCTTTGCCTTACGTGCAAAGATGAACTGTTGATTGAATATCCTTGGCCCCTAGTGCAGGGAGGATTTGATGATGTGATTTATTTATTAAGCTAAGTCCCAGCGATAAAGTTTATGATAAACTTTTTAAATCATAGAAGATAGTAGATATCATGCTCTACTTGACTCTTCTAATGGATTGCTTGTTCCGCTGCAGTTAAACTCGTTGTCTATTATATTTTATCAGTTTAACATTGTTGAAGGCTAATGATAACTTATTCTGCATTATCTTAGTCATAATATTTCTTACTGGGCTAGTTGAGCTCACCCTTTTACTTCCATTGTTCTCTTCTGTGAAATGAGAACGTGGCGTAACTAGTCGGGGAACGGAGTGATGGTCCAAGATGGTGTTATAGTAGTCCTCACTATTCTATAAAATAGTGTGACAATAAATGTAATGAGGACTCCATTTGAGTATGGATATTGTCTAGAAGACAATATTCGTGTAACAACTCTCAGCTTATGTTGTATAATTAAGTTTGTATTTGTATTCAGTACCATGTATTTGGTGACCCAATATGGGTGATGTATACCTATTTTGGGGGCGCCAGGGTCAGATCAAAGCTTAGGGATATGATCTCCGGGTCGAGATGTGAGAGACAAGAACTAGGAGGGGAGAGACGGGGAATTTCTTCGCTAGTATGACCTACCTAATTTTATTTGGTATTGAATTGGTCGGTCAGAGTATAGGGATAATATATGGCATGTCAATTAACCATTGTTTTGTGGCAGTGTTTGAAAATGGCATCTGAAAATGTCGAGATAAGCAATGAAGCACATGAGACCGTTGAGTCACCAACGATCAATATCTAGGATAATGTGCAACAGGAAGACAATAATCCTCAGGTAAACAACAACACCGATCAAATGATGAACGATGGGATGTTCAGAGGCTTTATGCAATTCATGCAACATCAGGCGAGAGCGGCTCCTGTTCAAAATGTAGGTGGAAACACTAGCAACTCTCGGATGGTCACTGCTAAGCAGTTCAAGGAGCTAGGACCACCAGAGTTTTTGAGAGAGCCAAAACCACTTAAGGCGGAGACGTGGATAAAGCAGATCACCAAGATATTTGATGTCTTGGGATGCTCCAAGGAGCAAAAGGTTCCCTTTGCCACCTTCATGTTGAGATGAGAGGCAGATTACTGGTGGGAATCAGTAAAACGTACTCAGCTTGCCGCACTCAAAATGTCTTGGGAAAAATTTCAAGAACTGTTCAACGATTAGTTCTTTCCCGAAATTATTCGTCACATGAAGGAGGTGGAGTTTATCAAGTTGGAGCAAAATAATATGACCGTGTTGCAGTACGAGGCTAGGTTTACCGAGTATTCTCGATTTGTATCCCATTTGGTTGATAATGAGGAGAGAATAACGTGAATGTTTCTACGAGGTTTGAGTCCTAAAATACGTCAATATCTCATTTCTCACAAACTGTGTTTGTATTCAGATGTTGTAAATAGGGCTAAGTTATTGGAGCGCGATAATGAGTCAACCTATCCAAGAGAGAGCAGCCGACAAGTCGATAATACCAGTTGTAGCAGTCATCGAAGCGGTGACAACAAACGTGGAGGGAATCAACATGCCAGAAATAGTAACCACTTCGGTGGTAATCATGGCCAAGATAATAGAAGTGGAAATTTCAAGAAGAGGAGATTCAATAATGATGGAAAGACGTCAGCACCAGCACATGTTGTTAAGGAAGGAGAATGACCACCGGTTGTATATTACAAATACGGAGGGGAGGGACACATCAGTCCAAACTGTACGCAGCAGTCCAAAGCATATTACAATTGTGGAAGAGAAGGTCACCTAGCCCGATTTTGTCATGCACCAAAGTCAAGTCCAGCTAGGACGGAGGCATTAAAGGCCATCCCAGATAAGACAAAATTGGTAGTTCAAGGGAGAGCGTTTGTCGTAACCTCCCAAAAAGTGAGGAATCCAAACGAGGTGATCACGAGTAAGCTAATCATAAACTCTTGCGAAGTTTATACCTTATTTGATACTGGTTCTACCCATTCTTTTATTTCTCCTACATGCGCTCAACGTTTAAATTTAACTCCGGAGAAATTAGACTTTGACTTATTGCTTGAAACTCCGTTAGGAGAAACCTTCGTTACCTCCACTGTTTATAAATCTTGTTTGATTCAAATTGACACTTTCACATTACATGTTGATCTTATCTCTTTGAAAATACTTGCATTTGATGTGATTTTAGGAATTGGTTGGTTAACTACTCATCATGCTAAAATTGATTGTTTTCGTAAGGTTGTTAGCTTTCATATTCCTAACTAACCTATTATGTGAATTCAAACAACCAAACCACTAAAGTCAATCATTGTCATCTCAAGCCATAAAGCTATTCATTTATTGAAAAACGGATGTCAAGCTTTCTTAGCTCATGTCATGGATTTAAACAAAAATACGTCAGTTTTGAATGATATTTCTATCGTTAATAAATTTCCCGACGTATTCCTTGAAGAACTTCCTAGACTATCCCCAGAGCGTTAAATCAAATTTTGTATCGACCTTAAACCCGGTACAAAACCCTCAAATATTTATTCACCCAGAATGAACGTAACATGGGCCAAATACGTTGGCTCGAGTTGTTGAAAGATTACGACCATACCATTCAATACCATCGTGGAAGATCAAACGTGGTAGCTTACGAGTTGAGTAGAAGATCGTATGCGGTTACGAGTGTGACGTTAACACAAAGATCCATTTCGTATGACTTACAAATGACGGAGATAAAGTTAAAGACTCCAGGGACCCATGTGATGATGGCGAATATATGAGTAGAACCGACTTTAATCGATAAATTTAAAGTTGCTCAAGCTACAGAGTCAGAGCTGATAAATATGAAGAAGGTGCAAAAAGGCGTTATTCTATCAGCAATAATTGACATTGTAAGGACAGCTCAAAACCTCAATTTTATTAGTCTATTTGTAATCCTCGATCGAGTAGGAACTGTGGCCTATAGACTCGCCTTACCACCAAGTATGTCTCGTGTTCATAACATTTTGCACTCGCATGTTATTATATTGTTGTTATATTATTATATTTGTGGGCAACCGTGCTCACTCTTGCGTAATAATAACATTGTAGTTAAGAACGAAAGGTCTGAAGAGCCTTCTACTAGCAAAGGCAAGGGCAAGGTTAACAAGTGATGAAGACATGTTATTTATTTGATATATTTATGTTTCAAACTTATGTTAAAGTTGTGTAAGACTTATTATTTGTTAATGTTTCTGCATTTGAGATTTAAAGTTAGTATGACTTGGGATTGATGTATTTACATTCAGATGTTGTAACTCCTTAAGGAGAGGATTTATTTTTATCTATTTTATGGTTTTCATTAATTATGGGTAGATAGACATATGATGTTTGTATAGTGAACACCAAATCCCGTGGAAATTGAATTACCTGGATTTGGGGGTGTCACAGTGGAAATAATTAAAGAAGAAGCTTCTCAAGGGTAAGTTGCTCGTCAACTACGTAAAGTTTTTCAATCTACTTCCGACCAACCAAAGAAGAAAAAGAAGAAGTTTGAGGATGTAGTGCAAGAAATTCCCATGAAAACTCAGGAGATTTTGCAAATTTTTGAAAAGAATAAGAATGAAAAGGATGTCAACACTCCTCTATCGAAGATGGTTCGAAGAGAAAAAGGCTAACTCGACGAAAAAGGCCTTTGTTTAATTTGAAGAACAGGCGTGGGAATCCATGCCTCCTCCGATTGTAGAGCCTGAAGAGAAAGATGGAGAAGAAGATTAATTTGTGTTGATCAGAAATAATCAAGGAAAAAGCAAATCTGGTTCATTTGAACTAAGGAATGATGAAATTGTGATTATACCAAGTTATATACTTGACCCTTAGAATGTTAATCAATAGAAGGTTGTGAAGGCTCCTACGCCTGAGCCACAACATATAGAAAAATTAGTTGTGAAGACTTTCACGCCCGAGCCTTAAAATATGGAAGAATTGTTAGGTTTGTATATAGCGCGATTACATAATCAAATCACATAAATATAGCCGAAGCACGATAAAACAAAATTTAAAATTTTCATACAAACGATCACTATAATCATGCTTTCTGCTTAATTATCAATCTAAACAAAGAAGAAGGAGAATCATATTCATACCCTAGTAGAATCAAGCTTCCTTGGGTATGAGTTCGACTCCTAGTCCTTCATAGTCTCCTTGAATTTGCGGGGTTGGATTCCTTCCTTTGATCAATGTTAGCCACCCAAGCGTTTGGTCTCTAGATTTGATTCACCAAGGAAGAAGAAAAAATAATCAAGAAGCAGAGTATTTGGAAATACCTTAGTTTTTCTACCTTTATAGAAAATGTGTACTCTCCCAACTCTTTGAATTAAGTGCGTAACTTGTGTAACCCTTGCCCATAATAAGACTCCTCTTATTTATATATGTAGGGAACCCTCCTAAAATATTTAGGAATAGGGTTTTGATTTAATTAATTACACTCATTTAATTAATTAGGCTTCCTAATCTTATTAGGAATAATTAATTAAACTCTTTTAATTAATTAGCCTCCCAATCTTATGAGAAATATATGAGAGTACTTATATTAATTAATTCTCAAACCCCTTTTGAATTAACTTAATAATAATAGTAATAATAATAATAAGATTCCTATTATTAATTTATATTTAATATTTTGAAAATATTAAATAATAAATATTAAGCTATTTAATTTATTCTATCACCATAGATTAAATTAAATACACTTATCTTATTATTATGATTATGTTATTTACTTCTTAAATAAATATTCTTCCTTTTATGGTGTAACCCTTTAGGTTCTCCCTACTAAACTGGTTATTAATAAATCAATTAGAATAATTCTAATCTTATTTAAATAAATAAATTAAACTACTAATTTATTTAAATAAATAAAATTTATTGTACAAGAAGGATAAACCTCCTTAATGATTAACGACTTTCCAAATAATATAGATTTCAACATTAATCATAAAAGAACCTTCGAGTTAATAGTGTATGTAACACCCCAGTCCCACATCGGAAAATAGGGAAAACATTTGTCTACATATAAGGAAATAAGTTACTACCAATAGTACTTTCAAGTCATGACCTTTTGGGTGAGCCTATGGTGGGCTAAGTTGACCCAAGAAGATACTATTGGGCCAGTTGTTTGAGGCCTTATTTTGATGGATTTGATTCGATTCGGACTTGGGATTTGACCCAAGATTTGTTCTAGGCTCGGGATTTGACCCGGGTTATTACATATGGTATCAGAGCCGACTGTCGAAAGCTCAGGTCGGGTTATTCAATTGGGTTGCCAAAGGTGGGGACACGAAGGCTGGTGGTATTATCCCACAATAGAGAGATGGAGGTCCTGAGGTGGGGACACAAAGTCAACTGGCATTATCCCACAATGGCTAGAGAGGCAAAGATCTTTGTGCCATGTGTGATCGGGCTTCCGATGGGGACGCTGTAAATTTAAGTAGGGAGTTTGTAATGTCCAAATCCCCACATCAAGATAGGGGGAAAAATTTCTGCATATAAGGAAATAAGTTACTACCAATAGTACTTTCAAGTCATGACTTTTTGGGTGAGCCTGTGGTGGGCTAAGTTGACCCAAGAAGATACTATTGGGCCAGTAGTTTAAGGTCTTATTTTGATGGATTTGATTCGATTCGGACTTGGGATTTGACCCAAGTTTTTTTCTGGGCTCGGGAATTGACCCGAGTTGTTACAAGCATGTAGAACCGAAATTTTCGCACACTTGTTGTGCGACATTGCAGAGAGGCGATTCGTCTTTCAGAGATAAGCCTGGAAGACATCTCACATCCATTTCTGATACTACCGGAAGTTCAGTTTCAACCCCGAAACACACACCGGGAGTATCAGTTCCAACCTTGGAGATAACCCCGAGTTTCTTCCTTGGAGATAACCCCAAGGAATGCTGTTCAGTTCCGGTGATAACTCCGAAAATGCTTATTTCAAATGCATGCAATTAGCTTCAATATCAGACCTCCTACCGAGGAACTCATACCAAAGACCAATAGCTAACACCAGGAAGACAGGCACACTTACAGATGACCTGTGAAATTTAAACACTTGCAGCAGTCTAATCTCAGATGTAACCCTGAGCAACGTTTGCTATCAGACCAAATCGTCATCTTTCCACCTCAACCCCAGCGCACCGTCTCAACATTTCATACATACATTTCTACATTACAATGTCCCACAAGAGCCAAGGAGTTCCAATCCCGAGTGACTATTACGAGTGACTCTTCCTTACTTTGTACAACCTCTAATCCCACATCATTGCGTAACTCTCAACAAAAACGGTCTGAAGAAGGTCTTGTACACCTCGTTTGGATGCTCAGATTGAAGTTCTGCAAGTTCGAGCAGATATCATATCAGGCAGCACGAGTGCACGATTTTGAGACAAAGAGGACCTAAGCAGAGCTCTGGGGCACCTCGAGGCAACAAGTAGTGCATCTCATGCCGCCAGAGGGTACACCCCATGCTCCCATTTGTATAAATATAGAGCTTGGGGTGGTGTCCATTTGTAAGAGAAAAAGGCGACGAAGTATCTATAAGGGGGGGGGGGGGGGTTGAATAGATATTTTAAATTTCTTTCTTAAATACTTTGTTAGTTTTGTTATTGATTCAAACACAGAGGAATTAAGATTTTTTTTAACTCCCTCTTAGATATGGTGTGTTAATGAGAGTGAGGTAGTTATAACAGTTATAGCAATTATAGTAGTTATGGAAAGAAAGTAATAGACACAATAGTTTTAAGTGGTTCAAAGCACTTAAAGCTCCTAATCCACTCTTCTACTCCTTGAGTATAAAATCCACTAAGGATATATTTTACACTTTCTGAATCTCACAGATTCCTTCTAGATCAGCAGTCTAGGCACTTTATAGTTCACTTTTGAACTCTTCAAGTCCAGCAGACTTGGTTCTTCACAGTTCACTTAGAACTCTTCAAGTCCTTCTGACTTGGAACTTCTTACTTCACTTGATTGGTAGTTGATGAGTTCTTGATTGGTGCTACTCAGTTGCCGTTAAGCACTTGTTCGAAAGAATTGAGTAGCTGAGCAAGCCTTTTCTTTTTCAGATCGTAGAGTTGAGAGTTTAGCGTTGAGTGTTCTTCAGCGTTTTGTTTAATACTTACTTTTTCTTTCATCTACTGATGTTTTGAATATATGTGATCCTTAAAATGTATCGGTTGAAGATATCCGTTGAAGCATTAAATGCGTTTGACATTTCTAAAACTTTGATGGAGACTTTTCTGCACATATTCTAATAAGTATTCTGGCCCACTGACACAGTAGACTGCCTTCTCACCTAACATCTGAAAAGATGTTTTACTCTGTCCCATGGTACTTTCCTTAGCTTCTTCAATACATTTCTTTGTTGTATACTAAGGATATCTTCTGTGTCATTGGGACTGGCGAAGACTTCAACGTTTATAACCTATTCCACATTTGCTGGGATTTATCTTTAAACAAATGTGCACGGTTGGATGCTTCTGACATAGACATATGATGCTCTACGATTCTGAACGTGGTTTCTTACCACCTTGATGATTGATCCGTTACTTAGCAAACAAGAGCACTACGATTTCTCTTAAGAGCTTGGTACACTACGATCTTCACTTGCTTATCTTGCAGACTCTATATTTTTGAGCGCACACTACGATCTCTGAGTTGGCTCGGCAAACGTTTAGACCACTCTACGATTTCCAGAGAGGCCCTTGAAGGTAGACAGACTACGATCCTCAATGCTCAACGATTCTGCCTTGGTTTCTGCAACCTCTCGATCAGCTCAATAGACTACGATTTTGTTGAAGCCTATCTATTACATCTCAAGACATAGATTAACCTAACATCTTTGATCTCCTCATCAATACATTCATTTACAGAATGATAAACATTAAAAGCTTAAATCAACTTAATGATTTGATCTATCACTAAGTCCCTACATATATATTCCTCAAGGACTTTACACAAAATCATGAGCATTTACTTTAAACATTAAATCAAACTATGCGCTTCCTAACACACCGTAAGCCTCTCACACTCTATAAAGCCTTTCTCTTCATCTTTGCACACACTATTCTTCACATTGAGAGTCGTCTTTGTGTGTGTATTCCAGGACTTCAAATGCACCCATGGTTTTCATTTTGCATATATATATATACTTATATATGTATATATTTTTATATATGGACTAACATTATCGAAGTTATGCCTCATTGAGCCTAGACTTATGTCCGAGCATTTACTTGCTATATATATATATATATATATATATATATATATATATATATATATATATATAAACCGTTGTCAAACTCATTCGATGAGGTTGGATTTTACATCCAGAGCGTATTATTGCTTATATATATATATATATATATATATATATATATATATATATATATATATGATAAATCGTTGAAATGATAAATCGTTTAGATTGAGAAACATCATGTAAGCGTTTATCGCTTTATATATATATATATATATATATATATATATATATATATATATATATATTTATGTCGTGCCCGCGTTTTACTTCGTGGCCTTTTACTGCTTTCTTTACATTTCGTCCTTCCTGGAGTTTACTTTGTGGCGGTTGATCGTCTTTACTTCTTTCTTTACATTTAGTCCCGCCTGGAGTTTACTTCGTGGCAGTTGATCGCATTTATTGTTTTATTTTCATTTTTGATCCCCCATGGAAGTGCTTCGTGGTGGTTGATCATGTCTATATATATATATATATATTCATAGCTTTTATATATATAACTGCTTACTGCTTTTCATATAAATTGCGGCATCATGTGAGCCTAGGAATCATGTGATCACAGATTCAGTCTACTGAATCTAGATTCGGTTCCCGTGATGGACATTTTCAGTTGTAAGAAGCTTGGACATTATTTACAGTGTCCGAATTTCCTTAAATGGCTTTCATGCCCATGAGGAGTTCGGCATCACTGTATATTATTTTATCGAAGATGCCTCGCATCAAAAAAATAAAAGCAAACAAGCCAAACATTTAATAATAAAATGGAAGTATGAAAATGTCTCAATTACTATTGAACACAGGGTTTGAAAAACCTCTTTTACAAAACTTCATTGCTATATCATGTTAAAAACTGAATTTTTCTACAAATTCAAACCCTTTGTATATAGGTGCGAACGAGGCCTCACACTACTTCCAAATAAATTGCACATTGATCAACATACACACACACATACACACATTCATATAACAGTTTCTTGAAAAGTGGCGGTCACTGTGGCAACACGGATGTCGGGGGGTGCCTAACACCTTCCCTCCGCATAATTAAGCCCCCGAACCTAAATGAATCTCGATTTCACAGACTCGTTTAGCAATGTCACATCACTGGGTCAATGTGCAAACCTTTTTTAGGTTGCTTTGGTGCAACTAGTTAAAAATACCAACTAGCGACTCTTATAGTCAAATCGTCGACTTGATACATGTCGGACCTTTTTCACTTGTTTTTTCAAACAAATCTCACATAACATGAGAACACCAAAAAATAAGAAACGAAAAGGGACAAATAAAAATCCAGACGTCGATAGGTGGCGATTCTGTTGGGGACACCAGTAAGAGGGCTTAAGTTGCTATTACAAGCTTTTCAAAATTGTTATATGCTTGTGTGTGAATGTTGCATTTACATTTATGATGAATGTGTACGAATGCATTTTACTTATTGCACTGCAATATATCTATCTGTGATATTAGTGCTTCACATATGTCATCATTTTCATAAACGGTGAGACACGTTGTATGTGAATGTATGTTGTGTGGTTCCTCCATCAGGAGGCTATCCTGTTTGTGTTTGATTACTGGACTCGTAGGGAGACTAATTCCAATGAGGCTCAGGAAAGCCACCACCCATATTCGCTATAGTTGAAAGACCGGATTAATTTTCCGTCAAGTAAATTAAGATGATCTGGGGACCTTCATGCCAAAAAAACCGCGAGAGTAACCCCAAGATAGGTCAACCTCTGATAAATTAAACGCGGAGGGAAGTCTCTTCATACTTTCCACTTTTAATTACTTGTAAAATCATTTACTTTTAATTTTATTCCATGTTCATCTTTATGTAATGGAAAATATGAAGGATATTTGTGCATACATGACATGCTATCAAATAACACCCATTTTTGCAGGATAATATTCCTAAAATGGACATATTATGATAGCATTTACATTATCCCTAAGACTAAACTACATAAGTCTTTTGTAGGGAAATAATTCGGTCTGTTACCCGCTCAAAATCCAAAAAGGCCATGAGCCTACTGCCAATCATGTCTTTTTCTGACCAGTCTAATGTCGTTTCTCGAGAAGAATTGACGGATTAAGTAAACAAATTACAGATTTAGTTGTTCAGCTTAAAGAATTGCATCAGTCTACGCAGGGCTCAAAATTGCCCACACATACAGAATCCTCTACACAAGGAGGAACACAAGGGTTGGATAAAACAAATCCAGAACCTCAGTTGGATACAACCAACAAAGACCCTGAAAACACCCATCTCAAAGGAGATTCAGACACCGGTGATATCAGGAAGACAGTCATTCAAATGGAAGAAACTATCCATTCTCTCAAAGGGATTGGAACACATGGAAGTGTTTCATATGTTGACCTTTGCATATTCCCTGGTGTTCATTATCTAGAGAAATTCAAAACCCCTGACTTTGAAAAGTTTGACGGATTAGGGGATCCGTACACACATTTGAAGGTGTTCATTGGAGAACTTGGATCTTACGCAGAAAACGAAAAGCTCAGAATGCAGTTGTTCTAGAAGAGTCTGATTGGAGAAGCCCATTCATGGTATACCAGATTAGACAACTCAAAGATCCATAGCTGGGAAGAGCTAGCTCACGCCTTCCTCACTCAATACAGTTTTTAATCTCAGATGGCTCCTGACCTGTACCAGATTACCAAGGTCAAGAGACAGTCTAATGAGTCTTTCAAAGAATAAGCTCAAAGGTGGAGGCACCTTGCTGCTCAAGTTATTCCTTTTATGATAGAGTCATAAATGGTGATGACTTTCATAGACATTCAAGAAGCTCCTTTCTATGAAAGAGTCTTAGCTGGTATTGGCAAACAATTTTCTGAAATGATCAAGCACAGAGAAATAGCTGAGATGGGATTGAAGTTAGGAAAGATTTAAGACCTAGCCGCTCTTAAAGCAGTTGCTGAGCACATCTAATACAGATCTTATGGAAACAACCCCTGGAGGGTCCATAAAAAGAAAGAGGAGGATGTTTCCTTGATACTACAAGGTCAAAAAGGTCAATGTAACATGCCCATACAAGCCGGAGGAGAAACTACTCCCCTTTCCAAGCACAGTCTTCAAACCCTCCATTACCTAAATGTGGAGATGAAAAGTGCCCTCGAACGTTCACACCCTTAGGGGACTCGGTCAAGAATATTCTTTCTCTTCCGACTACTCAAAAAAAATTATGCATCTTCTTCCACCAGCCAACCCTAATGGGAGGGGTTTCAATGCTACTTGGAAGTGTGCTTATCATGCCGGGGCACCTGGACATGATACTCAAGATTGTTGGGCCTTGAAACACAAGATCCAAGATTTAATAGACAACGGTGAGACTGTGGTTACCAAACCAGATCAACCTCATGTGCAAGACAACCCTCTTCCTTAACACAAAGAAGAAGAGGTCAACATGATTAGTTGAGCTCAACCAAGTGAGTTCCAATTTTAATGGTGAATCATCCTGCACCATCAAAGACGGTGTTGATGTATGGGATTATGAAAGTTCCAATTTGCTATGGAACAAAAGATGAAAGCTCTTTGTAAGCAAATTTAATAATTGGCAGAACTGGTGACCCATCAACATCAAGTCACACGCCAGTTAATTAGCCAAGAGCATGCCTATCTCTTTCCTTTTGTTATGAATGCTCCACCATCACCTTTAGAAAGCGAAGCTAAGGAGGATAAGGTTGCGAAGAGAGTAAATGCTAAAGCCCATCGAGATTTTGCCAATTAAAGGGAATTTACATACCTGTGCCAACCTATGGAGGAGATATTTCAGATGCTAATCAACGAAGGAAGAATTACCTCCCTTCTACCTCCAATCAATCTATGTTCAAGATGGTTCAACTCCATTGGAGTATCTCAATATCATTCACATTCTCGCGGTCACAACACAGAATCTAATTGATAGCGGTGTCCTGTAGTTGGTAGACAATGAGACTGTAATACTCGAGAGTGGGAATACCTGTCCTACCAAATAGAAGGGGCTAGTAGCAGTTATATCCGTTGAGGCTGATGAGATTGTAAAACCATTTCCCATACAAGCAATTAAACTCAAAGGAGCTGACAATCCTTTGAAAGTGGTTGCACCAGAGCCAATTTCTTTACCCTTCAGATCATGGTATCCTGTTGTCAGCTTACACAAAGTCCCATGGAATTATGGAGAAGCTGAAGGATCCACGTCTCATACTACTGCTACAATGTCGAAGGAAAATCCACCATATCTTCCTCAGAGGGTGATGAAGCCCGCCATAAAAGCAAAGGGGAAGATTCCCATGGAAAAGATTGAGAAATTCCTCCGCACTATGGGCCATAATGAAGCCAAGGTGGTTCTAAGCTTAAGAGAAGCTCCACATCAGATATCAATACTGGACTTGGTTTTCTCTTCTAAGGATCACATGAAGAGCTTATTGAAGGTTTTGGAAGAAGCCTACTTGCCAAAATCAGTGGATGTGGAAAAATTTCAACATCTGGTTGATCACATTTTTAACAACAATGTGATATCCTTTACTGATGACGATATACCGCCCTAAGGGACCGGTCATTGCAAGCCATTGCACATCGCAGTTTTGTTCTCCTGGTATATGTTAGCTGGAGTTTTGATAGATGGAGGTTCGTCTCTGAATATCTGTACTTATGCCACCTTGGTGAAGATGAACGCCAATCTCAAACGGATCTGAAGCAGCCATACGGTTATCAAAGATTTTGATGGATCCCGGCGAAATTCTGATGGAGAGATTAAGCTGTTAATTGAGATTGGTCCAAATACATTCAATGTATCCTTTCACGTCCTCAAGATAGATTCATGATACAACCTGCTATTGGGGAGACCGTGGATCCACATGGCTGGAGTCGTCCCTTCTACACTACATCAACAACTCAAATACATTGTCAACAATAGTCTAGTCACTGTCAACGCTGAGCCAGAATGTCCTTAACAAGGAGACCTACCAATCATCAGATTTAATTCAGAAGTTGAGCTGGCCAGTTTTCATACTTTGGAAGTGAGTAACACGCAATACCATCCTATTGGAGTACCACTTCCCAAGATTTCTGCCGAGGTTATGTCGGCCACTCAAGAAATGATGTCATTGGGTCATTATCCTGGACAAGGGCTTGGTAAAGATCAGCAGGGTATTAAGCACCCAATTCAAGTGTCTAGTCAAACTAGGACAACCAGACTAGGCTATTCTTCCAGTTCCAATCACAGAAATCCTCATAAGTATAAGCAGGTTCTTCAAACTTCCGCCACACGGCAATTTTCTCCGCTTGCACCTCATGAGCTAATACAGTCTCCAGTAAAGGTGTCAGCCCATGTTATGGCCATGCTGTTTCCCAAACAAGTACTATTCAAAGAAAAAGAGGTCCTGATTCCTGATCCTGAAGTGGAAAAAAGGGAACAGAAATGCAAACATGACATCGCCTTGATGATGTCAGGCATACGCATAATTGTCCATGATGAACATACAAACAGATACACCCCAGACGATGATTGCCCAGATGTTATGGTCATCATTCGGGAAAAGGAGGATGATGACAACCCCTCCATCACTACAGTCCATCAGGACTTTACCCTCGACAATTGGAGCAACACTCCATGCATTGGTCGACGAGGGTAAAACGGGCAGAAATCCCTCTGCCATGTAGATAACTTTAACTGCTTACTTTTCTATATAGTATTAGCAATTATTTTATCAGTACATGCTAACACTTTTGTATTATTAAACAGTTTCATATATTAAGTGAAAGCATATTTTGTTTCAAGACTCTGAATTTAGATGTGCATGTACTTGTTGATGAGGTGCCTTTTCTCCACAAGGACTGTAACTTTGATGAAAAGTTGGACTCAGACTTGATGGAAATCCAAGAGGACATTGAGACGCCTCAAGAGATTAAGGAATGGGTCGAAGACAAACCTAATCCCAACCTTGACCAAACCACTTCTTTCAATCTTAGAACCTTAGAAAGCCCTAAGCTAATCTTGATTGGTTCAGACCTCACCCCAAACCAACGGAATGACATGGTTGCACTATTAACCCAATTCCAGGATGTGTTTTCATGGTCTCACGAACACATGGTGGGTTTGTCCACTGACATTGTCCTTCATCGCCTTCCCATTAAAGAGGGATTTAAGCCAGTCAGGCAGAAGCTCAGGCGATTGAAACCTGAGTGGAGTTTAAAAATCAAATAAGAAATTGTGAAATAATTTCAAGCTGACATTATCATGGTGTCTACATATCCGAAATAGATATCCAACATTGTTCCTGTGCCTAACCAGGTAGAAAAGTGCAAGTTTGCGTGGATTACCGGGATCTGAATAAAGCTTACCTTAAAGATAGCTTTCTCGTGCCCTTTATCCACATTCTTATTGATAATACTGCTCAATACGACATGCACTCCTTTGCGGATTGCTTTGCGGGGTATCATCAGATTATGGTCGCTGAGGAGGACCATGAGAAAACTGCTTTCATCAAGCCTTGGGAAACCTTTTATTACAGACGGTTGTCATTCGGCCTTATCAATGCCAGGGCAACCTATCAATGAGCCATAATGGCTCTTTTCCACGATTTAATGCATAAAGAGATAGAGATCTATGTAGATGACATCATTATCAAATCTCGAGGGGAAGAAGACCACTTAGACCATCTCAAAAAGCTCTTAAACAGGTTGCGTAAGTATAACTTGCGTTAAATCAGTCAAGTTGCTATGTTTCCTAGTCAGCCACAAAGGCATTAAGCTAGATCCCACCAAAATCTAGGCCATCAAGGAAATGCCCATTCCTTAGATAGAGAAGGAAATACGGGGATCAAAGAGCAGCTGGTTAACGCTCCTATTTTGGTACCTCCCAAGGATGATGTTCCCCTGTTCATGTACCTATCCATTAATGACAATGTTATGGGTTGCATGCTGGGGTAGAAAGACGATAGAGGCCAAGAACGAGCTATCTATTACCTCAGCAAAATATTCAGCAGAAGTGAACACAAGTACACTCTGATTGAGAAGACTTGTTGTGCTTTAGCATGGGCTTCCATGAGGTTACAGCATTACTTCCATGGTCACACAACCCATCTCATATGTCACATGGAATCTCTCAAGTATGTGTTCAGTAAGCCCATACTAAATTGTCGGCTGTCCAGATGGCAGTTGATCCTACAGTAATTTGACATCGTCTACGTGACACAAAAGTCTGTCAGAGGTCAAGGAATTGCGGATCAACTGGCCGCCGCACCTGTAGGGGATTACAAACCCTTGGAAACATATTTCCTTGATGAAGAGGTTATGAAAGTTCAGCAACACCTTCAATACGATGCATGCCACACATGGAAAATGTATTTTGATGGAGCTGTTAACATAGAAGGTTCAGAATCGAGGCTTCTAGTATCCCAGACGGGGAGCGAGATCCCGTCACCGTTAAATTACAGTTTATCAACACCAATAACACAGCCGAGTATGAAGGTTGTATCATGGGGCTAAAACTTGCCCGTTCAATGGGCATCAGGTAGTTAACTGTCTTTGGGGATTCAGAGTTGGTAATCAAACAACCCACAGGAATCTATCAAACTAAGGAACTACATATGCTGCCTTACCATCGGCAAGTTCTATAGATGGCTTTGGAGTTCGAAGAAATCTCCTTTCTCAACATTCCTCGTAATAGGAATGATTTTTCAGATTCACTAGCAACATTGGCCTCCTTGATTCACATACCTGACAAGGAAAACATGCCAAACATCACATTTTCCCTGCAAAAGGCCCCAGCTTACGAAAACTATGTTGGATAAGTATCGGATGAGCTACCTCCCATCCACAACCCTTGGTATCAACATATTAAGGAGTATCTGCGAGATGGATCTACACCCGTCGAGGCGAGCCTGACTGAAAAGAGGCGGATCCATCAACTTGCTATGAAATTCTACCTGAGCGGAGATGTACTCTACAAAAGAGATGCAGGATTAGGTCTCCTCAGATGTCTGGACAAAGACCAAGCTTAGAGGATCATGGATAAAATCCATGGTGGAGTATATGGCTCACACATGAGCGGACCCCTACTTGTTAAGAAGATCCTCAGAATAAGGCATTATCGGCTTACGCTCAAAGCTGACTGTAATGATCGTGTCAAGAGGTGCTATCAATGTCAGATTCATGGGAATGCTATCCACGCCCCTCCAATGGAACTCCACAATATGAGTTTGCCATGGCCCTTCTCAATGTGGGGAATGGACATAATCGGGCCCATTGAGCCAAAAGCCAGTAATGAACATCGATTCATATTCACCATGATCGACTACTTTACCAATTAGGTAGAAACAACCTCCTTCCCTAGGGTTACCAAATAAGTCATCATTGCTTCATCAGAAACAATGTCGTCTGTCGATATGTACAACCAGAGGTCATTGCTTCAGACAATGCTAAGAACCTCAACAACAAAATGATGGAGGAGTTATGCAGTAAATTCCACATCAAACACGTTAACTTCGTCATCTACCGTCCAAAGATGAATGGTGCTATTGAAGCGGCTAATAAAAACATTAAGAAGATCATGCAGAAAATGTTCGCCAACCACAAAGGATGGCCTGACCTCTTTCCTCTGACTTTATTAGCCTACAGAACTTCAATGCGTACTTCCACTAGGGCAACCCCCTACTCATTAGCCTATAGGATGGAAGCAGTGCTCCCCATAGAAGTGGAAATGGAATCCCTCAAAGTGTTGATGGATTCTCAGCTGGATGAAGACCAATGGGTACAAGACAGGTATCACCAATTGTCTTTAATAGGCGAAAGGCGAACCACAGTTATCTTCCATGGTTAGTTATATCAGCAAAGGATCGTAAGATCCTTCAACAGGAAAATCAAGCTATGGCAATTTAAACAACACGAATTTGTTTTGAAGAAGATCATTGACAACTAAGATAAATCTAAGGGAAAATTCGCTCCTAACTGGGAAGGCCCGTTTGTTGTCAAGGAGGTATTGATAGGAGGCGCTCTCAGACTACAGGAAATGGATGGCGATGAATTTCCACAGCTTATCAACTCGAACGCCGTGAAATGGTACTATGTCTAAGGATATCATCAAGCAAACATCCTAGTTTTTGATCATCAAATCACCAGTCATTCCAGTTTTCTAACCCTTTTTACATACTCTTCTTCCCCTCAGGGAAACATACACTTCAAACCAGGAGCCTGGTTTCACCTCATTTCAAACCTTTCACACAATTTCGGTCATCCCCCCAGGGATTGAACCTTTCACACATGTAGTTTAAACTTTTCTACATTTGAAGTTTGTCCTGAAAGATGGGATAATTCTTTTTCCACATCTACAGTTTATCCAAATCATGGGATCAAACATTCTTCTCCCTGCAGTATAGCCTGCACATGGGATTCATACTTCTCTTTGGCTGTAATTCGTCCGGAGGGGCGAATTATGTCGACTTGATCTCCCTGATACCCGGGAGTACGTAGGCAACCATATTCTATATGGCCCGATCGCAATAAACAAAAAATAACAAGAACATTTCTACCCTTTTTCTACAAAAACAAAAACAACCAAAACACTTCTACACCCTTTTTCATCGATAAAGCTTCTACACCCATCTGCCTTTCACATTCAGCGTTGAACCTCTTACACCAGGTTCGAACTACGCAGACCTGATCTCCTCTTCAATAGGAGTACGTAGGCAGCCATTTATGGCTCGGTCTAACCCCTACCAAAACATAAATACTTGTCACACGGTACTGGGATAAAACTTCAATCCACTATATTTCATCAGCCTCAGACCAAAGGGATGGAACTACCTAACCTCTCCTCACAAATAGGAGATTTAGCGACCATCTAAGCTGCGGTTGTGCCTCAAAGAGCAACACCAATCCATAAGAGATGGAACTAACTGGGCTCCTCTTAAATAGGAGTACCGGCGACCATCTGTGGTGTGGTCAATCTCAGAGAGGAAAAGCCACACTCCTCTCTATATTTCCAAGTCTATCTACGGATCTATGTGTATGCGGACTATCAGATCTAACATAGCATCCCTTTCTGAAGAAGGAGGTAACACTACAAGCTCCTGCCAAATGGTATCTACACGAGCTAGCAAATCTGAGGTTAACTGCAATGTGGCATGATGCTCATCAATATATGCACTCATATCGACAAGGATGCCAATCGTGAGGGATCTCACTGAAGTACTGTCTGTGACGACCACATCCCGGGCAAATAGGGCAGCATCCTACTCTATAATCAATGCATCTCTAGCTGATCTAGCCTAGTCTCTCTCTAATAGAGCTGCGTCTCTCCCATCAAGAGCTCTCAACATCAAGGCCCTAGCCTGATTTCTCTCAAAGGTCATCAGATGTAGTCATTTCTAAACATCGCTTTCAATGTCAATCACAAGAGCACTCATAGTGGGAGAATCCATCATAAATGCTGGCAACCCAGCAGTCAAATCTTCATCGATGGGAATATTAGCCTCCTCCATAAGCTTCTCATCATCGAAATCAATCCCCTGCACTATGGATACTACCGTAGCCGATGCAGTCTCTGTGTCCATCAATGTTAAATACTCTACAGAATAACCCGAATGGATGATGGAAAACTCAGCTAGCTCACGCTGATCCTAATAGGTATAAAACCTATATTTGTCCTCTGCTGATAAATGGCAAGAAGCGAAGTGCTGACTCAATGCCCCCTCAAAAGGATGGAAGTCCTGGAACTGGTCAAACTGATACATCACGGCCAGTGGGTGGTAAGTAATCATGCCTCTCAAACCAGCCAGAGGAACATAATCCATGCTGGAGCATGAGTGATGAAGTTGTAGGGTGAACTAACCTTGTACACAATAATATAGCAAACGAATATCCGATCCCTGCCAGGAAAGCTGACCAAGATGCAGCATCTGTACACTCCGCAGTCTGAAAGGAGTATGACATGGCTATATCATCGGTGAAACAATACTCATGCCGTCTGAAAGTGCCAATAGGTCTCTAGTGTGATATAAACCACACGTACAACATGATCGAGCTACCTGTAAACACTCCCGTCGGTTAAGTGCAACAGTATGTGGCTAACCTCAGAGTCTCTGCTATGATCATCGGTATAATGGTGTGACCCTTTCTTAGAGCTCTCACTGCCATGATGACTCCTATGTCCAACTCATCCATTTACCATGGCATGTAAACATACGATAGTACACACAATAGCAATACATCTACTATGGCCAAACACCAATGATCCTCCAGTGTGGTGAAATCCTCAGAATGTTGTGCATAACTATCCTCCGAGCCAAATCTATCAAATAGAAAACACTGGGATATAACGGGGCCATATGTGAGCTCATCCTGCACCACCCTACACCTCAATCCAGTGAGGGTAATGAACTTCCTACCCATGTCTCTAATCGCCATATGCACGCAAGGTCTGTCCAGTGGCAGCATCATCAAACGTGCATACTCCTCCAGAGTAGGAGTCAACTCACGGGTCCCAAATCGGAAAAACTCGCTCTCCGATACCCAAAGGCTCCAAAGATGCCCTCCACTTAATCCCTGGGAACTCGAAACATCATCAGGTCATAGGATGTCATAACAGATGATATACAGTCACCCTGTCTAATGGTGACATGTTATCATACCACGATCGCATACCAGAAGCTACTAATAATGGTGGGGTATGATCAATACGGCTAACTGTCGAAGAAGACATCTGTACGGACTGTATCATAAGACCATCTAGGGGTCAATGCTGAATATCTCTGGACATACATACATATGTATAACATAATAATGTGCATGATACAATAGATGGCAATATCATATAGGGAATAGAAAACTGTACATACATTCCTAAGTATATCATCATCTAATACATCTCTGTACATCTAAAATACAGGGAAATGGGGCAAAATTGCCCTACATCTAATAGAGGCCTATCAAAAGATATAGCGAGAATGGGGCGAAGCTACCCAATATCTAACAAGAGGCCTATCAAAAGAGATAACAAGAATATACATCAGAAGAAGACAATGGTGTCAATGTCTACATTATCAATCCTGTCCACCTGATGTAACTCCTCCTAAGTCACTGGATCTCTATCCACAGGGATGTCATGCCTATACAAGGGAGGATCTACACCCGCAAAACCATATGGGTCACTTTAAGGGCCAACGCCAGAGCTGGAAGGATCAAAAGTATATGCTCAAGGATCTCTCGCCAAGTGCTTTGGATAAAGAAAATGTGCAAAGAATCGCGGGTCAAATTGTCAATCTATGTCAAATGAGTCGGATCTCGGACACAGGATAGCCAATCCGTTATCATCATGGATCCTGGAACCATATCCGCCATGAACTGAGTGGCGCGGGTCTGGGCTCTAATGGTACAAGGGATCCACCAATGTTGGAACATCTCCTGAATGCAGGGACCCTCTGATAATGTAAAACTGTCAACACCCAACAATGGGATATCAATGACGGGTGACTGCGACATAGGCCAGTAACGCCTAGCAGGAGGCAAGATCGGTATACAAATCTCTCATGTGATGCTCCTGATAGCACGCTCTCCTAAGTAGAGCTCCCATCCTCCATATAAGAAGAGAGGAATCCTACGAGTGGAAATCACGTGCTCGACACCAGTCTGGTACCCATCCTCAAATCCAATGCTCAAATGCTCCCCTGAATAGGGAATCCACGTGATGAGATCCGCTGTCAACAACTCTAACTGTAGGAAGCAATGAGTAAAACCCTCCACAACAGGGACCTCCGCCAGTATGGAATGATGCCATCTCCGTCCTCGTGGATAGGTATCTAACCCTAACACACTCACAGGATGCAAACATGGGAGCCTCTCATAGGCCCAAAATTTCCAACACAAAGGCAAACATTTGCTGTCAGTCAACGCTCTTAACCTGTATATGACCAAGCCTCGGTCAAGCCCTACGAGCACATGCGCATTCCCCTGAGGAAGTAGGCAAAGGTTTAGGAACCCTAATCATACTCTATAATACGGTCCACGTGTCAAGTGGCACTGATCAAAGCGAAGGACACCGTAGAAGAGTATTCTGCTATGAAGCAGCCCCTAATGATCATTAGGAACAATCGCCGAAGAATGCAATCCCTGACTCTCACATCATCGGGTATGGTGTTGGGTAAATTCTATATACGCACAACACACAAGTATACGTGGTCAACAAGTAATAAAGTGATGGGTAGAGTATCGTTCCCATAGAGACCAACTAGCAATAATCTTAACTTACAATTACCAATTTCCTAGTAATCCTAATTTTATTAAACCAATCAACTCAATGATTATACTTAAAGATTCTAAATTAAAGAATAATTGAACTACCACAAAACAATCACAAATATCAAAATTTGGAATTTCAAATAATTAATGGAGAATTAGACTTATGATTTCACCTTAAGCTTCACTCTGATTTAAACACTTTTATTCCAATTCAAATCACTATTCCAGTTTATTAATCAAGAACATGAATGTAGTATTAACCACCTTTCCATGCACTAATACGGTATTAACTTAAATCCACAATTAAGATAGAAACAAGTTAAACACCTTAAATAACTAACTCACTATATCTCTATGTGAATTACAATTAAAGAAGGTTTAAGATTAAGTTCTCTATCCGATTACATGTGATGTCAAGCATATCTCTATCTTAACATTCATCAAGATTCTGTTGTTCACAAAATTCATGAACACGTGCTATATTAACTAGGTCTAGATTTGAATATACTCTCTTGATTCCATACAAATCCACAAAGAATTGTTGATCAGGCAATTCATAAATGCAAGCTCGAATTAATATAGATAAACTAGAAATAGATTGTTGAACTAGAAATTAAAGTTTACAAAATCATCGATTCACTCAAAGATCCATCACAAGCCTAAAAAATGAATTAGTTCATCATAAATGAAATAAACACTGAATAAATCATAGATAACATTCTTTCAATTACAAATAATAGCCTAAAATGATGAATATTGAAAAACACCCTTCCCGTAGCCTAGAATTGAAATGGTCTCGAAAATCTCCACAAAATACTCCTCCAAAGCTTGCTAAGAAAAATTGAGATTAATCTTCGTAATGTGTCTTGTGTGTACTGTTGAATACATTGTTAATTGAGTAGTAGATATCCAACACACAAGTCCCAGCCGAAATTCCATCTCTTTAGAGTTCCATTGCCATGTAATATGTTAGAATCCATGCCCAAGAAGAGTTTCAAACTTAACAAAAGACTTCAAAATTCGACACCCACCGCTTGACGGGTTCATGAGAAAAAACAAGCCATTGCTGGCTACCTTTCGCTTACTGCCGATGAAGACCCCTGCTCGACGGGTATGTTCCTTATATGAATTTCGCCTCAAAGTGCACCCTTTCTCGTCAAGTCTCGATGGAGACCTCACCGAAGCGGGTTATATAAGACAAAACAAGCCCATTTTGATGGCCTCTATATTCGCTTAATCGATATGTCGACTTCATGATTTCTTCCAAACTTGCACCAACTGACTCCATATCATACCGAATAACTCCAAATACACGTTAAACGCCACAACAACCATCCTACATACAAAATAACATAAAATTAGTGAAAACAAACATGAACACAAGAAGTGAGCAACAAATAAGCATGAAATGGACATTGATTTGCGTATATAAAATCCACTTATCAAAATCCCCCAAACTTAAACCGCGCTAGTCCTCGAGCACAAAACAACTACATGATATGCAATGAGATGAAATGAATATGATATAAGTTATATTCTTTTGAATCCATCGATATCGCATAATCATAATTATCTTAACGGCCTCAACGAAAACAAGCAACTATACAATATCAACTATCAAAACTAATCTACAATTATGTTTAATCCTTATATCCTAAGCCATCATCACTGGTATAGTGTGCGTGTGTGATCAACATCCATCATAACTGCTACGGACTCAAATTCAATACATAACCAATTTCTTAGAAGGAATCATACAACGCAAACTTAAAATTTTCAAAAATAGACAGCTCCAACTAAAACTAAACAATTACTAATCTCAGGGGTTCACACAGGTACTTATACCTTATTCATATATATATATATATATATATATATATATATATATATATATATATATATATATTCTTACTGGGGCTTTTTGCTCTTTTCTCATTTTATTCATTTTTTTATATATATACATAATGACCGTGAAATGTCTCATCCCATTAGGGTCGATGAAAGCATACCCCTTAGCGAGATTTCAACTAATGACCCTGCACCATAAAAGACCTTAGGCGCTTAGTGTAAAGACAATCCCCTGTGTACTTGCTCAAGTAACAAAGGCCCCGAAACAAGACTAGTCACGATATATATACTCTCTTTTTTTAAAGCTTATATACCCCACATATCATCCCCAAACTTAGGTTCTTGCTTAATTTTTGCCTTTACTGTCTATCCTTGTAATTTTCTCATTTATTCTAACATTATCCTTTAGAGACTATTTATATATCAATTTGAACTGACCAGTCAACAAAGATGTTATTAATCGTGCTAACATTTTCTATACCAATTTCAAACGATCTCAAGATTCGATTCTTAACAGAAATTATATCACAGTTCTCGTACTTAATGTTGTATTGGTTAACTTATTATAAATCTCATCATTGGCCCACAAATAATATGAACTACAACATTGCTGAACTTATGCAAACACAATATTTCACTAACTAATTTTTTTTATATAACAAAATGCACTATTTACAAAACTAATTACTATGCAATGACAATAATAACCAAAACTACTACGTATGCACCTAAGCTACCATGCAATAACAAACTTAATATGTAATACTGAAATTAAAATGACAAAATAATATGCAATACTGAAATTAAAATGACTAAATACAAACCTATAAGTACTACATATGCATGCAAACATGTATGTAAATCCCCCAAACTTAAGTAATACAATGTCCTCATTAGATGATTAATCAAAACGAAGTACGTGAGGACTTCCCTACTATCGCTTAAGTCTGAAGAGGTGGTTGTTGCTCTTCTTCATCAGAATCACTTGGTGGAAATCTTGGCATTGGTTCGGGCTGCTGATATGGAAATTGGGCCGCCAGGTTGAAGCTTTAAAGAGTTGTGTTGAGTGAGGCAAAAGATGCGTTCATAGGTTCAAACATGTGATCTTGCCTCATTGCCAATCGCCGTATTTCCCGACGTGCTGCTTTGTTATGCGCATTCTTTTGATTTTGGAAATCAAGGAACTGAGGACTGAATATGGCCTCGGTCTGCATTACTTGCTCAGCCTCTTGATCTTCCATAGCTTCATCATCATCCTCTGATGCCTCTGTAGCATCAACTTCATCTTCTGAAGCCGACAAAAATAAAACCAAGACCACGCAGATGTGACTCGCCTCCTACCCATACAGAATACCGCGCTATCATTGTAGAATCAAGCAACGCGAGCGACATTTATGTGGGCTCGTCGGACCATCTCACCCCTGCATTGCGACACAAACCACATATGAGTGATGGGTGTGGCAAGCCGCCCGAAAAATTTCCACGTAAACACCGGCGGATGGAGAAACAGATAATATCCACGATGTCGATAATGAAATCTTGTACAATTGCGTACAATAGTAATGCTTTCTCTTTGGTGACATCCGAAGTGTGTTGGGACGGAAGAAATTTAGCGCATAAGAATGCGTACCATATTTTTCTATACCGGCTAAGGTCCTTGCTATAGAACACTGTGCCTCCCTTTCGACCTTTCATCCAAGATGTTCCCGGCTTTGTCATCTCCGTGATTATTGCATCATAGTCCGGATCAGAATTTCATAGGTGAGCATAATGGTAGTGGCGAGGTACCTGCAGTTGATAGTAGGTGTTGATTGCATCGGCACTGAATGGAACCAACGGACCTCGCACAAACGCGTGGAATGGTTCTTTGTCCTCGACATTTGTATAGAATTCTTTGACAATGTTAACCACAGCAGGTTCCGGCTCTTCTGTGAATTTTGTCCGCCCCTTTTGATAAATTTGAGGCATCATCTCCCCATCGTTAGGATCTGGTGCCAACCCCCGCTCCGTTGTAAGGGCTTTGGTGAGCATGTAATCATACCGGTTGACGGTGGCGTCACTCGCGAATTTCTGGTGATCAAAAGTTTGGGTTGGTTGAGACGGCCTTGAACTCTCTCCCCTTTGGCGTTTTGATGTTAAATGCGAAGCCATGATCTCTCTCTATTGCTTAACTTTCCTTAGCTCTCCCCCAAACTTGGTTGAAACACAGTGACGAACACTTGGTGTGCACAAATGGTTATCCCCCACACTTGGGAAATTGGCCCTCCAATATGGTGAATAAAGCTTAGTAATTTAAAAATAGTGGAGTACTTGCCTCTCAAATGCTCACAACTAACCTCTATGCATGCCCTAATTCAAAAAATTTGATGAGTGTAATTGTAGAGTGTTGTGTGGAATGTAGGATGAGATGTGGTAATATATAGAGGTGGTGTGAGGATGTTTATTGGTGAATTAAAGAGGTGGGGAGAGGTAGTGGAGCATTGGAAATAATGGGTGTAGTGGGTGGTGGGTGGTGGTTATGAAGAGATTTAATTGAGGGAGAAGTTATGGGAGTTGTGGAGTCTAGTACATGTAACTGCCGAACTATTCAGTTGAAATCCAGGACCCCCACCCCGGCGGGGGGTATTAAGCTTAGAAGGTCTGCCTTACAGTATGCAGCTAATGATTCAAGATTGAGGACTACTTCATGGGGGGGTACAAGGTTAAAGAGGCTTGCCCTTACTGGTATGTAATTCTTCAATTAAGCTCTCCTATTTTCTCACTTTGCTTCATTGTAACTCATGTAATGATCCATTTTCCATCCTACAAGATATAACACATGAGAATTAGTGAGTTGATGATGACATGATGTATTATGGAGAGATTAACAAGACTTTTATTGTATGTTACTACTTAGTAATTGAATAAAAACTATATTTTAACAAATATGAATTGACAAATATGAGAATTAAATTAAAGATTGGGTTGCCTCCCAATTAGCACTTGATTTTAAGTCGTTTAGCCTGACTACTTCCTATTCAGTTTGTGTCGGCCAATGTGATGGCGATCACATCGGTGTTGGCTTCTCCACCCCAATAATGCTTTAAATGCTGGCCATTGACCTTGAATGTTTCTAACGGATTGCAACTGAAGAGTTCAACTACGCCATGAGAGAATACCCGCTTGATAGTGAATGGTCCCGACCATCTTGACTTAAGCTTTCCTGAGAACAATCGCAGCCGCAAGTTGAACAAAAGGACTGATTGCCCCGGCTCAAATGTTTGATGCATAATTTTTTGGTCGTGCCATCGTTTTACCTTTTCTTTGTATAATTTTGAATTCTCATAGGCGTGAAGGCTAAATTCGTCGAGTTCATTCAGTTGAAGTAGTGTCTTCTCTCCTACAGCTGTTTAATCAAAATTATGTTTTTGAACCGCCCAATAAGCCTTATGTTGTAGCTCGACCGGTAAGTGACATGCCTTCATGTACAGTAATTGATATGGTGACATCCTTATTGGTGTCTTGTACGCAGTCCGATATGGATATAATGCATCATCCAATCGAAGCGACCAATCTTTCCGACTCGGATTTACTACTTTCTCCAATATCTTCTTAACTTTTGTGTTTGACACCTCATCCTTCCCACTAGTTTGTGGCTGATACGCTGGCTACCTTGTGGTTGACCCCATACTTGGCCAAAAGAGCTGTAAAGTATTTATTGCAGAAATGACTACCTTCGTCACTAATTATTGCTCTCGGCGTGCCAAACCTTGTGAAAATATTTTTTCTATAGAAATTTAAGGACCACCTTGGCATCGTTGGATGGTAGTGCTGCAGCTTTAACCCACTTTGATACGTAATCCACTGCGAGTAGAATATACTGATTATTCAAAGATGACGGGAATGGCCCCATGAAATCGATACCCCATACATTAAAGATTTCCACGTCAAGAATCGTTTGTAAAGGCATCTCATTCCATTTCGAAATGTTTCCCACCCTTTGACACCTATCGCATTGTTTGACAAAATGGTGGGCATCCTTAAATAATGTGGGCCAATAAAACCCAGATTTCAACACCTTCACTGATATCCTCTCACTCCCATAATGTCCTCCATACGCAGATGAGTGACACTCATGCAGAATATCTTTACTTCACTATAGGGGACGCACAGTCTAATCATTTTGTCGGCGCACTACTTGAATAAATACGGTTCATCCCACATGTACCATTTTATGTCATGAAGAAACTTCCTTTTTTGTTGTCTTGTGAGGTCAGGTGGTAGAATGTTGTTCACAAGAAAATTTGCATAATCCCCATACCACAGAATCTCTGCAGAAATTCCAAACAATTTCTCATCTGGGAATGATTCATTAATTTCACATCTGTCTTCTTTTGCTTTCCCTTGGTTTTCCAACATAAACAAGTGATTGGCTACTTGATTCTCCTTCCCCTTTCTATCCTTTATTTCTAAGTCAAACACTTGGAGTAGGAGAATCCATCGGATAAGGCGCGGCTTAGCATCCTTTTTCGCTATTAAGTATCGAATCGCTAAATGGTCTGTGTAGACTATCACCTTAGTCCCGATTAAGTAAGCCTGAAATTTGTCAAACGTATACACTACTGCAAGCAATTCCTTTTCTATGGTTGTGTAATTCATTTGAGTCTCTGTGAGTGTTTTGCTTGCATAGTATATGGCTTGAAACTCCTTGTCTCGTCGTTAGCCCAAAATAACCCCAATCGCGTAGTCACTTGTATCACACATTAGCTCGAATGGCATATTCCAATTCGGTGCGACGATCACGGGGGCTGTAGTCAATTTCTTCTTCAATAACTCAAAGGCTTCCATACACTTTTTCGTCAAAACTAAAACCAACATCCTTCTCTAAAAGACTACACAATAGTTTTGCAATTTTAGAGAAGTCTTTTATGAACCTCTTGTAGAACCCAGCATGACCTAGAAAACTCCTAATACCCTTAACTGAGCTCGGTAGAGGCAATTTCTCGATTGTTTCCAGCTTTGCTTTCTCAACCTCCAATCCTTGAGCCGAAACCTTATGGCCCAAAATTATGCCCTCTTCAACCATGAAGTGGCATTTTTCCCAATTGAGTACGAGGTTCGTATCCTTACATCACTGTAACACCATGACCAGACTCCCTAGGCAAGTATCAAAGTTTTCCCCATAGACCAAAAAGTTATCCATGAAGATTTCAACATTTTTCTCCACTATATTTGAAAAAATGGCCATCATACACCGTTGGAAAGTTGCAGGTGCATTGCATAACCCGAATGACATCCTCCTGAGTGCAAATGTGCCGTAAAGGCACGTAAATGTCATCTTTTCTTGATCCTCCAAAGCGATGACTATCTGGTTATAGCCCGAGTACCCATCCAATAAACAATAATATGAATGTCTCGCCAATCTATCCAACATTTGATCAATAAAGGGTAGCGGGAAATGGTCTTTTTGGGTTGCCTTGTTCAACTTCCTATAACCTATCACTGTTCTAGTCAGTATTAACTCGTTGTCCTCATTTTACACCAAGGTCATTCCTCCTTTTTTCAGTACGCGCTGGACTAGACTAACCCATTTGCTGTCGGAAATCGGGTAGATGATACCGGCATCTAACCACTTCAAAATTTCCTTCTTCACAACTTCCTTCATAATAGGGTTAAGTCGACGTTGTTGCTCCACCGTTGGTTTTGCCTCATCTTCCATCAGAATCTTGTGCATGCAAAATGAAGGGCTAATTCCCTTTATGTCCGCAATCATCCATCCAATTGCTGATTTGTGTTCCATAAGCACCCTCAGCAACTTTTCTTCCTGTAATTTGTTAAGTGCAACTGAAATAATAACATGTAATGAATTTGAATTGCCTAAGTACGCATACCTGAGGTGTTTAGGGAGTGGCTTAAGTTCAAACTTTGGTGGCTCTTCTAATGATGGTTTCAGTTTTTTTACTGCTACTTCCTCCTTGTGCAATAGTTCAAACGGTGTTCTTAATCGGCTAACTCGTGGCAATGAATCTAGCATTTGTAAGTAATCCACCAATTCTGGGTTGTCGACCTCTTCATCCCTTAATAGAGTTATTTCTAACGGATCGTTGACCAAACTCTTGCTCATATCTTCATTGATAATTTGCTCAATTAAATCCATTCAAAAACATTCTTCCTTGTCTGTAGGGAATTTTATGGCCTTGAACACATTAAATTTGATTTCTTGATCTTAGACCCTCATAGTAAGTTCTCCTTTTTGTACGTCTATGAGTGTCCTACCTGTAGCCAAGAATGGTCTCCCTAGGATAATCGGGATGTTCTTGTCCTCCTCAAAATCCAGAATAATAAAGTCTATGGGGAATATAAACTTGTCCACCTTCACCAAAATGTCCTCTACTATGCCTCTCGGATATGTGACTGACCTATCCGCCAATTGCAATGAAATATTCGTAGGCCATGGCGCGGGCAAACCCAATTCTGTGTATACTGACAATGGCATACGATTTACACTCGCCCCCAAATCACATAAACATTTATTAAAAGACATATTCCCGATCGTGCATGGAATAATGAAACTCCCCAGGTCCTTGAGTTTTGGTGGTAGTTTTTGCTGTAATACTGCCCTACACTCCTCGGTTAGTGCAACTATCTCAAAATCTTCCCATTTCTTCTTCCTTGACAGAATCCCTTAAATAAATTCGCGTAGCTTGGCATTTTCTCTAGGGCTTCTGCAAATGGAATGTTAATCTGGAGTTTCTTGAACACTTCCAAAACCTTTGCGAATTGCTTGTCTAATTTTTGTTTTTGGAACATCTGCTAAAATGGTGGTGGTGGATAAACAGTTGGCTTATTGTTTAACTTTGTTTCCTCACTCTGCTTATCCTCACCCTTAAATCCTTCAACCAGGTTACTGTCATCAACTTTTGCCTCTGGTGTCGCTGAATTTTCTGCATTATTACTCTCGAGATGTTTTCCACTCCTCAATGTAATTGCCTGACACTATTCGTGGTTACCCTTCGGATTTCTCTCTGTATCGTTTGGTAGGGTTTCTTGTGGCTTGTTATTTAGTGCTAAGGCAATTTTCCCCATCTGGTTTTCCAAGTTCTTGATGGCTATTGCTTGATTTTTCATTACTACCTCGTTACTAGTTATGTACTTCGACACCAATTCCTCGAAATCTGATTTTCTTTCCTGATGCTGAGCCAGTTGTTGATGATTCTGAAAACCTGGGGGATATGAGGGTCGTGGAGCTTGATGTTGCTGATTATTGCTCAATGAGAAATTCGATTCCCTTGATTATACGTATTCTGAAATGTATTCTGTGGAATTCTGTTATAGTTGCCCACAAACTGTACAGATGCTGGATTAATCGCGCATTGATCCGTTGGGTGCTCTCCCACGCACAACTCACATATAACTGCCACTTGATGTGCTTGAGCCCCTGTCATGGCATCTAACTTCTTGGACAATGTAGAAATCTGGGCTTGTATAGTTGTCACACCATCCACTTCTAATACCCCAGCTGCCTTTGCCTATGTCATTCTAGCTGTGAGCCACTGGTAGTTCTTGGCTGCCATGGTTTCAATCAAATTGTAGGCTTCCTCGTAACTCTTAGCCATGAATGCTCCACCAAGTCGCATCATCATCGGTTACGAGGTTTCCATTCAATCCATTGTAAACGATTCATTTTTGCAACCACTTAAGCAGACCATGATGGGGGACACTTTCGGAGCAATTCTTTGTATCTCTCCCATGCCTCATATAACGACTCCCCATGTTACTGCTCAAACATTGTTATCTCGTTCCTCATCTTTGTAGTTTTCGCTGGTGGGAAGAATTTAGCGAGGAATTTTAAAGCTAGGTCTTCCCATGTAGTGATTGATCCCGGCGGTAGAGAGTGCAACCAACTTTTTGCCTTGTCCCGTAAAGTGAATGGGAACAAGCGAAGTCTCACCGCATCATCCGACACCAAATTGTACCTAAAAGTGTCACAAATTTCTAGAAAGCTGACTAGATGTTCATTCAGATCGTCATTAGCTAATCCCCCAAACTAAACTAAATTCTGGATCATCTGAATCTAGGGCTTGATTTCAAATTTATTTGCAGCTATTGCAAGCCTGGTGATGCTTGACTGCAGTTCAGTCACCTTGGGTGTGGTAAAATCCCTTAACTCTCTTTGATCTTCGGCTGTCATTTCCTCTTCGTTCTCAGATGTTTCAAATTCTTGCCTCATTTCCTTGATCCACTTACTTAACCTCTGAAACCTTTTCTCTATGACGTCCTCAAAAGGCAGCAAGTCTGGATTTTTGGACCGAGTTTGCATAAACTACTTCCAACACCTGAAATAAGAGGAACATAATAAAAATAAAAATGTCTAAGTAAAACTAGATTAATTAAACTTATCTTGTAAAAATTATTAAGATCTATACTAAATTAATCCCCGGCAATGGCGCCAAAAACTTGTTGGGTAAAATTTATATACGCACAACACGCAAGTATATGTGGTCAACAAGTAATAAAGTGATGAGTAGAGTATTGTTCCCACAGAGACAAACTAGCAATAATTTTAACTTACAATTACCAATTTCCTATTAATCCTAATTTTATTAAACCAATCAACTCAATGATTATACTTAAAGATTCTGAATTAAAGAATAATTGAACTACCACAAAACAATCACAAATATCAAAATTTGGAATTTCAAACAATTAATGGAGAATTAGACTTATGATTTCACCTTAAGCTTCAATCTGATTTAAACACCTTTATTCCAATTCAAATCACTATTCCAGTTTATTAATCAAGAACACGAATGTAGTATTAACCACCTCTCGATGCACTAATACCGTATTAACTTAAATCCACAATTAAGATAGAAACAAGTTAAACACCTTAAATAACTAACTCACTATATCTCTATGTGAATTACAATTAAAGAAGGTTTAAGATTAAGTTCTCTATCCGATTACATGCCATGTCAAGCATATCTCTACCTTAACATTCATTAGGATTTTGCTATTCACAAAATTCATGAACACATGCTATATTAACTAGGTCTAGATTTGAATATCCTCTCTCGATTCCATACAAATCCACAAAGAATTGTTGATCAGGCAATTCATAAATGCAAGCTTGAATTAATATAGATAAACTAGAAATAGATTATTGAGCTAGAAATTAAAGTTTACAAAATCATCGATTCACTCAAAGATCCATCACAAGCCTAAAAAATGAATTAGTTCATCATAAATGAAATAAACACTGAATAAATCATAAATAACATTCTTTCAATTACAAATAATAGCCTAAAATGATGAATATTGAAAAACACCCTTCCCGTAGCCTAGAATTGCAATGGTCTCGAAAATCACAACAAAATACTCCTCCAAAGCTTGCTAAGAAAAACTGAGATTAATCTTCGTAATGTGTCATGTGTGTACTGTTGAATTTGTTGTTAATTGAGTAGTAGATATCCAACACACAAGTCTGAGCTGAAATTCCATCTCTATAGAGTTCCATTGCCATGCAATAAGCTAGAATCCATGCCCAAGAAGAGTTTCAAACTTAACAAAAGACTTCAAATTGACATTTTATTTTGGTGGGAGTTCATGAGTAAAACAAGTCCTACGTGTAGCTACCTTTTCGCTAACCATCGATTAGACCCCCCCTTTACGGGTATATGTTTTATATGAGCCCACCCCGGCGGGCACCCTTTCTGTCAAGTCTTGATGGAGACCCCCCCGCCCCGGTTGGGGTATATAGTACAAATAAGCCCGCCCCTGCGGGCCTCTATTCTGCTAAATGATATGCTGCACTTCATGATTTCTTCCAAACTTGCACCAATTAACTCCATATCATACCAAATAACTCCAAATACATGTTAAACGCCACAACAACCATCTTACATACAAAATAACATAAAATAAGTGAAAATGAACATGAACACAAGAAGTGAGCAACAAATAAGCATGAAATGGACATTGATTCGCGTATATAAAATCCACTTATCATATGGGCTCACTCAACAGCCCGCTCATAGCATCTACACTCAAAGGACCTGTACGAACAATTTTGCCCTTGAGTGCCTCTGTAAGAACTCCTAGAAAGGATCTAACGGATGTCGGGGTAATATCCACCGTACAAGGCACTGGTACCCCTCCAAACTCCATACACGTGATAATCCACCAATCCATCGGTGTCATTATCACCTCACAGTCCAGTAAATGGAGTGACTGAGTCTGGTGAAACTAGCGCTCAGACAATGCCCTGAGGTAACCCCATGGACAACGACGGGGAAGAATGGAAAAGAACGTCTCGAATCCCCAACTATGTATAATCGCTTTATAGTCATCATGCAAAGCCTGATACATAGAGTGGATGCTGAACCAGTTACGTCGAGGCTGTGTAAAGTTGGGAACCTACATCAAATGTAGATCAACATCAGAACCCTTTACTCCTCATCAATAGGAAATAAGGAAGATTAAGATCTAACTTTATACGTCGTTTGCATGCAGATAAATTTAAGGGTGTCAACTCAAATCACCCAGGAGCTCTGGGTTTGCCACTTGAATGTCTGACAATTCCCTACGAGGAATACGTGCAGTAGGAGCAGGAACCTCAATCGGTACATCCTCCTCCTCGTCCTCGACGTCCGACACTTCAACCTAGATAGGACGTATCACCGCCTCCACCAAACGACGAGGTTGTCTAACAGAACGGGGTTGAGGCACTTCAGAAGCCCTTCTCCGTACACTAGAAGTGGTCCTACGGGAACTACTCAGCTGATCCAAATCCATAATATCTGGTCAAACAAGTCTCCAAATCACCTCAGAAAGGGTGTGGTAAATTCTTACCTAGAGCTTTTCAAAATGCAATTTTATGACTACATGCATGCATGCATTATTTTAGCATACATCTACAGTAGAGTTAAAATGCATGACTACCCAATGCCTACGTTTTGAAATTTTTTGCCATACTCCCCTTTGTAAATGAGACTATCCACATGCACCTAGGCATGACTAGGTGGCCATTCAGTAGCACACCTACCAACAATCATATACATCCTACATGCATTAATACACCATAGTAAAAAATTCATAAGTGTAGTCTAATTACCAGGATTATTTTACTTTTTTTACCTTTACTCATTTGTCCTCAAATAGGATAAGAAATGACAGTAAGAGGTGCCAATTTGACTGTTTCAAAAGTCAATTTTTTTCATATCATTATGTTCAGCATGGTTTAATACTAACATTTACTATGTTGAATATTTTTTATCAAGTTATATCAGCAAGCATATTCACTACTATGTGTCAAAATGCATTTAATATGATAAGTCATTTTCTAACGAATAGAAACTGGAAAAGAATACATGCATATGGTACCAGGACAGTGAAGAACACTTGTACGCTAACAGAATTTGCAGAAAGTCGCCTGAACTCAGCAGATCTGAAGAAGAGCTCTCGGATTTCCTTCGTGGCGCAGCTTGAAAATGACTTATAAAAGCAATCCGCAGGCATTACATACCCACAGTTGGATGTAGGTCCACCTGCGGCTATCGCAGGTGTACCTGCGGCTATCGCAGGTGTACCTGCGACACACCTACATGGGTCCCACACCTCCGGCTCAGTTCAGTTCGAGTTGCAAAGGAGGTCTCATAAGCTAAAAAGGCCAAATTAGGAATAAAAACGCTACGCGATTGAGCGGAATAGCCTGGAATCCTAGTTTTCATGGGCCAAACTCTAGCTCCGCACATCACTCATTGGTATTCGCCTGAATGCAAGGTATACTATAATGATGAGCTCAGCTTTTGCAAATCATGCTCGACAATAACTCACACAGGTCCAATGCCGCCAAATACAGTGTCGTAACCCTAAAAGACGTGTTCCCCAGCGGGGGTCACAACGCCGAGTTCAAACATTGATAAAGTTTCCCCAGCGGGGGTCACAACGCAAACTTTTAATTAACCACATATCCCCGGCGGGGGTTACAATCCATTATTCGTCTATGAACGAATCACCGACGGGGGTTACAACGAAATTCAACCATTGATGTATGTATCAATAAAGGTCAAGCAGCCTTGACATCATTTCAATCAATGGCAAGTAAACCCATCGAAGCATTGGAGGCCATTCGATGATCTCATCCATCAGTGCACTTATACACAACCTTCCCCGGCGGGGGGTTACAACACAATTCAACCATTAATATATGCTTTAATGAAGGTCAAGCAGCCTTAACATACTCCCCAGCAAGGGTCACAACGCAATGCAATCATTGATACACACATCAATGAACGTCAAGCAGCCTTGACAGTTTGCCTAACAGGGATCTATCCGGTGATACACACATTAGCGAAGGTCAGGCAGCCCTGACAATACATACTATTGGCAGTAACTCCGACAGGATCGTGGTATATATTATACACATCCTCAAATAGACAAAGCTTTATCCCCACAGATCTCTTGCACACGAGAGGCACATCTTCGGAGTAAAGTCTATATCAAGGATCCAGGACTTTGGTGATAGCCCCAACGTCAACATCCTTGAAGACTTGGATCGCATGTCCAAGACATCACTGATTGTCATCCCCAGCAATATTAACAGGGAATCAGCAATCATTCCATCATGTTGGAAAGCAATCCAAGAAAACCACATGCATCATGCATTTGCATCATGTTGCTGCACACAGCATCATGTTTATCTTGTTGCATTTCAAGTGTCTATGATTCTTTATCCTATACATACCTTGCATTGCATGAATATGATAAATAGGGGCATATGTAGACACTTGAAATTTTTTGCACACATGTTATTGACATTATAGGACGACAAATTCGTCTTTCGGAGATAACCCTAGAAGACAACTCACATCCATTCCAGATACTACCAGAAGTTCAGTTTCAACCCCGAAACACACACTGAGAGTATCAGTTCCAACCTCGGAGATAACCCCGAGTTTCATCCTTGGAGATAACCCCAAGGAATGTTGTTGTAGTTCCGGCGATAACTCCATAATTTCTTATTTCAAATGCGTGTAATCAGCTTCAATCTCAGACCTCCTGCCGAGGCACTCATACCAATGACTAGGAGCTAACACCAAGAAGACAGGCACACTTATAGATAACCTATGAAATTCAAACACTTGCAGCAGTCCAATCTCAGATGTAACCCTGAGCAACGTCTGCTATCAGCCCAAACCGGAGATAACCCCGATGAGGGATAAGGTCGTCATCTTGCCACCTCAACCCCAGCGCGTTATCCCAACATTACATACATACATTTCTACCCAACAATGTCCCACAAGAGCCAAGGAGTTCCAATCTCGAGTGACTATTACGCGTGGCAGTACACCGAATAGAATTTGAAGCTTGAAGTCCATGGGCATGGTCCCCTCTTCCTGACTTCGTACAACCTCTAATCCCATGTCATTGCGTAACTCCCGACAAAAGTTGTCTGAAGAAGGTCTTGTACACCTCGTTCGGATGCTCAGATTGAAGTTCTGTAAGTTCGAGCGGAGATCACAGTGCACAAGTGCACGTACTTCGAGACGACAGGACGTGGAGCCTGGGGGTTTTGAGTAGCCGCCAGTGCATCTGCATGTTACAAGCAGTGCATCTCATGCTACCGCAGTACACTGCTGACTCAAAGCTCTATAAATATAGATCTTGGGGTGGCCATTTGTAAGAGAAAAAAGGTAAGGAAGCCCTATCAAGTTTGCTATGCACACACCCCACATTAAGTGTTTTCTCATTTTAAACACCTGTTAGCTCACATATAGCTATATTTTACCGGCGGGAGCTGAGTGTTTATCCATCTAGAGTCATAGAAGCCTGCCTTGGCAGCCCACTATAAGCCTTCTCACACTCTATAAAGCCTTTCTTTTCATCTTTGCACACACTATTCTTCACATTGAGAGTCGTGTTGTGTGTATATGCCCGAACTTCGGTCCGTGGTTTTCATTTCTGTCTGTATATATATACTTATATATGTATATATTTTTATATATGGACTAACATTATCGAGTTATGCCTCGATTGAGCCTAGACTAATGTCTGGAGCGTTTACTTGCTTTTATATATATACTTATATATAAACTGTTGTCAGACTCTGTCTGATGAGCCTGGATTTTACATCCGGAACGTTTATTGCTTTTATATATATATATATATATATGTTGACTTGGACATATTCCAACCTTAGGTTTTGATGATGACTTTCCTATTGTACTAAAATGTTTACTCATGCATTTACAGGATATTAAAAGAATTCTTGAAGCTTTGATTTATTAAAGGATTGAAGACATGAAGGCTTGAAGAATTGCTTGAGTCATTAGGAAATAAATGTAAGATCCTAGCTAGCTTTAATTATTTCTCAATCAAGGCTCTAGGATTTGCATTGCATTACATCATTAATTAATTGTGGAATAAATTAAAATGATTAATTAATTAAAGATTAATTATGAAAATATTTAATTAAGCTTTCAAAATTAATAAGGATCAAATATTAATTAAATTGGAGTAATTTTTGAAAAGCTAATTTTGAAGCATTCCCATAATTAAAGGATTTAATAAATCTATACCACATATCTTGGGATTGAGTTATTCATTATGTTTTCCATGATTTATTAATTGATTTAACTTTCCTTAAAATTGATTAAGCAAATCAAATTTTCATATCTTCAAAATCAATTATCACGGATCAATAATTGGAGTAATTTTTGAAAAGTTAATTTTGAAACATTCCCATAATTAAAGGAATTAATTTAAAATAGATTTTAATTCTTTATATAAATTTATACCATATATCTTGGGATTGAGTTATTTATTACTTTTTCTATGATTTATTAATTGATTGAACTTTCCTTAAAATTGATTAAGCAAATAAATATTCATATCTTTAGAATCAATTAGCATGGATCAATTAATTGGAGTAATTTTTTGAAAGCTAATTAGTGAGGGCAAATCTAAATGAATTGGGATTTCAAAATAAATATGGAAATATTTTTTAAATATTGATACTTCCCATAATTGATGGAGTTGGTTAGTAAATGAGTTTTAAAACGATCATTATCTTTTATATCTCTAACCAAGATTCTTTCCATAAATATTAGGATATGGGGTTTTCCATAATCATGGAGGTAATATATAAATAGATTGGGATTTCAAATAAATATGGAAATGTTTTTTAAATATTGATACTTCCCATAATTGATGGAGTTGATTAGTAAATGAGTTTTAAAAAGATCATTATCTTTCATATCTCTAACCAATTGTCTCCATAAATTTTGGGATATGGTCTTTCATTATTGGGTTCACCATATTCATGAAAATAATTAATTATGGAACAAATTAATTGGAGTTTCAAAATGAATATGGAAATATTTTTGAATTGCATGAAATTAATATGGAAGTATTTTTAAATGATGAAATCTTAATTGCCATCCATTTAGTAAATGAAAACAGGTGAGTAATTAAAGAGAAAATAATTTAGTTGGTGTTTTTGAATTATCCGAAAGATTGGCAGATATTATCATGGACATATCTTTTAGTTTCCATAAAGAATAAAGTAACAGATCACTTAAATAGAATTAATATATTGCCACATGATTTTACATAATGGGAGTCTAGAAATATGTGATTGATCAAATCATGGGATTTGATCTCAATAAACGCATAAAAAATATCCAACCTGCGTGTTCGGCTATTAGTGGCATATATATATTGATTGTTAAAACCAACAATGCCCATGCCTTATAGGATAAATCATATCAACGACACAAAGATATGATTGGCAAAGGATATGTAATTGAAATAATTTAGCAACAGGCAAATAGTCTTCATATCTAAAAAAGGATGGGTTGGTTCAATAGAAAGAAAGCATTGTAGAAAACCAATACATAATATAAACAATAAACTGCTAGTACTGTATTTTCGAATTATTCTTCATACGCCACTCAAAGAATTATATCTATTATGAAGAAATAAGCTGATGATGAAAGTGTAATTCAAATTAGTTCTCAGCTTTCATTTTTGGAGCTTTACTCGTAATATCTTTTCATTGATCATTGCATAAATAGTTGAGCCTTGAATTGTTGATATGATTATTTCTTTGACCATAGTTTATTTTGTTTGATCAATTCTCTAAACATTTGGTAGACTAAGTTGTTAGTCTAAGGTTTCTAATCTGGGTTGGATTAGGGGTATTGCAAGCAAGTTCAAGGAAGCATAGGTGCTTAAGGGTGCATAGGTGCACGGGGAGCAAAGGTGCTAGGGAGCAAAGGTGCTCGGGAAGTATAAGTACTCAAAGGTTGTGAAACTTGTCTTTTAAAGGGGTTTAATTTTTAAAAAAGTTAATTAATAAAGAGAGTCTCCAATACTATTTGGTATTGGACGTGGATTAGGTCACTAAAATAGAGGATAGGGGCTGAACCACATAAAAATTCCTTGTGCTCATGTGATTGCTTATTGTGCTAAATTATCTCATCATTCGGCTATCTATCCAGCATGCTGCATTCTATATCTATAAATTTATAAAACTAATTTAGCAAATTGTTTTCACATAATCACATTCTAAAAAAGGCTATGTCTCTAAATTAAGCATTTCAGAAAGTCTTACATTAACTCAACATCTTGTCTTAACTTTTTAATCTATAAGGATTTAGAATCCAGCCTCCTGCATTGAATATCCAAAAGAACTTTTATTGAATCAAAAGTTTGATACCGTTTGTTCCCACACTTATTCAACCCCCCCTTCTAAGTGTGCCTACTTAAATTTCAATATATATATATATATATATATATATATATATATATATATATATATATATATATATATTTCCGCCAGTTCTGGAGTTTACTGTGGCCTTTTACGCTTTCTTTACATTTCATCCCGCCTTGAGTTTACTTCGTGGCGGTTGATCACATTTATTGCTTTACATTTCTGATCCCCCATTGAGGTGCTTCGTGGTGGTTGATCATGTCTATATATATATATATATTTACTGCTTTTATATATTTACATTTTCGATCCCCCATGGAGGTGCTTCGTGGTGGTTGATCATGTTTGTAAATATATATATATATATATATATATATATATATATATTTACAGCTTTTATATATATAACTGCTTACTACTTTTCATATAAATTATGGCATCATGTGAGCCTAGGAATGATGGACATTTTTAGCTGTAAACAACTTGTACATTATTTACGGTGTTCGAATTTCCTTAGATGGGTTTTATGCCCATGAGGAGTTCGGCATCGTTGTATATTATTTTATTGAAGATGCCTCGCATCTCGAAAATAAAAGCAAACAAGCCGAACATTTAATAATAAAATGGAAGTATGAAAAGATCTCAATTACTATTGAACACATGGTTTGAAAAACCTCTTTTACAAAACTTCACTACTATATCATGTTTAAAACTGATTTTTTCTACAAATTCAAACCCTTTGTATATAGTTGCGAATGAGGCCTCGCACTACTTCCAAATAAATTGCACATTGATCCACATACACACACACACACACATTTATATAACAGTTTCTTAAAAAGTGGCGGTCACTGTGGCAAAACGGATGTCGGGGGGTGCCTAAAACCTTCCCTCCACATAATCAAGCCCCCGAACCTAAATGAATCTCGGTTTCACAGACCCGTTTAGTAGTGTCACATCATTGGGTCAATGTGCAAACCTTTTTTCGGTTGCGTTAGTGGAACCAGTTAAAAACACCAACTAGCGACTCTTACTGTCAAATCGTCGACATGATACATGTTGCACCTTTTTAACTTATTTTTTCCAACAAATCTCACATAACATGAGAACACCAAAAAATAAGAAACGAAAAGGGACAAATAAAAATCCCGACATCGACAAATAGTTACCGTACATTTCAATACTTCCATCATACAATGTCCCAATTAAATATAAGACATAGAATTACTGTATAGTCTTATTCTATTTAATTATATGTATTACGATTCACAAACAACTACAAATAATACAAATTAGAAACTCCTTTCTAATTTCATTCCACTTTGGCCAAGAATTCCCGGGTTGTCATTTATCGAATCACATATGACATTTCTCTTCTTTTACTAGAAGTGGCACATTCTTTATTAATCATTCAATATCTCCATATATAACTTATTACATCCAAGAATACCCTTTGATATACCCTAAAGATCTTAAGGAACATGTCAAAGTATAACTTATCATACACAAGATATTATGATGATCTCAAGTCTAAGGATCACTTATAATACTATCACTTCAGGAATTCCTATTGATAGGTAAGTAAAACTCCATTAGGTATTCCTTTGTGAGCCACGTTCAGTGAACTTATTCTCCAATAAGTACCTATATACTTTCTTTAGTGTCTCCACACAAGTGATCATGAGATCAATCATCCTCATCTAATGAACAAACAACGAATGTATCAATCTATCCGAATTCACTAATCCTAATTTTAGTAATCTAGTGATTGAAAACATTTTAGTTTTTAAGGTATCTAAGAATTTAGATCTCATTAGAATGATCCCATCATGATTCTAAAAGCATTGCTTAAAACTATGAGTTTATCACTTATTAAATAACAATACCATGTATATAAATTAAATGTCTTTAATGAATAAATATTTTTATTAATAAAAGAATAAGATTGTTTACAAAGTATATGCTTTATCATTAAACATGATTGGTTTGTATGCATATTACTTTCAATCTCCTACTTGCACTAAAGTCAATTGACATGGTATCTCATACCCATCTTCTCTAAGTGATGATCAAACTATTGTTCTGTAATAGCTTTAGTAAATGGATCTGCAATGTTGTTTTGAGAGTCCACACTCTCCAGGATGACATCTCATCTTTTAATGATTTCTCTAATCAAATAAAACCACCGTAACATGTATTTTAATTTCTAATGAGACCTGGGTTCCTTAGCCTATGCAACAGCTCTGGTGTTGTCACAGTATAAAGGTACTGCTCCTCTAATGCTAGGAACCACACTAAGTTTGGTTATGAACTTTTTCATCTAAACAGCCTCTTTTGCAGCTTCACTTGTAGCTATGTACTCTACCTCTGTCACTGAATTAGCAATTGTTTGCTGTTTCAAACTCTTCCAACTCACTTCACCACCGTTCAAGGTAAACACATACCCTGAAATAGATTTACTGTCATCTTGGTCCGTTTGAAAGCTTGAGTCTGTGTAGTCCTCTAGTTTCAATTTTGACCCATCGTAGACAAGAAACACATCCTTAGTTCTTCTTAAGTACTTTAAGATGTTTTTCACTACCTTCTAGTGTTCTTCTCCAGGATTCGACTGATATCTGCTTGTTACACAAAGTGCGTGGGTGACATCTGGTCTAGTACATATCATATCATACATGATAGATCCTATTTCTTAAGCATAAGGAATCTTACTCATATGGTCTCTCTCCTCAGGTGTCTTTGGGGCTTGTTTCTTGGAGAGATGTATTCCATGGATTATCGACACGAGACCTCTTTTTGAAAATCTATTGATCTTTATCCCCAAAATATAAGATGTTTCACCCTTCATGGAGAAGTGTTTAGATAACCAGATTTTGATCGACTATAGCATAGGAATATAATTCCCTATCAGTAATATATCATCAACATATAATACAAGAAATGAAACAGAACTCCCCCTAACCTTCTTGTACACACATGGTTCATCCTCATTTTTGATAAAATCAAACTATTTGATTGTCTCATCAAAATGGATGTTCCACCTACGAGAAACTTTCTTCAATCCATAAATGGATCGTTGTAGCTTACAAACTTGATTTGTTCCAACCGTTAAAACAAAACCCTATGCCTGTGTCATATACACATCCTCCTTAAGTTTCTCATTGAGGAAGGTTGTTTCCATGTCCATCTGCTAGATATTGTAGTCATAATAAGCTGTAATCGCAAGCAAAATCTGAATGGACTTGATCATAGCTACTGGCGAGAAGGTTTCATCATAGTTAACACCTTATCTTTGTTTGAAACATTTTGCAACCAATTGGGCCTTATAGGTCTCTACCTTACCATCTAGTCCAGTCTTACTCTTAAAGACCTATTTTCACCCAACATACTTAATGCCTTTAGCTGATGAAACCAAAGTCTGTACTTAGTTTTTATACATAGAGTGCATCTCGGATTTCATGGCTTATAGTCATATCTCTGGGTCTTTACTACTCATAGCATGTTCGTATTTCAATGGATCATCATCATTCATGATGTGTACCTCATCATCATCCTCCATGATTTACGGATAGGGTGTGGTAAAGTAGATTCCAGATTTATGAATAGGGTGTGGTAAAGTAGATTCTTCCACTTGGTCAGGTACCTGGCTTTGATCCGTAGTAATTTGGGGTTCTTGAAATTTTCAAGATATATATTACTCCCACTGACCCCTTTAAGGATAAACTCATTTTCTAATAAGGTAACACGTTTCACAACAAACACCTTTTGATCAGTAGGATGATAGAAATAAAACCTTAATATTTTTAGGGTATCCCATAAATCTACACTTGTCAAATCTAGTCTGCAGCTTATCATTCTCAAACTTTTTGACATAAGTTGGATAACCCCAAGTCTTAACATGCTTAAGATTTGGTTTCCTCCATGTCCATATCTCATATGGAGTCTTTGGGACTAATTTGGTAGGTACCTTGTTAAGTAGGTATGCAACCGATTCTAGGACATAACCCTAGAAGGAAACTGGAAGATCAGTAAAACTCATCATGGATCGAACAATGTCCAACAATGTTCGATTTCTCCTTTTAAATACACCATTCAACTGTGATGTTCCTGGTGGATTCCATTGTGAGATTATACTTTTTTCTTTGAGATAATTAAGAAATTGACTGCTTAAGTATTTACCACCTTGATCCGATCGAAGAATCTTAATACTCTTTCCAGATTACTTCTTTACTTCACTTCTAAACTCTTTAAATTTTTCAAACAATTTAGATTTGTATTTCATTAAGTACACATTTCTATATCTTGAGTGATCTTTAGTGAAAGTAATATAATAAAAATACCCTCCTCGTGTAGTCGTTGTCATAGGTCCACAAACGTCTGTGTGAACCAACGCTAACAACTCTGTAACTCTTTCTCCTTTTCCACTTGTCGACGTCGGGATTTTTATTTGTCCCTTTTTGTTTTTGTCTTTTGGTGTTCTCATTTTTAGGTAAGATTTGTTTGAAAAAAAAAAGTTTGAAAATGTCCTACATATGTATGTCGATGATTTGACTATAAGAGTCGCCAGTTGTTATTTTTAAATGCTTGCACCAACTCAACCGAGAAAAGGTTTGTACAAAGACCCATGTATTTGACATTGTTTAATTGGTTTGAGAAACTGTAATTTGTTAGGGTCCGGGGGCGTGATTAAGCAGAGGGAAGGTGTTAGGCACCCCCCGACTTCAGTGATAACACAGTTACCGCCACTTTTCATTAAAATGTTTATCTGTGTATGTGTGTGTGTGTGTGTGTGTGTAGGGACTATATGCAGTTATTTGGAAGTAGTGTTATGCCTCGTTTGCACCTATATACAAAGTGATTGACTTTTGTATAAAAGTTTAATTTTAACAAGATATATTAGTGATGTTTTGTAAAATAGGTTTCTCAAACCCTTGTGCTCAATTGTAATTGAGGCCTTTGATACTTCCATTTTATTATATGTTCGGCTTGATTGCTTTTATTTTCGAGATGCGAAGGATCTTTGAGAAAATAAGATACATAGCAGTGCCGAAATCCTTGTGGGCATGAGAGCTATCTAAGGATATTCAGACACCATAGAAAATTTACAAGCTGGCTGCTGCTGCAAAATGTTCATCACGGGAATCGAATCTAGATTCAGAAGCTGAATCTATGATCACATGATTCCTAGGCTCACATGATAAAGCAATATGTACAAAAGCTAGAAAAAGAACTACATTTGAGTAAATCTAAACCATTACAGCTTCAACGGTTCCAGTTTAGCCAAATTGAGGCAAATCTAGCCCATAGGCTGAAAGATTAAATATCTACTGTAAAATCCCAAATTTTACGAATAAAGATTTAATTTTCTCGATTTTTTTTAAAAAAATTATGGTGTGGATTTGAGATAATGTTATAGTTGTAGGTAATATTTATAAATTTTGAAAAGTATGCAAGTTGTTGTATACTATTCGATTGGACGGGGAATATTCTTTTTGTCAGGGAATATCCGTACGACGGTACAATCATTGGTGGACCCCATAACGGAATTATTGTCGGATTGAGAAAACGACAAAAATATTTTTTATAAAATAACGACGGAAGTTTTACCGTTAAAACTGTTGAACTACTCGGTAGTAAAAAAAAGAATGTCGCTGTGGTTGCATAGTAGCACACGGTATTGATTATTGATGCTTACGTGAGAAGTCACTCAGTTTGTTTAATTATTGCTACAGTAATTGTTGCATAGTATCTCACGTTATTTGATTCAATTATTGTCAATATTTTATATATTATTAAATCAATAATTGAGACGATGAAGTTATTAATATTATTATTTGCAATATTAACGATGTCTAAAAGTTCTGCCAATGAGAGGTTTGGTCACCTAATTACGTGCCAATAGGGAGAAATCCTTATTGGAAAGCCCCCTCTTTCCTAGGAACGACCTAGTCGATTAATATTGTGAATTATAATAATGATGATAAATGTTGTTAAATATATTGAGGTGTCTTTTTATGAAGTCACGGAAGTTTATATATATATTATATATATAAATTCTGTTTTATTGGTATTATTAATGTAATAAAACAGAAAAGCTTTTTATATAAAACGTATACTTTTATAAAGTTATTTATTTTATTAGACTATAAATAGAATATATTATATTCTATTATGCATAGTGTTTTACATGGTAAAATCTTTTTATATAAAATGTAATACTTTTTATAAAGTTATTTGTTTTATTAGATAATAATTAGAATATATTATATTTTATTATGCATAGTGTTGCATAGTGCCTGTATAGTGTTTTGCATAGTAAAATCTTTTTATATAAAACAAAATATTTTTATAAAGTTATTTGTTTTAATAGACAATAATTAGAATATATTATATTTTATTATGCATAGTGTTGCATAGTGCCTATATAGTGTTCTGCATAGTAAATCAATATGGACCGTCCGTTTAAAAATAAATTAATCTGGACCGTTCATGAATTAGTTACTATTTAGTCCATTCTCCTATAAATAGAAGCTCATTCCTTCATTATTTCTTACGAATTCACTGAAACTCTAGAGAGAGAAACTATAGAGAGAAAGAAGAAAAGTATTATGCTACTTCACTACTCCTATATCAGTTAAGGTAAGGGATATTCTTTATTGTACTTGTAAGGGGTATTATTTCTTTTGTATTCATGACGAGAACTTTGGTTATTCCATTCTTTATTATTCTGCTGGAATAACTTGTATACGCGGACTATCCTATACTTGGTGAAATTGTTCTGTTATTCCATTCTTTATTATTATGTTGGAATAACCTGTCTATGTGAAGTACTGCATACATGGTGAAATTCTTCTATTATTCCATTCTTTATCATTCTATTGGAACATCCTCGTCTGCATGCTTTTACGCATGACCTGGTTCCATTATTTATCATTCTGTTGGAACATCCCGTCTGTGCTTTACGCATGACCTGATTCCATTATTTATCATTCTGTTGGAACATCCTATCTGTGCTTTAAGCATGACCTGGTTCAATTATTTATTATTCTATTGGAATAACCGGTATATGCGAAGTACCGCATATATGGAGAAATTCTTTTATTATTCCATTCTTTATTATTCTGTTGGAATATCCTGTCGGTGCGTTTACACATGACCTGGTTCCATTATTTATTATCCCGTCTGTGCGTTTACGCATGACCTGGTTCCATTATTTATTATTCTTGGGAATATCATGTCTGTGCATTTACGCATGACCTGGTTTTGTTATTTATTATTATGTTGGAATAACCTGTCTGTGCAGTCTATCGCATGCCTGGTGATTTCTTTTGTTATTACATTCTTTATCATACTCAGTTGGTTAAAGTTTTGACTTCTAAACTCCATGAAATTAGTGGAATATCCTTGATATTTGTGCTTCATCCAGTATCTTTTCATGAAAATATTCTTCTGAGCATTCTTGAATTATACTCTACAAAGAAGTATCATGTTGACAATTTGGACGTTATTAGTTCCTGGATAAATTAATTCTTGAACTTGTTTTATTGAATCATTATGTCATTGTCATCATCCTCATGTTTATATTATGTTGAAAGTCATATGTGGCCTGTAGTGCATAGATGGACTTGGTATGATTATGACCATGGATTATTCGGTATAATCATGACTATAATGTTACAAATGATGTGGAAAAAGTCCTCATTGTCCCGTAGTGCATTGATGGACAATTTTTGGTATGATTATGGTTATGGATTCTCTTCGGCCAAGGGTGTAATGATGAATTGTTTTATGGGATGATCAGGACCGTTGATGAAAACATGATTATCTTTAGCCAATAGTGCATGGATAATTCGTGGTCGTGATACTAAAGAATATCCTTGGGTTGTAATGCAGGGATCATTTGATGATGTGAATTATTTATTAAGCTGAGTTTCAGCGATAAAAGTGATGTAAAACCTTTTAAATCATAGAAGAAAGTAGATTTTATTCTCTACTTGACTCTTCTAATGGATTGCTTGTTCCGCTGCCGTTAAACTTGATGTTTGTTATATTGTATCAGTTTAACACTGTTGAAGGCTAACGATGATTTATTCTACATTATCTTAGTCATAATATTTCTTACTGGGCTAGTTGAGCTCACCCTTTTTGCTTTCATTGTTCTCTCTTCAGAAATGAGAACGAAAGCGAGGACTAGTCGGGGAGCGGAGTGATCGGTCCGGATGATAGCATTAGTAGTCCTCACTATTCTATGAAATAGTGTGATAATAAATGTAATAAGATTGAATTTGAGTGTGGATATTGTCTAGATGACAATATTCATGTTAAAACTCTCAGATTATGTTTTGTCGTAGTTTGAGTTTGAATACTGTCTAGAAAATAATATTTGTATTAAAACTCACAGCTCATGTTGTATAATCAAGTTTGTATTTGAATTTTATACCATGTATTTGGCAACTCAAGATAGGTGATGTATACCTATTTTGGGGGCGTCACAGTTGGTATCAAAGCTTAGGGATATGATCCCTGGTTGAGATTTGAGACAAGAACTAGGAGGGGAGAGACGGGGAATTCCTTCGTTAGTATGACTTACCTAAGTTTATTTGGTATTTAATTGGTCGGTCAGAGTATAGGGATAATATGTGATATGTTAATTAACCCTTGTTTTGTGGTAGTATTTGAAAATGACATCCGAGAATGTTGAGAATAGCAATGGAGCACAGGAGACCATTGAGTCTCCACATATCAATAATCAAGATAATGTGCATCAGGAAGGCGACAATCCTCAGGCAAACAACAACATTGACCAAATGATGAACGATGGAATATTTAGAGGCTTTATGAAATTCATGCAACAACAGGTAAGAGAGACTCCTGTTCAAAATACAGGTGGAAATAATGGCAACCCACGGTCGGTCACCGCTAAGTAGTTCAAGGAGCTGGGACCACCGGAGTTTTTGGGAAAGCCAGAACCACTTAAGGCGGAGACGTGGTTAAAGTAGATCACCAAGATATTTGATCTCTTGGGATGCTTAGAGGAGCAAAAGGATCCCATTGCCACCTTTATGTTGCGTGAAGAGGCATATTACTGGTGGGAATCTATAAAATTTACCCAGATTGACGCACTCAAGATGTCTTGGGAGAAGTTCCAAGAGCTGTTCAACGACAAGTACTTTCCTGAAAGTATTCGTCACATGAAGGAGGTGGAGTTCATTAAGCTAGAGCAAAACAATATGATCGTGTCGCAGTACGAGGCTAAGTTTGCCAAGTTGTCTCGGTTTGCATCCCATTTGTTCGATAATGAGGAGCGAATGACGCGAATGTTTCTAAGAGGTTTGAAACCCAATATACGTCAATACCTCATTTCTCATAAACTTTGTTTATATTCAGATGTTGTGAATAGGGCTCAGTTATTGGAGCGCGATAATGAGTCAGTACAACTAAAAGGCAACGACTAACATCACAATAATAATCATACCGGTGGCAACGACCATCGGAACAATGATAAACATCGTGGGGGAAATTATCATGCCAATAATGGTAACCACTTCAGTGATAATCATGGCCAAGATAATAGAAGTGGAAATTTCAAGAAGAGAAGGTCATTTAGCTCGATTTTATTGTGCACTAAAGTAAAGTCCAGCTGGGATAGTGATGCCAAAGGATGTCCCAGACAAGCCAAAGCCGGTAGTTTAAGAGAGAGCATTTTTTTTTCGTGACGAGGAACTTGAATAAAATTATCACGGGTAAGTTAATCATAAACTATTGCGAAGTCTATACCGTGTTAGATACCAGTTCTACTCACTCTTTTATTTCACCTAGTTCTGTTCAATGTTTGAATTTAATTTTGGAGAAGTCAGACTTTGATTTATCTGTTAAAACTCAGTTTGGAGAAACCTTCGTTACCTCCACTATTTATAAATCTTGTTTGATTCAAATCAACACTTTCACGTTACCTGTCGATCTTATCTCTTTGAAAATACTTGCCTTTGATGTGATTTTAGGAATCAATTGATTAACTACTCATCATGCTTTTAGTAAGGTCGTTAGCTTTCATATTCATAACCAACCTGTTATGTGAATTCAAGCAACAAAACCACTAAAGTCAATCATTTTCATATCAAGCCATAAGTAAAGAGCCCCGGTCCTTTCGTTGTTGACTTCTTTGTGTGGAATGCACCGAAGCCAGAATTTCCTTAGAGGACGTTGTGAATAATGATGGCAAGTTGATAGGTATAAATGTGACGTGTTATCCAAGTCTTGGATGAGAGTCACAGTTGTGAATGATATTTCTATTGTTAATAAATTTCCTGACGTATTCTTGAAGACTTCTTAGCCTACCCCTAGAGCGTGAAATTGAATTTTGTATTGACCCCAGTACAAAACCCATTTCTTCAACCCTTAAATATTTCTTTAACCATAATGTACGTATAATGCGCCAAAGACGTTGGCTCGAGTTGTTGAAGATTACGATCATACCATTCAATATCATTGTGGAAGAGAGAACGTGGTAGCTGACGCGTTGAGTAGAAGATCGTATACGTTTACGAGTGCGATGTTGTTAACAAAAAAACCCATTTCATATAACTTACAAATGATGAAGATAGAGTTAAAGACTCTAGGGACCTATGTGAAGATAACGAATATATGATTAGAACCGACTTTAGTCGATAATGTTAAGGTTGCTAAATCTATAAACCCGGAGCAGATGAATACGAAGAAGAAGATTCAAGAAAGCATTATTCTAGAAGCAAGAATCGACGAAGAGAGGAAATCTCAACCCTCGATTTAATTGGCCCATTTAAAATCCTCGATCGAGTAGGAACTGTGGCTTATAGACTCGTTTTACCGCCAAGTATGTCGCGTGTTCATAACGTGGGATTCGGATTTGAATAATCAAAATTTTCTGAATAAATTTTTTTTTTTTTTTATTTAACGTTATTTGCAATTATTTGTGTCGAAGTTATTAATATTATTAGAATTTGTGAGACAAGTCTAGAGAATTAGTCGATATATATTTTGGTGAGAGAAATGAGACAAGTAGAGTTGTGCTTAACAACTTTAGAAAACCCTAACCCTAATTTTTGGATAGGGATTAGGTAGGAAATACAATTAAAATAATTGTATTGTTGATTATGTGTTTGAATTTGTATAGAAATGTTGATCGATAATTGATCGGATAAGGTTTAATATTATTAAAACCCTAATGTGGTGTAGAAAACCCTAATGTGGTGTAGAAAACCCTAATGTGTTGTAGAAAACCCTAATTTTAAATATCGGAGATTGTAAACCTTAAATTAGGAACCCTAATCCTAATTGGTAGACTTAATGGATTCATTAAACATAAATATGAGATTAGAAACCTAATCTCAATTTGAAAAACCCTAATGTGTTGTAGAAAACCCTAAATTTAAATTAAGAAAAAAATGAGGGATTTGTAAATCTTAAATTAGGAAACCCTAATTCTAATTGGTAGACTAATTGATTAATTAAACATAAATATGATTAGAAATCACTAATTATATTTTTGTAATTTAAATTTCTATTTTTTAGAAACCTAATTTTATTTTAGAAAATTATTTTTCTAATTAAACCCTAAATTTGAAAATTATGGGAGCTAGAAATTTTAAAACCTAAAGGGTTCAATTTCTAAACCCTAATCAAGTTCGAACCACAAAGTTTGTACAAATTCCATGTTTGCCATTAGAATAAATTTAATAATGTCAAAAATGCCCTTTATGGATATTTTATTAGATTACTTGTATATTTTGCCAAATCATGAGTTGGTGAACAACTTTGTTGACCTTGTGAGCACAAATCATACCCTTTGATAGAAAATGCCGACCCATACGTGTATCTAAGTGATTATATATGGATTCAGAGAGAGAAAATCACAAAATTTGGTCATTTGTCCAACCTAGCTCTCACTGACTCTTATATCTCTTTCAACCTCAAGAAAATTTCTAAGTATTGGGTCCCTAACTTTCGGCCCTAGATCAATCATAAGCAGTTGGAGAGCGAGAATCAAAATCAAAGTTCAAAAGAGGTATAAACCCTAATTTTGAAATCCTTCAATTCCTTGTTAAATGTTGTAATTGATTGTTCAAAGATGTGTAATAAGGTGTCAATTGATGTTACAGGTTGTTAAATCCATGACCCATAACATCAAAGTTCACAATTTAGAGTTTTCAAAATGGAAATTAGGAAAAGCGTATTTTTTCGGTCGAATGTCGGATCTTATTACTCCGTGTGTGTTAAGTGTTTTTGATGTTTAAAACTTGTAACATGTAGCTTTGATGTGTGTTCTTTAAGTTGCAAAAAGAATCGGACCGGATCTATTATAGATCAAAAGTTATAGGCAATCGAACCAGATTGACGAAATACATCGAGAACACGAACCCGAAATTTTGAGCCTAACTTGGTGTTCAAGTTTGGTGGGATATATCTAGCTCTGTTTTGATGTTTTAGTGTTATTATGCTTTATAGTTGTAGTACTACATATTATACAAAGCTGGAGTTGATAGATCACGTAAATCGTGGCGAACATAGATTAATTTAAGTTTGAAAGTGACCACTCGAATCTGTTTTGGCCCGAAAATCGTCGTGACAACTTTGGAGGCTTTGATCTTCTTGTTGTGATGTTGTTTAACCAAAGTGTTGGTTGAATGTTGTAGTGTGACATATTGTCTACACATTTCAAAGTTTTAGATAGCATAGAACATGCTTTCAGATTGAGAGATAAAAATTTGGTCGAACTAGACACCTCGCATTTCTTAGGAAAATTGCAGGTTTGGCTCAAGAACACCTATAGCGACGAGAAAGTGTCATTTATAGGCTATTAGCGACAGATTATTTATTTTATTTTACGAATATTAGAAAATTAATAAAAATTAGAAATAAATTCTAAAAATTACCAAAAATGGTTTTAAAAATTATTTTAAATTATGAAAAATAATTTACGACCGATTGGAATATTTTTCTTTAATATTTATAATTATTTAAATATTAAAAGGTATTTAATTTATTTAATTATTGTATTAAATAAATTAGAGAAAAATGATTTAATATTATGAAAAATCATTTTAAATAAGAAAAATGTATTTAAAAATATTTTGAGTTATAAAATGTAACTTTTAATATTTTTGGAGAATTTTCATTAATAATTTAATATTAATGATATTAGATTTATTTGATTATTAAATTAAATAAATAAGATAAAAATGATTTAAATGATTTAAAAATCATTTTAATTGAGAATAAAGTGTTAGAAAATATTTTAAATTATAAAATATAATTTTCAATATTTTTGGAGAATTTTCATTAATAAATTAATATTAATGATATTTGATTTATTTAATTATGATATTAAATAAATGAATTAAAAATGATTTTATTGATTTAAAAATCATTTAACAATGAGAAAAATAGTTTAAAAATATTTTAAGTTATAATTAATGACTTTTAATATTTAGATGATAATTTCATTAATATTTATATATTAATGGTGGTGATTTAAAAATGATTTTAATTACTTTAAAAATCATTTAAGTGGAATATTGTTGATTTAAAAATATTTTAAGTTATTGATAATAACTTTAATATTTTGACAAGTATATTATTAATATTTTAATATTATTAAATATTAATAATGATAAGATTATTTGATAATTAAATCATTTAAAAATGATTAGATGTTTGAAAAATTATTATAAATTATAATAATTGCTTGATAATTATTAAAAGCTTAGAAAAATATTATAATTGATAATTGACTTATCTAAATTAATATTGAAGCTTAGAGACCAAGTTTAATGGACAATCAATGTGTTAATTGTCGGATAGGGTGACGAACAGAGAATGGATAGAAGTCAACTAGGTGATATAGTTAGACTTGTTATGTGTTTATATAGGTTATAAACTTGATGATGTGGCTATATGGTAATGTACTAGGAGAAGTTTTTGTAAAAAATACGGTGTTATGTGTTATAAATGATTGTGCTAATTGTTGTAAGGCCAGATATTATTGGTTATAGGTCTTTGAAAGCGAGATAAGTATTTTGTGTAGGTATTTGTAATCGGTGGAAGAGGCAAGTTTCTAACTCGACCTTGAGTTAAATTCATTCAATTATTATAGTGGTTAATTATTGCTAATTACACCACATCCGAGAAATTATTGTTGATTATTATGGTTAGTGCATTAATAATTCAAATTGAATTATTGATTAGAAATATATATTTGTAGAATAAGCTTGTTGTTGAATATTCATATCTGTAGAAGTTAGAATTGACAATCTGAGATAATTCACATTTATTGTCAAATTATCTTTGAGAAATGTCTTAGCTAATTATTACGGCTGAGCGAATATTAGTTAGAACTTGATAAGTTCGAGAAGAGAATTCAATTATTATTGATAGATCGATGCCAATTATTTGGCTAAGATCGAGAAGTAAATAAATTTGAAATCACGATATTTCGTTGTTAAATCAAAATCTTGATTACGAGGGAGGAAGAACAACCTTTTATAAAAGGGAATATCATTAAATCGTATATTCGATCATTCTTGTGTGACTTAAATATTATGCATAATATAGGGTATAATAAATTTGATCACTTGTTATACTTGCGGAGGGTATGATTTAATCTTTACGGTTATCGATACACTGGGTATATAAAAGTATAACTTTGATAGTTACTCGAGAAGAGAAGTTCAAGATCGATGGATCGCTTTCGATTATAAATCTGGAAAACATTCCACTTTGATATTTAAGTAGAATTGATTCTTGATTATTCATTAGAATATCGTAGAAACTTTGAAAGCGTTGTACTCTTTCATCATTGAATTATTATGTTGATATAGAAAGCGAGAAGACTTGTTATTGAATAATGATTTGTTGATTATTTCAAAGTTCCCGAACTTTGGTTTCATTCTATCAAAATAGATAGTACGGTGATTTGAATACTTATACATTTATTGTATGTATTAACTGCGAGGGCAAATTTGTTGCTCACCCTTGCTAAATAAAACATTTTGATTTAGGGGACGAAGTTGCGAGGAGAGTCTTTGTGAAGAACAAAAGGAAAAAGCGTAGTTATAAATTAGTTATGATTAACATATTTAATATGTTGTATTGTAAACCCTTTTGTATATCTAAAGGGTATGTTTGTAAAGTTAAGGTTAGAGAACTGGGTAATGTATTATTAAACTACGATAAAAACTTATGTAAGATTACTATCTATATATATTATGGGTAGTTAAATGTTATTTATATTTGGATCGTGAACACAAACTGGAAGTCGGGTAACTTGAATTTGGGGGCGTTGAGGGGTATCAGAGTTGTAGTGATCAAGGTATCACCGGTGATAGTAGAACATGTAAGTTATAAACCTTAAGTGGGGTGGGGAAAAACCCTAGGATTATAACCAAAAGCGAGATAGAGAATACTCAAATAGAGTACTAAGTGAGAGATTGCCAAAGTGCAGCGATAGTGAGAAAGTGGACACATAGTGTGAGAAGTTTGTCTTGGTGAAGTACTAATCAAGTTATTTAAGCTGATTGTAGGATGTCGGAAAAAGGCGAAATGGAGTGCGGAGAGATGCCGGTAATTTGTTGCACCAGATGCCGATGGCGAGGAGTGCCGGTACATAGTGAGTCTGTTGTTGAAGTGGGGAAAGATGAACGATGATCAATCTTGGGAGTGATCATGGCGATTATCTGAGATGTATCTAAGTGGTGATGAGGAGGCGAGTGCAGAAGAAGTTAAGGTGGAACTAAAGAATAAGATCAAGGTTGGTGAACAAGATCATTTATCTGTGGAAGTCCGGGAACTCGAAGCAAGGTATTTCTTTTGGAGGAGTTATGGAAGGCGAGGCCAGGCGTTACGTGAAATAGCGGAAAAAGCGGAATGAGCTCGAGGCGCGAGTTGAAAGGATGAAAATTTGAAGGTGGAGGATAAATGCGAAGGAACCCGGCAAGAAAGACAAGAAGAAAAGGAAGAGGAACAAAGGCGGCGACAACTACGGAAATTCAAACAGAAGAAGAAGAAGCGAAGCTTGTATCAAGTGTGGAAAGACTCACATATTTGGAGAATGCATGATGTGGAAGAATGTATGCTTCTTATTTGCAAGCGAGGAAGGACATATTTCATTGCATTGTCTAAGCGAATATGAGGAAATGTTTTTCACATGTGGGCAAGCAGAGACGCGGATTTAACAAGTGTCCTAGCATGAAGAAAGGCAGGGAGAAAGCGTTGGTCGATAGATAATTAAGATATAAGTGTAGTATCTTTTGGTAGAAGCTTTTGATATTAAGCGTTGTAATATCGAGAGAACAATGTGTAAACATATGTAAATATATGTTTTTATGAATAAAATCTTTATTTTCTATATGAATATAAGATTAAGATAAATTTGTGAGTTCTTAAAACTCATACTTATGATAAATTAATGACTCATAATTATATGAAATATTTTGAACCCCTCGGTGAATGGGCCTTGAAAAATGCGACTAGGATAAGTTCATACACTAATATAATTGTGGCAAGTTAATGAACTCATAAGTGTGGTAAGTTTGATGAGCTGGAAATAGTAATTTGAAAATGGAGAATGTCAACTTTTTGTGTAAAGTTGGAGAATTGCAACTTTTGTAAAGTTGTGAGCGTTAATCCTAAAATATTTTAACGAGGATAGTAAAATGTGTTAGAGTCTTATAAGTACTATGTCTTTATTTGAATAAATATGCGATTAAATGAAAATTATGTGTTGAATTCTTATTGTGTTAAGAATTTGTGTATAGAAAGAATATTAATATAAGATTTTCATTTAAATCGGATCATGCCACCTAGGCAATGAGAATCGGAACCAAAGAAGAGCAATCTGTAAATAATGAAGGAGGTCAAGTGACGATGCAAATTTTTTGCAAATATGATGGTGAAGCTATGGAAAATAGGGCTATTTGCAAGGGAAGAGTAAGGAATCGGCCGGTAAGCCAGTTGGCTAATTTCAAAAGGATTTTAAAGCGGTGGGACCAGCGAATTCAAGGGACTACGGATCGATTGAAGCCGGACTTGGGTGAAGGAAATGGAGAAAGCGTTTCATCATTGGCGTGTGGTGGAAGAAGCAAAAGGCGACGTTTGCAACATATCTAATGAAGGAGAAGCCAATTATTGGTGGGAGGCGAATCAAGCGAATTTGATGCAGTGATAGTAGCATGGACAGTTAAGGAGTTGTTCTTTGAGAATTACTTCTCATAGAGTATCTGGCTTCGGATGGAAGTTAAGTTCTTGGAACTTAAGCGAGGAGAATTTATACATTTGAGAGTATCTTGCTAAATTCAGCGAATTGTACGATTTGCACCTCATCAATTGGATCTGAAGCGAGAAAAGCAAGAAGATTCGAGAGCAATTTGAAACCGGGAATATTCAACAAGGTAGCGGTATTGCGGATCAACACGTTTGCGGCTCTCTTGGAGAAAGCGTTAATTCTTTGAAGGAGAGCGAAATTGCATCTCGTTTTTATCGGGAGAAGAAGAAGAAGACCAATGGGGGTGGAAGCATCGGTGGTAGTAACCCAAACAAGAGGAAGTGGGCGAGAATACCCAATCGGGTAGTAAAATTGAAGGGAATAGGAAAGGGGCGAGCCTTATGCGAATTGTGGAAAGAACCACATTGGTGTTTATGCGAAGAGGAAGGGGTTTGTTATAATTGCGGACAAGAGGGCCACATGTCACCCAATTGTCCTGACCCAAAGAAGATCTGAGGTTGTTTTGCTGTGGATCGTGACCATCGGTGAGAAGCTGTCAGAAGAGAAATCTTTGAGAAGGAAAGCGCCGATAAGGGACACGTGGTGGAACCTTGGCAATCAGAGGACACTGACGACGGGAAGATCAACAGCCGTACATTTAACATGATGGTATTTGGGCGATGGCTACTCGGAGGTGTGGCGGAGTAATGATTTTGCTTAATATTTAATTCTGCGAGTAATATTAGTTTAATATGGTTGAGAATTGTTTTCTTTTATAGATTCAAGTCTCGGGTTAGAAATTAAGACACAATTTAATATTGTGTTGATAAAAATGAATTGATGATACAACTTTAAAAGATTGTAGAGAATAAGAAAGCGGTGATTAGAGGGCGGAATCCTTTTAAGGAGGGTGAATGTGATAACTTGGGATTTGAATAATCAAAATTTTCTGAATAAATTTTTTTTTTTTTTTTTAATATTGACATTATTTATTAATTGTGTACTAAGAATTTGTGAGAATGAGTCTAGAGAATTAGTCGATATATGTTTTGGTGAGAAAATAGAGTAGAGTTGTGCTTAACAACTTTAGAAAACCCTAACCCTAATTTTGGATAGGGATTGGTAGGAAATACAATTAAAATAATTGTATTGTTGATTATATGTTTGAATTTGTATAGAAATGTTGATGATCGATAATTGATCGGATAAGGTTTAATATTATTAAAACCTAATGTGGTGTAGAAAACCCTAATGTGGTGTAGAAAACCCTAATGTGTTGTAGAAACCCTAATTTTAAATATCGGAGATTGTAAACCTTAAATTAGGAACCTAATCCTAATTGGTAGACTTAATGGATTCATTAAACATAAATATGAGATTAGAAACCCTAATCTCAATTGTGTAAAAAAAACCCTAATGTGTTGTAGAAAAACCCTAATTTCAAAAAATCGGGGATTTGTAAATCTTAAATTAGGAAACCCTAATTCTAATTGGTAGACCTAATTGATTAATTAAACATAAATATGATTAGAAATCACTAATTATATTTTTGTAATTTAAATTTCTATTTTAGAAACCCTAATTTTATTTTAGAAAATTATTTTTCTAATTAAACCCTAAATTTGAAAATTATGGGAGCTAGAAATTTTAAAACCTAAAGGGTTCAATTTCTAAACCTAATCCAAGTTCGAACCACAAGGATTTGTACAAATTCCATGTTTGCCATTAGAATAAATTTAATAATGTCAAAAATGCCCTTTATGGATATTTTATTAGATTACTTGTATATTTTGCCAAATCATGAGTTGGTGAACAACTTTGTTGACCTTGTGAGCACAAATCATACCCTTTGTAGAAAATGCCGATACCCATACATGTATCTAAGTGATTATATATGGATTCAAGAGAGAGAAAATCACAAAATTTGGTCATTTGTCCAACCTAGCTCTCACCAACTCTTATATCTCTTTCAACCTCGAAAATTTCTAAGTATTGGGTCCCTAACTTTCATTTTAGATCAATCATAAGCAGATTGGAGAGCGAGAATCAAAATCAAAGTTCAAAAGAGGTATAAACCCTAATTTTGAAATCCTTCAATTCCTTGTTAAATGTTGTAATTGATTGTTCAAAGATGTGTAATAAGGTGTCAATTGATGTTACGGGTTGTTAAATCCATGACCCATAACATCAAAGTTCACGAATTTAGAGTTTTTCAAAATCGGAAATTCGGAAAAGCGTGTTTTTCGGTCAAATGTCGAGATCTTATTACTCCGTGTGTGTTAAGTGTTTTGATGTTTAAAACTTGTAACATGTAGCTTTGATGTGTGTTCTTTAAGTTGCAAAAAGAATCGGACCGGATCTATTATAGATCAAAAGTTATAGGCGGTCGAACCAGTTGACCGAAAATCATCGAGAACACGAACCCGAAATTTTGAGCCTAACTTGGTGTTCAAGTTTGGCCGGATATATCTAGCTCTGTTTTGATGTTTTAGTGTTATTATGCTTTATAGTTGTAGTACTACATATTGTCTACAATTTGGAGTTGATAGATCACGTAAATCGTGGCGAACATAGATTAATTTAAGTTTGAAAGTGACCACTCGAATCTGTTTTTGCCCGAGAAAACCGTCGACATGACAACTTTGGAGGCTTTGATCTTCTTGTTGTGATGTTGTTTAACCAAAGTGTTGGTTGAATGTTGTAGTGTGACATATTGTCTACATGCTCAAAGTTTTAGATAGCATAGAACATGCTCAGATTGAGAGATAAAGCTGGTCAAACTAGACACCTCAAATTCTTAGTAGGAAATTTCAGGTTTGGCTCAAGAACACCTATAGCGACGAGAAAGTGTCACTTATATAGGCTTTAATGACAGATTATTTATTTTATTTTCTGAATATTCAGAAAATTAATAAAAATTAGAAATAAATTCTAAAAATTACCAAAAATGGTTTTAAAAATTATTTTAAATTATGAAAAATAATTTCTGACCAATTGGAATATTTTTCTTTAATATTTATAATTATTTAAATATTAAAGGTATTTAATTTATTTAATTAGTGTATTAAATAAATTAGAGAAAAATGATTTAATATTATGAAAAATCATTTTAAATAAGAAAAATGTATTTAAAAATATTTTGAGTTATAAAATGTAACTTTTAATATTTTTGGAGAATTTTCATTAATAATTTAATATTAATGATATTAGATTTATTTGATTATTAAATTAAATAAATAAGATAAAATGATTTAAATGATTTAAAAATCATTTTAATTGAGAATAAAGTGTTAGAAAATATTTTAAATTATAAAATATAATTTTCAATATTTTTGGAGAATTTTCATTAATAAATTAATATTAATGATATTTGATTTATTTAATTATGATATTAAATAAATGAATTAAAAATGATTTTATTGATTTAAAAATCATTTAACAATGAGAAAAATAGTTTAAAAATATTTTAAGTTATAATTAATGACTTTTAATATTTAGATGATAATTTCATTAATATTTATATATTAATGGTGGTGATTTAAAAATGATTTTAATTACTTTAAAAATCATTTAAGTGGAATATTGTTGATTTAAAAATATTTTAAGTTATTGATAATAACTTTAATATTTTGACAAGTATATTATTAATATTTTAATATTATTAAATATTAATAATGATAAGATTATTTGATAATTAAATCATTTAAAAATGATTAGATGTTTGAAAAATTATTATAAATTATAATAATTGCTTGATAATTATTAAAAGCTTAGAAAAATATTATAATTGATAATTGACTTATCTAAATTAATATTGAAGCTTAGAGACCAAGTTTAATGGACAATCAATGTGTTAATTGTCGGATAGGGTGACGAACAGAGAATGGATAGAAGTCCAACGAGATCGATATAGTTAGACTTGTTATGTGTTTATATAGGTTATATAAACTTGATGTGGCTATGTGGTAATGTGCCTAGGAGAAGTTTTATTTGAAAAATACGGTGTTATGTGTTATAAATGATTGTGCTAATTGTTAATAGATATTATTGGTTATAGGTCTTTCGAAAGCAGATAAGTATTTTGTGTAGCTGTAATCAGCGGAAGAGGCAAGTTTCCTAACTCAACCTTGAGTTAAATTCATTCAATTATTATAGTGGTTAATTATTGCTAATTACACCACATCCAGGGAATTTATTGTTGATTATTCGCAGTTAGTGCATGCTTAATAATTCAAATTGAATTATTGATTCAGAAATATATATTTGTAGAATAACTGTTGTTGAATATTCATATACGTAGAAGTTAGAATTGACAATCTGAGATAATTCACATTTATTGTCAAATTATCTTGAGAAATGTCTTAGCTAATTATTACGGCTAGGCGAATATTAGTTAGAACTTGATAAGTTCGAGAAGAGAATTCAATTATTATTGATAGATCGATGCCAATTATTTGGCTAAGATCGAGAAGTAAATAAATTTGAAATCACAATATTTCGTTGTTAAATCAAAATCTTGATTACGAGGCGAGAAGAACAACCTTTTATAAAAAGGAATATCATTAAATCGTATATTCGATCATTCTTGTGACTTAAATATTATGCATAATATAGGGTATAATAAGTTGATCACTTGTTATACTTGCGGAGGGTATGATTTAATCTTTACGGTTATCTCGATACACTGGGTATATCAAAGTATAACTTTGATAGTTACTCGAGAAGAGAAGTTCAAGATCCAATGGATCGCTTTCGATTATAAATCTGGAAAACATTCCACTTTGATATTTAAGTAGAATTGATTCTTGATTATTCATTAGAATATCGTAGAAACTTTGAAAGCGTTGTACTCTTTCATCATTGAATTATTATGTTGTATAGAATACGAGAAGACTTGTTATTGAATAACGATTTGTTGACTATTTCAAAGTTCCCGAACTTTGGTTTCATTCTATCAAAATAGATAGATGCGGTGATTTGAATACTTATACATTTATTGTATGTATTAACTTGCATGGGCAAATTTGTTGCTCACCCTTGCTAAATAAAACATTTAATTTAGGGACGAAGTTGCGAGGAGAGTCTTTGTGAAGAAGAACAAAGGCAAAAGGCGTAGTTATAAATTAGTTATGATAAACATATTTATATGTTGTATTTGTAAACCCTTTTTGTATATCTAAAGGGTATGTTTGTAAAGTTAAGGTTAGAGAACTGGGTGATGTATTATTAAACTCGATAAAAACTTATATAAATACTATCTATATATATTATGGGTAGTTAAATGTTATTTATATTTGGATCGTGAACACCAAACTCGGGGGTAAGGTAAATTAAAGGAATTTGGGGGTATGTCAGTCATCAAGTGAGGTAGTATCAGAAAGTGAGGTTATAAACCTTAAGTGGGGTGGGGAAAAACCCTAGGATTATAACCAAAAGCGAGATAGAGAATACAAATAGAGTACTAAGTGAGAGATTGCCAAAGTGCAACGATAGTGAGAAAAGTGGACACATAGTGTGAGAAGTTTGTCTTGGTGAAGTACTAATCAAGTTGTTTAAAATGATTGTAGGATGTCCGGAAAAGACGAAATGGAGTGCGGATGATGCCGGTCATTTGTTGTTGCACCGATGCCGATGGTCGAGGTGCCAAAGACATAGTGAGTCTATTGAAGAAGTGGGGAAAGATGAACCAATGATCAATCTTGGGAGTGATCATGGCGATTATCTGAGATGTATCTAAGTGGTGATGAGGAGGCGAGTCTGAAGAAGCTAAGGTGGAACTAAAGAATAAGATCAAGGTTGGTGAACAAGATCAATTATCTGTGGAAGTCCAGAACTCCAAGCAAGGTATTTTTTGGAGGAGTTATGGAAAGCGGAGATGGGCATTTACGTGAAATGACAGAAGAACGGAATGAGTTGAAGGCGCAAGTTGAAAGGATGAAGGTCGAAGGTGGAGGATCATCGAAGGAACAATCAAGAAAGAAAGACAAAAGAAGAGGAAGAGGAACAAAGACAAATGAATAATTCGGAAATTCAAACCAGAAGAAGAAGCAAGCTTGTATCAAGTGTGGAAAGACTCACGTGGAGAATGCATGATGTGGAAGAATGTATGCTTCATTTGCAGCGAGGAAGGACATATCTCATTGCATTGTCCTAAGCCGAATATGAGGAAGTGTTTTTCCTGTGGGCAAACGGGGCACGGATTCAATAAGTGTCCTAGCAAGAAGAAGACTGGAGAAGGCAGTGGTCGATAGATAATTAAGATATAAGTGTAGTATCTTTTGGTAGAAGCTTTTGATATTAAGCGTTGTAATATCGAGAACAATGTGTAAACATATGTAAATATATGTTTTATGAATAAAATCTTTATTTTCTATATGAATATAAGATTAAGATAAATTTGTGAGTTCTTAAAACTCATACTTATGATAAATTAATGACTCATAATTATATGAAATGTTTTGAACCCCTCAGCGAATGGACGCCAAAGGTCTGACTAGGATAAGTTCATACACTAATATAATTGTGGCAAGTTAATGAACTCATAAGTGTGGTAAGTTTGATGAACTGGAAATGGTAATTTGAAAATGGAGAATGTCAACTTTTTGTGTAAAGTTGGAGAATTGCAACTTTTGTAAAGTTGTGAACGTTAATCCTAAAATATTTTAACAGGATAGTAAAATGTGTTTGAGTACTATAAGTACTATGTGCTATTTGAATAAATATGCGAATACTTGAAAATTATGTGTTGAATTCTTATTGTGTTAAGAATTTGTAAAGAGAAAGAATATTAATATAAGATTTTCATTTAAATCAGATCATGCCGCCTAGATTTACGTAATCGGAACCAAAGAGAAGAGCAATCTGTAAATAATGAAGGAGGTCAAGCGGACCCGATGCAAAATTTTGTGCAAATATGATGGCCCAAGCTATGGAAAATAGAACTCTGGGCCGCAAGGGAAGAGTAAAGGAATCACCCAACCCATGATTGGCTAATTTTAAGGATTTTAAAGCGGTGGGACCCTTGAAATTAAGGGACTACGGATCCAATTGAAGCCAGACTTGGGTAAAGGAAATGGAGAAAGCGTTCATCATGATCAAGCGTGTGGAAGAAGAGCAAAAGACGGCGTTTGCAACATATCTAATGAAGGGAGAAGCCAATTATTGGTGGGGACTTAACGAATCAAGAGAGCTGCATGGTGGTAGTAGTATGGACAAGATTTAAGGAGTTGTTCTTTGAGAATTACTTCTCACCGAGTATGCAAGCTTCGGATGGAAGTTAAGTTCTTGGAACTTAAGCGGGGAGAATTATGTCTCATTTGAGTATCTTTGCTAAATTCAACGAATTGGCACGATTTGCACCTCATCGTGGATCGTGAGTTTAGAAAGGCAAGAAGATTCGAGAACAATTTGAAACCGTGAATATTCAACAAAGTAAGCAGTATTGCAGATCAACACGTTATGCGGCTCACTTGGAGAAAGCGTTAATTCTTTGAAGGAGGAAGCGAGGTCGCATCTCGTTTTTATCGAGAAGAAGAAGAAGACCAATGAGGGTGGAAGCAGCGGTGGTAAGAAATCCAAACAAGAGGAAGTGGAGCGAGAATACCCAATCGGGTAGTAAAATTGAAGGAATAGAAAGAGGAGAACCCTGTGCGAATTGTGGAAAGAACCACGCTCGTGTTTGTCTGAAGAGGAAGGGGGTTTGTTATAACTGCGGACAAGAGGGCCACATGTCACCCAATTGTCCCAACCCAAAGAAGATACAAGGTTGTTTTGCCTGTGGATCGACTGACCATCAGGTAAGGAACTGTCCGAAGAGAAATCTTTGAGAAGGAAAGCGCCAATAAGGGACATTAGTGGAACCTTGGCAATCCGAGGACCTACACATCCAGAAGATCAACCCACCGTACATTTAATATGATGGTATGACTGAAGCGATGGCTACTCTTGAGGAGGTAGGCATGATTTTGCTTAATATTTAAATTACGCGATTAATATTGGATAAATATTATTGTGAATTGTTTTCTTTTATAGATTCAACTCACAAGTTAGAAATTAAGACACAAATGAATATTGTGTTGATAAAAATGAATTGATGATACAACTTTAAAAGATTGTAGAGAATAAGAAAGCGGTGATTCCGAGGACGGAATCCTTTTAAGGAGGGGTGAATGTGATAACCCGGAATTTCGAATAATCAAAATTTTACTTAATAAATTTTTTTTTTTTAATATCGATATCGATCGTTAATAGTGTATTAAGAATTTGTGAGACAAGTCTCGAGAATTAGTCAATATATGTTTTGACCGAGAAAATAGAGTAGAGTTGTGCTTAATAACTTTAGAAAACCCTAACCCTAATTTCTGATAGGATTCTAGAGGAAATACAATTAAAATAATTGTATTGTTGATTATGTGTTTTGATTTGTATGTAGAAATGTTGATCAATAATTGATCGGATAAGGTTTAATATTATTAAAACCCTAATGTGGTGTAGAAAACCCTAATGTGGTGTGTAGAAAACCCTAATGTGTTGTAGAAAACCCTAATTTTAAATATCGGAGATTGTAAACCTTAAATTAGGAACCCTAATCCTAATTGGTAGACTTAATGGATTCATTAACATAAATATGAGAGATTAAAACCCTAATCCGGGGATTTCAATCTTAAATTAGAACCCTAATCCTAAAATAATTAAACATAAATATGAGATTAAAAATCTCAATTTTTAGTAAAACCCTAATGTGTTGTAGAAAACCCTAATTTCAAAAATCGGGATTTGTAAATCTTAAATTAGGAAACCCTAATTCTAATTGGTAGACCTAATTGATTAATTAAACATAAATATGATTAGAAATCACTAATTATATTTTTGTAATTTAAATTTCTATTTTAGAAACCCTAATTTTATTTTAGAAAATTATTTTTCTAATTAAACCCTAAATTTGAAAATTATGGGAGCTAGAAATTTTAAAACCTAAAGGGTTCAATTTCTAAACCCTAATCCAAGTTCCAAACCCTAAGGATTTGTACAAATTCCATGTTTGCCATTAGAATAAATTTAATAATGTCAAAAATGCCCTTTATGGATATTTTATTAGATTACTTGTATATTTTGCCAAATCATGAGTTGGTGAACAACTTTGTTGACCTTGTGAGCACAAATCATCTACCCCTAGCCGAAAATGCCAGCCATACATGTATCTAAGTGATTATATATGGATTCAAGAGAGAGAAAATCACAAAATTTGGTCATTTGTCCAACCTAGCTCTCACCAACTCTTATATCTCTTTCAACCTCCGAAAATTTCTAAGTATTCAATCCCTAACTCAAATTTCTAGATCAATCATAAAATGATTGGAGAGCCAAGAATCAAAATCAAAGTTCAAAAGAGGTATAAACCCTAATTTTGAAATCCTTCAATTCCTTGTTAAATGTTGTAATTGATTGTTCAAAGATGTGTAATAGGTGTCAATTGATGTTCGGGTTGTTAAATCCATGACCCATAACATCAAAGTTCACGAATTTAGAGTTTTTCAAAATCTGGAAATTTAAAAATCGTGGTTTTTCACCAAATGTCGATCTTATTACTCGCGTGTGTGTTAAGTGTTTTTGATGTTTAAAACTTGTAACATGTAGCCCGATGTGTGTTCTTTAAGTTGCAAAAGAATCGCACTGCATCTATTATAGATCAAAGTTATGTATTTGGCCAAACCCCGTTGACCAAAATCTGACAAGAACACGAACCCAGAAATTTTGAGCCTAACTTCCGTGTTCAAGTTTGACCGGATATATCTAGCTCCTGTTTTGATGTTTTAGTGTTATTATGCTTTATAGTTGTAGTACTACATATTGTCTACAAACTGGAGTTGATAGATCACGTAAATCACGGCCAGAACATAGATTAATTTAAGTTTGAAAGTGACCACTCGAATCTGCTTTTTGGCCCGTAAACCGCCCCGATGAACTTTGGAGGCTTTGATCTTCTTGTTGTGATGTTGTTTAACCAAAGTGTTGTTGAATGTCAGAAAGTGTGACATATTGTCTACATGCTCAAAGTTTTAGATAAGATAGTAATACGCTCGATCGAGAGATAAAGTCGGTCAAACTGTAGACACCTCGCAACGCTTTAGGAAAATTTCGGTTTGGTTTCAAGAACACCTATAGCGATGTAAAGTGTCACTATAGGCTATTAGCGATTTGATTATTTATTTTATTTTCTCAATATTCCAAAATTAATAAAAATTAGAAATAAATTCTAAAAATTACTAAAATGGTTTTAAAAATTATTTTAAATTATGAAAAATAATTTCTAATTAATTGAATATTTTTCTTTAATATTTATAATTATTTAAATATTAAAGGTATTTAATTTATTTAATTAGTGTATTAAATAAATTAGAGAAAAATGATTTAATATTATGAAAAATCATTTTAAATAAGAAAATGTATTTAAAAATATTTTGAGTTATAAAATGTAACTTTTAATATTTTTGGAGAATTTTCATTAATAATTTAATATTAATGATATTAGATTTATTTGATTATTAAATTAAATAAATAAGATAAAATGATTTTTAAATGATTTAAAAATCATTTTAATTGAGAATAAAGTGTTAGAAAATATTTTAAATTATAAAATATAATTTTCAATATTTTTGGAGAATTTTCATTAATAAATTAATATTAATGATATTTGATTTATTTAATTATGATATTAAATAAATGAATTAAAAATGATTTTATTGATTTAAAAATCATTTAACAATGAGAAAAATAGTTTAAAAATATTTTAAGTTATAATTAATGACTTTTAATATTTAGATGATAATTTCATTAATATTTATATATTAATGGTGGTGATTTAAAATGATTTTAATTACTTTAAAAATCATTTAAGTGGAATATTGTTGATTTAAAAATATTTTAAGTTATTGATAATAACTTTAATATTTTGACAAGTATGTTATTAATATTTTAATATTATTAAATATTAATAATGATAAGATTATTTGATAATTAAATCATTAAAAAAATGATTCCGATGTTTAAAAAAAAATTATTATAAATTATAATAATTGCTTGATAATTATTAAAAGCTTCTCAAAAATATTATAATTGATAATTGACTTATCTAAATTAATATTGAAGCTTAGAGACCAAGTTTAATGGACAATCAATGTGTTAATTGTTTGACAGGTGACCGTAACACCGAGAATGGACCAAGTCCAACTAGATCGATATAGTTAGATTTGTTATGTGTTTATATAGGTTATAAACACCGATGTGGCTATGTGGTAATGTGCCTAGGAGAAGTTTGACCGTGAAATACAAAGTTGTTATGTGTTATAAATGATTGTGCTAATTGTTAAGACCGATATTATTGGTTATAGGTCTTTCAAAGCAGTATAAGTATTTTGTAGTCAGTAATCACGGAAGAGGCAAGTTTCCTAACTCAACCTCGAAAGTTAAATTTATTCAATTATTATAGTGGTTAATTATTGCTAATTACACCACATCCGTGGAATTTATTGTTGATTATTATTAATTAGTGCATGCTTAATAATTCAAATTGAATTATTGATTCGTAAATATATATTTGTAGAATAACCGTTGTTGAATATTCATATCTCAGAGAAGTTAGAATTGACAATACGTATAATTTCTGCTTATTGTCAAATTATATCGAGAAATGTCTTAGCTAATTATTTCGCTAGATTTAATATTAGTTAGAACTTGATAAGTTCGAGAAGAGAATTCAATTATTATCGATAGATCGATGCCAATTATTTTGGCTTAAGATCGAGAAGTAAATAGAATTTGAAATCACAAGATTTCGTTGTTAAATCAAAATCTTGATTCTCGAGATCGAGAAGAACAACCTTTTATAAAAAGGGAATATCATTAAATCAGATATTCGATCATCATCACAAGGCGCGACTTAAATATTATGCATAATATAGGTATAATAAGTCGATCACTTGTTATACTTGCAGAGAGGGTATGATTTAATCTTTACTGTTATCTCGATACACTGGGTATATCAAAGTATAACTTTGATAGTTACTCGAGAAGAGAAGTTCAAGATCCAATGGATCGCTTCAAGATAAATCGGAAAACATTCCACTTTGATATTTCGTAGAATTGATTCTTGATTATTCATTAGAATATCGAGAAACTTTGAAAGCGTTGTACTCTTTCATCATTGAATTATTATGTTGATAGAAAACTAGAAGACTTGTTATTGAATAACAATTTGTTCAGCCTATTTCAAAGTTCCCCTAACTTTGGTTTCATTCTATCAAAATAGATAGTCCGGTGATTTGAATACTTATACATTTATTGTATGTATTAACTCATGGGCAAATTTGTTGCTCACCCTTGCTAAATAAAACATTTCAAATTTAGGGACTAAGTTGCAGGAGGTGTCGGAAGAAGCGTAACAAAGGCAAAGGCGTAGTTATAAATTAGTTATGATTAAACATATTTAATATGTTGTATTTGTAAACCCTTTTTGTATATCTAAAGGGTATGTTTGTAAAGTTAAGGTTAGAGAACCCGGTAATGTATTATTATTAAACTCGATAAAAACTTATGTAAGTTACTATCTATATATTATGGGTAGTTAAATGTTATTTATATTTGGATCGTGAACACCAAACTCTGGGGTCGTAACCCGAATTTGGGGGCACACAGTTGGTATCAGAGTCAGAGTGATCAAGGTATCAGAATGAGTAGAAATGTAAGTTATAAACCTTAAGTGGGGTGGGAAAACCCCAGGATTATAAACCAAAAGCTTAGATAGAGAATACTCAAATAGAGTACTAAGTGAGAGATTGCCAAAGTGCAACGATAAGGAGAAAAGTGGACACATAGTGTGAGAAGTTCAGACCGGTGAAGTACTAATCAAGTTGTTTAAACTGATTGTAGGATGTCCGAAAAGACTTAAATGGGTACGGAGATGCTAGCGGGTTGTTGCACCAAAGCAAGAGTCGAGGTGCCAAACACATAAAGTGAGTCTGGATTGAAGAAGTGGGGAAGATGAACCAATGATCAATCTTGGGAGTGATCATGACGATTATCCCGAGATGTATCTAAGTGGTGATGAGGAGGCGAGTCTCAAGAAGCTTAAGGTGGAACTAAAGAATAAGATCAAGGTTGGTGAACAAGATCAACTATCTGTGGAAGTCCAGAACTCCAAGCAAGGTATTTCTTTTTGGAGGAGCATGGAAGACGAGATGCATTACGTGAAATGACAAGTAAGAACTGAATGAGCTCTCAAGGCAAAGTTGAAAGGATGAAGATCAAGGTGGAGGATCGTCTCAAGGAACCAAAGAAGAAAGACAAGAAGAAAAGGAAGAGGAACAAAGACAAATGACAACTCGAAATTCAAAACCCAAGAAGAAGCAAGCTTGTATCAAGTGTGGAAAGACTCACGTGGAGAATGCATGATGTGGAAGAATGTATGCTTCAATCGCAAAGTGAAGGACATATTCTCTCGCATTGTCCTAAGCCAAATATGAGGAAATGTGTTTTTTCTGTGGGCAAACGGGGCACTGATTCAATAAGTGTCCTAGCAAGAAGAAGACCGGAGAAGGCAAAGGGTCGATAGATAATTAAGATATAAGTGTAGTATCTTTTGGTAGAAGCTTTTGATATTAAGCGTTGTAATATCGAGAACAATGTGTAAACATATGTAAATATATGTTTTATGAATAAAATCTTTATTTTCTATATGAATATAAGATTAAGATAAATTTGTGAGTTCTTAAAACTCATACTTATGATAAATTAATGACTCATAATTATATGAAATGTTTTGAACCCTCAAATAATGGACGCCAAAGGTTCGACTAGGATAAGTTCATACACTAATATAATTGTGGCAAGTTAATGAACTCATAAGTGTGGTAAGTTTGATGAACCGGAAATGGTAATTTGAAAATGGAGAATGTCAACTTTTGTGTAAAGTTGAGAATTGCAACTTTTGTAAAGTTGTGAACGTTAATCCTAAAATATTTTAACAGATAGTAAAATGTGTTAGGTACTATAAGTACTATGTGCTATTTGAATAAATATGCTAATACTTGAAAATTATGTGTTGAATTTTATTGTGTTAAGAATTTGTAAAGAGAAAGAATATTAATATAAGATTTTCATTTAAATCGATCATGCCACCTGATTTACGTAATCCAACCAAAGAGAAGAGCAATCAGAATAATGAAGGAGGTCAAGTCAATTCGATGCAAAATTTTGCAAATATGATAGCCCAAGCTATGGAAAATGTAACTCGCGCAAGGGAAGAGTAAGGAATCACCAAACCGATGATGGCTAATTTTAAGGATTTTAAAGCTAGTGGGACCGCCGTAATTCAAGGGGACTACGGATCCGAATGAAGCCCAAACTTGGGTGAAGGAAATGGAGAAAGCGCTCATCATCATGCGTGTGGCGTAAGAGCAAAAAGACAGCGCTTGTAAACATATCTAATGAAGGAGAAGCCAATTATTGGTGGGAGATTTAATCAAGCGAGAGTCGGGTACATGCAGTAGTAGCATGGACAAGATTTAAGGAGTTGTTCTTTGAGAATTACTTTCACCGAGTATGCAAGTTCTGATGGAAGTTAAGTTCTTGGAACTTAAGCAGAGAATTTGTGTCTGCTTTGTAGTATGCCGCTAAATTCAACGAATTGGCACGATTTGCACCTCATCGTGGATATGGTTTAGAAAGGCAAGAAGATTCGAGAACGATCGAAACCGTGAATATTCAACAAAGTAGCAGATTGCAGATCAACACGCTTATGGGCTCTCACCGAGAAAGCGTTAATTGTCAAGGAGGAAGCGAGGTCAGATCTCGCTTTTATCAGAGAAGAAGAAGAAGACCAATGAGGGTGGAAGCAGCGGTGGTAGTAAGAATCCAAACAAGAGGAAGTGGAGCGAGAATACCCAATCGGGTAGTAAAAATGAAGGAATAGGAAAGAGAGCAGAGCCTTGTGCGAATTGTGGAAAGAACCACACCGGTGTTTTGTCTCAAGAGGAAGGGGTTTGTTATAATAATGACAAGAGGGCCACATGTCACCCAATTGTCCCAACCCAAAGAAGATACAAGGTTGTTTTTTGCGTGGATCAATCGACCATCGTAAGGAATCGTCCAAGAGAAATGCCGAGAAGGAAAGCGCCAATAAGGGACCCTTAGAGGGAACCTTGGCAATCCGAGGACCCGCAAGACAACCAGAAGATCAACCGCCTGACATTTAATATGATGGGCGCTGAAGCAAAGGGCTACTCTTGAGGTAGCAAAGCAAAAATGATTTTGCTTAATATTTAATTACGCGAGTAATATTAGTTTAATATATTGAGAATTGTTTTCTTTTATAGATTCAAGTCTCGTGTTAGAAATTAAGACACAATTTAATATGTGTTGATAAAATGAATTGATGATACAACTTTAAAAGATTGTAGAGAATAAGAAAGCGGTGATTCCGAGGACTAATCCTTTTAAGGAGGGGTGAATGTGATAACCCGGATTTTTAATAATCAAAATTTTACTTAATAATTTTTTTTTTTTTATATCGATATCGATCGTTAATGTGTACTAAGAATTTGTGAGACAAGTCTCTAGAATTAGTCAATATATGTTTTGACCGAGAAAATAGAGTAGAAGTTGTGCTTAATAACTTTAGAAAACCCTAACCCTAATTTTCTTGACAGATTTAGAGAGAAATACAATTAAAATAATTGTATTGTTGATTATGTGTGTTGGATCAGATAGAAATGTTGATCAATAATTGATCGGATAAGGTTTAATATTATTAAAACCCTAATGTGTGTAGAAAACCCTAATGTGGTGTAGAAACCCCAATGTGTGTAGAAAACCCTAATTTTAAATATCTAGAGATGTAAACCTTAAATTAGAACCCTAATCCTAATTGGTAGACTTAATGGATTCATTAAACATAAATATGAGATTAGAAACCCTAATCTCAATTGTAGTAGAAAAACCCTAATGTGTTGTAGAAAACCCTAATTTCAAAAAATCTGGGATTTGTAAATCTTAAATTAGGAAACCCTAATTCTAATGGTAGACCTAATTGATTAATTAAACATAAATATGATTAGAAATCACTAATTATATTTTTGTAATTTAAATTTCTATTTTAGAAACCCTAATTTTATTTTAGAAAATTATTTTTCTAATTAAACCCTAAATTTGAAAATTATGGGAGCTAGAAATTTTAAAACCTAAAGGGTTCAATTTCTAAACCCTAATCCAAGTTCCAAACCCTAAGGATTTGTATAAATTCCATGTTTGCCATTAGAATAAATTTAATAATGTCAAAATGCCCTTTATGGATATTTTATTAGATTACTTGTATATTTTGCCAAATCATGAGTTGGTGAACAACTTTGTTGACCTTGTGAGCACAAATCATCTCGCCTCAAATTAAAAATGCCAAACCATACATGTATCTAAGTGATTATATATGGATTCAAGAGAGAGAAAATCACAAAATTTGGTCATTTGTCCAACCTAGCTCTCACCAACTCTTATATCTCTTTCAACCTCCAAAATTTCTAAGTATTCATTCCCTAACTCAAATTTCTAGATCAATCATAAATGTGATTGGAGAGCCAAGAATCAAAATCAAAGTTCAAAAGAGGTATAAACCCTAATTTTGAAATCCTTCAATTCCTTGTTAAATGTTGTAATTGATTGTTCAAAGATGTGTAATAAGGTGTCAATTGATGTTCGGGTTGTTAAATCCATGACCCATAACATCAAAGTTCATTTAATTTAGAGTTTTTCAAAACTGGAAATTTAAAACCGTGTTTTTCACCAAATGTCGATCTTATTATCCGTGTGTGTTAAGTGTTTTGATGTTTAAAACTTGTAACATGTAGCCTGATGTGTGTTCTTTCTTGTTGCAAAAAGAATCGCACCTGCATCTATTATAGATCAAAGTTATGTATTTGGCCAAACCTCACTGACAAAAAATCACAAGAACACGTAACCCGTAAATTTTGAGCCTAACTTCCGTGTTCAAGTTTGACCGGATATATCTAGCCCTGCTTTTGATGTTTTAGTGTTATTATGCTTTATAGTTGTAGTACTACTACATATTGTCTACAAACCGGAGTTGATAGATCACGTAAATCATGGCCGTAACATAGATTAATTTAAGTTCGAAAGTGACCACTGAACTGCTTTTGGCCCGTAAAACCGTCTCGACAAAGAACTTTGGAGGCTTTGATCTTCTTGTTGTGATGTTGTTTAACCAAAGTGTTGGTTGAATGTTGTAGTGTGACATATTGTCTACATGCTCAAAGTTTTAGATAAAGATAGTAACACGCCGATCGAGAGATAAAGTCGGGTCAAACTGTATACCTCTCGCAATTTGCCGAAAATTCGGTTTGGTTTCAAGAACACCTATAATGGATGTAAAGTGTCACTATAGGCTATTAATGATTTGATTATTTATTTTATTTTCCTAATATTCAAAATTAATAAAATTAGAAATAAATTCTAAAATTACTAAAATGGTTTTAAAAATTATTTTAAATTATGAAAAATAATTTCTAATTAATTGAATATTTTTCTTTAATATTTATAATTATTTAAATATTAAAGGTATTTAATTTATTTAATTATTGTATTAAATAAATTAGAGAAAAATGATTTAATATTATGAAAAATCATTTTAAATAAGAAAATGTATTTAAAAATATTTTGAGTTATAAAATGTAACTTTTAATATTTTTGGAGAATTTTCATTAATAATTTAATATTAATGATATTAGATTTATTTGATTATTAAATTAAATAAATAAGATAAAATGATTTAAATGATTTAAAAATCATTTTAATTGAGAATAAAGTGTTAGAAAATATTTTAAATTATAAAATATAATTTTCAATATTTTTGGAGAATTTTCATTAATAAATTAATATTAATGATATTTGATTTATTTAATTATGATATTAAATAAATGAATTAAAAATGATTTTATTGATTTAAAAATCATTTAACAATGAGAAAAATAGTTTAAAAATATTTTAAGTTATAATTAATGACTTTTAATATTTAGATGATAATTTCATTAATATTTATATATTAATGGTGTAGGATTTAAAAATGATTTTAATTACTTTAAAAATCATTTAAGTGGAATATTGTTGATTTAAAATATTTTAAGTTATTGATAATAACTTTAATATTTTGACAAGTATGTTATTAATATTTTAATATTATTAAATATTAATAATGATAAGATTATTTGATAATTAAATCATTTAAAATGATTCGATGTTTAAAAAATTATTATAAATTATAATAATTGCTTGATAATTATTAAAAGCTTCCAAAAATATTATAATTGATAATTGACTTATCTAAATTAATATGAAGCTTAGAGACCAAGTTTAATGGACAATCAATGTGTTAATCATTTGACAGGTGACCGTAACACCGAGAATGGACCAAGTCCAACCAGATCGATATAGTTAGATTGTTATGTGTTTATATAGGTTATAAACACCGATGATGTGGCTATGTGGTAATGTGCCTAGGAGAAGTTTGACCGTGAAATACAAAGTGTTATGTGTTATAAATGATTGTGCTAATTGTAAGACCGATATTATTGGTTATAGGTCTTTCAAAGCAGTATAAGTATTTTGTGTAAATGTAATCACGGAAGAGGCAAGTTTCCTAACTCAACCTCGAAAGTTAAATTCATTCAATTATTATAGTGGTTAATTATTGCTAATTACACCACATCCGTGGAATTTATTGTTGATTATTCGCAGTTAGTGTAATGCTTAATAATTCAAATTGAATTATTGATTCGTAAATATATATTTGTAGAATAACCGCTGTTGAATATTCATATCTCAGAGAAGTTAGAATCGACAATATGATAATTTCTGCTTATTGTCAAATTATATCGAGAAATGTCTTAGCTAATTATTTCGCTAGATTTAATATTAGTTAGAACTTGATAAGTTCGAGAAGAGAATTCAATTATTATCGATAGATCGATGCCAATTATTTTTGGCTTAAGATCGAGAAGTAAATAGAATTTGAAATCACAAGATTTCGTTGTTAAATCACAATCTTGATTTCGAGATCGAGAAGAACAACCTTTATAAAAAGGAATATCATTAAATCAGATATTCGATCATCATGCGCGACTTAAATATTATGCGATAATATAGGTATAATAAGTCGATCACTTGTTATATACTTGCAGAGGGGTATGATTTAATCTTTACGTTATCTCGACACACTGGGTATATCAAAGTATAACTTTGATAGTTACTCGAGAAGAGAAGTTCAAGATCCAATGGATCGCCAAGATAAATCGAAAACATTCCACTTTGATATTTCAGAGAATTGATTCTTGATTATTCATTAGAATATCGAGAAACTTTGAAAGCGTTGTACTCTTTCATCATTGAATTATTAGGCAAAGATAGAATACTTAGAAGACTTGTTATTGAATAACGATTTGTTCACTATTTCAAAGTTCCCTAACTTTGGTTTCATTCTATCAAAATAGATAGTCCGGTGATTTGAATACTTATACATTTATTGTATGTATTAACTCATGGGCAAATTTGTTGCTCACCCTTGCTAAATAAAACATTTTTTAGGGACTAGGTAAGCAGGTGGTGTGATTAACATAAGAATAAAGGCTAAAAAGGCGTTAAGTTATAAATTAGTTATGATAAACATATTTAATATGTTGTATTTGTAAACCCTTTTGTATATCTAAAGGGTATGTTTGTAATGTTAAGGTTAGAGAACCCGGTAATGTATTATTAAACTCGATAAAAACTTATGTAAGTTACTATCTATATATTATGGGTAGTTAAATGTTATTTATATTTGGATCGTGAACACCAAACTCCTGGAGTCGTCAATATTGATCGTCCGCTTAAAAGTAAATCAATTTGGACCGTTCATGAATTAGTTATTATTCAGTCCATTCTCCTATAAATAAGCTCATTCCTTCATTATTTCTTACTTAATTCTTCGAAACTCTAGAGAGAAACTATAGAGAGAAAGAAGAAAAGTATTCTGCTACTTCACTACTCCTATATCCAGTTCATTCTAAGGTAAGGGATATTATTTGTTGTACTTGTAAGGGGTATTATTTCTTTTGTATTTATGAAGAGAACTTCTGTTATTCCATTCTTTATTATTCTGTTGGAATAACTTGTATACGCGGACTATCCAATACTTGGTGAAATTCTTCTGTTATTCCATTCTTTATTATTATGTTGGAATAACCTGTCTTGCGAAGTACTACATACATGGTGAAATTCTTCTATTATTCCATTCTTTATCATTCTGTTGGAACTTCCTGTCTGTGCTTTACACATGACCTGGTTTCATTATTTATCATTCTTTTGGAACATCCGGTCTCTTCTTTACGCATGACCTGGTTCCATTATTTATCATTCTGTTGAAACATCCGTCATGCAGGCTTTCATGCATGATTCGGTTCCATTATTTATTATTCGTTGGAATAACTCAGTATATGCAATGATCGCATACATGGTGAAATTCTTCTGTTATTCCATTCTTTATTATTCTGTTGGAATATCCTGTCGGTGCATTTACACATGACCTGGTTCTGTTATTTATTATCATGTCTGTGTGTTTACGCATGACATGGTTCCATTATTTATTATTCTGTTAGAATATCCTGTCTGTGCATTTACGCATGACCTGGTTTCATTATTTTTTATTACATTGGAATAACTTTGTTTGTCTTGATCTATCGAATGCCCGGTGATTTCTTTTGTTATTCCATTCTTTATTATACTCAGTTGGTTAAAGTTTTGACTTATATACTCCACGAAATTAGTGGAATATCCTTGATATTTGCGCTTCATCCAGTATCTTTTCATGGGAATATTCTTCCGAGCATTCTTGAATTTTACTCTACAAAGAAGTATCATGTTGACAATTTGGATGTTATTAGTTCCTGGAGAAATTAATTCTTGTACTTGTTTTATTGAATCATTATGTCATTGTCATCATCCTCATGTTTATATTATGTTGAAAGTCATCTGTAGCCTGTAGTGCATAGATGTACTTGGTATGATTATGATCAGGGATTATTCGGTATAATCATGACCGTAATGTTACAAATGATATGGAAAAAGTCCTCATTGGCCCGTAGTGCATTGACGGACAGTTTTTGGTATGATTATGGCTATGGATTCTCTTCGGCCAAGGGTGCAAAGATGAATTGTTTTATGGCATGATCAGGACCATTGATGAAAACATGATTATCTTTAGCCCGTAGTGCATAGATAATTCGTGGTCGTGATACTAAAGAATATCCTTGGCGTGTAATGCAGGGATGATTTGATGATGTGGATTATTTATAAAGCTGAGTTTCAACGATAAATGTGATGAAAACCCTTTTAAATCATAGAAGAAAGTAGATTTTATTCTCTACTTGACTCTTCTAATGGATTGTTTGTTCCGCTGCCGTTAAACTTGATGTTTGTTATATTGTATCGTTTTTAACGGTTGAAAGGCTAACGATGATTTATTCTCGCATTATCTTAGTCATAATATTTCTTCTTGGGCTAGTTGAGCTCACCCTTTTTGCTTTCATTGTTCTCTTCAGAAATGAGAACATAGCGAGGACTAATCTCCAGTAACGGAGTGACGGTATATATATATATATATATATATATATATATATATATATATATATATATATATGCTTAAATAGATTTTACTACCCTAAACTATTACCCTTTTTCCTCTTCGATGATTCACCTTTTAATTTTGCCAATAAATGAGTAAACTATTAATTTTTTCAACTTCTGTCCAATTTCTCTTAACAATTCAGAAATTGCTAACGTGGCCTCCTGAGTGGGGCCATATCCAGCTGATGTGTATTTAAAAAATAATTTGTTCACCATTCTACTAATTTATATTGTTTAAGCAGGGGTAAAATTGGAAAAACAACTTTTATTTCACATTAAAACAAAGCAAACAAATTTTCAAACACATCTATCGATCCCCAAATCCATCTCCCACTACACAAAAATCTAAAAACTTCGATCGATGAACCCTAGTATCAGAAAATCAAAATTTCCCAATTTCTGAGTTCAACATATTATTACTACTAGAATTATTAACATGAGAAGCATGAGCAACGAGATTAATAGCATTTGAGAAAAAAAATCAAGGTTCAAATTTGCTCTATCATCAGCCTTATATTTAACAGGCCTCCGGGAGTAGGGTCTTGAAGATGATGATTAAACTTATCTTCCTCAAGGGTCTTTTCCAAAGAGTCTCTTAGATGAACATTTACATTAACAGAAGCATTAACAATAGCCGAAGACTTAATACCATCCGATCAAAGATGTTATTTTCCCAAACCCAAAGAATTTTAAAACATCAGTCCATCCAAATTAGAATTAAGGGGGGGGGGGAGATGGGGAAGAAACCTTGACACAATCAGAGGAACATTTAAGAGCACTAATGGCTATAAAAGAAAAAACTTATCTTTGAGGACTTTTATCAAACAGATCGAGTGCATTCACTTTTCTAGCAACAAAGCCAAAATTGACATAGTCATTAACATCCTTAACAAAAAGTCCATGAGCAAAATTAAAGTCTAGAAGAACTTGATTTTTTTTTGCTCAGCAACCACATCAATTTTGTCTTGCTGAGAAAGCTGATTAGTAGTTTTAAAAAAATCTCGGATTTAGGAATCAACCAAAGGACTTCGAACATCCAAACTTGGTATGCCTTCAACATCAGAATCATCCAAGTTGATCATAACATTAGCAACCATGGCAATTGATTCGACCATATCAATGATCAGAGAAAGAGATGAGGGAGTTGAGCTTGAAGACCCCAAATCAGATAAAGAAGCCCTAGCATGGCTAATAACGAAGATTTCCTCCAAGAGAAGGGATGGGTCAGCCATAAAAATAGAAAAAGCATGATTTAGCTGAATGGCGAAGAGACAAACAAGAATTAGAGAAGGAAATCAGTGAGAACGAGATGAATCAGCTAGGGAAAAGAGAGGAGAAAAGGCAGAGCAAAAAAGCTAGAGGGAGAACATCAGATTGATTATTTTGATTATTGCTTTGCCAACTTTACCCCTCCTAAAACAAATTAAATTAATAAAATGGTGAATAAATTATTTTTTTAATTCACATCAGCTGGACATGGCCCTACTTAGAGGGCCACGTCAGCAATTTCTGACATGTCAAGAGAAATTAGGCATAAATGAAAAAATTAATAGTTTACTCATCTAATTGACAAAATTGAAAGGTGAATCATCGAAGTGGAAAAAGAGAATAGTTTAATGTAGTAAAATATATTTAAGCCATACAATTATAAAAGCAATGAAAAGCCACAGATCAGCGATCCGAACATACCCACACAACGCGACTCTCAACGTTAGTAGATAGAAGTATATAAACGTAATAAAATGCTTAAAAACCTGAAAAATATTACAGTGGGCTGCCAAGAAGATTTCAGATAGCTTTTGATGACTAAAAACTCAGTTTCCACCGGTTAAACTGTAGTATGTAACAAAACACGAGCTTACAAGTGTTTAAAAAGAAGGATCACTCAGTCTAGAGCACTCTAGCAGTGTTTGCAGGCTGAAATGGACATATTTTTCTCTCTTTTTCTCTTTCTTTTTTCAAATGAGCGGCCAGGAGCTCATATATAAAGACCCGATGGCCGCAGGTCTACCCGCAGTAGAAGCGGGTCTACCTACGGCTTCCCGGGCTGTCCCGGGGCATGCGGGTCCCATCGTCTCAAAGTACGTGCACTTTGGCTATGCGTTGTCCGCTCGAACCTTTATAACTTTTAATCCATGTATCCGATAAAGGAGTCCTTTATGTTTTTGGAATGATGTTTTTGAGAGCTACACAATGACATGAGATTAGAGGTTGTACAAAGTCGAGAAGATGGATCCATGACCAGATATACAAGTCTTCAAATTCTATCAGTTGTACAATCTTGTGTAGTAGTCACTCGGGATTTCAGCTCTGGTTCTTGTGGGACACCTTTGTACGCTGTGTGGATTAAATTGTATTGAGATGACGTGAATGTAGCATTGAGGTGGAAAATGATGATTTTACCCCCTCCGGGGTTATTTTCGGCTTCTGTGTAGATGTAGTAGTCGTTGCTCAGGGTTATCTCTGAGATTGGACTGTTGTGGATGCTGAATGTCCTCAAGGTTATCTCTGAGGTGTGCTTGACCTCCCGAGGTTATCTCTGGGGTTAGAACTGAGTGTCCCGGGGTTATCTCTGGGGTTGAAACTGACTTTTTGAGGTTATCTTTGGAACTGTAACTGCATCCCTCGGGATTATCTTTGAGGTTGGGGACTGAACCTCCTGGGGTTATCTCCAAGATTGAAATTGAGTATCTTGGGGTTATCTCCAAGATTAAAAACTGGATCTCCCGGGGTTGTCTACGGGATTAAAACTGAGTTGACTTCCAGGGTTATCTCTGGAAGAAGATTTTGCCCTCCTACAGGATTAACAACAGGAACACAAAATTTTGAGTGTCTACAGATGCCCCTCTTTATCATATTCATGTAATATAATGGCATGGATAGGATAAAGATTGCTAAACACTTGAAATATGACAAGATAATCATGATGCAAATGGAATGCAGCATGATGCGAGTGTATGCTCAATGTTGTTTGTTGAAATGGCTTCCAACAGAAGATGACAATTGTTTGCTCTCGCCGCTTTTGTTGGGGGATAGAGTTGTTAATTATGACATTGTTGCACTTCTTGGATGTCTACTTGAATGGTAGTTTCTAAAGCTCTTATCACATGGATCTCTAGATATCACGTTGGGGTTATCGCCAACGGTTGTGAACCATCCATCAGTGCTATATGAGCCTGATTTTCTGACAATTTGCAAAGATGTCCTCAAAATCATAGGAGCGGAGGTTTCTCCATGATTAAGACCGCAAGATGTTGACATTGGGGTTATCACCAAAGTCCTTAATCTTTTGTACAGACTTTTCACTGTAGATGCTCTTCTCATGTGTGAGAGACTCTTAGGGAATTGTGCTTTAATTCTGAGGAACTATATAATAGATTCCATTATCGGTCCTCCTCGATGAGGATGGTTTGGCATCGTCAGGTCTCTATCTGACGTTTCGTTAGAGTTACTGCCAACGGTTTGTATTGTTAGGGCTACCTGACCTTCGTTGAGATGTCTTTCAATGACTAACATCATTGGATCACCTCCAATGCTTCGTTGGAGTTACTGCCAATAGCTGGTGATGTCAAGGCTGCCTGACCCTTGTTGAAATATCCTTCAACGGCTAAGATCATCGGACCACCTCCGATGCTTCGTGGGATTTACTGCCAAAGGCTGGCGATGTCAGGGCTGTTTGACCCTCATTGAAATGTCCTTCAACGACTCAGATCATCGGACCACCTCCGATGCTTCGCTGGATATAGTGCCAATGGTTGGTGAGGTCAAGGCTGCTTGACCCTCTTTGAAATAGCTTTCAACGGCTAAGGATGTATAAAATCTCCGCTGGGGATATATTTTTGACTAGATGTATGCTTTTGATTGCAATTACAACCAGGTTGATGACATCAGACCTTCGCGAGGTGTTGTCAAGGGTAGCTTTTCACAGTTGTGATCATTGGTTTTATGAACCCTATGTATGGGAGAATGCCATTGATTGATATGTAGACCCGAAGTTTGGTCTCTGAAAATCAGGATTTCAGGCTTTTTCGCTTAATTGTGTAGCATCTTTTTTCCTAATTTGACTTTTCAGCTTGTGGGACCTCCTTTGCAACTGAAATTTGATGGAGCCAGAAGGGGGTGGGGACCACCCAAGGTAGCCGCAGGTAGACCCGCGGCTGCCACAAGTACATCCGCGGCCATCCGTGGGTTTATATCTCCCTTCTTTCCCTTTCATAAGTAATTTTTAACTTGAAGCCACATAGAGAATCCAAGATTTCTTCTTTTGATCTACTTAGTTCAGACTGCTTTATGAAAAATCTGTCACCGTACAAGTGTTCTGCACTATCCTGGTAACGTTTACATGTTTTCTTTTCCAGTTTTGACTGTTGGAAAGTGAGATATCACATGAAATGCTTCAAACACGTAGTAGTGAATATGCATGCTCATATGACTTGATAAAAATTATTCAACACAGTAAATGTTAGTATTTTACTATGCTGAATGTATTGATGTGAAAAAATTGACTTTTGAAACAGTTAATTTGGCATCTTTTTCTGCTATTTTTCTATCCTGTTTGAGGACAAATGAGCAAAGGTTTTAAAGCAAAGTAATCTTGGTAATTAGGCTACCTTTATGGATTATGACTTTGATTGTTTCATGCATATAGGATGTTTATGACTGTGAGTTGGTGTGCTACTGAATGGCCACCTAGTCATGCCTACGCGCATGTGTATAGTCCTTTTTACAAAGGAGACTTTGGCAAAAAAAATTTACAAGTCTAGGCATTGAATGAACATGCATTTTTAACTCTACTATAAACGTGTGTTAAAGCAATGCATGCGTGCATATATACATAAAATGTATTTAATGAGCTCTAAGTTAAAATTTACCACACCCTTTTTGAGGTGATTTGGAGACTTTTGTCCAAATATATGGATCTAGACTAGCTAAGTAGCTCCCGTAAGACCTCTGCAGGTGTGAGGAGGAGAGCTTGTGATATTCCTCGGCCTTCCCCAACCCGACAGCCTCGTCGGTTGACGGAGTCAGTGATTCGTCCTATCCGGGTTTACAGACCGGATGCTAAGGATGAAGAAGAAGATATAGCAATTGTGGATCTTACTCCTACTTCTTCTATTCCCTGTAGGGAGCTTCCAGTTATAAATGTGACAATTTTAGAGTTTTTAGAGGATTTGAGTCGCCACCCTTCGATCTATTTGCATGCGAACGAGGTAAAAGTTGTGTTGATCTTCCTTTTCCCATTTGTGAGGGGCAAGGGTTCTGATGTTGATTTGCATTATGATGCAGGTTCCCGACTTTACGCAGCCTTGAGGGAACTGGTTCAGCATACATTCTCTATATGATAATCTTCATTTAGAGTACCGAGAGATTGTGCATGCTTGGGGTTTTGAAGCTTTCTTTTCCATCCTTCCCCGTCGTTGTCCATAGGGTTACCTCAGGGCTTTGTCTAAATATTGGTTTCACCAGACTTAGTCTCTCTATTTACTGGATTATGAGGTGATGATGATACCCATGGATTGGCGGTTCATCACTGGGATGGAGTTTTCTGAGGCGCTAGTGCCTTGTATGGCTAACATTTCCCCGATTGCCGTCAGATCCTTGTTAGGAGTCCTGGCTATGGCGCTTAAGGGTAGGACAGTCCATACTGGTCCTTTGTATGTAGATGTTGTGAGTGGGGCTTTGACTTAGCCATCGCCCGATGATCGGAGGGTTAGGGATCGCATCCTTCGGTGATTATTCCTGATCATCCTCAGGAGTTGTTTCCTGGCTGATAACTCTTCCACGGTGTCATTTGCTTTAGTTAGCGCCACATGGGAGGTGGACCGTATTGGAAATTTTGATTGGGGTTCCTACACCTTTGCCTACTTCCTCAAGGGAATGCGCCTACACTTAGAGCGCATGATGAAGGCTTGGTTAGGGTTCTACCCATTCCTGCTAGTGAGTATTTTCTCTTTTGATTTCCCTTGTTCTAGTTAAGAGTTTGACTCAACGCAGATATTTGATCTTGTATTAGTAGTTTTGGGTCTACGAGAGGCTCCCATGTCTTTGTCACGTTATCCTGCTAGGTTTAGACACCTATCCACGGGGACGACGATGACATCACTCCACTTTGATGTGGGTTCCTATAGCTGAAGGTTTCGCCCATTTACACTTAAAATTGGATTTATTGACAACTGATGTCATTACATGGGTTCCTTACTCTAAGGACCACTTGATAGTTGGCTTCAAGGGTGGTTTCCCGATTGGTATCGAGTATGTGATGTCCACTCGTTGAATTCCTCTCTTTATAGATGGAGGTTGTGAGCTCTATTTAGGAGAGCGTGCTATTAGGAGCACTATAGGAGAGATTCGCATTCCAATCTGTCCTCTTGTCAGGTGTTGTTGGCCTTTGTTGTAACCGATCATTGATGTCCCATTGGTGGATGTTGATGGCTTTACTTTGTCAAAGGGACCTTTCACTCAGGAGGCTTTTTATCGCTGGTGGTTCCCTTACATTATTGGAGCCCAGACCCGTGCCACACAGTTTATGGGGGATATGGTTCCTGGCTCCATCAGGATGGTGGATTGGATTGCCCGCGACTGAGAGCCTACTCATCTAATGCAGATTGATAGTTTGATCCAGCTGTTAGACTAAGCACATTTCTTTATCTGGCATTTGGGCAGAGATCCTTCTAAGGTGGATACTTTTGATCCTTCCAGCTCTGGGGTTGGCCCTTCAGGTGGCCCATATTTAGATGGTTTTGCCAGTGCAAATCCTCCATTGTATCAACCTGATATCCCTACTGCCAGAGATTCAGTGACTCAGGAGGAGTTACATCAGATGGATAGGTTGGATGATGTGGTCATCAACACTATTGACTTCTTTTGATGTATTTCTCGCTATATCTTTTGATAGGCCTCTGTTAGATATTGGGCGGCTATACCCCATTCTCGTTATATCTTTTGATAGGCATCTGTTAGTTGTTGGGCAGTTGTGCCCCATTTCCCTATATTTTTCAGTTGTATACAGAGATTATGTACTTAGGAATGTATATATATTGTTTTCCATTCCCTACAATATATTGTCATCTATTGTTTATCATGTATGTATTATGTTATTCATGTATTCTGGATTGTCTCATGACACGACCCTACAGATGTCTTCATCCACAGTTAGCCGGATTGAGCATACCCCACCAGTATTGGTGGCCTCTTCTTTAAGATTATGGTATGACAGTTTGTCCTCCCTGGATCGGTGACAGTTGATCAGTTGATGCGTCACTCTATGACCCGCATGACATTCCAGGTTCCATCGGGCTTTGTAGAGGGCATGTTGGAGCATTGGGTACCAAATAGGAAGGAATTCTAGTTTGATATCCAGGAGTTGACTCCCATATTGGAGGAGTATGAGCGTCTTACAGACTTGCCTTTGGATAGGCCTTTCGCTCAGATGGCTGTCGGTGACATGAGCCGACAGTTTATGACCTTTACATGTTTGTGACGCAGAGTTGCCCTAAACGAGATTTCCTCGAGGCATATAGTGTCCATGAGTTTTCTGATTGACAGATTTGGGTCATTGGATAGTTATCTACGGTACTCCCAGGATTTCACCATTTCAGAGGATGATTGGTGTGTCACCCGAGTAGATATACTCTTAATGTGTGTAGTGGCTTAATTTGTACATGCCATTATACATGGACCACTTGGATATCGGTGTGATAATGGTAGTTCAGGCTCTCCGGGAGGGACATACCATATTACCGATGATTCTGGCAGAGACCTTAAGGTCGGCCACGTATTTCCATACCCATTGTATGGGGTTGTTTGTAGGCAGTTTGGTCTTATTGTACGTGTGGTTTGTGAAACACTAGAGACCGATTGGTACTTTTCGATGCCATGGGTATTGTTTTTCCCATAAGATAGCAATGTCATACTCCTTTCAGCTGGAGGAGTGTACAGACACAACTTCTTGGTCGGCTTTCTTGTCAGGGATCGAGGATCCGTTTGATATTTTGTCGTGTTCAGGGCTTAGCTCTCCTTACAGCTTTATCACCCATGCAGCTGGCATGGACTATCTTCCCCTAGCCAGTTTGAGGGGCGTGACCACATATCATCAACTGGCTGTTGTGGCATAGTTTGACAAGTTTTAGGATGTTCATCCCTTTGACGGGGCATTGGGCTAGCGTTAGTCATCTCGGCTTCTGTCAGTAGAGGATTTCTCCAGGATTTATACCTGTTGGACCCAATGTGAGAGGTCTAACTTTTTGACTAGCCATCCAGGTCATTCTACAGAGTATTCTGCATGGTTGTAGGCAAATATTGTATCGGCTAGGGTTATATCATCAGAGTCGGGCATTGATTCTGATAGTGGGGAGCCCATGGAGTACTTTGATTCTCCCATTGAGGATGAGCTATTTAATGGTTTGTCAGTTGCTCTGGTTAATTCCCCCAGTATTCCTGCTGTTGTGACTGTACATTTTGCAGAGTATTTAGAGTAGAGTTTACATCTGATGACGTTTGAGAGGGATCAGGTTAGGGCCTTGATGTTCTCTTTCTGATAGAGATGTCGCTCTGATTGAGAGAGATGATGCTCTAGCTCACAGGGATACCACTATTATTGAGCGAGATGAGGCTCGATCATCTAGGGATGTAGCTGTTGTTAAGAGGCATGATGCTCTAGCTACCCGAGATATTGCCACTATAGATAGTACTGCATTGAGATCTCATACTGTTTCTATTATTGCAGAGATTAGTGCATTCATTGATGAGCATGGTATCACCATGCAGATGGCCATAGATCTCTTGGCTCATGTGGATACCCTAATGTAGAAGCTCATAGATTTACCTACATCTTCTAAAAGAGATGTCATGTTAGATTTGAGGGCTCGTTTATCCACTGGTTTATAGATTAGCTTTGATTTTCTTGCATAGACTAGGTTAGCCATTTTTTTCATATACAAGACACATTGTATATATCAAACAATATTATATGGTAAGGAAATATGTTTTGATCTACTTCCCTTTTAGATATGCCTTGTTAATTGCTTGATAGTTGCATGTTTCTTCAGGGCTTGTGATCGTGATGTATTCTGAACGCCTCCTTGATGGATGGACATTGAGATGTCTCAAGATCTTTTAGAATGGATCGTTGATCCTTGTATTCCCCCACCATTTGGTGTTTTAGGACTTGTTTCTAAATGTGGTTATGGAGAGGATTGTGGATTTCCTCTCTGAGGTTGACCACCCCATAGATGGTCGTCGGTACTCCCTTGTATGGAGGAGACTAGGTAGTTCCATCTCTTATGGAATGGTGTTTCTCTTTAAGGATTCAACCACAGCTTAGATGGTAGTCGAATTTTCACCCATTTATATGGGGAGACCAGGTAGTTCCATCCCTGTGGTCTAAGCCGATGAGGTGTTGTTTAACCTCCCCAAATATGGTCGCCGATGTATTCTCTTGTATTGGGGAGATTAGGTATTTCCATCTCTTATTGTTTGGTTTGGACGTTTGAAGGATGATCCCAGTACTGTTGACAGGGTTTTGTTTTTTTGGTAGGGGTGAGACTGCACCGTGAATGGTTGTGACGCCCCCAAAATAGATATACATCACCTATTCTGAGTCGCCAAATACATGGTACATAATACAAATACAATCTTAAATATACAACATGAGCTGTGAGTTTTAATACAAATATGGTCATCTAGACAATATCCACACTCAATGCAGTCCTCATTACATTTATTATCACACTATTTTATAGAATAGTGAGGACTACTATGACACCATCTTGGACCATCATTCCGTTCCACGACTAGTCCCGGCTACGTTCTCATTTCCTGAAGAGAACAGTGAAAGAAAGGGTGAGCTCAACAAGCCCAGTAAGAATATATTATGACTAAGATAATGCAGAATAAATTATCATTAGTCTTCAACAATGTTAAACTGATAAAATACAATAGACATCAAGTTTAACTGCAGCGGAATAAGCAATCCATTAAAAGAGTTAAGTAGAGAATAAAATCTACTATCTTTTATGATTTAAAAAGGTTTTCATCACTTTTATCATTTGAGACTCGATTTTAATAAATAATCCACATCATCCTCGCATCACTATGGCCAAGGATATTCATTAGTATCACGACCACAAATTATCCATGCACTACGGGCCAAGGATATTTGTGTATTCATCAATGGTCATGATCATGCCAACAACTGTCCATCAATGCACTACGGGCCAATGAGGACTTTTACCACATCATTTGTAACATTACGATCATGATTACACCGAATAATCCCTGGTTATAATCATACCAAGTCCATCTATGCACTATAGGCTACAGATGACTTTCAACAAAATATAAGCATGAGGATGATGACAATGAAATAAGAATTCAATAAAACAAGTTCAAGAATTAATTTATCCAGGAACCAATAATGTCCAAATTGTCAACATGATACTGCTTTGTAGAGTAAAATTCAAGAATGCTTAGAAGAATATTTCCATGAAAAGATACTGGATGAAGCACAAATATCAAGGATATTCCACTAATTTCATGGAGTATAAAAGTCAAAACTTTAACCAACTGAGTATAATAAAGAATGGAATAACAAAAGAAATCACCAAGCATGCGATAGACCTCACAGATAGGTTATTCCAACAGAATAATAAATAACGAAACCAGGTTATGCGAAAATGCACAGACAGGATGTTCCAACAGAATAATAAATAACGGAACCAGGTCATGCGAAAATGCACAGACAGGATGTTCCAACAGAATAATAAATAATGGAACCAGGTCATGCGAAAACGCATAGACAAGATGTTCCAAGAGAATAATAAATAACAGAACCAGGTCATGCGAAACGCACAGACAGGATGTTCCAACATAATAATAAAGAATGGAAGAACAGAAGAATTTCACCAAGTATAGGGTAGCCCGCGTATACAAGTTATTCCAACAGAATAATAAAGAATGGAATAACAAAAGTTCTCTTCATGAATACAAAAGAACAATACCCTTTATGAGTACAACAAATAATATCCCTTACCTTAGAAGAAATTGGATATAGGAGTAGTGAAGTAGCAAAATACTTTTCTTTTTTCTCTCTATAGTTTCTCTCTCTAGAGTTTCAGTGAATTCGTAAAAAATAATGAAGGAATGAGCTTCTATTTATAGGAGAATGGACTGAATAGTAACTAATTCATGAACGGTCCAGATTGATTTACTTTTAAATGGACGGTCCATATTGATTTACTATACAGAACACTATACAGGCACTATGCAACACTATGCATAATAAAATATAATATATTCTAATTATTGTCTAATAAAACAAATAACTTTATAAAAGTATTCTGTTTTATATAAAAAGATTTCACTATGCAAAACATTATGCAAGTACTATGCAACACTATGCATAATAAAATATAATATATTCTAATTATTGTTTAATAAAACAAATAACTTTATAAAAGTACTACATTTTATATAAAAATATTTTACTATGCAAAACACTATGCATAATAGAATATAATATATTCTATTTATAGTCTAATAAAACGAATAACTTTATAAAAGTATTTTCTTTTATATAAAAAGCTTTTCTATTTTATTACATTAATAATACTAATAAAACAATATATATATATATATATATATATATATATATATAAACTTCATGACTTCATAAAAGACACCTTAATATATTTAACAACATTTATCATCATTATTATAATTCACAATATTAATCCACTGTGTCGTTTCGAGGAAGAGGGGCTTTCAATAAGGATTTTCCCTATTGATGCGCAATTAGGTGACCAAACCTCTCCTTAGCAGAACTTCTATACATCGTTAATATTGTAAATAATAATATTAATAACTTCGTCATCTCAATTATTGATTTAATAATATATAAAATATCGACAATAATTAAATCAAATAACGTGAGATACTATGCAACAATTACTCAAGCAATAATTGAACAAAATTGAGTGACCTCTCACGTAAGTATCAATAATTAATACCGTGTGCTACTATGCAACCACGCGTATTACTGTACTTTTACTACCGAGTAGATCAACAGTTTTAACGGTAAAACTTTCGCCGTTATTTTCATAAAAATATTTTTGTCGTTTTCTCAATCCGATAATAATTTCTTTACGGGGTCCACCAATGATTGTGTCGTTGTACGAATATTCCCCAACAAAAAGAATATTCCTCGACCAATCGAATATTATACAACAACTTGCATACTTTTCAAAATCTCAAATCCACACTATAATTTTAAAAAACAAAAATCGAGAAAATTAAATCTTTATTCGTAAAATTTGGGATTTTACAATCTCCCATCCTTATGAAATTTCTCCCTTGAAATTTACGTACGTACCTGGTATGCAGAACAAATGAGGACACTTCGTCATATTCTAACTCTTGAGGTATAACCTTTGAGCGTAAAATATATTTCAAGATTTTAACTTGTACATCTTCATATGTTAAATCTTCCTCTATCTCGTCTGGTTCTAAATTAATAATGTGGTTCGGGTCATCCACATATTTACGTAACATCGATACGTCCAAAACGTTATGAACACGCGACATACTTGGCGGTAAAACGAGTCTATAAGCCACAGTTCCTACTCGATCGAGGATTTCAAATGGGCCAATTAAATCGAGGGTTGAGATTTCCTCTCTTCATCGATTCTTGCTTCTAGAATAACGCCTTCTTGAACCTTCTTCTTCACATTCATCAGCTCTGAGTATGTAGCTTGAGCGGCTTTAACTTTATCGATTAAAGTTGATTCTAATCGTATATTTGTTATCCTCACGTGGGTCCCTAGAGTCTTTAACTCTATCTTCATCATTTGTAAGTTATACAAAATGGGTTTTTGTGTTAACAACATCGCACTCATAAATGCATACAATCTGCTACTCAAAGCAGCTACCATGTTCGCTTTTCCACAATAAAATGGAATGGTACGATCATAATCTTCAAGAGCTCGAGCCAACATCATTGGCACATTATACGTTCGTTTTGGTTGAAGAAATATTTGAGGGTTTTAGAAATGGGTTTTGTACTGGGGTCAATACAAAATTCAATTTCACGCTCTAGGGATAGGCTAATAAGTCTTCAAGAATACGTCAGGAAATTTATTAACAATAGAAATATCATTCACAACTGTGACTCTCATCCAAGACTTGGATAACACATCACATTATTCGATCAACTTGCCATCGTTATTCACAACGCCCCTACTGAGACGATGCGGCCCGGTGCATTCCACACAAGGAAGTCAACAATGAAAGGATCGGGGCTCTTTACTTATGGCTTGATATGACAATGATTGACTTTAGTGGTTTGGTTACTTGAATTCACATAACAGGTTGGTTAGGAATATGAAAGCTAACAACCTTACTAAAAGCATGATGAGTAGTTAATCAATTGATTCCTAAAATCACATCAAAGGCAAGTATTCAAAGAGAAAAGATCGACAGGTAATGTGAAAGTGTTGATTTGAATCAAACAAGATTTATAAATAGTGGAGGTAATGAAAGTTTCTCCCAACTGAGTTTCTACAGATAAATCAAAGTCTAACTTCTATAGAGTTAAATTCAAACATTGAACACAACTAGGTGAAATAAAAGAGTGAGTAGAACCGGTATCTAACACGGTATAGACTTCGAAAGAGTTTATGACTAACTTACCCGTGATAATTTTATCAAGGTTCCTCGTCACGAAAAAAAAAACGCTCTCTTAAACTACCGACTTTGGCTTGTCTAGGACATCCTTTGGCATCACTATCCCAGCTGGACTTGACTTCATCATACGATAAAATAAAGCTAGGTGACCTTCTCTTTCGTAATTAAAACACGCTTTGGATTGTTGCGTACAGTTTGGATGGATGTGTCCCTCCTGTCCGCATTTGAAACATATGACCGGTGGTCATTCTTCTTCTTTTGAAATGGGTGTTGGTGCTGCTATCTTTCCATCATTATTGAACCTTCTCTTCTTAAAATTTGCACTTCTATTATCTTGGCCATGATTACCACTGAAGTGGTTACCATTCATGGCATGATAATTTCCCCCATGATGTTTATCATTGTTCCGATGACCGTTGCCAACGGTACGATTATTATCGTATTGTTGGTCGTTGCCTTTTGGTTGTGCTGACTCATTATCGCGCTCCAATAACTGAGCCCTATTCACAACATCTGAGTATAAACAAAGTTTGTGAGAAATGAGGTATTGACGTATATTGGGTTTCAAACCTCTTAGAAACATTCGCATCATTCGCTCCTCATTATCGAACAAATGGGATGCAAACCGAGACAACTTGGCAAACTTAGCCTCGTACTACGACATGGTCATATTGTTTTGCTCCAGCTTGATGAACTCCACCTCCTTCATGTGATGAATACTTTCAGGAAAGTACTTGTCGTTGAATGACTCTTGGAACTTCTCCCAAGACATCTTGAGTCGAAAAAGGCCTGGGTAAATTTTATAGATTCCCACCAGTAATATGCCTCTTCACGCAACATAAAGGTGGCAATGGGATCCTTTTGCTCCTCTAAGCATCCTAAGAGATCAAATATCTTGGTGATCTACTTTAACCACGTCTCCGCCTTAAGTGGTTCTGGCTTTCCCAAAAACTCCGGTGGTCCCAGCTCCTTGAACTACTTAGCGGTGACCGACCGTGGGTTGCCCTTATTTCCACCTGGATTTTGAAAAGGAGTCTCTCTTACCTGTTGTTGCATGAATTGCATAAAGCCTCTAAATATTCCATCGTTCATCATTTGGTCAATGTTGTTGTTTGCCTGAGGATTGTCGCCTTCCTGATGCACATTGCTCCATTGCTATTCTCAACATTCTCGGATGTCATTTTCAAATACTACCACAAAACAAGGGTTAATTAACATATCACATATTATCCCTATACTCTGACCGACCAATTAAATACCAAATAAACTTAGGTAAGTCATACTAGCGAAGGAATTCCCCGTCTCTCCCCTCCTAGTTCTTGTCTCAAATCTCAGCCAGGAATCATATCCCTAAGCTTTGATACCAACTGTGACGCCCCCAAAATAGGTATACATCACCCATCTTGAGTTGCCAAATACATGGTATAAAATTCAAATACAAACTTAATTATACAACATGAGCTGTGAGTTTTAATACAAATATTATTTTCTAGACAGTATTCAAACTCAAACTACGACAAACATAATCTGAGAGTTTTAACATGAATGTTGTCATCTAGACAATATCCACACTCAAATTCAATCTTATTACATTTATTATCACACTATTTTATAGAATAGTGAGGACTACTAATGCTATCATCTGGACCGTCACTCCGTTCCCCGACTAGTCCCTGCTACGTTCTCATTTCCTAAAGAGAACAATGAAAGCAAAAAGGGTGAGCTCAACTAGCCCAGTAAGAAATATTATGACTAAGATAATGTAGAATAAATCATCGTTAGCCTTCAACAGTGTTAAACTAATACAATATAACAAACATCAAGTTTAACGGCAGCGGAACAAGCAATCCATTAGAAGAGTCAAGTAGAGAATAAAATCTACTTTCTTCTATGATTTAAAAGGTTTTACTTCACTTTTATCGCTGAAACTCAGCTTAATAAATAATCCACATCATCAAATGATCCCTGCATTACAACCCAAGGATATTCTTTAGTATCACGACCACGAATTATCCATGCACTATGGGCTAAAGATAATTATGTTTTCATCAACGGTCCTGATCATGCCATAAAACAATTCATCATTACACCCTTGGCCGAAGAGAATAATATGCAATACTATGCATAATAAAGTATAATATATTCTAATTATTGTCTAAGAAAACAAATATCTTTATAAAAGTATTCTGTTTTATATAAAAAGATTTTACTATGCAAAACACTATACATAATAGAATATAATATATTCTATTTTTAGTCTAATAAAACGAATAACTTTATAAAAGTATTCTGTTTTATATAAATTTTTTTTCTATTTTATTACATTAATAACACTAATAAAACAAAATTTATATATATATATAAACTTTCGCGACTTCATAAAAAGACACCTCAATATATTTAACAACATTTATCATCATTATTATAATTCACAATATTAATCGACCAAGTTGTTTCCAGGAAAGAGGGGCTTTCCAATAAGGATTTCTCCCTATTGGCGCGCAATTAGGTGACCAAACATCTCCTTGGTAGAACTTCTAGACATCATTAATATTGCAAATAATAATATTACTAACTTCGTCGTCTCAATTATTTATTTAATAATATATAAAATATCGACAATAATTGAATCAAATAACGTGAGATACTATGCAACAATTCTGCGTGACAATAATTGAACAAAGCGGTGACTTTTCACGTAAGCATCTATAATCAATACAGGTGTGCTCTTATGCAACCACGCGTATTCTGTATTTTTACTACCGTAGTAGTTCAACAGCTTTTAACGGTAAAACTTCCGTCGTTATTTTTATAAAAATATTTTGTCGTTTTCTCAATCAAATGATAATTTCGTTCTTTGGTCCCACCAATGAGCGTGCCGTTAGTTATACGAATATTCCCCGACAAAAAGAATATTCATCGACTAATCGAATATTATACAACAACTTGCATACTTTTCAAAATTTATAAATATTACCCACAACTATAACATTATCTCAAATCCACACCATAATTTTAAAAAAAAAATCGAGAAAATTAAATCTTTATTCGTAAAATTTGGGATTTTACAATGGCTACCTACGTACTCCCATTGATGAGGGGGAGATCAGGTCTATGTAGTTCCAACCTAGCGTGAAAAGGTTGAAAGTTATATGTGGTAAAGAGGGTGTAGAGGGAATTTTTATTTTTTGTAAAGGTTAGACCGAACCATAAAAATGGCTGCCTACGTACTCTTGTGTATTGGGGAGATCAGGTCTGCGTAGTTCATCCCTCGTGGGACAAACTAAAGTTGTGATGAAATTTGTATGTAGTGAGATGTTTTGAAAACCTGAATTAACTAATGGATCTGATGATCCAGAACCATGACGTTGGTTTGTTGGTAACTTCAGACATAGTAACATTTCATGGTATTCGAGTTAATGAGTTGGGGAAATTCCTCGCCATCCATCTCTTGTAATCTGAGGGCTCCTCTTGTCAATACCACCTTGACAACAAATGGGCCTTCCAAGTTTGGGGCGAATTTTCCTTTAGATTGATCTTGGTTATCAAGGACCTTTTTCAAGACAAAGTCATGTTCTTTAAATTACCGTAGCCAAACTTTCTTGTTGTAGGATCGAGCGATCCTCTGTTGGTATAATTAACCATGGAAGACGGTTGTGGCCCTTCTTTCATCTATTAGAGACAATTGGTGGTACCAATCTTGTAACCATTGGTCTTCATCCAGCTGAGCATCTACAAACACTCTCAAGGATTCCATTTCTACCTCTATGGGGAGCACTGCTTCCATGCCATAGGGTAATGAGTAGGGGGTTGCCCCAGTGGAATTGCGCATTGACGTTCTCTAGGCTAACAGAGTCAGAAGCAACAAGTCAGGCCATCCTTTATGATTGGCATACAATTTTTGCATGATCTTTTTGATATTCTTATTAGCCGCTTCAACAACACCATTCATCTTTGGACGATAGATGACGAAGTTGAGATGTTTGATGTGGAATTTACTGCATAACTCCTCCATCATTTGATTGTTAAGGTTTTTGGCATTGTCTGATACAATCACCTCTAGTTGTCCGTATCGACAAATGACATTATTTCTGATGAAACCAATGATCACCTATTTAGTAACCCTGGGGGAAGAGGATGCTTCTACCCACTTAGTGAAGTAGTAGACCATGATGAAGATAAACCGATGACCATTGTTGGCTTTAGGCTCAATTAGCCCGATCACGTCCATTCCCCATATTGAGAAGTGCAAGGGCAAACACATATTATGGAGCTCCCTTGGAGGGGCGTGGATAGCATTTTCATGAATTTTTCATTGATAGCATCTCTTGACGTGATCATCATAGTCAGCTTTGAGAGAGAGCCAGTAATGCCCTGTTCTTAGGATCTTCTTGACAAGTAGAGGGCCGCTCATGTGTGGGTCGCATACTCCACCATGGATTTCATCCATGAGCCTCTGAGTTTTTTCTTTATCTAGCCATCTTAGAAGGCCTAGTCCCGCATCTCTTTTGTAGAGTGTGTCTCCACTCAGATAGAATTTCATGGCCATTCTATGGATTTGCTTCCTTTCAGCTTAACTCACCCCAGTGGGTGTAGATCCATATCATAGATACTTCTTGATAATCTGATACTTCTCCGATGTAGTTCCCGTAGGCTGGTGCATTTTAGAGGGCAAATGTGATATTTTGAATTCTTCCCTTCTCAGGTATGTTGATCAAGGAGGCCAAAGTTTCTAGTGTGTCAGCAAAGTCATTCCTATTCCGAGGAATATAGAGGAAGGATATTTCATTAAACTCCGATGCCATCTGGATAACTTGCCGATGGTAAGGCAGTAAATATAATTCCTTAGTGTGATAGAACCCATCAGTTTGTCTGATTACCAATTCAGAATCTCCAAAGACAGTTAATCGTTTGACACCCATGGATTGGGCTAGCTTCAACCCCATTATGCATCCTTCATACTCAACTATGTTGTTGGTCATGAAAAACGATAATTTGATGGCAACGTGATACTTCTCTCCCAAAATGAAAACTAGAACTGCTCCATCTCCAGCACCTTCCACGTGTACAACTCCATCAAAATACATCCTCCATGATTGGGGTGTATTGTCCCAATGGTGTTGCTGAATTATTATTACCCCTTCATCGGGAAAATATGTTTCCAAGGGTTTGAAATCCCCAGCTGATGCGGCGGCCAGTTGATCCACAATTCCTTGACCTTTGATAGACTTTTGAGTCACATAGATAATGTCAAATTGCTGGAGGATCAACTGCCATTTGGATAGTTAACAATTCAACATGGGTTTGTTGAAGACGTACTTGAGAGGATATATATGGGATATGAGATGGGTTGTGTGACCATGGAGATAATGTTGTAATCTTATGGAAGCCCATGCTAAAGCACAACAAATTTTCTCAATCAAAGTTTACTTGTGCTCATTGATGCTTAATCTTTTGTTGAGGTAATAGATAGCTTTTTCTTGGCCTCTATCATCTTTCTGTCCCAGCATACATCCCATGGCATACTCGAACCTTCCCTCCGGGTTTAGGTACGGGGACTATGTTGGATAGCCACTCAGGGTATGTTGATACCATGATGATGTCGGCTTGAAATTGTTTCACAATTTCTTCCTTAACTTACAAATTCCAATCAAGTTTTAATAGCCTAAGTTTCTGTTTGAATGGCTTAAATCCATCTTTGATGGGTAGGAGATGAATGACGATGTCATTTGACAAACCAATTATGTCTTCATGAGACCATGCAAACACATCATAGAATTGGGTCAATAGAATAACCATGTCATTACTTTGGCTAGGGGTAAGGTCCATGCCAATCTAGATTTGTTTGGGGGTTTTTGAGGTTTCGAGGTTAAAAGAGGTGGTCTGATTAAGATTTGGCTTGGGTTTATCTTTGACCCAATCTTTGATCTCCTCAGGTACCTCATAGTCCTTTTGTTCAATCTCCATCAAGATAGAGTCCCACTTTACATTAAAGTTGCAGTCCTTGTGAAGAATAGGCACTCCATCAGCAAGTTTAGGCAAATCTAACTCCGTAGTCCTGAAACAAAATTCTTTCACTTAATATATGAAACTATTTGATCATACAAAGTTTTAGCATGGCATGACAAAAATAACTACTAATATTATGCAATAAAAGTAAGCAGTTATTGCTATTTACAGGACAGAAGGATTTTCTACCCTTTTTACCCTTTTCAGCAAATACCAGGAGTGTTGGTCCAATTGTCTGGGGTCAAGTCTTAGTGGACAGTTGTGATGAAGGGGTTGTTATTGTCCTCTTTCTCTTGAATGATGACCATGACATCTGAGCAGTCTTCATCTAGGATATCCTTGTTCATATCCTCAGTATGCGCCATGAACTGCATCTTTGATAACCGTCTCTTTATGTCTTGTTTACGCCTTTGATTCTTTTCCTCCATATCTGGATCTAGAATTAGGACTTTTTTCCTATTAATCGGTATCAGCTAAGGAAATAGCATACCCGCTACAGAGACAGGAATTGTCCTTAGAGGTCGTACATAATCAGCATCTGTAGGTTTAGGCAACAACCTTGTAGATGAAGGAATCGATGTATGCTTGTGCGGGTTCCTATGAGTTGACCCGGAGGAGTAGCATAGTTCGGCCTTCCCTGTCTGGCTGGGAACTTGAATTGGGCATTTGATTTCTTCCTGATTCTTTCCTAACCCTTTTCCTGGTTGGAAACCCAAGACATCCTTTCTTGACTGGCCGACATTACCTCGGCAAAAACTCTTGGTTTCAAAGCTGGAGCCCCAATGGGTTGATAGTTAGTGTTTCTCACCTCAAGGACTTGGAAGCTGACAGGCTCAACTTCTTCATTGAAATTGAGAAGAGGTATATCACTTTTGAAAGGATACTCTGCTTTAGTATTGACAGTGACCAAATTACAGTTGATGATATACTTGAGTTGTTAATGAAGAGTGGATGGGACGGCTCCCGCCATATGGATAAGGTCTTCCCAATAGTAAATTATATCCTGTAGTGATTTTAAGCACTTGGACGGATATGTAGAATGTATGTGGACCAATTTCCACTGGTAATTCAATCTCTCTGACATCATTTCACTGAGATCCATCAAAAGCTTTGATGATTATGTTGCTGCTTTGCATCCGGTTGAGATTGATCTTCATTCTTTCCAATGTGGCATAGGGGCAGATGTTTAGGGATGATCCTCCATCTATTAGCACTCCTTCGACCACATATTCAAAAGACATCATTGCTATGTGCAGTGGTTTATAATGACCCGTCCCTTCGGGAGGTATGTCATCATCGGTGAAGGATATCACATTGCTGTTAAAGATGTGATCTACCAGATGATGAAATTTTTTTGCATCCACTGTCTTTGGAAAGTGGGCTTCTTCCAATATCATCAGTAAGACCTTCTGTTGATCTTCTAAAGAGAATAATAAATCTAGATTAGATATCTGTTGAGGTGCTTCTTTCAAGATTTTCACCACCTTGGCTTCATTATGTCCCATCTGACAGGGGAATTCTTTGATTTTCTCCTTGGGCACTTTCCCCTTAAACTACAAGAAAACTAGTCCTTGCCGATGGGCATTGCTGTCGCCAATGACCATAGTGTCGTCGGCATTGAGGTCATTGGCGACGGGCACTGCCGTCGGTACAACCATCGTCCCACAGGTCATCGCCCCTGGCTCCCATCGCCAACCGTCGGCATCATTGTCATTATTGACGGGAGTCATTGGCGACAGCATAATGTCACTACCGACGGCTATCTTTATAAGTGCCGTCTTTTAAAAGACCCATAGATTTTGGAGGAAAACTCATTTACCGAGCGGCCATGCCGTCAAGAATGACTTAGAGTCGCTTAAGAATGACCTTTTACTCATGTCTGTTTCTATATGTCATTGGCGACGGCATAGCCATCGCCATTACCCCCGTCGACAATGACTATATATATTTTGAATTATTTTTTTTAAATTTCAAAATTTCCCTGTTCATTTACAAATATACACCTGTTGTAAACTAATAAGAACCATCAAAACACAACTATACTTGTTATAAACTAGTAACCCAAATCAAATATATAGATAAAAAAAATATAATGGCCGTCGATACAACTCAAAAACTGTACAAATACATACATGAAACTTAGAATATAACATAAACTAAACTAACTACAACCCGTTGCCTGTCTCCATGTCATCGAGTCGGCGGTCATCACCCTGTACTGGAGGAAGCTACTCGTCATCAACTCGACGGTCATCGCCCTGTACTAGAGGAGGCTACTCGTCATCAGGTCGAAGGTCATCACCATTGCCTCCACCTCCACCTCCATCTCCACGAGTCTCGTCAACAAGACCCTACAAAATTAAAATATTAATAACAAAATAAAAATGAAAACATATTTACATTATTTTAGTTTGTGTTCTTCAAGTTAGGCGGATGGGACTCAAACTTGGGCTTCGTATATCGGAATTGAGACCTGTTAGTTGTAACGCGTGTCTAATACCCACTCGGTGCTATGTGTGTGTTTGCGTGGCGTTCGGACGACTGAGGCGGGTTTTGACCTGTTTTTTGGCTTTTTGCCTAAGTGTTGGCCAGTTTTGCAAACTGGGCAATAACTCGGATTTCGTATATCAGAATCGAGTCCCGTAAGTTCTAACGTGTGTCTAATACCTACTCGGTGCTATATTTATGTTTGCGTGGCGTTCAGACGACCGTGGCAGGTTTTGACCTATTTTTTGGCTTTTTGCCCAAGTATTGGCGAGTTTTGCAAATTGGGCGATAACTCGGATTTCGTATGTCATAATTGAGTCCTGTAAGTTCTAACGCGTGTCTAATACCTACTCGGTGCTATGTGTGTGTTTGCGTGGCATTCGGACGACTAAGGCGGGTTTTGACCTATTTTTTGGCTTTTTGCCTAAGTGTTGGCGAATTTTACAAACTAGTCGATAACTCGGATTCTGTATGTCATAATCGAGTCCTGTATGTTCTAACGCGTTTCTAATACCTACTCGGTGATATGTGTGTGTTTGCGTGGTGCTTGGACGACCGAGACGGGTTTTGACATGTTTTTCGGCTTTTTGCCTAACTGTTGGCGAGTTTTGCAAACTAGGCGATAACTCGGTATCCGTATGTCAGAATCGAGTCTTGTAAGTTCTAACGTGTGTCTAATACCTACTCGATGTTATGTGTGTGTTTGCGTAGTGTTTGGTAGACCGAGGCAAGTTTTGACCTGTTTTTTGGCTATTTGTCTAAGTTTTCTCCAGTTAGGCGGATGGGACTCGAACTCGAGCTCCGTATGTCAGAATCTAGTCCCGTCAGTTGTAACGCGTGTCTATTGCCTATGCCTAGGCGTGTTAACTAGCTATTTGACAGTTTATATAAGCAATATAATTACAAATAAAGAAATACATCAATAATAAGTTTTACCTGTCGAATTTGTGGAGGAAAGATGTTGGCTAAGACAACTGCATATACACGGATGGCCTCCTCCCGGACTACACCCATGAGGTCGTCAGCGGCAGCTGTAGGATCTATGGAGCCATGGACAACCTCCTAAGCAAGCTGGTAGATCTGATCACGTGATGGTACGCCTGATCGCGACGACACCGCGCCGCCATGCACCCTCTATGATCCTTCAAGAAGTCATTCGAGATAATGAAGGGCCGGCGCCTGATCCACTCGCACCACTACCTCTGGTGGGTGGGTGACAAAATTGAAAGGTGAAGCACCAACTAAAAGCCTAACTACAAAGAAACAACTACGACATTTGAATATGCTTGCAGTTTAATGGACCATCTATATATTACATGTTACATATAAATCAGTTAAACTGAAATCAAATCTCTCCACAACAAACTAATATTCGCCTGTATGTAAAGAGAGGGCATGGAGATATAGATGCAAAAACATATTTCAATTTCAACTAGAAAGATACAATTTTTATCCAAAACCATAAAGTATATCAATTACCTTTCTTCAGCTATCATGTTAGTCCAAGTATATACTTCTCAAGCTATAACCAAAGATCTGGTTAAGGCAATATCGAATCAACTAGGAAAAGGAAATCAAACAACAGATCTTAAAACAAGTTTACAACACGACAAACACTACAGTAAAAGGACAAATCAAATGCAGTAGAAACAACCTGGATATTGAAACTCTGCCATTGAAAGATACTAAATCACTTTCTATATAGATGGATATGATACAAAGAAAAGAAAATAAAGAACTCGAATTAACAAGAAAACACATTATATAGGGAATAGTTATTAATTATGATGGGTTACTAATGCTTGTAAGTGCTTTAACCAAAGAGGGTCGTAAGGTCTAGTAGGTGACTCTATAATTAATGAAAGAGGTGAAACTTTTCAAGAAAGAATTATTTGCAATATCGAAACTAGATAGTAGAGGATCTCATTGCAAGCCATAACTATAACTAATTCAAGGTCAATGAAAAAGTCGGAAAGCTTTTGTTGGTCAATGCGAATTGGTCTTTATTTTATTCTTGATAAGTCATAGCCAATTAGACTTTCCCATCAGACTATCATAATTGAGACAATTGAGGCAAACAATAGTAACTACATATAACAAGTTGATCAAGTTATAATCTTTAATAGTAGGGTAATGCACGGAAGCTCTAATGCACCAACAATAGGATGCCAAAACTGTAAAACATTTTCATAAGAGCTTAAGTTAACATTCTGTAGGTCACATTTCAAGATATATACTTCCTTTAATTTCTACAGTAAAAAAGGCAATATAATTTAACCTTTCCTCTTTACCTTTTTTTACAGCAAAAATCCAATACAGTTTCTGCTTTTCTAAATAACAAACTGCAAATAAATTGCTACTTAACCATAATTGAAGTCTTTTCTATCTGAGAAATCATGGAGTGTACAGTAAGCTTCAGAAACATCCTTACTTTACCACTATACACATACGCCAATACACAATCACCAAAGCCTCAAAGACATTACAAATTGCAGAACCATTTTACACAGCACAAATTACAAATTGCTAACACATAATTAATTCTACACTAGTACTATAAGCTAACATATAATAGAGATGAATAATGCTAAAAAAAAGGTAAAATATATACTGCTTAGCAGTAAAGACAATAATAGAAGCATGATAACATAAGAAAATTGAAGACCCAATCAAACCCTAACATAAATAAATTGGAACTTATAAATTAAAGCCTAAGAAAAAAATTAATTTACTAATTGTTGTTCTCTGAGAAATGGAGAACCAGCAGAACCAAGAAGGATAAAAAGATCACAGGCAGCAGGTCGCACAGGCCAAGGAATGGGGATCAAGAAAGGGGAAGGCCAGTCGGTGGGAGGAAGAAATGGAGAGGCACGACAATATTAATGGCGCCAAAGAATGGCGAGGGATGGAGGAGGCGATAGACGGAGGTGCAGAGGCTGGAGGTGAGGACACGGAGGGTCGAACGGGAGAAAGATAGAAAGAGAACATATGAAAAATGAAAGTCAGGGGTTAAATATAACCTCATTCTCGATGACATTACGATTTGACTCAATAGCGGAGGCAAGGCTGTTGCCTATGACCCTTTCCCACACGCGCGAAATAATTCCCACCAAATTTGGACCCAGAAAGGGTCATTCTCGACGGGCCACATTGGCGACGGCTATACCGTCACTAATGAGGTCATTCTCGACGGGTATTCTGCCGTCGCTAATGAGGTCGTCGCTAATGACCTATTTTTCTGTAGTGTTAGATCGGATGCCTGGCTTCATCACTCGTTGAGGGAGATATAGCGGATTTTCCTTAGATACCACAGCAGTTGTGCTTAACATTGATCCTTCAACCTCTCCATAGTTCCATGGGACTTTCTTAAAGCTGATGACAGGATGTTGCGGCATAAATGGCAACATGAGTGGTACTGGTACATCCACCTTCAAAGGGTTTAAACTCCTTTAAGCTTGAGGGGTTGAATTATAAATGATGTGGCAGTCAAATCTCCCTCAAAGGATATAACTGCTATGATTTCCTTCCATCTTTGTGATCTTGCAGGAAATGTATTTCCAATCTCAAGTGATACAGTGTCATCGTCTGCCATTTGCAGGTCACCGTTGTCAATCATATTTTGTATGAGATGATGCAGTGCCCAGCATTCTTTAGTGTTGTGGCCGTGAGAATGAGAGTGGTATTGACATACTCTAGTAGCATCAAATCTTTTTGAGTGTGGGTTGACTAGAGGTAGCTGCGCAGTGATCTTTCCTTCATTGATCAACATCTGCAATATTTCTTCCATCAGTTGGCCTAAATAGGTGAACTCCCTTTTGTTGGCAAAGTCCTGACGAGCTTGAGCTCTTGTTTTTCTTGCAAGCTTTTCTGCTAAGGTTTCACTTTCTTGGGTGAGTGAGGGAGTCTGTGTGATAAGATAGAGGAGACTAACATGCTCCTGACTGAACAACTGTCGTATGACTTGGTGTTGATGTATCACCAGTTCTGCCAGTTGATTAACTTGCTCAACAAGAGACTTTAACTCTCGTTCCATCATGAACTGGAACTCTAAATAATCCCATTTGTCAAAATTATCTTTACTGGTTTGGGGAGAACCACCCACATATTTAAGGTACTTGGAACTTTCTCCGCTGCCTCTATTGATCATGTTAACATCCTCTTCCTTATGTTGAGGGAGAGGTTTATCCTGAACGTGTGGTTGTTCAGGTTTGGTTACCATGATTTCACCACTGTCTATTAAGTCCTGGATCTTATGATTGAGGGCCCAACAATCCTAAGTATCGTGGTCTGGAGCTCCAGAATGGTAAGCATGCTTCTTGCTTGTATTGAAGATCTTTCCACTTGGATTGGTTTGTGGAAGGAGATGTAAGAAGTTTAAAAATGTTTTTGAGTGAGTCGCCTAAGGGTGTGAACTCTTGAGTGTCTGAATTCTCCACTATTTGGCAATGGAGGATTTGAGAACTGTGCTTGAAAAGGGGAGTAGTTTCTCCTTTGAATAGGAAAGTTTGATTGCCTTTATGTGTTTGCCCGTGTAATATCAAGGAAACATCATCTTCTTTCTTCTTATGGACCCTATCGGGGTTGTTCCCATAACTTCTAGATTGGATATGTTCAGCTACGGCTTTTAAAGCGGCGAGGTCTTGAATCTTCCCAGACATTAATCCCATTTTTGCCATTTCTCCGTGCTTAATCATTTCTGAGAATGGTTTTCTTATTCAAGCTAGGTCCCTTTCATAAAATGGAGCTTCATGAATATCTATGAAGGTCATCACCATCTCAGTCTCTGTCATGGATGGGATTACTTGAGCAGCCAGACGCCTCAATCTTTGGGCATACTCTCTGAATGACTCATTGACTTGCTTCTTGACTTTGGTAATTTGATACCTGTCTAGAGCCATCTAAGTTTGAAAGCTGTATTGACTGAGGAAAGCATGGGCTAACTCCTCCCAGCTGTGAATTTTGGAGTTATCCAATCCGGTGTACCATACTCTGGCTTTTCCAGTTAGACTTTTCTAAAATAGCTGCATTCTCAGCTTTTCATTCTCGACATAGGATCCGAGCTTTCCAATGAACACTTTTAAGTGGGTATAGGGATCTCCCAATCCATCATACTTCTCAAAGTCAGGATCCTAAAACTTCTCTGGATAATGAATCCCAAGAAAGATACAAAGGTCTGAATAGGAAACACTTCCGTGCATTCCAATCCCTTTAATGGACCGAATGGTCTCTTCCATTTGTAGAAACTTCTTCTGAATATCACCGGTGTCTTGATCTTCTTTAAGATGGGTGATTTCAGGGGTTTTATTGGACTTCTCATTCCGAGCCTCAAGTGTTAGGACTTCTCTGTTTGGACCCTGGATTCCTCCCTGTGCAGAGGTTTCTATTTGGATGGGTATTTGTGGACCTTGAGTTGATTTATTTTTTTCTTTTAGGAGAACAACCAACTTTGTTATTTGATTTCTTAATCCTTCGAACTCGTCACGAGAGATAGGAGTAGGATTAGGCTGAGCACTTGTAGCCATGTCTGGTGGTGGGCTTAGTGCCTTTTTGGACTTTGAACAGGTAACGGGACCAATCGTTTCCCTACAAAAAGACTATGTAGTTTAGCCTAGGAAAACGAGGAAATATTACATGCTATGTAATGTGTCCATTTTTTTAGGAGTGTTTTAAGGTTTTCTTGCAAAATGAATGTCAGTCATTTTGATGACAAGATAGCATGACAGGTCTTGATAAGAAAATGGAATGCATGTTCACATACTCCTTTATATTTTCCTTTACATTGAGATTGACATGGAAATGAAATTACAAGTAATTGAAATTACAAGTAATTGAAATGGGAAGGTATTAAGAGACTTCCCTCCTCGTTTGGTTTATCAAAGGCTGACCTATCTTAGGCTACTCTCGCAGCTTTTCGGCATGAAGGTCCCCGGATCATCGTAATTTACTCGATGGGAAGTTAATCCAACCTTTCAACTAGAGCGAATCTGGGTGGTGACTTTCCTGAGCCTCGTGGAATTAGTCTTCCGATGAGTCTAGTAATCAAATACCGACGGGTTACCCTCCTAGTGGAGGAATCACACAACATACATTCACATACATCGCGTTTCACCGTATAGAAATGATGACATGTCCAAAGCACTAATATCACAGACAAATATGGTGTGAAGCACTAAAGTGCAGTAAATAAAGCATTAGTACACATCCATTCAAATGTAAATGCAATATTCACACATAAGCAGATAAAGGTTTTTTGAAAAGCTTGAAAAGTGGCTTAAGCCCTCTTACCAAAGTCCTCAGCACAGTCTCCACCTGTCGACGTTGGGATTTTTATTTTTCCCTTTCTGTTCTTGTCTTTTAGTGTTCTCATTTTTAGGTGAGATTTGTTTGAAAAAAAAGTTTGGAAAGGTTCGACATGTATATGTCGACGATTTGACTATAAGAGTCGCCAGTTTGTATTTTTAAATGGTTGCACCAACTCAACCAAGAAAATGCTTGCACAAAGACCCGTGTATTTGACACTGTTTAACTAGTCTGAGAAACCGAAATTTGTTAGGGTCCAGGGGCTTGATTAAGTGGAGGGAAGGTGTTAGGCACCCCCGACTTCCGTTATAACATGGTTACCACCTGTTTTCATTAAAACTTTGATCTGTGTATGTGTGTGTGTGTGTGTATGTCTTGTAAAACAGGTTTTTTAAACCCTTGTGCTCAATAGTAATTGAGGACTTTGATACTTCCATTTTATTATATTTTCGACTTGATTGCTTTTATTTTTGAGGTGCGAAGCATCTTTGAGAAAATAAGATACATAGCAGTGCCAAACTCCTTGTAGGCATAAGAGCCATCTAAGGATATTCAGACACCGTAGATTATTTACAAGCTGGTTACAGCTGCAAAATGTCTATCACGGGAACCGAATCAAGATTCAGAAGCCGAATCTGTGATCACATGATTCATAGGCTCACATGATAAAGCAATACGTACAAAAACTAGAAAAAGAACTAAATTTGAGTAAATCTAAACCATTCCGACTTCAGCAGTTCGGTTTAGTCACCATGAACCGCTTAACGTTAGAAATAGCAGATTGAGGCAAATCTAGCTCATAGAAGTGAAAGATTAAATATCTACATTATGAAAGAAGTAAAGCAGATATTTATATAAAAACGGTAAATATATATAAGTGTGTGTGTGTATATATATATATATAAGAACGTAAAACGCATTGAGATATTATATCAAAGCTCAATCAAGCGAGTTCGATATATATATATATATATATATATATATATATATATATATATATATATATATAAGTATTTATATATATAAAAGCAGTAAACACACTGGATGTTTTATCCAGGCTCATTCGTGTTCAAATTCATCAATATATATATAAGCAATAAAAAACCAAGGATCGGCGATCCCGACATACCCACACAACGCGACTCTCAACGTTAGTAGATAAAAGTATATAAAAGTAATAAAAAGCTTAAAAACCTAAAAAATCTTACAGTTGAAATGCCAAGAAGACTTGATTAGCTTTTGACGGTAAAACTTCGATTTCCATTAGGTTAAACTTCAAAGATGTAACAAAACACGAGCTTACATGTGTTTAGAAAGAATAATCACTCTATTTAGAGCACTCTAGCAGTGTTTACAAGCTAAAATTGATAGAGTTTTATCTCCCTTTCTCTTTTTTTTCAAATGAGCTGCCAAGATATCATATTTAAAAACTCGATGGTCGCGGGTCTACCCATACAGCCACAGGTCTACGTGTGGCTGCCCGGGCTACTTCGGGCCATGCATGTCATGTTATCTCAAAGTACATGTACTTTGGCTACGCGCTGTCCGCTCAAACCTTTATAACTTTCAATCCGGGAATCTAATAAAGGAGTGTTGTACCTTTTCGAAATGATGTTGTCGAGATCTACACAATGACATGGGATTAGAGGTTGTACGACACCGAAAATATGGGTCCATGACCAGATCTCCAAGTCTTCAAAGTCTATCTGTTGTACTGTCTTGTGTAGTAGTCACTCAGGATTTGAGTTATGGTTCTTGTGTGACACCTTTGTATGAAGTGTTGATTAAATTTTATTGAGACAATGTGAATATAGCATTGAGGTGGAAAATATTAAGTTTACCCCCACCGTGGTTATCTTTAGCTTTTTCACAGATGTAGCAGTCGTTGCACGGGGTTATCTCTGAGATTGGGCTGCTGTGGATGCTAAATGTCCTCAGGGTTATCTCTGAGGTATGCTTAACCTCCCGGGGTTATCTCCGGGGTTGAAACTGAGTGTCCCAGGGTTGTCTACGGGATTGAAACTGACTTTTTCGGGGTTATCTCCGGAAGTGGAACTGCATCCCTCGGGATTATCTCCGAGGTTGGGGACTGAACCTCCTAGGGTTATCTCCGGGATTGAAACTGAGTATCTCGGGGTTATCTCCAAGATTGAAAACTGTATCTCCCGGGGTTGTCTCCGGGATTGAAACTGAGTTGACTTCTAGGTTATCTCTGGAAGATGATTTAGTCCTCCTGCAGGGTTAGCAATAGGAACACAAATTTTCGAGTGTCTACACCACTAGTGGGAGATTTAGTCATTTCTACCAATGAGACAAGATTCACAAGCTGGATATGATTCATAATCAAATAGATCTAAGAGCCTATCTTTATGCAACTTGAATAATCTTGTTTCATTAATATAACCGAGGCTACAGGACACATAAAGGTATAATTAACATTGTCTCTTTTTCTTTTTTTAGTTTGTTCAATTTGAAATATGTTTTCATGCAAGTCAAGTATGTATAGTCTATTTCACAATTACCAACACTATATAAAACATTTTTATTATAAATAAAACATCTATTGTTTTTTATTATAATATCAAAACCATCCATATCCAATACAGAAATTAAAATAATGTTTTTAATGAGTGTTAGAGTAAAATAAGAATTATTTAAAATAATGGACTTGCCCGTAGGTAGTGCTAAACATTCTCTACAACTAATGCAGTAACCTTTGCTCCATTTCTCACTCGTAGGACGACCACATCCTTGTTCAACTTTCTACTTCTGACCAATCCCTACATATTATTACATATATGAATACTAGGAAATCATAGATTTATATGATACAGTTATGGGTCCTAGGATGTGTGGGGGACGTTATCATTTGCTTAACTTTATGTCCTTTTTTATTTTCCATGCATTATTGTGTTATATTTTGTTTAAAAATCAAAAATCAAAAAAATTAAAAATCAAAGAAATTAAAAATCAAATCAATCTTATGATATCCTTACCATGAACTTCATAAGACCTTATCTCCTTTCATTGGAGTACGTAGGCTGCCAGTAATGGTGCGGTCTAATCGTTACAAAAGTCCCAAAACCCCTTCAATAATCTAGCAATCATAAGATACGACTCTTCAACAACTCATCAAACTCGTGAACTGTGTAAGACTTGATCTCATCCCCAAGTAGGAGTACGTAGAAAGCCGATTGTGGTGCAATCTAACCCCTAAAAAAATCCCCAAAACCCTTCGATAATTCAACAATTATAAACCACAACCCTTCGACAAATCAACATCTTTAAAATACGTAAGACTAGATCTTCTCTGACCTATATCTATCTCATACGTTATAACCTGTTCCTCGAGACAAAAGCCACAAATTAAGCCTTACATATCGAACCAAACCTGGTTAAAACCATCACGATAATCCGAGCTCTTAGATCTAATTCAGTGGAGTCTGAAGGCATCCCGACATCAATTATAAAAGATGAAAAAATAACATAAAATCAGAAACATGGTAATATATTAAGCATGATCATCAGTAAGGACAGATACAACCCAAGGCGATGAGGAATATAAATATAGATAAGATTACAACAAACATCGACTCAACGATGCAAAGTAATTATCTAATGACTCTTTTCATGACCCTTAAATAGCTGATACCCTTAATCATAAACCTTCGTCAAATTAAAAGATAGGGTTCATCAAAGCTAATTGCACCTACAAGTCTGAAGTGAGGATTGGGGCAACCCAAACGTCAAAGCTCACCTCTACCTAATCACCATGTGGGTCACAAGGTAAAAGCCTCTTGGGATCTCGACATCTTATCAGCCCATCTGTTAAACATACAACAAAGCAACTACCATGACAACAAACAAGACTGGGCAGTTTAGGAACCAACGACAACTCGATACTAGGGCATTTATCGATCATCCCAAAAGGGAAAATGTTTAAGTCGGTGCCCATAATGCGATCCTATCACCAAGCATCGTCATCATCAGAGTTTCCCTCATATCATTTCACTAGTTATCTAGTACAATCATTCGGTATTTTTAATTCATAAATTTCTTAGAATACAATGATCGACATGTAAGGTACGACTCTTTCATCTCTTTATTTATTTTTTGTCTCCATTTACATGCATTAGCAATGATAGACATTTTAAGTATAGATAAATTTTGTATTAAAACTTAGAAAGTAGTTTTGAAAAGTGTAAATTTTTATTTGACTTGTTATTGTAATACCCGTGAATTTTATAAATAATATTTGTATTAAAATGAAAATGTTTGAATATTTATGTTGAATACATATATATTTATGTGTGTTATGTAAAGTGATAATTCAATTTAAATTGAATTAAGTACGAGATAATCGAGAAATGTGGTGGAGATGATATGAAGCTTAATTAAGCTTATGTGGTATGCCTAGTGTGGTATAGCAATGGACTAAGTAATTCATTAATTTAATTAATATGAAAAAGGATTAAATAATGTGATAGACTAATTATTGTTATTATTTTAATTATTTATTTGTTATGTACAAATTATAGGTGTGTTGTGATCATATGGATACTTAATAAAATTACAAAATACATGAAAGATCAAATGTGATATTAAGAACAATATTATAATATGAGAATTATTTTTTTTTTAAAATAAATGTTTGATATTAATCATCATTATTGTATTTATGCATAATTTGAATAATAAATTTTATGGAAAATAATGGGTTGTTAGTACCCAACTAATTTATATTCTAAGCCTAATTCGAATATTATTTGGTCTAACCCAATGTACATGGATCATATGATATTATATGTAATTGTATACATTAAAGTATAAGTATACTTACATATGTGTGGGAATATATATATATATATATATACCCACAACTTAGCATGATGTAAAGTAAGCAAAATAAAAATTTAACATAAGGAGTATACCCCTCCCAATCGTTCAGTCTCCTCTTCCATAGCCAAGTGCTGAGAATTCTATTTTGCAAGGAAACCCATGTGAGCAATGATGTGCTAGGCCAATGGCTTATTCCCTACCTTCTAATATGAGACATGGTAAATGATGAGAGTAGTTGAACCTTTCCACCAAATCCTTCTTGCCTAATGGCTCCTTCTTTTGTCTATTGGATTCAATCCATGAGGCAAAACCATTGTCTGGGTAAGAATTTCTCTATAAATGGAAGCTCCTCCTACTCTATTCAAGTTGCTAGAAAATTTGTTGGTCCAAATTAGAGAGTGAGTTTGCTGAATTGAGTGAGCAATCTGAATTTGGGAATAAGGATTATCATCACAGTTGCAAGGAGGTAATGTCCATATATATGTTTTTGATTTCAAATTATATAATTCTTAGAAATTATAATGGATGAATAGTGTTTTTCATATTTTTGTGATTATGATTCCTATTGTAACATATATATGGACATTTGACCCTTTTCATAATTATGATTATGAAAAACACTCCATATATATGAGTGGAGTGATTTTGACCCTTTTGCCCTCACTTTGTAATTCTATAAATAGGAAGCTTAGTTAGTCATTTGTTGTTTGTTTAATTTCACCAACATCTTAGAGCAATAATATTGAGAGAGAAGTGAGAGCTATTTCAACTAATAAAGGAAGAAGAAGAAAGTTAGAACATCAAAGGTAATGGATCTTTAACTTTTAATCTTCATCTCTTTAATTATAATTTTGATAGAGAAATGGATATTGGTGGAACATGTATCATAAGGAGTAACAAGGATGGCTATTAGTGGACTTAAACATTAATAAATCATGTTACAATAGGAATCATAATCACAAAAATATGAACTAATGAAGAAAACATAAATATTTATCTTATGCTATTGATGGACAAGTTTAAAACCATCATATGTAGGATTAGATGCTATAAGCTTGGCTAGGATGATAGATGTATGAATAATGGAATGAATCCATTTTGAACAGAATAAAAAAATCTCAAGTAACAAAGTTATGTCAAAAATTACGAGATTAGACGATAATCGTCGAAATCATAAAATTATCGAAATGATAGTCAAAAGTCACCGCTTAACTCAAAAACCTTAGCTTTCAATGGCGTATTGTAGAACTTTACATTTAAGAGTTGTGGACTCGAGAATTAATTGTCGAATTCTGACTTAAAACGAAGAAATGAGCTATGAACGTTCACGAACGTTTAACGAACGTGTAATAGAAATTTTAAACAATGAATTTAATATTGACGGATTCAGAAACTTAAGTTGTCCTAATGAAATCGTAGTATAGAAGATATGTGAGATAACGGCTTTTGAACGAGCCAATTTTGACTTATAAAGATTAAGTTACGAGCCCAAAAAGGATTGGAAATGAAAAAACTTAAAAAAAATTCAAAGGCTCAAGTCGGTAATACAATACTACCAAGCCTATGAAGATGGCAACGCAAATGCCACACACAAATCCCAACATCGATGAGTCAAGCTATGACATGACATATACTAAAGAACTTGGTGCCGCATCACCGGTACTCGGCAAGAGGTAGAGAAGAATTAAAATGAATACAAAGAAATGGTTAGTTGATTGAAGGTGAATTATGACCTTAATTAAACTTAAAGTAACATCATAAAGGATGATTAAAACCTTTAGTTCAACGATTAACAGTTAATGAAAGGTTACAAAAACGTAAACATGAAGTAAGTTTAATAATACAAAAACCGTACGCACGTTGAATGAATGTTTGAGATTACTTGAAATGTAATTACTTAAGCATGAATGAATAAGATTACTTATAACAACAAAATGTTATAAAACTGTAATGAACGTTAACTAACCTAATGAATGTTAGTAAGTTAAGCAAATGGATAATTAAACCGAGAAGAATGAGAAGATAGTTTAATGACAATACTTATTAATTTTTTATGACCTAATGTGGTATGCTATGTAATTATGTGTTGTAGAATCTATAAAGACTCAAAAGAGTAGTGAATTAACAGTAGAAGACGCTAAAGGCAAGTGTTCTAAACCCTTCTCTATGCTTATTTTGGTCAAGCTTTATGATTCATGTATCTTACGCGTTAATTGATGTACAAAGAAGTCTAAGCAAATTCCTTCGGCTGGACTTAATGTATTTTGTGGATTTCATATTAATCTACCAAAATATTATTGATATTGCTATCTTATGCCAACTGTTTGATATGGATTCAAAGAAAGACTGAGTATGAATAAATAAATGTTTTTTCGTCAATCAAGTGGCACCTGAGGTTGCCAAAACTTAAACGTAGATATATTTAATGTAGTAGTGTTGTATAACATATAGTACTATAGGCTGATCACCTAGACATGCTCGTAAGAAATGTAAAGCTTTTTGAACTTAGTATCGGGTTGTCCTTTTTAAAGAAAGAATGAAATGCTCACGATCTTGGACCAAAATCAAGGTTTAACAGATGTTGTTCATTGTTAAACATTTTAAAGAAAAGAGAAGTGCTATTTTGAATTATCTATAGTACTTCATAACTATTGATTCGGTTATAGAAGATATATATTCATATGATTCAAACATATTGCTTAAATGAAATTGTTATAGTTGCTGAGCTAGTTATGCTCACCCTTGCTTGAACCATATGAATGCAGCTAAGAATGAACGGACCGAAGGATCTAGTAAGGATAAAGGAAAGGCTAAGGCGGATAAGTAGTCGTCTTTGTAATAGCATAGTATAAATTTGGTATTTATTTGATACTATGATGAAGAACATATGTAATGGTTACAAAGAACTTGGGAAGGGAAATATGATTATGTAATATATAGAAGACATATTCACTCTTTTGAGGTATTTCAATTGAATGTATATGTGAACACTAGCACAGTGTAGCACTATCTGTCGGGTTGGAAGATACCAAGATATGTGGGCGTCACAGGTTGGTATCAGAGCTGTAGGTTATAAAACTTAAGGGGGGGAAAGAACCTTAGGCTATAACCTTAAGAAGAGTTAAGGAATTAAAAGATGAAGTTAACCCTAAAAATGCATTAAATGTGATATGTGTTTATAATATTCTAATGTTCTGTACTAATCAAGATAAATTGTTTTATAAAAGATTTCAGGAGATAACATGATGTATATAGATATAAATGTAGTTAGTGAAGAGGCCATTAACCAGATAGAGATTTTACCGACACCCGTAGCCGAGGTGCCTGTGGTGGTGGTTGAGTCAGATGATTCTGAGAACTTAGGATTTACATCCTTGTTTGATGGTATATCTGAGGAGGAGGTGGAGGTAGTGTCGTTTAACACGGTAGTACCTATAGAGGAGATAACTCCGGGGGAGTCAATGAAGGCATTGTTTATGACTGTGTTGGATAGGAATATCCAGTTAGGTAAAGAGGTAAAGGAATTAAAAGAGGAGATCCATGATATCATGGAGGACAAGAAAGACATAGAGACATTTTGGGAGGTAGAGCATGATGAGAAGGTTTTGGCAAAGGACAAGTTCCATGAGGTAAAACATGAGGTCTTTGAGCTTAGGGAGGGGCTAAAGGTCAAGAAGCAGAAAATTGGTATGATGTCCTATATTCATAGGAGTTCCAATGAGGATTATCAGCGACAAGTTGCTGAGTATCCTGTGGAGGCAGGGTAGACTCGACATACGATCAGTCGAGATATGGTAGCTAGTCTTGTCGATGCCGATTATGCAAATGACACTAGGCAAATAAAATCTAGTTAATAACTAGAGTAGGTTTAGATATGTAAATAATGTGTATTTATGTAGTGACGTAAAACCCTCTTTGGTATAATCAAAGGATAGTCTTTTGTAAATCCCAATTTTTGGAAAGTAATTACGGGAAAGTAATGTAATCAGCCAAGGTTGTGTAATGATGAACGATGTAGTATTATACTATAAGGAAGAAAGCATATCAATATAAGCACTTTATTGAACATGTTGTGCAATGAGTTGAGTTATTGTTTAAAATGAATAATGACTAATTAACAAGAAGAAAGTAATAATGAAGTGTTATTCATTTTAACAGAAAGATGCAGCTAAGAAGAAGACAACGAAATCAAGAAGCTAACGTTAATCAACCAGAAGGGGGACCGGTTAACCCGATACAGGAGTTTGTTAACTTATTAACAACTGCCTTTAATAGAAATGGTGCAAATATACTTGTTAATCCTACGGTAGTACATGCTACTACATTTAAGGATTTTAAGAATGTAGGTCCGCGAGAGTTCAAAGGAACCACAGATCCTATAGAAGCCTAAACTTGGGTAAAAGAGATTGAAAAGGCATTTGTAATTGTAAATGTCGAATATGGGTAGAAGACTTCTTTTGCCACATACATGATGAAGGGAGAGGTCAACTTCTTGTGGGAGGTGAACCAGGCTAGGGGTGGAGTTGAGAATATAACATGGATATGATTTAAGGAGATCTTCTTCGAGAACTATTTCCCCACAAGTATGCAGTGTAGGATGGATATGAGATTTTTAGAACTGAAACAAGGGTACATGACTGTTCCCCAATATGTTGCCAAGTTCAATGAAGTGGGGAGATTTTCTTCACATCAGGTGGATACGGAGGTGAGGAGGTTTGAGAAGGGTTTGAAACCCTGGCTCTATAGTCGTATATCAGTGTTTTAAAGTAATTTCTTTGGAACCATTCTGGAGAAGGCGATAATTGACGAGGGTGGTAATGAGGCTTTGAGCCAATACCACAGAGAGAAGAAGAACAAGAATAAAGTAGATGAGGGAGTGAAAACTGAAGGAGCCAGCGGGAGTGGCAACGGGCAAAAGTGGAAGGCTTTTAACTCTGGGAATATTGGAGTAAAATAAGGAGATCCTAAGAAGAGGATTGAGGGGTGTAAGAACTGTGGGAAGACTCACCTAGGAGTCTGTCTCAAAGGTAAAGCGATGTGCTACAACTATGGACAAGAAGGGCACATTTTGCCTAACTGTCCAAGTACGAAGAAGAATCATGGATGCTTCATATGTGGATTAACTGATCACATGGCAAATAATTGCCCGAAGAAGGGGATGGATGGTAATAATGACACTAATAGTGGTAAGTTAACTATTAGTGGTACAACTCAGACGAGTAGGCCGATGGCCCGTACCTTTAATATGATGATCCAGGATGCAGTTTCATCGGGCGATGTAGTTGCAGGTATTATCCCAATTAACGGTATAAATGCTTATGTGTTGTTTGATTCGGGTGCTACTTGTTCTTTTATAGCATGTGATTTTGCTAGATGATTAGGATTACTTCCTGAAAGATTGCCTATACCTTTGAATATTATGGTAGCAAATGAAGAATTAATTCCTGTTGAACATATTCATAGACGTTGTTGTGTAGAAATACGAGGTTATAAATTATCGATAGATTTAATATCGATAAAGTCTGGAGAATTCAATGTAATTCTTGGGATGGATTGGTTGTTTAACCATGGTGCAATTATTGAATGTCAAAAGAAATGTATAAACCTTCGAACGTTGAAGCAACCTATGATAGTGTTTTACGGAAGTAAGTCACCGGGACATTCGTGTTGGCTTACCATGACACAAACTAGGAAATTTCTAAGAAAGGGATGTGTAGGTTCTTTGTGTCATGTTGTTGATCCCAAAGAGTGGGAGCAATGATTGAACAAATACCTATAGTTAAAGAATTCGTGGATGTATTTCCAAGAGAATTACCAGGTCATCCACTGGATAGGGAGATTGAATTCGTAATAGATATTGTTCTAAGAGCGGCACCAGTTTCAAGGGCACCATAGTGTATGGCGCCAGTAGAAATAAAGGAGTTGATGGTTCAACTACAAGAACTGTTGGATAGAAAATACATTCAATCGAGTGTTTTGTCATGGGGAGCACTGGTACTGTTTGTGAAAAAGAAGGATAGATCGTTAAGACTTTGTACCGACTATCGAGAGTTAAACAAGCTAACGATAAAGAATAAATACCCATTGCCCAGGATTGATGATCTCTTTTATCAATTGAAAGGGGCAAAGTATTTTTCTAAGATAGATTTGTTAAAAATTAGGAAGGAGGATGTACCTAAGACGGCGTTCAGAACTCGTTACAGCCATTACGAGTTTTTTGTAATGTCATTTGGGTTGACGAATGCACCAACTAAATTTATGGATATGATGAACATAGTGTTCAAACAATATTTGGACAAGTTCGTCGTAGTGTTTATCGATGATATTCTAGTCTATTCTAAGATGCTAGAAGATCACGTTGAACACCTAAGATTAGTGTTGGAGACACTAAGGAAGGAGAAGTTAAATGCGAAATTCACTAAGTATGAATTTTGGCCAGAAAGAGTGTAGTTTTTGGGACACATTATTGACAGAGATGGAATTTCAGTGGACCCAGTAAAAGTGGAAGCAGTGATTAATTGGGAAAAACTAAAAACACCGACAGAGTTATGGAGTTTCCTAGGGTTAGCGGGATACTATCAAAAATTTATCCAACATTTTTCTAAGATAGCAACTCCGTTGACTAATGTGACAAGAAAGACAGTGAAATATGTGTGGACCAAGCAGTGTGAAAACAATTTTCAAGAACTGAAGAAAACGTTGAGTGAAGCACCTGTATTATCTTTGCAATATGATATAGGGAATTTTGTAGTTTATAGCGATGCTTTGCATGGAGGACTAGGTTACATGCTCATGCAGCATAGCAAGGTCATTGTGTATGCATCACGACAGTCAAAGGATTATGAGAAAGATCATCCTACTCGTGATTTGGAACTGGTAGCAGTAGTATTTGCCTTAAAGATTTGCAGACATTATCTATATGGGGAAAAATGTGAGATATACACGGACCATAAAAGTAGGTGCTTAACTTGTCAAAAAGTTAAGGCCGAACATTAACGACCAAGCGGCTTGTTAAAGTCATTTGAAATTCCAGAATGGAAGTGGAAACACATCACGATGGATTTTGTGGTGGGACTTCCAACAACGCAGAAAGGGTACGACGTTATTTAGGTAATAGTGGACCGTTTGACAAAGTTGGCTCACTTTTTGCCAATAAGAGTCAAGTTTAACTTAGATCAGTTAGCTAAACTTTATGTTAAGGAAATTATTTCAAGACATGGGGTACCAGTTTTGATAGTGTCAGATCGTGATCCACGATTCACATCAAATTTCTAGAGAAGTCTGCAAGAACAGATGGGAACACAGTTGAAGTTAAGTACAACTTATCATCCACAGACAGATGGGCAGAGCAAAAGAATAATTAAGACGTTAGAAGATATGTTAAGATCTTGCGTCATGGATTTCAAAGGTAGTTGTGATGATCATCTACCACTAATAGAGTTTGCATATAACAGTTTTCATTCAAGCATAGGCATGCCGCCTTACGAAGCTTTATATAGGAGAAAGTTTAGAATGCCACTGTGTTGGGATGAAGTAGGAGAACACCGAATGCTAGGACCTAAATTGGTACAACAAACAATGGATATAGTTAAGTTGATATGAATGCGACTGGTAACAACTCTAAAGGTATCTCCCTGGAAAGGAAAGATACGCTTCGGGAAGAAGGGAAAGTTAAGTCCAAGGTTTATAGGACCGTTTGAGATATTGAAAAGGGTAGGAGAGGTAGCTTACATGGTAGCATTACCTTCAGACTTGGAACGCATACACAATGTGTTTCATGTATATGTGTTACGTCTTTATAAGCCAGATTACAAGTATGTAATAGAGTATGAGCCTATTCATGTTGAGAAAGACTTGACGTATGAAGAAATGCCTATGGAAATCATTGATAAAAAAGAGCAAGTTCTAAGGAATAAAGTTATACCTTTGGTGAAGGTAGTATGGAGAAACCACGATGCCGAAGAAGCAACGTGGGATCTTGAAAAAAAAGATAAAGAAGAGTTTCCCTTAGTTGTTTGACTAACTTATGGCGAGATACTGGGGACAGAATCCTTAAAAGGGGGAAGAATGTAACAACCGAGAAAATTAGAATATAATATAAAATATTTGTATTTGACAAAATAATAAATAAAATTATAATATATGTTATTTATAATAAGTAAGTGTGATGAAGGTTATTCTATAACCTAAAAGAGTAATAATATAGTAGTATTCTGATTAAGTGCTAGAATTAAGGTGTTTGAATTTCCAAGACGAAAATAATAGCTTTCTAAGAAATTCTCTGAAAAACATTATTCATCCATTTCTGCTCGGGAATTATTTTTGAACTTTCGGGAAATATGTAACGATAGAATGATAATAAAGGATGGATTATCTAATAATAATTCAATTATGACAAACGCAATTTTTCGCTTGCGTACTAAATTCGAGAATGTTAAGGAATGTGAAGATTTGAATTAATGATGGTCGTATAATAAGAAAGTTATTATAAGAGGAAATGAATACGAGTATAATACAACTTATTGTATAAGTATATATACGAAAGATAACATAACGTATATGATTAATGTTATACGAACTAGTATACGAGAAGAATACGAGGATTATACGTTAAAAGCTTAAACCATTCTTAATAGACTAGTATGATTTGAATGTAAAGTTGGCAAGCCCAAGTGAAATATGTTAAGGCCCAAAGATAAGTTACTTCAAGCCCAATGTTAGGCCCAAAGTTAATTAAACCTAAGCTCGAACCAAGAACTAAACCCATGGATCAAACTGATGGGTCTTCGGGTAAGAAAAACCCATGAGACAACACATGTGGGCCCTCCATGGTGAGTCATGGTCGACCACTTGGTGGCCAAGCAAAGGAGGTGGCTTTGGTTGCAAGTTTTGAATAGTAAGGAGGTGGAATAGTAAGGAGGTGGAGTGATTTTAACCCTTTTTCCCTCACTTTATAATTTTATAAATAGGAAGCTTATTTGGTCATTTGTTGTTTGTTTAATTTCACCAACATCTTAGAGCAATAATATTGAGAGAAAAGTGAGAGCTATTTCAACTAATCAAGGAAGAAGAAGAAAGTTAAAACATCAAAGGTAATGGATCTTTAACCTTTAATCTTCATCTCTTTAATTATAATTTTGGTAGAGAAGTGGATACTGGTGGAACATGTGTTATAAAAAGTAACAATGATGGCTATTAATGGACTTAAACATTAATAAATCATGTTACAAGTGGAATCATAATCATAGAATATGAACTAATGAAGAAAACATGAATATTTATCATATGTTATTGATGGACAAGTTTTAAACAATTATATGTAGGATTAGATGTTATATGATTAGCTAGGATGATAGATGTATGAATAATGGAATGAATCCATTTTGAACAGAATAAAAATCTCAAGTAAAAAAGTTATGGCGAAAATTACTAGATTAAACAAAAATCGTCAAAATCGTAAAATTATCAGAATGATAGTCAAAAGTCGTTGTTTAACTCGGAAACCTTATTTTTTGATGGCATATCGTAGAACTTTGCATTTAAGAATTATGGACTCGAGAATGGTCAAATTCAGACATAAAATGAAGAAATGAGCTATGAACATTCACGACCGTTTAACGATCGCGTAATAGAAAATTTAAATAGTGAATTTAATGTAAACAGATTCGAAAAACATAAGTTGTCCTAATGAAATTGTGACGCCCCCAAATTCGGATACTTGAAACCCAAATTCAGTGCTTCACGATACCATTTCTTTGAGCGGAATAATAATAATGTCATAATTATCAAACTTAATTTATATATCAGAGTTTTCTAAATCCCAGGTACGTGACCTTAAAACATTTCATTACATGATAGATAATAAATAACATCATCTTATTTAAGTCTAGCTATTACATAAGATAACACAAACTTATTCAGACAGCTTTCCTATCCCTTCATTCCTGGCAGAGCCCTCTGGCTGGTCATACTTAACTGAAAACATTTAATTTAAGCAAGGATGAGCATTTGAGTGCCCAGCAAGTAATAACAATTATAAATATTAGCTGGAAGGATTAAATGTTTTCTTTGTACTATCCTTCTACAACAAATCAAAAGTTGTGAAGTAATCTGACCAATAATAATAACATAACAACTCTCTATCAAATTTTTAAAACTACGTACTGACTATAAATAGGATTAAGGTGACATACTATGAACATTATTCTCAATTTTCGAATAGGTTTAGCAGAACTTCATCCGTAAACCGTCATAACTTACGGGCACAGGGGGTGATCATCCCGTTATGCCCTGTATTGATCAATACTACATGCAAGAACGATATTATCATTCACTCTGTCCGCCTTGGACGCATAAAAATTTTCCCATGTTCGGGATGTTCATACTTAGTGTGGAATCCGAACCAAAATAATTTGATTGGATACAAAAGGTTTTATTATATTCAACAACATTTGTAAATCTGTGTCTAGTTGGTCAAATAGCTTAGACGACTCTTTGTTATCGTATACATACATCTGGGGTTAATAGGTATATATATATATATATATATATATATATATATATATATATATATATATATATATATATATATCAACATGTGTATAAATATAATGATTATCCAAGTGGGGACACTTGAATAACCATGTTTAGACATTAACGAACAGAATATATATATCTGAATTACAATATAGTACCATGTTGATAATCAATGATTGGATATAACATATATAACAATAGGGTTAATAATCTAATACAATAATAATATAATTCTGAAATTTTCTTACTCATGTGCATTGCATAAAGAAAATGTAAAGGTAAAGATACTTGCTAAATAATAATTGGAGTAAGTATAGGAAACTTGACTGGTCTGTTGTTTACACAACTTAGTTCTACCTTTAATTCAATGACCTATCATTTATAAGATAGTTCTATTGATTAGAAAATCATATCATAACACATCGTACTATTATTTACAGTCAACACATATCCTAATCACATTGTCACATAGTTATATCAGTCATTAAGACGCAAACAAACACTTATACAGTCAACCTATAAAGGTTTGGATCAATTTCGATAACATTTCGGTGTACTGACGGCTTTATCATAAAATTATCGAGTTTAAAACTCTAATCTGTATCTTAAATATTATTCTGGATACTTTAAATATCAATCATAGGACTTATAATACTTTTTAATTGATTATTATAATCTATCACAATTTTCAAACTCTGGAATCATTATTAAATGATTTAAATATTAAATAATTCTATTTAAATAATATTAAAATCTTTATGCAACCCTTGCCAAAATATCAAAGTTATTTTATAATAACTCAAAATATTTTAAAGTATTAATTATTATCCTTAAATGATTTTTAAAACATTTAAAATCATTTCTAAATAATTACCATTAATATTTAAATATTAAGGTATTATTCACTAAAATATTAAAAGTCATTTATAATAACTTAAAATATTTTTAAACCACTTATATCATTTTTAAATGATTTTAAATCAATAAAATCATTTTAATCTATTTATTTAATATTATTATTAAATAAATCTAATATCATTAATATTAAATAATTAATGAAATTTATCTTAAAATATTGAAAGTTACATTTTATAACTTAAAATATTATTAAATACCTTATTATCATTTAAAATGATTTTTAATATAATAAAATCATCTTTAGTTAATTTATTTAATGCATTTACTAAATAAATTAAATATTAATAATATTCAAATAATTACTAATATTTATGAAAAATATGTCAAATTATTAAAAGATTATTTTTATAACTTAAAATAATTTTTAAAACTGATTTTGTAATTTTTAGAATTTATTTAGTATTTTTAAATGATTTTTAGAAATTAAAATAATTAAATTTAATAAGTTTGTTTAGCGATAGTAAGTGTCACCTTAGGTGTTCTTGAGGCTCAAGAACACTGACAGGCAGTTATCGAGTGACCTACTTTGACCAGTGATCACTCACTGTGTAATGTGTTTCTGGGCTAACTATCGATCTCAGCTTGTAGAACTAATGTAACACTACATCATTCAACAACAAACATGACCAAATAACATAACACAAAAGAGATCTAAGCATGCAAAGTGGTTGTCAGACCTGTTCTTCATTTCTAGGTTACCCAGAAATGAAGAACAGCTTGAGCAGTCACTTTTAGGCTTCCACTACTTTCTGTTCATGCAATGTTTTTGTTATTTTAGAGTTCTAGGTTGTAGACAACATGTTATACTACATATCTATTACAAAATATCAACAAAACATCAACAGAATCAACATTTAGAACCCGGTCAAACCATGTCAGTCGACATGTTCATATGTTTTTTGGGTTACCCAGAAAACAGAGAACATGCTCGACTTGGCTAGTTTGAACGGCCACTGAGTTCAATCAACTTGATTAATTAGTGATCTAAAAGCATGTATCCATACACATAACCAGCTACAACTTAGATGCAACAAAACTAACAAACCAACAACAACAAGCAAGATCCGAGGACACAAAGTCATTGTCAGACGCTTCTGGGCTAATCTGGATTACCCAGAAAATCTAAAGTCATGGTCGGTCAATGGGGTTTAACCACCCATAACTTTCATTCTGTGCACGACTTGAGCTAGATTCAAGTTCCAGAATACAGACCACATGTCATACTACAAGTTTAAATACTTAAACAACAAAAATGATAACCAGATAAAGATCTACGTGGTCTGACATTCGATTGTCAGACCACTTTTGAAAATTTCACAGATTTTGTAAAAACTTAAATTTGAGTATCTAAGTGTTATAGATTTGAGTTATAACAACCTAGATCACTCAATAACATCCTATTACACTACTTTAAACATCTAAACACCAAGATTAACATGAATCAAAACGATTTCTAAGTTTAGGGTTTTTATACCTTTCTATGAACCAATCCTTGATTCTGGCTTTCTGATCTGCTATAAGTGATAGTGGGGCTTGATTAGGGACTGGTCTAGCAAGGTAATTTCGGAGGTTTGAAGTTGAGAGAGTCTTGGTTGAGTATTGGTGTATAAATGAGCAAGTTAGTAACCTTTCTCTCTCTTTGATCTTATATAACATGGTGTAATGCACATGGTTGATCATGTCTAGCAGATTTTTATTGATTAAAGGCTATTACTAGACCACATGGCTAGCTAGAGTTGGTCACCAACTAAAGTTATGGCAAGTTCTACAAGTTATCTATTAAATAATGCAAGAAGGGAAATTTGGTCATTTGACTTTTACTTTTTGTGGCAAGGTTAACAATTCCTTCTAAACTTTAGGGTTTAACCTTAGGTTTCCTAAGCTCTAAATATAGAATTGTGTATTAAGGGCAAAATAGAAATCTTAGTTTCTAGAAATGTGAATTAGGGTTTCCTAATTGAATTAGGTTTCCTAATCACCTTAGACTTGTAAAGTAGACTTTATAATGTACTAATCACCATAAGCTTGCTAAAGTTAGTAATTAGGGTTTCTAAATATTAATTAGGGTTTACCTAATTAACATTAATCATAATAATAGTCATTAATTACATAACACATAACTTAACAAACATTACAAGTCATATTTGACTGCGTATTATAGTTTATCAAGAATGCTAGATTTTGTCATTGTTTTACTATAAATGTTCCACACATTAACATTACACACATATAAGACATGTTTATATTCTTTGAAATATAAATAATATTATATTATTATTCTCATTCCTTATTCAAAATCCGGACTTAGGGTTTTGAATTCATATCTGATATAACCTTCATAGATACCATTATTAATTAAGTTAAAATAATTAACTTAATCAATATAATAAATACATATCATAAAATCCATATCATATATACAATAATCATATTTTCATGGAAAATAAATAATAAATATTTTATTACAAAATTAATTTATTATAAGAATATAATCTATAATGATCAATAATTCTAAAAAAATTATTTACATCTAATAAATAATTTTATTTATCGATATATACATATACTTTACTTGCACATATTCCCACCCTATATATATATATATATATATATATATAAATTATTCATAAAATTTCTTATTGAATTGGGTTATTACAGAAATCGTAGTATACAAGATATGTTAGATAACAGCTTTTGAACGAGCCAATTCCAGCTTATACGATTAAGTTACGAGCCAGGAAAGGATTGGAAATGAAAAAACTTTAAAAAAAAATTCAAAGGCTCAAAGATGGCACCACAGCGTCGCCCAAGCCTATGAAGATGGCGCTACAAAGACCATACCGTAATCCCGCATAATCGATGAGTTCAAGTTATAGCGTGATATACTAAGGAACCGCAATCGCAATCATTTCAGACTAGTTAAGAGGCAAAGAAAACTTAAAATGAATACAAAGAAAAGGTAAGTGGATTAAAAGTGAATTATGACCTTAATTAAACTTAAAGTAACATCTTAAAGGATGATTTAAACCTTTAGTTCGACGATTAAAAGTTAACAAAATGTTACGAAAATGTAAACACAAAGTAAGTTTAATAATACGAAAATCGTACGCACGTTGAATGAATGTTTGAGATTACTTGAAATGTAATTACTTAAGCATTTAGTAAATAAGATTAATTATAACAACAAAACATTATAAAGCCGTAATGAACGTTAACTAACCTAATGAATGTTAGTAAGTTAAGCAAATGGATAGTTAAACTGAGAAGACTGAGAAGATAGTTTAATGACAATACTTATTGATTGTTTATGACCTAATGTGGTATGATATGTAATTATGTGTTGTAAAATCTATAAAGACTCAAAAGAGTAGTGAATTAACAGTAGAAGACGCTAAAGGCAAGTGTTCTAAACATAGACTACTATAGGCTGATCACCTAGATGTGCTCGTAAGAAATGTAGGACTTACAGACTTAGTGTCGGGTTGTCCTTTTTAAAGAAAGAATGAATTGCTCACGATCTTGGACCAAAATTAAGGTTTAACAGATGTTGTTAAATGTTGATAAGATAAGTTGTAAGATTTATAAACTCTAATGTTATGTTAAGAACTTCGATGTTCAGTTAGTAAACCCTAACGATTGCTTAGAAACCCTAATTCCAATTTTTGAAATCCTAATTTCATTTTTAGAAAGCCTAAACCCTATTCAGGAGTTTTAAAACCCTAATTTGGGAACCCTAATGCTAAGTATAAAGACTTAAGGGCTAAAAGATATGTGATATATGTGAAAAGACCAGTTTACCCTTCGAATTATAGGAGAAATGACCAAAATACCCTTAGTAAGTGTGAAATGACTAAAATGCCCTTTTACTTAATGTTTAAGTAAAAGATATTCACCAATCTTGGTGAGTCATGACTTAATTTTCCCATGTTCTTATTAACCAACAAGCAATCAGCCAACAAGGTGCCACCTAGCAACTAACACAAACATTGAATCAAGACTTAGCAAATTAAAGTAAGAAAAGTCTTACTTTTATGTTCATTAGCCAACCCTATCTCTCTCTCTCTCATTTTCAAAACTTGGGAGTGAAAATAAGTGTTATGTAAAGCCAAGATAAACCCTTAGCTAACTCAGATCAGATCCAATAACAGAAATCAAGGTTTGGGCGTTAAAAGGTATAAACCCTAACTCTATGTAAATTCTTATGATTTATGTTAATGTTATGATTTGATGTTTAGAGTAGTGTGTTAAGATGTTATTTATTGATCTATGATGTTACAACATAGATCCATAACATCTATGTGTGTGAAAATGGGATTTTAAAGATTGATCGTGAACCCTAATAAAATGGCCTAACAACCTAATGTCAGGGCCAATAGATCTTTGTGTGTTAGATGTTAGGTTGGATTAATGTATTATTCATGTTCTATGCCATAAGGAGGGTAGACTGGAAGTGGAATCAAGTCCATACCAAGTCTAGATCTCAAGATATTGATGGTCAAACATGGTTGACCAGTCACAAATCTGGAAATTTGGGCAACCTAGAAACCCAGATTTTTCTGACAGTGATTTAACAGGGCTTGAATCTTGCTGATGTTAAGTAGTTATGTGACACCGCCAAAATAGGTAAACATCACCCATCTTGAGTCGCCAAATACATTGTACAAAATTCAAATGCAACTTAATTATACAATAGTCGTGTAAAATACGACAAAATACATGTTGTGAGTTTTAATACAAATATTGTCATCTAGACAATATCCACACTCAATTTAGTCCTCATTACATTTATTATCCCACTATTTAACAGAATAATGAAGACTACTAATGCTATAATCTCGGACCGTCACTCAGTTCCCCGACTAGTCCCGGCTACGTTCTCATTTCTCAAGAGAATAAATGAAAGAAAGGTGAGCTCAACTAGCCAAAGAAGAAATATTATGACTAAGATAATGCGTAATAAATTATCATTAGTCTTCAACAATGTTAAACTGATAAAATACAATTGACATCAAGCTTAACTGTAGCGGAACATGCAATCCATGAAAAGAGTCAAGTAGAGAATAAAATCTAATATCTTTTATGATTTAAAAAGGGTTTTCATCACTTTTATTGCTGGGACTCAGCTTAATAAATAATCCACATCATCACTGCACTACGACCAAGGATATTCATTAGTATGACAACCACAAATTATCCATGCACTACGTGCCAGAGATATTCGTGTATTCATCAATGGTCATGATCATGCCAACAATTGTCCATCAATGCACTACGGGCCAATGAGGACTTTTACCACATCATTTGTAACATTATGGCCATGATTACACCGAATAATCCCTGGTCATAATCATACCAAGTCCATCTATGCACTACAGGCCATAAATGACTTTCAAAAAAATATAAACATGAGGGTGATGATAATGGTATAAGATTTCAATAAAACAAGTTCAAGAATTAATTTATTCAGGAATTAATAACGTCCAAAATGTCAACATGATACTTTTTTGTAGAGTAAAATTCAGGAATGCTCAGAAGAATATTTCCAGGAAAAGATACTGGATGAAGTGCAAATATCAAGGATATTCCACTAATTTCATGGAGTATAGAAGTAAAAACTTTAACCAACTGAGTATAATAAAGAATGGAATAACAAAAGAAATCACCATGCATGTGGTACTTCAGCATGCATAAAAGTTATTCCAATGTAATAATAAATAACGGAACCAAGTCAGCAAAATTGAATGATGTGATATTTCAATGTAATAATAAAGACGGAATTGGATCCCACAGAAACGCATGCATGTGATATTCCAACAGTAATAATAAAGACGGAACCAGTCCCACAGAAATGCATGCAGATATGATATTCCAAATGTAATAATAACGAATGGAATAATAAGAAATTCACCAAGTATAGGTAGCTCACAGATACAAAGTTATTCCAACAGAATAATAAAGAATGGAATAATAGAAGTTCTCTTCATGAATACAAAAGAAATAATACCCCTTACCTTATAAAGAAGAAACTGGATATAGAAGTAGTGAGTAGCAGAATACTTTTTTTCTTTCTCTTTATAGTTTCTCTCTCTAGAGTTTCAGTGAATTCGTAAGAAATAATGAAGGAATGAGCTTCTATTTATAGAAGAATGGACTGAATAGTAACCAATTCATGAACGGTCCAGATTGATTTACTTTAAACGAACGGTCCAGATTGATTTAAAAAAACACAATCTTTTAAATAAAATATAATATATTCTAATTATTGTCGAATAAAATAAATAACTTTTAAATAGAATATATTATATATATATAGCATGTGCCAAAAAATCACGGGATACACTCCCGTGATCAATATTTTTCCTTCCTTCACCAAATTGTCAACAAAATTAATATATTTATATATATAATAGCCTTAATAATACACTCTCTCACCAGATGATCCAATTCCTTTTTCTTTGATTTCCTGCGAACCCCCCCCACCATTTCCAAAACATGTGACAAAATTATATATATATATGTATAATACGTATATATATATATATATAATACGTATATATATATATATATATATATAAAACAAAACTGAAACAAATTCTACCGACAGTTTTGAAAAATGGGTATGTGAGGGTCCAACAAAATTTACATCAAATACTTCATAAAAATCCCCTCAATATTTTTAACAATATTTATCACCATTATTATAATTCACAATATTAATCAACCAGGTCGTTCCCTGAAAAGAAGGGGCTTTCGAATAAGAATTTCTCCCTATTGGCGCGCAATTAGGTGACCAAACCTCTCTTTCCCTCTCTTTCCTTTTTTCGCCCCCATGTCGCCACACGGGGGGGCATGGGGATGTAAAAAAGGGGATCCTATCAACTTGTTCCGACCTGGGATAGCCTTTATCTTTGGAGGCTCAAGCAGAAGCACGTTTACTTATGTTTTCTCATATGAACCTTTTGTCTCCAGCTATTGGGGATCCTATTTCTGTACCAACTCAAGATATGCTTATTGGACTCTATGTCTTAACGAACGGGAATCGTCGGGGTATTTGTGTAAATAGATATAATCCATGTAATCGCAGAAACTATCAAAATGAAAGAATTTATGATAATAACTATAAGTATTTTCCATCTCAATGACAACCCCGATATACTTAGTCCCATAGACAACCCCAGGAGTTCCAGTTCCAACCTCGGAGATAAACCAGAGGAGTGTAGTTCCAGTTCCTGAGATAACCCCGGAAATGCTCATGTCAACCCCTTGCAGTCAGCTTCAACCTCAGAGATAACCCCGAGGCACTCAATTCCAACCCAGAAGACAATCCTGGGAGGTCAGGCACACCTCAGAGATAACCCTGAGGATGTTTTGCACTCACAGCAACCCAATCTCAGAGATAACCCTGAGCAACGATTGCTACATCAGCCCAAACCGGAGATTACCCCGATGAGGGGAAAAATTGTCATTTTGCCACCTCGATCCCACATTAGCCCATCCCAAAAACATTTCAATATACATTCTACACAGCAATGTCCTACAAGAACCAGAGCTCCTATCCTGAGTGACTATTACACAAGATAACACACCGGATATAATTTGAAGACTGAAGACCTGGGCATGGTCCCATCTTCCTGACTTCGTATAACCTCTAATCCCATGTCATTTGTGTAACTCTTGACAACCGCATTCTGAAAAAGGTGTTATACACCTCAATCAGATGCCCAGATTGATGTTCTGAAAGTTCGAGTGAACATCGCATTACATGTATGCACGTATTTCAAGATGGTGGGACCCATAGAGCCCGGGGTACCCCGAGTAGCCGCAGGTGCACCTGCAGCTACTGCCTCTATAAATAGAGGGCTTGGGATGGCCATTTTTCATAGAAAAAAGGCGAAAAGGTGAGCTTATATTGTGCTATATTTTACCAGTGGAAACCAAGTGTTCATTCAATTAAAGACATTTAAAGTCTTCTTGGTAGCCCAATGTAAGACTTCTTACATTTCTTAAAGCCTTTCTCCACTTTTTTCACACACAGTTATTCACATTGAGAGTCGTGTCGTGGCTTTATATATATATATATACATTTCTGTCAAGCTTAGAGTTTACTTCGTGGCCATTTACCATTTTCGTTACATTTCGTCCCGCCTAGAGTTTACTTCGTGGCGGTTGATCATTTTTATACATATATTTACAGCTTTTATATATTTACATTTCCAATCCCTTGTCGACATCGTTACTTGTTCTTTGGTGTTCTCATGTTAATGTGAGATTTGTTTGAAAAAACAAGTGAAAAAGGTCTGACATGTATAATGTCGACGATTTGACTTTAAAAGTCGCCAGTTGGTGTATTTAGCTGGTTGCACCAACGCAACCAAAAAGGTTTACACATTGACCCAGTGATATAACACTGCTAAACGGGTTTGTGAAACCGAGATTCATTTGAGTTTGGGGGCTTGATTATGCTGAGGGAAGGTGTTAGGAACCCCCCAACATCCGTGTTGCCATGGTGAACTCCACTTTTCAAGAAATTGTTGTATGAATGTGTACATGTGTGTGTGCATCAATGTGCAATTATTTGAAAGTAGTATGAGGCCTCGTTCGTACCTATATACAAAGGGTTTGAATTTATAGAAAAATTCAGTTTTAAGCAAGATATAGCAATGAAGTTTTGTAAAAGTGGTTTTTCAAACCCTGTGCTCAATAGGAATCGAGACCTTTTCATACTTCCATTTCATTATTAAATGTTCGGCTTGTTTGATTTTATTTTTGAGATGCGAAGCATCCTCGAGAAAATAATATACAGCAGTGCCGAACTACTCATGGGCATGACAACCATCCAAGGAAATTGAGACATCAGAATAATGTACAAGTCACACAAATTGAAAAATGTCACTGAATCAATCTAGATTCGAAGAGATCAATTTGTGATCACATGATACCGAAATTTGTATGGAAAAGTAAGCATTTATATATATAAAGATGTATATATATATATATATATATATATATATATATATATATATATATATATTTACAGACATGATCAACCACCACGAAGAACTCCATGGGGGATCAGAAATGTAAATATATAAAAGCGGTAAATATATATATATGGACATGATCAACCACCATGAAGCAACTCCATGGGGGACCAGAAAAGTACATAAAGAAGTACATGCGATCAACAGCCACGTAAACTCCAGGCGGGACAAAATGTAAATAAAGTTGTAAAAGTGATCAACCGCCACGAAGTAAACTCCACGCGGGACAAAACGTAAATAAAGCTGTAAAAATCCGTGAAGTAAACTCCAGGCCTGACAGAAATGTATATATATATATATATATATATATATATATATAAGCAGTAAACGCACCGGATGTAAATCCAGGCTCATCGGATATGTCCGACAACAATTATATATATAAGTATATATATAAAAGCAAGTAAATGCTCCGGATATAAAATCCAGGCTCATCAGATATGTCTGACAACAGTTATATATATATATATATATATATATATATATATATATAAGCAAGTAGACGCTCCAGACATAAGTTTAGGCTCAATCGAGGCATAACTCGATAATGTTAGTCCATATATAAAATATATACATATATAAGTATATATATATATAGACAGAAATGAAAACCATGGAATGAAGTCCGGGCATACGCACACAACACGACTCTCAATGTGTATAACAGTGTGTGCAAAGATGAAAAGAAAGCCATTAACGAATGTAAGAAGGCTTAAAATGGGCTGCCAATGTAGGCTTCTATGACTCTATGTGGATAAACACTCAGCTCTCGCCGAATAAAAATATAGCTATATGTGAGCTAACAAATGTTTAGAATGAGGAAACACTCAATATGGGTGTGTACAGAGTAAATTGGACAGGGCTTCCTCGCCTCTCTCTTTTTTTCTCTCCATCAAAATGGTTGGCCCAAGGTCTATATTTATATCGATGGCTATAGGTAATTCGCTAAAGAATCGCAGCAGATTGCACTTCTTGGTAGAAATGTCCCCGCTTCATGGGTCCAGACGCCTCAAGCACGTGCACTGCGTGTAATTGAATGTCCGCTCGAACTTGCAGAACTTCAATCCGAGCATCCGAACGAGGTATATACGACCTTCTTCGGATTGCTTGTGTCGAGAGTTACGCAATGACATGGATTAGAGGTTGTACAAAGTCAGGAAGAGGGGACCATGCCCATAGTCTTTAAGCTTCAAATTCTATCCGGTGTGATGCCACGCATAATAGTCACTTGGGATTGTAACTCCTCGGTTCTTGTGGGACATTGTTGTAGATATGTATATATGGAGTATTGAGATGACGCGCAGGTATTGAGGTAGGAAGATGACGTTTGACTCTTCACCGGGGTTATCGCCGGTTTGAGTTGAAAGTAGACATTGCTCAGGGTTACATCTAAGATTGGACTACTTGTTTGTATGCGGCAATGTCATCTTATGAGTGTGCTTGTCTACCCGGTGTTAGCTCCAGGTCTGAGGTATGGGTGCCTCAGTAGGAGGTCTGAGATTGATGCTGATATCATGCATTTAAAACAAGCACTTACGGAGTTATTTCCGAAACTGCAACAACATTCCTTGGGGTTATCGCCAAGGATGAAACGCAGGGTTATCTCTGAGGTTTGGAAATGATCCTTCCGATGTGTGTTCCGGGGTTGGAAATGAGGTTCCCGGTGTGTGTCCCGGGTTGTGAGATTGAACTTCCGGTAGTATCCGGAATAGATGTGAGCTGTCTTCCAGGGTTATCTCCGAAAGACGAATTTGCCCTCTTGGAATGTCAGTAACAGGGGTGCATGAAATTTCGAGTGTCTACAGATGCCCCTCTTTATCATATTAATGCAATGCAAGGCATGGATAGGATAAAGAATCCTAGACACTTGAAATGCATGTAAGATAAACATGATGTTATGTGCAGCAACATGATGCAATTGTATGATGCATGATGGAAATGATTGTTGGTTTCTTGATAATCCTGCCAGCATGACAATCAGTGATGGCTTGGACATGCGATCTAAGTCTTTAAGGATGTTGACGTTGGGGCTATCACCAAAGTCTCGAATCCTAGACACTGGTCTATATTCCATAGAGGTGCCTATTGTGTATAAGAGATCTGTAGGGATAAAACTTTGTTTGTCTGAGGATGTGTATAACATATTTCATCATCCTGTCGGAGTTACTGCCAACAATCTGTTGTTGTCAGGGTTGCCTGACCTCTGTTGATGTGTATATCGCCGGATAGATCCCTGCTGGGTGCATTTTTAAGGTTTCTTGACCTTCATTGATATATGTGTCAATGGTTGCATTGCGTTGTAACCCTCGTCGGGAATACGTGGATAAGTTGCTTCGATGGGTTTACTTGCCATTGGCTGACATGACGTCAAGGTTGCGTTACCTTTATTGATGTGTGTATCACTGGCTGAGAATGCGTTGTAACCCCCGTCGGGGATACGTGGATGCTTGAAAGATTTGCATTGTAACCCCCGCTGGGATACTTTATCAGTTCGTAACTTCGGCGTTATAACCCCCGCCGGGGATACATTAGCATTTCGTGACTTCGGCGTTGTAACCCCCACCGGGGAAGGTTTAGGGTTGTGACCCTGCAATGACTGCATCAGACCTTTGTGGGGTATTGCCAAGGATGATTTGTGAAAGTTGAGCTCATCGGTATAGTATACCCTGCATTAAGGTGAATACCAGTGAGACGACGGGAGTTTAATTCTGACTCGCAAAAAACCATGATTCCAGGCTATTCCGCTCAATCGCATAGCATTTTTATTCCTGATTTAGCCTTTTCAACTTGTGAGACCTCCTTTGAAACTCTAACTGGAGCGAGCCAGAGGTGTGGTTAGGATTCTACCCCTTTTTGCTGGTGAGTGTTTCTCTTGTCTTTTCTCATGTATAGGTTAAGAGTGTTGACTGACAGCAGATGTTGCCTTTGTGTTGCAGTTTTGGGCCTACGAGAGGCTTCCATGTTTGCGCCCTGTGAGCGTGCTGTGTTTAGACACCTATCCATGAGGACAGAGATGGCATCATTCCATAATTACGGAGGTCCCTGTTGCTGAGGGTTTCACTCATTGTCGCCTACAGCTGGAGTTGTTGACAGCGGATGTCATTACATTGGTTCCCTACTCTGGAGAGCATTTGGGTGTTGGATTTGAGGATGGGTACCCAACTAGAGTTGAGTACGTCATTTCCACCCGCAGGATTCCTCTCTTCACAGATGGAGGATGGGAGCTCTATTTAGGAGAGCGTGCTTTCAGAAGCACTACATGAGAGATTCGCATGCCGATCTTGCCTCCTGCCAAGCGTTATTGGCCTGTTTCGCAGTCACCCGTCGTTGACATCCCATTGTTGGGGATTGACGGTTTTACATTGTTAGAGGGCCCCTGCACTAATGAGATATTCCAGCATTGGTGGATCCCTCGTACTATCGGAGCTCAGACCCGCGCCACACAGTTTATGGGGGATATGGTTCCAGGATCCGTGATGATGACGGATTGGCTAACTCCGTGTCGTAGATCCGACTCATGTGACATGATTGACACAGTTGACTTGGCTGGCAGGTTGGACTCGCACATTTCTTCATCCGGCATTTGGGCAGAGATCCTGCAGAGGTAGATACTTTTGATCCTTCCAGCTCTAGCACTTGCCCTTCAGGTGACCCATATGGATTTGCTGGTGCAGATCCTCCCTTGTATAGGCCTGACATCCCTATAGATAGAGATCCAATGACTTAGGAGGAGTTACATCAGGTGGACAGGATCGATGATGTAGACATCGACACCATTGACTTTTTCTGATGTATATTTCTCGTTATCTCTTTTCATAGGCCTCTGTTAGCTACTGGGTAGCTTCGCCCCATTCTCACTATATCTTTTGATACGCCTCTATTAGATGTTGGGTAGCTTCGCCCCATTCCCCTGTATTTTAGCTGTACAGAGATGTATTAGATGATGATATACTTAGGAATGTATGTACAGTTTTTCATTCCCTATATCATATTGCCATCTATTGTATCATGCATTTTATTATGTTATGCATATGTATGTATGTCCAGAGATATTTAGTATTGACCTCTGGATGGTCTTATGACACTACCCGCATCTGATTGTCTTCTTCGGACGATTAGTCAGATTGATCATAACCCACCATTTTTGGTGGCATCTGGTATGCGCTCATGGTATGATAGTATGTCACCATCAGACATGGTGACTATAGATGATTTGCTGCAGCACACAATGAACTTGTTGATTTTTCAGGTCCCTACAGGGTTCATAGAGGGTATGCTAGAGCACTGGGTATCAGATAGATAGGTTTTCTGATTCGGGACCCAGGAGTTGACTCCTACTTTGGAGGAGTATGAATGGTTGACGATGCTGCCGCTTGACAGACCTTGCATGCACATGGCGATCGGAGACATGAGTAGACAGTTCATGACCCTCACCAGATTGAGGCGTAGAGTGGTACAGGACGAGATTACATCCGGCCACGTGATATCTCAGCATTTTCTGTTTGACAGATTTGGCTCTGAGGATAGTTATGCACGACATTCCATGGATTTCACCACATCGAAGGACCATTGGAGTTCAGCCAAAGTGGATGTACTGCTATTGTGCGTATTATCATACGTCTTCATGCCATTGTATATGGATGAGTTGGATATCAACGTCATTATGGCAGTGAGAGCTCTCAGGGAGGGTCATACCATTATACCGATGATCATTGCAGAGACTTTGAGGTCAGCTACATACTGCTGCACTTATCCGGTAGGAGTGTTCATAGGTAGCTCGGTCATGTTGTATGTGTGGTTTATATCACACTTGAGACCGATTGGCACATTTAGACGGCAAGGATATTGTTTCACCAATGATATAGCCATGTCATACTCCTTTCAGCCTGTGGAGTGCACATATGTTGTATCTTGGTCAGCTTTCCTGGCAGGGATTGGAGATCCGTTTGCTATATTGCCTTGTTCAGGGCTTAGCTCACCCTACAGCTTCATTACTCATGCTCCGGGCATGGATTATCCCCCTCTGGCTGGATTGAGGAGCATGATTACTTACCACCCACTGGCCGTGATGTGTCAATTTAACCAGTTTCAGGATTTTCATCCTTATGAGGGGGCAGTGAGTCAGCGCTTCGCTTCAGACCATTTATCAGCAGAGGACAAATCCAGGTTGTATGCCTGTTGGGATCAGTGAGAGCTGGCTGAGTTTTTTGTCAATCATCCGGGTTGTTCTGCAGATTATTCTGCATGGATGGAGGCACAGACTGCATCGGCTGCGATAGTATCCACAGTGCAGGGGACTGATTCAGACGATGAGGAGCCTATAGAGGAGGCTGGCATTCCCATCGATGGGGACTTGACTGCTGGGTTGCCAACATTTGTGATGGATTCTCCGAGGCTCGGTGCTATCTTGTTGTTATTTTCAAGATTCAAAGACAACATTTGGAGCAGAGCCTACATCTAATGACCTATGATAGAGATCAGGCTAGGGCCTCGATGTTGATAGCTCTTGATGAGAGATATACCGCTCTATTAAAGAAGGATGAGGCTAGATCAGCTAGGGACACATTGATTGCGGAGCGGGATGCCTCCTTATCTGCTAGGGATGTGGCCATTACAGACAGTACTTCAGTGAGATCCCAAATGACTGTCACTCCTGCCGACATGAGTGCTTACATTGATGAGCATTATGCCACCATGCAGTTAGCCTCTGATCTTCTAGCTCGTGTAAATACCCTTGGGCAGGAGCTTGCAGCGTTACCTCCTTCTGCAGAGAGGGATGCCATGTTAGATCTAATAGTCCGCATACATACAGATCTGTACATAGCTTTATATTTTCCTGCACAGATTAGCTTAGCCATTTTGTCATGTACAACTTATATGTATATATCAAACAGTATTATGTATGGCAGGGAAATATGTTTCGATTCACTTCTCTTTTTGTTATGCCTTGATACTTGCTTGATATTTTCCTATTTCTTCAGGGCCTTGTGATCTTGATGCATTCTGAACTTATCCTTAATAGGTGGACATTGAGACGTTGCAAGATCTCTCAGAGCGGATCATTGATTTCTGTATATCCCTACCATCTTTGGTGTCTTGGGACTGGTATCAGTATGTAAAAGTGGAGAGAAGGGTGGTTTTTCCTCTCTGAGGTTGACCGCACCACAGATGGTCGCCAGTACTTCTTTTTGTGAGAAGTCTAGTTAATTCCATCTCTCATGGGTTGGAATTGCTCTTTGAGGTACGACCGCAGCTTAGATGGTCATCGAATCTTCTATTGGTAAGAAGAAGTTGGGTAATTCCATCTCTTTGATCTGAAATCGATGAATGTAGTGAATTAAAGGTTGATCCCAGTACCGTGTGACAAGTATTTTTGCTCTGGTAGGGGTTAGACTGAACCATAAATGGCTGCCTACGTACTTCTATTGAAGAGGAGATCAAGTCTGCATAGTTCGAACCTAGTGTAAGAGGTTCAACGCTGAATGTGAAAGGCAGATGGGTGTAGAAATATTTTTTTGTGGTTGTTTTTTGTAGAGAAAGGGCAGAAATGTTTTTGTTGTTTTTTGTATTGCGATCGGGCCATATAGAATATGGTTGCCTACGTACTCCCGGGTATATGGTTTCCCCTCAGGACGAATCGCAGCCAAAGAAAAGTGTGAATCCCATGTGCAGGCTATACTGCGGGGAAAAGAAAGTTTGATCCCATAATGGGGATAAACTGCAGTTGTGGAAAAAAGTTTGATCCCGTCTTTAGGACAAACTGCAAGCGTAGAAAAGTTTAATCTCGTCTTTAGGATAAACTGCAGGTTTGAAAGGTTTAATCTCGTCTTTAGGATAACAGAAATTTTGTGAAATGTTTGAACTGAGGTGAAACCAGGCTGCTAGTTTGAAGTGTATGTTTCCCTGAGGGGCAGAAGAGTATGTAGAAGGAAAGGGTTCAAAACCGGAATGACTGGTGATTTGATAATCAAAAGCAGGATGTTTGTTTGATGGTAACTTCAGACATAGTATCGTTTCACGGTGTCCGAGTTGATAAGTTGTGGAAATTCATCGCCATCTATTTCCTGTAATCTGATAGCACCTCCTGTCAATACCTCCTTGACAACAAATGGGCCTTCCCAATTAGGAGCGAATTTTCCCTTAGACTGATCTTGGTTGTCAATGATCTTCTTTAAAACCAAGTCATGTTATTTAAACTGCCGTAGCCAGACTTTTCTGTTGTAGGATCGTGCGATCCTTTGCTGATATAACTGACCATGGAAGATAGTCGCGGCTCGCCTTTCGTCTATCAGGGACAATTGGTGATACCTTTCTTGTACCCATTGGTCTTCATCTAACTGAACATACATCAACACTCTGAGGAATTCCATTTCCACCTCTATGGGGAGCATTACTTCCATCCCATAGGAAATGAGTAGGGAGTTGCCCCAGTTGAAGTACACATGGAAGTTTTGTAGGCTAATAAAGTCAGAGGCAAGAGGTCAGGCCATCCTTTGTGATTGGCGAACATTTTCTGCATGATCTTTTTAATATTTTTATTAGCCGCTTCAACAGTACCATTCATGTTTGGACGATAGATGACGGAGTTAAGGTGTTTGATGTGGAATTTGCTGCATAACTCCTCCATCATTTTGTTGTTGAGGTTTTTTAGAATTATCTAACACAATGACCTCTGGTTGTCTATATTGACAGACGACATTGTTTCTGATGAAAGCAATGATGACTTCTTTAGTAACCCTGGGGAAGGAGGCTGCTTCTACCAATTCTGTGAAGTAGTCGATCATGGTGAATATGAATCGATGTCCATTAGCTTTGGGCTCGATGGGCCCAATCACGTCCATTCCCCACATTGAGAAGGGCCATGACGAACTCATATTGTGGAGTTCCCTTGGAGGGGCGTGGATGGAATTTCCATGAATCTGGCATTGATAGCACCTCTTGACGTGATCATAACAGTCAGCTTTAAGTGTAAGCTAATAATGCCCTATTCTAAGGATCTTCTTGACAAGTAGGGGTCCGTTCATGTAAGGGCCACATACTCCACCATGGATCTCATCCATGAGCCTCTAAGCTTGGTCTCTATCCAGACATCTGAGGAGACCTAATCCTGCATCTCTTTTATAGAGTGCATCTCCGCTCAGGTAGAATTTCATAGCAAGTCGATGAATTCGCCTTTTCTTAGTTAGGCTCGCCTCAACGGGTGTAGATCCATCTCGTATATACTCCTTGATGTATTGATACCAAGGGTTGTGGATGGGAGGTAGTTCATCCGATACTTCTCCAATATAGTTCCCATAGACTGGGGCCTTTTACAGTGCAAATATGATGCTTGGCATGTTTTCCTTGTCAGGTATGTGAATCAAGGAGGCCAACGTTGCTAATGCATCCGTAAAATTATTCCTATTACGTGGAATGTGTAGAAAGGAGATTTCTTCGAACTCCAAAGCCATCTGTAAAACTTGTCGATGGTAAGGCAGCAAATATAATTCTTTGGTTTGATAGATTCCCATGGATTGTTTGATTACCAACTCTGAATCCCCAAAGACAGTTAACCGCCTGATACCTATTGAACGGGCAAGTTTTAGCCCCATAATACAGCCTTCATACTCACCTGTGTTGCTGGTGCTAACAAACTGTAATTTTTACTACGACGGATACCGCTCCCCGCATTCGTATATTAGAACCGCTCTAGCTCCTGAACCTCTCAGATTAATGACTCCATCAAAATACATTTTCCACGCATTTACATGTATCGCATCGATGGTATTGCCGAATCGCCATTACCCCTTCATCGGGAAGTATGTTTCAAGGGTTTGTAATTCCCTAAGCGGTGCTGGCTGGCCGATTGATCCGCAATTCCTTGACTTTTGAAAGACTTTTACATCACGTAGACGATGTCAATTGCTATAGGATCAATCGCCATCTAGCGATCGACAATTCAAGATAAATTTGTTGAACATATACTTGAGAGGATCCACGCGGGATATGAGATGGGTTATGTAAACATAGAGGTAATGTTGTAACCTCATGAAAGCCTATGCTAAAGCACAACAAGTTTTCTCAATTAGAGTGTACTTGTGTTCACTGATGCTGAATCTTTTGCTGAGGTAATAAATTGCTCGTTCTTGGCCTCTATTGTCTTTTTTGCCCCAGCATACAGCCCATGGCATTGTCATTAATGGACAGGTACATGAATAGGGTAACATCATCCCTGGGTGGTACCAAAATAGGAGTTTTAATCAGTTTCTCTTTAATGGTAAGGAAGGCTTTCTGACACTCATCATTTCATTTCATGGAGGAGTTTTTCCTTAGCAGCTTGAAGATGGGCTCACAGGTTGCTGTGAGTTGAGAAATGAACCTGCTAATGAAGTTGATTCTTCCCAAAAATCCCCGTATTTCCTTCTCTGTCTGAGGAATGGGCATTTCCTTGATGGCCTAGATTTTTGTAGGATCCAGTTCAATCCCTTTGTGGCTGACTAGGAAACCTAGCAACTTACCTGATTTGACACCAAAGGCGCAGTTGGCTGGATTCAACTTTAAGTTGTACTTACGCAACCTGTTGAAAAGCTTTCTGAGATGGTCCAAGTGGTCTTCTTCCTTTTGAGATTTGACACTGATGTCATCCACATAGATCTTTATCTCCTTGTGCATTAAATCATGGAAAAGAGCCATCATAGCTCGCTGATAGGTTGCCCCAACATTGATGAGGTCGAATAACAACCATCTGTAATAAAAAGTCCGCCAAAGGGTGATGAAAAAAGCTTTCTCACGGTCCTCCTCAGCGACCATAATTTGATGGTACCCCACAAAGTAATCAGCAAAGGAGTACATGTCGTATTGAGAAGTGTTGTCAATAAGAATGTGGATAAAGGGTACGGGAAAGCTATCTTTAAGGCAAGATTTGTTCAAATCCCGGTAATCCACGTAGACTCGCACCTTTCCTCCTATTTTAGGCACGGGAACAATGTTAGATATCCACTCTGGATATGTAGACACCATGATAATGTCAGCTTGAAATTATTTCACAATTTCTTCTTTAACATTTAAACTCCACTCAGGTTTCAATCGTCTGAGCTTTTGCCTAACTGGTTTGAATCCTTCTTTAATGGTTAGGCGATGAAGAACAATGTTAGTGGACAAACCCACTATGTCTTCATGAGACCATGCAAACATATCTTGGAATTGGGTTAATAGTGCAACCATATCATTTCGCTGATTTGTGGTAAGGTCTGAACCAATTTGGATTAGCTTATGGTTTTCTAAGGTTCCAAGATTGAAAGAAGTGGTTTGGTCAAGGTTGGGTTTAGGTTTGTCTGCGACCCATTCCTTAATGTCCTGAGGTGTCTCAATGTCCTCTTGTATATCCATCAAGTCTGAGTCCAACTTTGCATTAAAGTTACAGCCCTTGTGGAGAGAAGGCACCTCATCAGCAAGTACAGGCACATCTAAATTCAGAGTCCTGAAACAAAATATGCTTTCACTTAATATATGCAACTGTTTAATCATACAAAAGTGTTAGCATGTACTTGATAAAATAAGTGTTAATACTGTAAAGAAAAGCAAGCAATTAAAGTTATCTACAGGGCTGAGGGATTTTTCTGCCCATTTTACCCTCGCCGACCAATGCATGGAGTGCTGCTCCAATTGTTGAGGGCAAAGTCCTGAAGGACTACAGTGATGGAAGGATCTTCATTGTCCTCCTTCTCCCAAATGATAACCACAACATCTGGGCAATCATTGTCTGGGTGTATATCTGTTTGTATGTTCATCATGAACACTAACGCATATGCCTGACATCATCAAGGCGATGTCATGTTTACGTTTTCGTTCCTTTTCTTCCACTTTGGGATCTGGAATCAGCACCTCTTTTGCTTTGATTGGCACTGGTTTAGGAAACAACATGGCCACAACATGAGCTGACACTTTTACTGGAGATTGTATCAACTCATGGGGTAAAGGTATAGAAAATTTTCGTGCGGCGAAAACTTGAGGAACCTACTTATGCTTATGAGGATTCATGTGACTGGAACTGATAGAATAGCCTAGTCCGGTTGTCCCAATTTGACTGGACATTTGAATAGGGTGCTTAATACCCTGCTGATTTTTACCAAGCCCTTGTCCAGGCTGATGACCCAATATCATCATTTCTTGAGTGGCCGACATAACCTCGGCAGAAATCTTGGGTACGGGAAGTGGCACTCCAATAGAATGGTATTTCATGGTACTCACTTCCTGAGAATGAAAACTGGTCGGTTCAACTTCTGAATTGATGTTGATGATTGGTAGAGTTCCTTGTTTAGGACATTCCGGCTCAGCGTTGAAAGTGACTAGACTATTATTGACAATGTATTTAAGTTGTTGATGTAGCGTGGAGGGAAAGGCTCCAGCCATGTGTATCCATGGTCTCCCCAATAGCAGGTTGTATCCTGAGTCTATCTTGAGGACGTGGAAGGATATTTTGAATATATTTGGACCAATCTCAATTAGCAGCTCAATCTTTGAAATGGAATTTCATCGGGATCCATCAAAAGCTTTAATAACCGTAGGGCTGCTTTGGATCCGCTTGAGATTGACATTCATCTTCACCAAGGTGGCATAAGGACAGATATTTAGAGACGAGCCTCCATCTATCAAAACTCTAGCTAGCATATACCTGGAAGACAAAACTGCAATGTGCAATGACTTGCAATGATAGTCCCTTCGGGTGGTATGTCATCATCAGTGAAGGATATCACATTGTTGTTGAAAATGTGATCAACCAGATGTTGAAATTTTTCCACATCTACTGATTTTGGCAAGTAGGCTTTTTCCAAAACCTTCAATAAGATCTTCCGATGATCATAGGAAGATAAAACCAAGTCCAGTATTGATATCTGATGTGGAGCTTCTCGTAAGCTTAAAACAACCTTGGCTTCATTATAGCCCATAGTGCGGAGGAATTTTTCAATCTTCTCCATGGGAATCTTCCCCTTTGCTTCGCAAGTAGGCTTCATAACCCGTTGAGGAAGATACAGTGGATTTTCCTTCGACACTGTAGCAGTAGTATGGGACGTGGTTCCTTCAGCTTCTCCATAATTCCATGGAACTTTGTGTATGTTGATAACAGGATGTTGTGGTCTGAAGGGTAAAGAAATTGGCTCTGGTGCAGCCACTTTCAAAGGATTGTTAGCTCCTTTGAGTTGAATTGCTTGTATGGGAAATACTTTGACAGTCTCATCATCCACTTCGGATATAACTGCTACTGATCCCTTCCATTTGGTAGGACATGTATTCCCACTCTCGAGTTTCACAGTGTCATCATCTACTAGCTGCAGGTCACCGCTATCAATAAGATTCTGAATGAGATGGCGGAGTGCCCATCATTCTTCTGTGTTGTGACCGCGAGAATGTGAATTATATTGACATACTCCATCGGAGTTGAACCGTCCTGAATGGGGATTGATTGGAGGCAGAAGGAAGGTAATTCTTCCTTCATTGATCAGCATTTGAAATATCTCCTCCATAGATTGGCCTAGATAGGTAAATTCCCTCTAATTGGTAAAATCCATATGGGCTTTAGCATTTGCTCTCTTCGCAACCTTATCCTCTATAGCTTTGCTTTCTGAAGGTGGTGAAGAAGCATTCATAACAAAAGGAAGAGATAAGCATGCTCCTAACTGATTAATTGGAGTGTGACTTGATGTTGGTGGGTCACCAGTTCTACCAATTGCTCAATTTGCTTGCCAAGAGCTTTCATCTTTCGTTCCATAGTAAATTGGAACTTTGCATAATCCCATCTGTCAAAACCGTCTTTGAAGGTTTGGGATAATTCACCATTAGAACCAGAACTCTGTCCAGTGCTCCATCTAATCATGTTGACCTCTTCTTCTTTGTGTTGAGGAAAAGGGTTGTCTTGCACATGAGGTTAATCTGGTTTGGTGACTACAATCTCACCATTGTCTATTAAATCTTGGATCTTGTGTTTAAAGGCCCAACAATCTTGAGTATCATGTCCAGGTGCTCTTGCATGATAAGCACACTTCTGAGTAGCATTAAAACCCCTCCCATTAGGGTTGGCTGGTCGATGAAGACGTGTAATTTTCTTTTGAGTAGTCAGAAGAGCAAGAATATTCTCAAGCGAGTCCCCTAAGGGTGTGAACGTTTGAGGACGCTTTACTTCTCCACTTTTAGGAAATGGAGGGTTTGAAGATTGTGCTTGAAAAGGGGAATAGTTTCTCCTCTGTATAGGCATATCCTGACTGCCTTTTTTACCTTGTAGTATCAAGGAAATATCCTCCCCTTTCTTTTTATGGACCCTCCGGGGGTTATTTCCATAAGATCCGGATTGGATGTGCTCAGCAACTGCTTTAAAAGCGGCTAGGTCTTGAATTTTACCGGACTTCAATCCCATCTCAGCCATCTCTCAGTGTTTGATCATTTCAGAAAATGGTTTGCCAATACCAGCTAAGACTCTCTCATAGAAAGGAGCTTCATGTACATCTATGAATGTCATGACCATTTCTGATTCCGTCATGGAAGGAATAACCTGAGCAGCAAGGCGCCTCCACCTTTGAGTATACTCTCTGAAAGACTCATTAGACTGTTTCTTGACCTTGATAATTTGGTACCGTTCAGGAGCCATCTGAGATTGAAAACTGTATTGAGTGAGGAAGGCGTGAGCTAGCTCTTCCCAGCTATGGATCTTTGAGTTGTCTAATCTGGTATACCATGAACGGGCTTCTCCAAATGACTCCTCAAATGAAGCAATTTTGCATTCTAAGCTTTTCATTTTCCACGTAAGATCCAAGTTCTCCAATGAACACCTTTAAATGTGTATAAAGATCCCATAATCCGTCATATTTTTTCAAAATCAGGGGTTTTGAATTTCTCCGGATAATGAACACCAGGGAAGATGCAAAGGTCAGCATATGAAACACTTCCATGTGTTCCAATCCCTTTGAGAACACGGATAGTTTCCTCCATTTGGAGTACTTTCTTCTTGATATCACCGGTGTCTGGATCTCCTTTGAGATGAGTGTTTTCATGGTCTTTGTTAGTCGTATCCAACTAAGGTTCTAGATTTGCTTTATCCAGACCTTGTGTTCCTCCTTGTGTAGAGGATTCTGTATGTGGAGGTATCTTTGTACCCTGAGTGGACTGATCGAACTCTTTAAGCAAGACAACCAAATTTGTGATTTGCTGACTTAATCCGTCAAATTATTCAAGAGAAATAGGATTAGACTTGTCAGAGGAAGACATGATTGGCTGTAGGCTCGTGGCCTTTTTGGATTTTGAGCGGGTAACAGGCCCAATTATTTCCCTACAATTATATAGTTTAGTCTTAGGGTATGTAAATGTTATCATAATATGTCCGTTTTAGGAATGTTGTCCTGCAAAACCGGGTGTTAATTGATAACATGTATGCATAAGCAATCTTCATATTTTCCATTACATAAAGATGAACATGGAATACAATTACAAGTAAATACTTTTACAAGTAATTGAAAATGGAAAGCATGAAGAGACTTTCCTCCACGTTTGGTTTATCAGAGGTTGACCTATCTTAGGGTTACTCTCGCGGATTTTTGGCATGAAGGTTCCTAGATCATCACAATCTACTTGACGGGAAGTTAATCCGGTCTTTCATCTGGAGCGGATCTGGGTGGTGCTTTTCCTGAGCCCCATTGGAATTAGTCTTCCTACGAGTCCAGTAATCAAACACCGACAGGATAGCCTCCTGGTGGAGGAACCACACAACATACATTCATATACAACGTGTCTCACCGTTCATGAAAATGATGATATGTGTGAAGCACTAATATCACAGATAGATATAGTATAGTGCAGTAAGTAAAATGCATTCATACACATTCATCATAAATATAAATGTAAGATTCACACACAAGCATACAACAATTTTGAAAAGCTTGTAATAACGGCCTAAGCCCTCTTACTGGAGTCCCCAGCAGAGTCGCTACTTGTCGACGTCGAGATTTTTATGTCCCTTTTCGTTACTTGTTCTTTGGTGTTCTCATGTTAATGTGAGATTTGTTTGAAAAAACAAGTGTAAAAGGTCTGACATGTATAATGTCAACGATTTGACTTTAAGAGTCGCTAGTTGGTGTATTTAGCTAGTTGCACCAACGCAACCGAAAAGGTTTGCACATTGACCCAGTGATATAACACTGCTAAACGGGTCTATGAAACCGAGATTCATTTGAGTTCGGGGGCTTGATTATGCGGAGGGAAGGTGTTAGGCACCACCCGACATCCGTGTTGCCACGGTGACCACCACTTTTCAAGAAATTGTTGTATGAATGTGTGTGTGTGTGTGGATCAATGTGCAATTATTTGAAAGTAGTGCAAGGTCTCGTTCGCACCTATATATAAAGGGGTTTGAATTTATAGAAAAATTCTGTTTTAAGCATGATATAACAATGAAGTTTTGTAAAAGAGGTTTTTCAAACCCTGTGTTTAATAGGAATTGAGACCTTTTCATACTTCCATTTTATTATTAAATGTTCGGCTTGTTTGCTTTTATTTTTTAAGATGCGAAGCATCCTCGAGAAAATAATATACAACAGTACCGAACTCCTCATGGGCATGACAACCATCCAAGGAAATTGCATAATAAATAATGTATAAAGTCGCTTACAGGTTGAAAAATGTCCATCACGGAATCAATCTAGATTCAAGAGATGATCTGTGATCACATGATACTGCAGTTTGTATGGAAGCGAGAAGATATATATATATATATATATATATATATATATATATATATATATATATATATATATATATATATATAAGTTGTAAATATATATATATATATATATATATGATCAACCACCACGAAGCAACTCCATGGGGGATCGGAAATATAAATATATAAAAGCGGTAAATATATATATGAACATGATTAACAACCACGACGCAACTCCATGGGGGGACCAGAAAAGTAAATAAAGTAGTAAATGCGATCAACCACCACGAAGTAAACTATAGGCGGGACGAAATGTAAATAAAGCTGTAAAAGTGATCAACCGCCGAAGTAAAGTAAACCGCAAAGCGGACAAAACGTAAATAAAGTGAAAAAAGGCCAATACAGTAAACTCTGTGTTCGATAGAAAATATATATATATATATATATATATATATATATATAAGTAGTAAACGCACCGGATGTAAATCCAGGCTCATCGGATATGTCCGACAACAATTATATATATAAGTATATATATATATATATATATATATAAAAGCAAGTAAATGCTCTGGATTTTAAATCCAGGCTCAACAGATATGTCTAACAACAGTTATATATATATATACATATATATATATATAAGAAAGTAAACGCTCCAGACATAAGTCTAGGCTCAATCGAGGCATATATAAGTATATATATATATAGACAGAAATGAAAACCACAGACCGAAGTCCGGGCATACGCACACAACACGACTCTCAATGTGTATAACAGTGTGTGCAAAGATGAAAAGAAAGGCTTTACAGAATGTAAGAAGGCTTACAGTAGGCTGCTAATGTAGGCTTTTATGACTCTATGTGGATAAACACTCAGCTCCCGTCGGATAAAAATATAGCAATATGTGAGCTAACAGATGTTTAGAATGAGGAACCACTCAATATGGGTGTGTACAGAGTAAATTGGACAAGGCTTCCTCGCCTCTCTCTTTTTTTCTCTCCCTCAAAATGGCTGGCCCAAGGTCTATATTTATAGATCGATGGTCAGCAGTGTACTTCATGCAGAGCGCAGCTTGCATTCGCTGGCTGGTCGAGGTGTCCCCGGGCCTCGTGGGTCCCGTTATCTCAAAGTACGTGCACTGTAATATCCGCTCTAACTTGCAGAACTTCAATCCGAGCATCCGAACGAGGTATATACGACCTTCTTCGGACCGCTTGTGTCAAGAGTACACAATGACATGGATTAGAGGTTGTACGAAGTCAGGAAGAGCGGACCATGCCCATAGTCTTCGAGCTTTAAATTCTATCCGGTGTGGTGCTATGCGTAATAGTCACTCGGGATTGTAACTCCTCGGTTCTTGTGTGACATTATTGTAGATATGTATGTATGTAGTGTTTAGATGACGCGCAGGTATTGGGGTAGCAAGATGACATTTGACTCTTCACCGGGGTTATCGCCGATTTGAGTTAAAAGTAGACGTTGCTCAGGGTTACATCAGAGATTGGACTACATGTTTGTATGCCGCAATGTCATCTTGTGAGTGTGCCTGTCTGCCCGGTGTTAGCTCCGGATCTAAGGTATGAGTGCCTCGGCTGGAGATCTGAGATTGAAGCTGATAGCATGCATTTAAAACAAGTACTTTCGGAGTTATTGCCGGAACTGCAACATCATTCCTTGGGGTTATCGCCAAGGACGAAACTCGGGGTTATCTCTGAGGTTTGGAAATGATCCTTTCGGTGTGTGTTCCGGGGTTGGAAATGAGGTTCTCGGTGTGTGTCCCAAGTTTTGAGATTGAACTTCCGGTAGTATCCAGAATGGATGTGAGCTGCCTTCCAAGGTTATCTCCGAAAAATGAATCTGCCCTCCTGCAATGTCAGTAACAGGGGTGCAGAAAATTTTGAGTGTCTACATCCCCCATGAAATTGCTTCGTGGTGATTGATCATTCATATATATATATATATATATATATGAATGATCAATCATGTGATCATTCATATAAACTGCAACATCATGTGAGCCTAGGAATCATGTGATCACAGATTCAGTCTCCTGAATCTAGATTCGGTTCCCGTGATGGACATTTTTGGTTGTAATCAGCTTGTACATTATTCACAGTGTTTAAAGTTCCTTGGATGGCTCTCATGCCCACAAGGAGTTCGGCATTGCTATGTATATTATTTTCTCGAAGATGCCTCGCATCTCAAAAATAAAAGCAATTAAGCCGAAGACAGAATAAAATGGAAGTATCGAAGGCCTCAATTACTATTGAGCATAAGGGTTTGAAAAATCTCTTTTACAAAACATCATTACTATATCTTGTTAAAACTGAACTTTTATACAAAATTCAAACCCTTTGTATATAGGTGCAAACGAGGCATAACACTACTTCCAGATAACTGCACATTGACCCACACACACATACACACACATATTCATATAACAATTTAATTGAAAAGTGACGGTCACCGTGGTAACACAAATGTCGGGGGGTGCCTAACTCCTTCCCTCCGCATAATCAAGCCCCTAGACCCTAACAAATCTCGGTTTTAAAGAACTGTTAAACAGTGTCACATCACTGTGTCAATGTGAAAATTGAACTGTTCAATATGAGAATGTTCTGCTTATACATGAAACGTTATTGTTAAGTATGTGCTAAAGATTCTAGCAAGACAGGATGTGTATGAAAAAGGTAGAAGATTTAAAATATTCCAAAGTGAATGTGACTAATGTTTTAAAATGATAGGAATCGAGGTTATTCATATTATTCAAGCTGCTTCATAACCTTTGTTCGGTTATTGAAGTGTTAAAAGAATGTTTAAATTTTTGAAGTTGCTTGTTCAACTACTATGACTTGCTTAGCAATTGAATGCTCACACTTGCTTTAAATAAAAACATTTTCTGCGAATGATGTTAGAAAGAACTTAAGGATCCCCTAAAAATCAAGCTGACCGATATCCAGAAGAAGTCCCATTCAGTGTATGAATGTGCCTGAAGATCAAGCCAAGACTTGTAATGTAGAATAATGTAATTAAACTATAAAATAGTTTAATGAACGGTTATGTATCCTTGGTGGTGGATGAAAGTCACTCTTGTAAGAGATAAAGAATAATGTAATTATCATTATTTGTAACGAACGAGGTTATAAGGTATTAGAACCTGGGATTTGAGAATGTATGTTATTATATTTAACTATATAATGATGTATGTTTGGCAAGAGATGGGACCGTGACGTACGGAATCCGGGTGTGAAAATAGACCGGATTTTAGGTCGTTACATAATGGGTGTAAATGGGTCTTTAAAAGAAAGACTGGAGCAGACGGTAAGGTAGAGACCTATAAGGCATGACTGGTCACAAAAGGTTTCAAACAAAGACAAAGAGTTGACTATGATAAAACCTTCTCCCCAGTAGCTATGCTCAAATCTATTCGAATTTTGCTTGCAATTGCAGCTTACCATGACCACAAAATTTGGAAAATGGACATGAAAACGACCTTCCTCAATGGAAAACTTGAGGAGGATGTGTATATGACACAGCCAGAGGGATTTATTTCAATGATTGGAACAAATTAAGTCTGTAAGCTACAACGATCCATTTATGGATTAAAGAAAACTTCTCGTAGATGGAACATCATTTTGATGAGACAATAAAAGAGTTTGATATTATCAAAAATGAGGATGAACCATGTGTGTACAAGAAGGTTAGTGGGAGTGTTGTTTCATTCCTTCTATTATATATTGATGATATATTACTGATAGGGAATGATATTTCTATTCTTCAATCAATTAATATCTGGTTATCTAAACACTTCTCCATGAAGGACTTGGGAGAAGCATCCTATATTTTGGGGATAAAGATCCAAAAGGATGCTTGGATTATCCCAAGGAATGTACATTGACTCGATGCTAAAGAGGTGTATCCTTGAAAATTCCAAGAAAGGTCTCATGCCGATGAGTCATGGAATACATCTCTCCAAGAAACAGGCCCCAAAGACACCTAAGGAGAGAGACCATATGAGTAAGATTCCTTATGCTTCAGCAATAGGATATATCATGTACGGTATGATATTTACTAGACCGGATATTGCTCATGCATTTAGTGTAACAAGAAAATATCAGTCGAATCCAGGAGAAGAACATTGAAAGGCAGTGAAAAATATCTTAAAGTACTTAAGAAGAACTAAGGATGTATTTCTTGTCTGCGGTGGGTCTGAATTAAAACTAGAGGGCTTCACAAACTCAATTTTTCAAACAGACCAAGATGACAATAAATCCATTTTGGGGTATGTGTTTACCTTGAATGGTGGCGCAGTGAGTTGGAAAAGTTCCAAACAGCAAACAGTTGTTGATTCAATGACGGAGGCAGAGTACATAGCTGCAAGTGAAGCTGCAATGGAGGCTATTTGGATGAAGAAGTTCATAACCGAACTTGATGTGGTTCCTAGCATTAGAGGACCAGTACCTTTATTATGTGACAACACCGGAGCTGTTGCGCAGGCTAAGGAACCCAGGTCTCATCAGAAATCCAAATACGTGTTGCAGCGCTTTTATTTGATTATAGAGATTATAGACACTCAAAATTTCTGTATTCCTATTACTAACACTGCAAGAGGGCAGAATCGTCTTTTAGAGATAACCCTGGAGGACAAACCAGTTCTAGTTCTGGAGACAACTCCAGAATTCTCAATTTTTAATCTCAAAGATAACCCCGAGATACTCTGGTCCAGTCCCAAAGATAACCCTAAGAGTTTTAAGTTCCAACCTCGGAGACAACCTCGAGGAATGCAGTTTCAGTTCCGGAGATAACCCCAGAATTCTCAGTTTTCAATCTCGGAGACAACCCCGAGATACTCAGTTATAATCCTGGAGACAACCCAGAGAGTTTCAGTTCCAACCTCGGAGACAACCCCAAGGAATGCAGTTGCAGTTCTGGAGACAACCCCGAAAAAGCTCGTTTTAATCCCCAGAAGTCAGGTTCAACCTCGAAAATAACCCCGAGGCACTCAGTTCCAACCCAGGAGATAACCCCAGGAGATCAGGCACACCTCAGTGACAAACCTGAGGACCTTCAGTACTCACAGCATCCCAATCTCGGAGATAACCCAGAGCAACGACTACTAAATCAGCCTAAATTGGAGATAACTTCGGTGAGGGGCAAAATCATCATTTTGCCATCTCGATCCCACATTCACTCTATCTCAACAACAATTCAACATACATTTTACACAAAAGTGTCCTACAAGAACCATAGCTCAAAATCCTGAGTGACTACTACACAAGACAGCACACCAGATAGAATTTGAAGACCTGAAGACCTGGGCATGGTCCCATCTTCCCGACTTTGTACAACCTCTTATCCTATGTCATTGTGTAGCTCTCGATAACAACATTCTAAAAAGGTATTATACGCCCCAATCGGATGCCCGAATCAAAAGTTATGAAGGTTCGAGCGGACAACGCGTTGCATGCATGCACGTACTTCGAGATGGTGGGGCTCACGGAGCCCGAGGACACCCCGGGTAGCCGCAGGTGGACCTACGGATGCCACAGGTACACCTGTGGCTCCCCCTCTATAAATAGAGGGCTTGGGGTGGCCATTTAAAGAAGAGAAAAGGCGAGAAAGCCCTGTCCATTATGCTCTTTACACACTATAACTGAGTGCTTTCTCTTTCTAAACACCTGTGAGCTTGTGTTTTGCTACATTTTTACCAGTGGAAACTGAGTGTTCATTCATTTAAAGCTATCTGAAGTCTTCTTGGCAGCCCACTATAAGACACCTCACATTTCTTAAAGCCTTTATCCACTTTCATTCACACACAGTTATTCACGTTGAGAGTCGTGTGTGTGCGTATGCCCGGACTTTGGTCCGTGGCTTTTTATTGCTTTCATATATATATATATATATATACATTTCAGTCCCGCCTAGAGTTTACTTCGTGGCGGTTGATCGCACCTATATATATTTACATTTTCGTCCCGCCTAGAGTTTACTTTGTGGCGGTTGATCATCTTTATATATATTTACCGCTTTATATATTTACATTTCCAATCCCCCATGGTGTTTACTTCAGAGTGGTTGATCGTTTCGTATATATATATATATATATATATATATATATATATATATATATATATATATATATATATATATATATATATATATATATACACTTTTATATATATATAACGCTACAACTTTTCTACAAACTGCAACATCATGTGAGCCTAGGAATCATGTGATCACAGATTCAATCCCTGAATCTAGATTCGGTTCCCGTGATGGACATTTTCGGCTGTAACCATCTTGTAAATTATTCACGGTATTTTAATTTCCTTGTTGAGTTGGTGCAACCATTTAAAAATACCAACTGGCGACTCTTACAGTCCAATCGTCGACATATACATGTCGGACCTTTTTAAACTTATTTTTTCAAACAAATCTCACATAACATGAGAACACCAAAAAATAAGAATAGAAAGGGACAAATAAAAATCCCAACGTCGACAGGTGGCGACTCTGCTGGGGACTTCCAGTAAAGAGGGCTTAAGCCACTATTTCAAGCTTTTCAAAACTTATATCTACTTGTGTGTGGATGTTGCATTTATATTTGAATAAATGTGTATGAATACATTTACTTACTGCACTTAGTGATTCGCACTATATCTGCCTGTGATATTAGTGATTTGCACATGTCATCATTTCCATATGGTGAGATACGATGTATGTGAATGTATGTTGTGTGGTCCCTCCATCAGGAGGCTATCCTATCGGTGTTTGATTACTAGACTCGTAGGGAGACTAATTCCAACGAGGCTCAGGAAAGGCACCACCCAGATTCGCTCTAGTTGAAAGACCAGATTAACTTCCCGTTGAGTAAATTGCGATGATCTGCGAACCTTCATGCCAAAAAGCCGCGAGAGTAACCTAAGATGGGTCAGCCTCTGATTAACCAAACGCGGAGGGAAGTCTCTTCATGCTTTCCCATTTCAATTACTTGTAATATCAATTACTTGTAATTTCATTTCCATATCAATCTAAATGTAATGGAAAGTACAAAGGAATATGTGTACATGCATTCCCTTTTATATCAAAACATAACATATTATCTTGTTAAACTGACATCCGTTTTGCAGGATAATACTCCCAAAAACGGACACACATTACATGTAACTTTTCTACATTCAATAAGACTAAACTACGTAAGTTTTGTAGGGAAGCAATTGGTCTTGTTACCCGTTCAAAGTCCAAAAAGGCAATAAGCCTACAGCCAAGCATGGCTACATCTAGCTAGTCTAATCCTACTCCTGTCTCTCGCAAGGAGTTTGAAGGATTAAGCAACTAAATTATAGAGTTGGTTGTTCTGCTAAACAAACTACACCAGTCCACTCGGGGTCCACGAATACCCATACATACAGAATCCTCTGCACATGGAGGAACTCAGGGTCCAGATAGAGAAATGCCAGTACCTGAGTCTCAGTTGGACAAAACCAACAAAACCCTTTAAATCACCCATCTCAAAGAAGATCCAGACATCAGTGATATTAGGAAGAAAGTCCTTCAAATGGAAGAGACCATTCGTTCTATCAAAGGGATTGGAGCACACGCGAGTTTTTCATAATCTGACCTTTGTATATTCCCTAGTGTTCATTATCCAGAGAAGTTCAAAACTCCTGACTTTGAAAAGTATGATGGGTTGAGGGATCCTTACACACATTTGAAGGTATTCATTAGAGAACTCGGATCTTATGCCGAGGATGAGAAGCTCGGAATGCAGCTGTTCCAGAAAAGTCTGACTGGAGAAGCACGAGTGTGGTATACCAGATTTGATAACTCCTAGATTCATAGCTGGGAGGAGCTAGATCACGCTTTCCTCAGTCAGTACAATTTCCAATCTCAGATGGCTCCCAACCGGTACCAAACTACAAAGGTCAAGAAACAAGGCAATGAGTCTTTCAGAGAGTATGCTCAAAGGTGGAGGCACCTTGCTGCTCAAGTTGTTCCCTCTATGACTGAGTCATAAATGGTAATGACCTTCATAAACATTCAAGAAGCTCCCTTCTATAAAAGGGTCCTAGCTGGCATAGGCAAGCTATTCTCTGAAATGATCAAACACGAAGAAATGGCTAAGATGGGATTGAAGTCTGTGAAGATTCAAGACCTTGCCACTCTAAAAGCTGTTGCTGAGCATATCCAGTCTTGAAGTTATGGAAACAACCCTAGGAGGGTCCATAAGAAGAAAGAGGAGGATGCTTCCTTGATACTATAAGGACAAAAAGGTAATCAGAACATGCCTATTCAGAGGAGCAACTACTCCCTTTTTCAAGCACAGTCTTCAAACCCTCCATTGCCAAAAGGTGGAGAAGTCAAACGCACTCGAGTGTTCACACCCTTAGAGGACTCACTTGAGAACATTCTCAATCTTCTGACAACTCAGAAGAAAATTACACATCTTCTTCCGCCAGCCAACCCGAGTGAAAAGGGTTTCAATGCTAGCAGGAAGTGTGCTTATCAAGATGGAGCTCTAGGACATGACACCAAGGATTGTTGGGCCCTGAAGAATAAGATCTAGGATTTAATTGACAATGGTGAGATCGTGGTGACTAAACCCGACCAACCCCATGTGCAAGATAACCCTCTTCCTCAACACAAAGAAGAAGAGGTTAACATGATTAATTGGAGTAGTGAACAGATTTCCCATTATGGTCATAGATCCTCCCTAACCAGTAAAGATAGTGCTGACAAATGGGATTTCATACAGTTCTAGTTTATGATGGAACAAAAAATGAAGGCTCTTAGCGAGCAAATTAACCAATTGGCAGAACTGGTGGTTCATCAGCACCAAGTCACACATCAATTATTCATCCAGGAGCATGCTAGCCTCCTTGCTCTTATTACAACTACTCCACCATGTACTCCAAAAAGTGAAATACTAGAGGATAAAATTACAAAAAGAGCAAATGCCAAAGCCCGTCGGGACTTCACCAATAAAAGGGAGTTCACCTATTTCGGCCAACCGATGGAAGAGATATTGCAGATACTGATCAATGAGGGAAGAATCACAGCTCTACTACCTCCAATCAACCCGCGCTTAAGACGGTTTGATTTCAATGGAGTATGTCAATATCACTCCTACTCTCGCGGTCACAGCATTGAAGAATGTTGAGCACTCCGCCATCTTATACAAAATCTGATTGACAGTGGTGTCCTACAGATGGCTGACAATGACGCTCTATTACTGGAGAGTAAGGAAGCCTTTCCTACAAATGGAAGGAAGTCGTAGCAGTTATATCCTCTGAGAATGATTTGGCTGCCATACCACTTACAATATAGCCAATTCAGCTCAAAGGTGTTGAAGCTCCTTTGAAAGTGGTTGTGCCAAAGCCAATCACATTGCCATCCCGGCCATAGTATCCTGTTGTCAGCCTACAAAAAGTACCATGGAATTATGGAGAGGCTGAAGGATCTACATCCAATATAACTGTTGTAGTGTTGAAGGAAAATCCACTGTATCTTCCCCACCGGGTGATGAAGCCTACCATCAAATCAAAAGGGAAAGTTCCCATTGAGAGGATTGAAGAATTCCTCCGTACTATGGGATACAATGAAGCCAAGGTGGTTTAAAGCTTTAGAGAAGCTCTACAATAAATTTCCATACTGGACTTGGTTTTCTCTTCTGAAGATCACAAGAAGGTCTTGCTAAGGGTTTTGGAAGAAGCCCACTTGCCGAAATCAGTGGATATTGAAAAGTTCCAGCATCTGGTTGATCACATTTTTAACAGCAATGTGATATCTTTCACTGACGATGACATACCTCCCAAAGGGACAGGTCATTGCAAACCATTGCACATAGCGGTTATGTCCTCCAGATACATGGTGGGAGGAATTTTGATAAATGGGGTATCGTCCTTAAACATCTGCCCTTATGCCACCTTGGAGAAGATGAATATCAATCTCAAAAGGATCCGAAGCAGCCATACAATTATCAAAGCTTTTGATGGATCCCGACGAAGTGTTGTCGAAGAGATTGAACTGCCTGTAGAGATTGGTCCACAGACATTCTGCGTATCCTTTCATGTGCTCAAAATAGTTACAGGATATAACCTACTTTTGGGAAGACCATGGATTCACATGGCTGGAGCAGTCCCTTCCACCTTACATCAACAACTCAAATACATTATTAACAGTAGTCTAGTCACTGTTAATGTTGAGCCGAAATGTCCTGAACAAGGTGACATACCACTCATTAGCTTCAATGCAGAGGTTGAGCTTGTCAGCTTCCAGGCCCTTGAGGTGAGCAACACTCATTGTCAACCCATGGGGGCACCACTTTTGATGCCCAAAATTTCTGTCGAGGTGATGTCGACAACTCAAGAGATGATATCCCTGGGCTATCAACCTGGACAAGGGTTGGGCAAAGATCATCAGGGCATTAAGCTCCCAATTCAAGTCCCCAGTCAAACAGGGACAGTCGGACTAGGCTATTCTGCTAACTCCAGTCACAGGAATCCTCATAAACACAAACAGGTTACTTCAGCTCCAGCCATACGGCGATTGCCTACACATGATGAGCATGTACTGTCTCCAATAAAGGTGCCTACTCATGTAATGGCCATATTGTTTCCTAAGCTAATACCAGTCAAAGGAAAGGAGGTCTTGATTCCCGATCCCAAAGTGGAAGAAAAGGAACGGAGACGTAAATAAGACATTGCCAAGTGATTATCAAACATGTGCGTCATAGTCCATACTGAGGGTATGAACAGAGACATCCCAGACGATGATTGTCCAGATATCATGGTCATCATTCAGGAGAAGGAGGACGATAACAGCCCCTTCAGTACAGCTGTCCACCAGGATTTCACCCTTGACAATTGGAGCAGCACTCCTTGTATTTGTCGACAAGGGTATAAAGGGCAGAAACTCCATCTGCCCTGTAGATAACAATAACTGCTTACTTTTCTATACAGTATTAGCAGTTACTTTTGTCATTACATGCTAACACTTTGTATGATTAAACAGTTTCATATATTAAGTGAAAGAATTTTGTTTCAGGACTCTAAAGTTAGATGTGCCTAAACTTACTAATGAGGTGCCTATTCTCCACAAGGACTGTAACTTTGATGTAAAGTTGGACTTAGACTTGATGGAAATGCAAGAGGACTATGAGATACCTTAGGAGATCAAAGAATGGGTCGAAGATACACCCAAGACAAATCTTGATCAAACCACCTCTTTTAACCTTGGAACCTAAGAAAACCCCAAACAAATCCAGATTGGTATGGACCTTACTCCAAACCAAAGGAATGACATGGTTACTCTATTAACCCAATTCCAGGATGTGTTTGCATGGTCTCATGAAGACATGGTCGGTCTATCCACTGACATTGTCATTCATCGCCTCCCCATCAATGAGGGATTCAAGCTAGTCATGCATAAGCTCAGGCAATTAAAACCTGGGTGGAGTTTAAAAGTTAAGGAAGAAATTGTGAAACAATTTCAAGCCGGCATCATCATGGTGTCAACATACCCTGAGTGGCTATCCAACATAGTCCTCGTGCCTAAACCTAGAGGGAAGGTGTGAGTTTGCGTGGATTACACGGATCTAAATAAAGCATGTCTCAAAGATAGCTTTCACGTGCCATTCATCCACATACTTATTGACAATACAGCGCAGTATGACATGTACTCCTTTGCTGATTACTTTGTGGGGTATCATCAAATCATGGTTGATGAAGAGGATTGTGAGAAAACTGCATTCATCACGCCTTGGGGAACCTTTTACTGCAGACGGTTGTCATTCGGCCTCATCAATGCCGGAGCTACCTACCAGCGAGCCATGATGGTTCTTTTCCACGATCTAATGCATAGGAGATAGAGATCTATGTGGATGACATCTTTGTCAGAAAGCTCTTCAACAGGTTACGTAAGTACAACTTGAAGTTGAATCTAGCTACGTGCGCCTTTGGCGTGAAATCAAGCAAGTTGCTAGGATTCCTAGTCAGCCACAAAGGGATTGAGCTGGATCCCACCAAAATCCATGCCATCACGGAAATGCCCATTCCTCAGACAAAGAAGGAAATACTAGGATTTTTTGGAAGAATCAACTTCATCAGCCGATTCATCTCCCAACTCACAGCAACATGTGAGCCTATCTTCAAGTTACTAAGGAAGAACTCCTCCATGAAATGGAATGATGAGTGTCAAAAAGCCTTCCTTACAATCAAAGAGCAGCTAGTCAAAGCTCCTATTTTGGTACCTCCCAGGGATGGTGTTCCCCTATTCATGTACCTGTTAATAAATGGCAACGCCATGGGCTGCATGCTGGGACAGAAAGATGATAGAGGCCAAGAGCGAGTTATCTATTACCTCATGAAAAGATTCAGCAGTAGTGAACACAAGTACACTCTGATTGAGAAAACTTGTTGTGCTTTAGTATGGGCTTCTATGAGGTTACAGCATTACCTCTATGGTCACACAACCCATCTCATATTCCTCATGGATCCTCTCAAGTAAGTGTTAATTAAACCCATGTTGAATTATCGACTGTCCAGATGGCCGTTGATCCTGCAGTTATTTGACATCATCTATGTGACTCAAACGTCTATCAAAGGTCAAGGAATTGCGGATCAACTGGCCACCGCACCTTCAGGGGATTTCAAACCCTTAGAAATATACTTCCCCGATGAAGGGGTAATGGCAATTCAGCGACACCATCAGTATAATACAGACCAATCATGCAAAATGTATTTTGATGGAGCTATTAACATGGAAGGTTCTGGGGCTGGAGTAGTTCTAGTATCCATTACGGGTGAGCAGTATCCCGTCACCGTCAAATTGTAGTTTGTCAGCACCAACAACACATCTGAGTATGAAGGTTGTATCATGGGGCTAAAACTTGCCCAATCAATGTGCATCAGATGGTTAACTGTCTTTGGAAATTCTGAATTGGTAATCAGACAAACCACGGGGATCTATCACACCAAAGAGCTACATTTGCTGCCTTACCATCGGCAGATTATACAGATGGCTTCGAAGTTTGAAGAAGTAACCTTCCTCCACATTCCTCGGAATAGGAATGACTTTGCGGATGCGCTAGCAACTTTGGCCTCCTTGATCAACATACCTGACAAGGAAGATATGTGAAACCTCACATTTGCCCTGTAAAAGGCTCCAGCCCATGGGAACTACATTGGAGAAGTATCGGATCAGCTACCTCCCGTCCAACACCCTTGGTATCATCATATCAAGGAGTATCTGCGAGATGGGTCTATACCTGCTGAGGCGAGTCCTACTGAGAGAAAGAGGATCCATCAAATGGCTATGAAACTCTACCTGAGCGCAGATGCACTCTACAAATGAGACGCAGGACTAGGTCTCCTCAGATGTCTAGACAAGGACCAAGCTCAGAGGCTCATAGATGAAATCCATGGTGGAGTATGTGGCCCACACATGAGCGGCCCTCTACTTATTAAGAAGATCCTAAGAACAGGGCATTATTGGCTCTCTCTCAAGGCTGACTGTAATGATCACGTCAAGAGATGCTACCAAAGCCAAATTCATGGGAATGTTATCCACGCCCCTCCAAGGGAACTCCATAATATGAGTTCGCCCTAGCCCTTCTCAATGTGGGGAATGGACGTGATTGGGCCCATCGAGCCCAAAGCCAGTAATGGGCATCAGTTTATCTTCACCATGATCGACTACTTCACCAAGTGGGTAGAAGCAGCCTCCTTCCCCAGGGTTACCAAAGAAGTTACCATTGGTTTCATCAGAAACAATGTCATTTGTCGATATGGACAACCATAGGTAATTGTGTCAGACAATGCTAAGAACCTCAACAACCAAATGATGGAGGAGTTATGTAGATAATTCCACATCAAACATCTCAACTCCGTCATCTATCGTCCAAAGATGAATGGTGTTGTTGAAGCGGCTAATAAGAATATCAAAAAGATCATGCAAAAGATGTTCGCCAATCACAAAGGATGGCCTAACTCATTGCCTTTGACTCTATTAGCCTATAAAAAGTTAATGCGCACTTCCACTGGAGCAACCCCCTACTCATTAACCTATGGGATAGAAGTAGTGCTCCCCATAGAAGTGGAAATATAATCCCTCAGAGTGTTGATAGATGCTCAGCTGGATGATAACTAATGGTTACAAGATAGGTCTCACCAATTGTCTCTAATAGACGAAACATCTTCCATGGTCAATTATACCAACAAAGGATCATCAGATCCTACAACAAAAAAGTCCAGCTACGGTAATTCAAAGAGCATGGCGTGGTCTTGAAGAAAATTCTTGATAACCAAGATCAATCCAAAGGAAAATTCACCCCAAATTGGGAAGGCCCATTTTTTATCAAGGAGGTATTGACTGGAGGAGCTCTCAGATTACAGGAGATGGACGGCGAAGAATTTCTGCAGCTCATTAACTCGAACACTGTGAAATGATATAATGTTTGATGTTACCATCAAGCAAACATCCTAGTTTTGGATCACCAGATCCCTAGTTACTTCAGGTTTTCTAAACCCTTCACTACATATAACTCTTATTCACACATGTTTGCCCCATCAGGGACAAACATATCTTTCAACTAGTAGCCTGGTTTCGGATCAGCAGATCCTTCGCTCAACTCCGTTTTCAAAACCTTTCACATCTTTAGGTTTTCTCACCAGTGATTAAACCTTTCACACTTTCAGGTTATCCCACCAGGGATTAAACCTTTCACACCTGTAGTTTTGTCCCACCAGGGATAAAAACTTTTCACACCTTCAGTTTGACCTATACATGGGATCAAACTTTTCATCTCCAACCCATCCTGCACATGGGACGAACTACATCGACCTGATCTCCCCAATACACGGGAGTACGTAGGCAGCCATTTATTGGTCCGGTCACACCATATAAAAAATAAAAAAAAACATCTCTACACCCTTCTACATCCTTGCAACATATAACTTTGAACCTCTCACACTAGGTTTGAATTACGCAGACCTGATCTCCTCTTCAATAGGAGTACGTAGGCAGCCATTCATGGTTCGGTCTTACCCCCTACCAAAACACAAAAACTTATCAACAGTACTGGGATTATCTTTCAATCCACCACACTTCATCAGCTTAGACCAAAGGGATGGAATTACCTGGTCTCCCCACACAAATGGGAGAATCGGCGACCATCTAAGCTGCGGTTGAATCCTTAAAGAGAAACACCAATCCATAAGAGATGGAACTACAGGCTCCCCATATAAAAGAATACCAAGCGACCATCTACATGGTGCAGTCAACCTCAGAGAGGAAAGCCACACTCCTCTCCATAACTACATACAGAAACCAGTCCCAAAACACCAAAGGGTAGGGGATACACACAGATCAACGATCCATTCTGAAAGATCCTGAGATATCTCAATGTCCACCCATCAAGGATGAGTTCAGAATACATTAAGAGCACAAGTCTTGGAGAAACAGGCAAATATCAAGCAAGTAACAAGGCACAACTAAAAGGGAAGTGCATCAAAATATATTTCCCTGGCATATATAATGTTGTTTGATATATACAATGTGTACTGTACATGACAAAATGGCTAAGCTAGTCTGTGCAGGAAAATACAAGCCCATCTACAATCCAGTGGATATACGTGCTATCAAGTCCAACATAACATCTCTCTCCGAAGAAGGAGGTAACGCTGTGAGCTCCTGCCCAAGGGTGTCAACACGAGCCAACAGATCCACATCCAACTGCATGATGACACTATGCTCATCAATATAGGCACTCATATCTGTAATGATATATGTAGTATGAGACCTCACTGCAGTGCTATCTGTAACAGCAACATCCCAGGCAGATATAGCAATATCCAACTCAACAATCAATGTACCTCTAGATGATCTAGCCTCATCTCGCTCAGCAATAACGGTATCTCTATGAGCTAAGGCATCCTTTCTCTCTCTCTAATAGAGCGACATCTCTCCCAGCAAGAGCTGTCAACATCAAGGCCCTAGCCTGATCTCTCTCAAATGTCATTAGATGAAGGCTCTGCTCTAAATACTCTGCCGAATGCAGGGTCACACTAGCAGTTATACTGGGAGAATCCATCACAGCTGGTGGCAACCCAGCAAATAGCTCCTCCTCGGTAGGAAAATCAATGTCCTCCATGAGCTCCTCACCATCAAGATCAATCCCTGACACGGTGGATACAACCCTGACAGATGTGATCTCTACCTCCATCCATGCAGAATACTCTGTAGAATGGCCTGGATGGCTAAGGAAAACTCAGCTCGCTCACGTTGATCCCAACAGGCATACACCCTGGATCTGTCCTCTGCTGACAAATTGCGAGAGGCCAAACGTGACCTAATGCCCCCTCAAAAGGATGCACATCCTGAAACTGGTCGAACTGTGACATCACAACCAGTGGGTGATACGTGGTCATGCCCCTCAAACCAGCTAGAGGGAGATAATCCATGCCAGGTGCATGAGTAATGAAGCTGTAGGGAGAACTGAGCCCTGTACATGGAAAAGTATCAAATGGATCCTCGATCCCTGCCAAAAACACCAACCAAGATGTAGCATATGTACACTCCGCTGGCTGAAAGAAGTAAGACATGGCTATCTCATGGGAAAAATAATACCCATGCCGTCGGAAGGTGTCAATAGGTCTCAAGTGTGACATGAACCACACATATAGCAAGACCAAGTTGCCTATAAACACCCCTGCAAAATGGGTATGGCAGTACATGGCTGACCTCAATGTCTATGCCATCATCATCGGTACAATGGTAAGACCCTCCCTGAGAGCTCTCACTTCCATAACAACACCGATGTCCAGATGATCCATGTACAGTGGCATGTACACATAAGCTACTACACACATCATGAGTACGTCTACTCTAGCAACACGCCACTGATCCTCCGACGTTGGGACACCACATGGCCGGATGTGATCTCATCCTGGACTACTCTATGCCTCAACCCGGTGAGGGTCATGAACTGTCGGCTCATATCACCGATAGCCATCCGAGCGCAAGGCATGTCCAGTGGCAACACCGTCAATCGCTCATACTCCTCTAAGGTGGGAGTCAAATCCTAGGTCTCAAACCAGAATACCTGCCTCTCCGGTACCCAATGCTCCAGCATACCCTCTATAAAGCCCACAGGAACCTAAAATTTAGGAGGGTCATAGAGTGTTGTAGAAGTTGATCTGCGGTCACCCGATCTGGAGGTGACAAACTATCATACCATGACCTCAAACATGAGGCTACCAATACTGGTGGGGTGTGATCGATGAGACTAACTATCGAAGAAGACATCTGTGTAGGCCGTATCATAAGACCATCCAGGGGTCAATGCTGAATATCTCTGGACATACATATGCATAATATAATACATGCATGATAAATAATAGATGGAAATATGATGTGGGGAATGGAAAACAATACATACATTCCTAAGTACATCATCATCTAATACATCATCTCTATACAGCTAAAAATACAGGGAAATGGGGCACAGATGCCCAACAACTAATGAGGCATATCCAAAGATATAGCGAGAATGGGCATTGCCACCAAGTATCTAACAGAGGCCTATCAAAAAATATAGTGAGAATACACATCAGAAGAAGTCAATGGTGTTAATGTTTACATCATCAATCCTGTCCCTCTGATGTAACTCCTCCTGAGTCACTGGATCACCATCAAGTGGGATGTCAGGCCTATACAATGGAGGATCTGCGTCGGCAAAATCATATGGGTCACTTGAAGGACCAGCCCCAGAGCTTGAAGGATCAAAACTATCTATCTCTGAAGGATCTCTGCCCAAGTGCCAGATGAAAAAATGTGTCTGGTCCAACTGCCGGGTCAAACTATCAATCTGTGTCAAATGAGTCAAATCTTGGACACAGGCCATCCAATCTATCATCATCAAGGATCCAAGAACCATATCCCCCATGAACTGAGTGGCACGGGTCTGGGCTCCGATGGTACGAGAGGACTACCAGCGATGGAACATATCTTGAGTAAACGGATCCTCTGACAATGTAAAGCCGTCAATACCCATCAATGGGATACACTGACAGGCGACTGCGACACAGGCCAATAATGCCTGGCAGGATGTGACGCCCCCAAATTAGGTATACATCAACTATTCTGAGTTGCCAGATACATGGTACAAAATACAACTACAAACTTAATTAATATAACTATCGTGCAAAATACGACAACACAATAGCTGAGTTTTAACACTAATATTTTCTTCTAGACAATATCCGCACTCAATGGATTCCTCATTACAATTATTATCACACTATTTCATAAAATAGTGAACAAAAATATAGCCACTTATCCTGGACCATCACTCCATTCCCCGACTAGTCCCAACTATATTCTCATTTCCTGAAAAGAACAGTGAAAGAAAAGGGTGAGCTCAACTAGCCCAATAAGAAATATTATGACTAAGATAATGCAGAATAAATTATCGTTAGCCTTCAATAGTATAACAACTGATAAAATACAATAGACAACAAGTTTTAGATTAACAACTGCAGCAGAATAAGCAATCCATTAGAAGAGTCAAGTAGAGCATGATATCTACTATCTTCTATGATTTAAAATTTATCATCAATTTTATTGCTGAGACTCAGCTCATAAATAATCCACATCACTGAATTATCCATGCACTACGAGCCAAGGATATTCATTAATATCACAACCACAAATTATTTATGCACTACGGGCCAAGGATATTCGTGTTTTCACCAATGGTCATGATCATGCCAAACAACAATTCATCTTTGCACCCTTAGCCGAAGAGAACGCATGGTTATGATCATATCAACATCTGTCCATCAATGCACTACGAGCCAATGAGGACTTTTACCACATCATTTGTAACATTACGGGTTATGATTATACTAAATAATCCATGGTCATAATCTTACCAATCAACAGTCCATCTATGCATTACGGCCAAAGATGACTTTCATCATAATATAAGCATGAGGATGATGACAATGATATACGAATTTAATTAAATGAAAGCAAAGGATAAATTTTTAATGATTTATAATTTAATTTTTCCAGAATTCAATAATGTCCAAATTATCAACATGATACTGCTTTGTGGAGTAAAATTCAAGAATAATATTGTATCAAAAATGATTTGAACATAAAAGAAATCAATTTTTTATCATGAATAGTACCCCGGGTGAATAGTACCCGAGTGAATAGTGCCCCGTGAATAGTACTTTGTGAATAGTACTTCGGGTATAGTACCTTGTGAATAGTACTTCATAAATAGTACCTCGTGAATAGTACGCTATGAATAGTACCCCGTAAATAGTACTTCAGGAATAGTACCCCATGAATAGTACTTCGGGAATAGTACTTTATGAATAGTACTTTGTGAATAGTATCCCGTGAATAGTACTTCAGGAATAGTACTGTATTTATGAATAGTGCCCATAAATAGTACTCTATGAATAGAACTGTACGTATAAATAGTGTCGTATAAATAAATAGTACCCGTGAATTGTACTCCAGCATGAAAAGCTTAAGATTTAACAAGAATGTTTAGAAAATATCCTTGTGAAATGATACTAAATGAAGCGCAAATTTTAAGGATATTCTACTAATTTCACGGAGTATAGAAGCAATACTTTAACAAAATAAGTGTAGAATTAGGAATACAAAATGAAATAATATTACTTACATACTACAGAGTATGGAAGAAAATATTATTCTTGACAAATATTGAACGAAATAAAATTCCTTACGAATACGAAAAATAATATCATAAGCGAATATGAATTAAATACTACCCCTTACCTTAGTAGAAGGTTGGATACTGCAATAGTAAAGTAGCAGAATAGTCTTCTTCTTTATCTCTATAGTTTTTCTCCCTATAGTTTCTCTTGTGAGTCTTAGTGAATTGGTGAGAATGAAATAAGAAATGAGCTTCTATTTATAGAAAAATATAGTTTCGATAATTACATGTTTAGGGGCTCGAATTATTACAATATAGTACCTTCATCTTTACCTCTATTTTTAATTTAATCCTTGAAATATTATCAATCTTGCACCACCTCTCCTAATAGTACATGCATGTGAATCAATAGTAATTTGCTTGTGAACCGATAGCAATTAATTGCTCATTTATCCGATTAATTGCCCCTTTGGTCAATTATAACAAAACCAGCCAATCACAGAATTACCTCCTCTGAGGGTAATTGGGTAACGGAAGAATTAAAGAAAACTAAATGAACAACATCTTTCACTCATCAATATTATTCTTATCTTTAATCAACACGAATTTATTCATCATTAATATTATAACTTACAATATTAATAACCAGATCACTCCCAGGAAAGAGGGGGCTTTCTGACAAGGATTTCTCACTATTGGCACGCAATTAGGTGACCAAACCCCTTTTCTCGACAGAACTTTCTAGACATCGTCAATAATGCAAATAATAATATAAATAACTTTATCGTCTCAATTATTGATTTAATAATATAAAATATTGTGCAGATGATACTATGACAATAATTGAATCAATAATATGAGAGAAACTATGCAGCAATTACTGTGGCAATAATTGAATAAAACTGAGTGACTTCTCACGTAAGCATCAATAATCAAAGATATTGTATAATATCGTGTGCTACTATGTAACCACGCGTATTACTGTACTTTTACCATCGGGTATTTCAACAGTCTAACGGTAAAACTTTTGCCATTAATTTTTATAAAAAGATATTTCTGTTGTTTTCTAACTCTGACAATACTTCCGTTGTGGGGTCCACCAATGATTGTGTCCTTGTACGAATATTCTCTGTTAAAACGAATATTCTTCGACCAATCGAATATTTTATAACAACTTGCTTACTTTGCAAAATTTATAAATATTACCCACAACCATAACATTATATCAAATCCACACCATAATATTCAAAAATATATTTTGAGAAAAATTAATCTGTATTCATAAAAGTTGGGGTCTTATAACCTCCCCTTATAAAATTTTGTCCTCGAAATTGGGGTACGTACCTGGTATGTCGAAGAGGTAAGGATACCTCGTCAGATTCTAACTCTTGAGGTATAACCTTTGAGCGTAGAATATGATCCTTCTTATCCAAGATTTTAACAGGTATCTCATCATACGTTAACTCTTCTGTTATCTCGTCTAGTTCTAATTTAATAATGTGGTTCAAGTCATCCACATATTTACTTAACATTGATACGTGAAAAACATTATGAACACGCGATATACTTAGCGGTAAAGCGATTCTATAGGCCACAGTTCCTACTCAATCGAGAATTTCAAATAGACCAATAAAATCGAGGGTTGAGATTTCCTCTCTTCATCGATTCTTACTTCTAAAATAATGCCTTCTTGCACCTTCTTCTTCACATTCATCAGCTCTGAGTTTGTAGCTTGTGCGACTTTAACTTTATCGATTAAAGTTGGTTCTACTCGTATATTTGTTATCTTCACGTGGATTCTTGGAGTCTTTAACTCTATCTCCATCCTTTATAAGTCATACGAAATGGGTCTTTGTGTTAACAACGTCGCACTCGTAACCGCATACGATCTTCTATTCAACGCGTCAGCTACCACGTCCGCTTTTCTAGGATGGTATTGAATGGTATAGTCGTAATCTTTCAATAGCTCGAGCCAACATCTTTGGCGCATGTTACGTTTATTTTGGGTGAAGAAATATTTGAGGGTTTTAGAAATGGGTTTTGTACTGGGGTCAATACAAAATTCAATTTCATGCTCTGAGGGTAGGCCAAGAAGTTCTTCGGGGTATACGTTAGAAAATTTATTAACGATAGAAATATCATTCAAAACTGTGACTCTCATCCAAGACTTGGATAGTAACACACATTGATACCTATCAACTTGCCACCGTTATTCACGGCATCCCCTACGAAAAGTCTGGCTTCGGTGCATCTCGCACAAGAAAGTCATCAGCGAAAGGTTTGGGGCTCTTTACTTATGGCTTAATATTACAGTGATTGACTTTAGTGGTTTGGTTACTTGAATTCGCATAACAGGTTGGTTAGGAATATGAAAACTAACAACCTTATGAAAATAATCAATTTTAGCATGGCGAGTAGTTAACCAATCAATTCCTAGAATTACATCAAAGGCAAGTATTTTTAAACAGATAAGATCAACAGGTAACATGAGGGTGCTGATTTGAATCAAACAAAATTTATTAATAGATGATGTAACGAAGGTTTCTCCTAATGGAGTTTCAACCGATAAGTCAAAGTCTAATTTCTCAAGAGTCAAATTTAATCGTTGAGCGCAAGTAGGAGAAATAAAAGAATGGGAAGAACCGGTATCGAATAAGGTATAGACTTTGCAAGAGTTTATGATTAACTTACCCATGATAACGTCATTCGGGTTCCTCATCATGAAAAATGCTCTCCCTTAAACTACCAGCTTTGACTTGTCTGGGACATCCTTTGACGTCACCATTCCAGCTGGACTTGACTTCACTACATGACAAAGTCGAGCTAAATGACCTTCTCTTCCGTAATTAAAACACGCTTTGGGTTGCTGCGTATAGTTTGGATGGATATGTCCCTCCTGTCCGCATTTGAAACATACGACCAGTGGTCGTTCTCCTTCCTTTGAAATGGGTGCTAGTGCTATTTCCGATGTCTTTCCGTCATTATTGAATCTTCTCTTCTTAAAGTTGTTCCCACTTAGTTCACCTTTCCTATTATCTTAGTCATGATTACCACCGAAGAGGTTACCATTTCTGGCATGATAATTTTCTCTACGATGGTTATCGTTGTTTCGATGGCGTTGCCACCGGTACGATTATTATCGTGTTGCTGGTCGTTACCTTTTGGTTGAGCTGACTCATTATCGTGCTCCACTAACTGAGCCCTATTCACAACATCTGAATACAAATAAAGTTTATAAGAAATGAGGTATTGACGTATTTTGGGTTTTAAACCTCTTAGAAACATTCACATCATTCGTTCCTCATTATCGACTAAATGGGATGCAAACTGGGACAACTCGGCAAACTTAGCCTCGTACTGCGACACGGTCATATTATTTTGCTCCAGCTTGATGAATTCCAACTCCTTCATGTGACGAATACTTTCGGGAAAGTACTTGTCGTTGAACAACTCTTGGAACTTCTCCCAAGACATCTTTAGTGCGGCACGTTGAGTACGCTTTACAGATTCCCACCAATGATCTTCCTCTTCTCACAACATGAAAGTGGCAAAGGGAACCTTTTGCTCCTCTGAGCATTCCAAGATATCAAATATCTTGGTGATCTGCTTTATCCACGTCTCTGCCTTAAGTGGTTCTGGCTTTCCCAAAAATACCGGTGGTCCCAGCTCATTGAACTACTTAGTGGTGATTAGCCGTGAGTTACCAGTGTTTTCACCAGCATTTTGAACAGAAGTCTCTCTCGTTTGGTTTTGCATAAATTCTAGAAAACTCTTAAACATACCATTGTTCGTCATTTGGTCAGTGTTGTTGTTTTCATGAGGATTATTGCCTTCCTGATGCACATTATCCTGGTTATTGATCAGCGGTGACTCAACGGTCTCATGTGCTCTATTGTTTATCTCAAAATTTTAAGATGCCATTTTACTGTCATGAAACAAGGGTTAATTGGTATGCCATATATTATCCCTATATTCTGACCGACCAATTTAATAACAAATAAACTTAGGTAGGTCATACTAGCGAAAGAATTACCCGTTTCTCCCCTCCTAATTCTAGCCTCACATCTTAGCTAGGGATCATATCATTATACCAATATTCCGGCATAATGATATTAGAAGAAATAATACCATTTTAAAAAAAAATATCCCTTACCTCGAAAGAATAGTACTTCTGGCTGGAATATCAAATATAACGCTGAAAGGAACTTGCACCGTATAGCAACACCCAAAGTATCAAAATACTCACAAGAATACGCTCGATAATATAAAGAGAGAAAACTTTAGTTTCTAGTGTGATTTTCAATTCTAACCTAAATACCCTATTTATAGGAAAATGCTTAGAACACCAAAGCAAAAAATTTAATATAATATTAATATAAATAAAAAAATTTCATGCCCACCTAAGACCAACTGAATTCAGCTCATTTTACATACTAGTGGGGCCCACCAACTTGTTAAAAACATTTTTCTTTTAAAAATTATTTAAAACTTCAAAAATCAATTATTCCGGAACTTCGGAACTTCAATAATTCATAATAAATAGCCCTTTTATCAGAAAAATTTAAATTTTATGTCCACTCCATAGAAAATTTAATTCTCTACAACTTTGCAGAATAAAGTTTTTCCAAATTCCAAACAGAAATTGACCGAAATCCACAAACGGATGATTTTACAGCCTATAATCAAATTTTAGTCAAGAAATGGGGTCCACAAACATGAAAAACATGTTTTAAATATTTTTAGTAACAAAAATATTCTCCCTCCTCATATATTCATATATCCCACATTCATTGTAAAAATATCACCATTATTATATTATTAAAATATAATAATATATTTAAATGAATTATTTTGTCAGAAAAGATAAAATATCAATTTTTCAACAATTGTCACTTTAAAATTTTCTCCATTTATATCCACATAAAATGAATATTTTCCTTATCATATAAATCAATAATTAATTATTCACAAATAATATTCTGAGAATCACAATATCGAATGACGAATAGTTCCCGAGAAAGAGGGGCTTTCAATAAGGATTTCTCTTATTGGCACGCATGATTAGGTGACCAAACCTCTCCTTAGACAGAACTTTCTAGACATTGCCAATAATGCAATCTAATAATATTACTCAAATAATATGAATTATTGATCGATAAAGGAAAATCTTTGTGTAATGACAATTATTGAAACAACAATAATATAAAATATCAACATGACAATTATTGAATCAATAAAATAAAATATTGAGCGATAATTATTGTAACAATTAACAGTAGTGCCTTCTTATGTAAGAATCAATAATTGATGCAATACTGGTGTTCTAACGTGTTTTAACCACCGGGTGTTCCAACGAGATTATTCTTGGTAACAACTAACTACTAGATTATTTATAAACAACTTATACTTGTCGTTTTCTTCATCAATCGCTTTTTCAGTTATGGGGCCCACACAATTTCTTGGCATGGTCGCATGCGAATATTCCTCGATAGTAAGAATATTCCACGACCAAACGAATATTCCCAAACAACAATGAATATTTTATAACCACTTGCTTATTTGAAATATTTAGCATTTTACCCATAACTAACCACAATAATCAAATCAACCCTTACTATTTTCAAAATAATAAATAGAGGAAATTCAATTTCATTAATAATAAGTTGGGGTCTTACAACCTCCCTCTTATGAAATTTCGTCCTCGAAATTGGCGTACGTGCACTGGTGTTTGAAAAGGTGAGGATACCTCGCTTTCATTTCCGTTTCAACTCGAGGTCATTTCCTCAATAGCATGGTTCCTCCACAAAACTTTGACTTGTGGTATGACCTTTGTGCGTAGGACATGCTCCTTCCTATCCAAGATCTTGACAGGTACCTCTTCATACGTTAAGTCTTCGGCTATCTCGTCCAGTTCTAGCTCAATAATGTGGTTCGGGTCTTTCACATATTTACGTAGCACCGATATATGAAAAACATTATGAACACAAGACATACTTAGAGGTAATGCGAGTCTATAGGCAACATTTCCTACTCGGTAAAGATCTTGAAATGGACCAATAAATCATGGATTGAGCTTTCCTCTCTTCCCAAATCTTGTAACTTCCTTCCATGGAGCAACACGTAACAATACATGATCCCCAATACTAAATTCCACGTCCTTTCGATGAAGATCCGCATAACTCTTTTGTCGATCATGTGCCGTTTGTATACGTTGTCGAATCATTTGGATCTTTTCTGTAGTAATACGTACCAACTCTGGTCCCAACAATGTTGCTTCACCCACCTCATCCCAACATACTGGAGAGCGACACTTTCGTCCATATAATGCTTCGAATGGAGCCACACCTATATTTTCCCGATAACTGTTGTTGTAGGAGAATTCCACCAATGGTAAATACTTATCCCAACTCCTTTGAAGTCTAGGACATGAGTCTTAATAGATCTTCAAGACTTTGAATAGTCCTCTACGATTATCGTCCAGTTGGATGATATGCGAAATCGAATCATAAATTCGTGCCCATAGCTTTACGCAAGCTAACCCAAAATCGTGAAGTGAATCTTGGGTCACAATCCGGAAACTATGGATCTTGGCATGCCATGCAATCTCACAATCTCATTTACATACATACTGAGAAAAGGCGTTCGAGGAATAAGTCTCTGTGTCGGCAAGAAATGAGCGGACTTGTTAATCTATCAACAATAACCCAAATAGCATTTATGCCTTGAGAAACCGTGGGAAGACCCGTAACGAAATCCATGGTAATGTGTTCCCACTTCCATTTCGGAATCTCAAGTGCTTGCAATTGACCCTTAGGCACTTGATGCTCCGCCTTTACACGTTGACAAGTTAAACACCTCGAGATAAACTTTGCAATCTCTATCTTCATATTGTTCCACCAAAATGTATGTCGAAGATCACGATACATTTTGGTACTTCAAGGATGGATCGTAAATGGTGTATTATGTGCCTTCATTATGATCTTATATTTCAAATCAGAGTCGTTAGGAACACAAAGTCTAGAGTGGACTCTAAGTATTTCTTCCTCATCGATTCTTGCTTCTGGAATAGCACCTTCTTGTACTTTCTTCTTCATACGCATCAGCTCCGGGTCTGTGGCTTGAGCAACTTTAACTTTATCGATTAAATTCGGTTCTATGCGTATACTTGACATCATTGCATGGGTTCCCGGAGTCTTGAATTCTATCTTCATCTTTTGTAAATCACACAAAATAGGCCTTTGTGTTGACAATATCGCACTCGTTCTTGCATATGATCTTCTACTCAACGCGTCAGCTACTACGTTCGCTTTTCCAGGATGGTATTGAATAGTGTGGTCATAATCTTTCAACATCTCGAGCCAACATCGTTGACGCATGTTGAGTTCCTTTTGGGTGAAGAAATATTTGAGGCTTTTATGGTCTGAATATATCTCCACTTTCTCCCCATATAAATAGTGCCTCCAGATCTTTAGCGCGAAAATGACTACTGCCAACTCTAGATCATGAGTAGGATAATTCCTGTCATATTCTTTAAGTTGTCGCGAGGCATAGGCTATGCCTTTCCCATGTTGCATGAGAACACATCCTAACCCTTTGCCCGAAGCATCGTGTAGATAACAAATCCATCCGAACTAGATGGTATTGTCAGAAGAGGTGCCGAAATGAGTCTCCTCTTGAGCTCTTGAAAACTCTTTTCGCATTCCTCGCTCCATACAAATTTTGTATCCTTCCGAGTCAACTGAGTTAACGGAGTAGCGATTCGAGAAAATCCTTCCACAAATCTTCGATAATAACCAGCTAAGCCCAGAAAGCTACGAACTTCGGTCACCATCTTCAGTTGCTCCCAACTTTGTATTGCTTCAATCTTCACCGGGTCAACAGATACTTCATGTTTTGACACCACGTGCTCAAGGAATGCTACTTCCTCAAGCCAAAACTCGCATTTCTTTAACTTGGCATATAGCTTGTTTTCACAAAGCCTTTGGAGTACCAGCTTCAAATGGTGCTCATGATCTTTACGGCTTTTGGAATATATGAGGATGTCATCAATAAAGACAACAACGAACTGATCTAAATATTCCTTGAATATTCGGTTCATCATATCCATGAAATCCGCAGGAGCATTAGTCAATCCAAAAGACATGACTAAGAATTCATAATGCCCATACCGAGTTCTAAAGCGTCTTTGGAATATCCTCGATTCTAATCTTGGTGATGATATCGAGCGAAGATCGATCTTTGAAAAAATTGTGCTCCTTGCAGTGGTCAAAGAGGTCATCAAATGCGAGTTAGCGGATACCTATTCTTGATGGTGACATGGTTCAATTCCGGTAGTCAATACAAAGTAGCATACTCCGTCTTTCTTCTTTCTGAATAAAGCAGGGAGCACCCCAAGGAGATGTACTGGGGCCGAATAAAACCGATGTCCAACAACTCACAGTAGATGGACCTTTAACTCCTGAAGTTCAATAAGAGCCATTCGATATGGGGTTTAAGAAATTGGCTTTGTACCAGGTTCAAGATCAATAAAGAATTCAACTTCACGTTCTGGGCGTAGACCGGGAAGTTCTTTAGGAAATACGTCAGGAAATTTACTAACAATAGGAATATTATTTAAATCTGACTTGTCTTTATTCAAATCCATAACATGGGCTAAGAAAACTTGACATCCGTTTTTCAATAAACGAATAGCTTTATGACTTGATATGACAGTGATTGATTTTAGTGGTTTAGTTGCTTGAATTCGTACAACAGGTTGGTGAGGAAGATGAAAACTAACAACCTTATGAAAACAATCAATTTTGGCATGATGAGTAGTTAACCAATCAATCCCTAAAATCACATCAAAAGCAAGTATCTTTAAAGAGATAAGGTCAACAGGTAATGTGATGGTGCCAACTTGGATCAAACAAGATTTATAAACAGTGGATGTGATGAAAGTTTCTCCTAACGGAGTCTCTACAGATAAATCAAAGTCTAATTTCTCCGGAGTCAAGTTTAAATGTTGAGCACAAGCAAGAGAGATAAATGAATGGGTAGCATCGGTATCTAGTAAGGTATAAATTTCGCAAGAATTTATTATTAGCTTACCCGTGATCAGCTCGTTTGGGTTCCTCACATTTTGACCGGTCACAACAAACGCTCTTCCAGGAACCGTTGACTTTGACTTTTTTGGGACAGCCTTTTGAGTCACCATCACCGCTGGACTTGGTTTTGCTACCGTACAATCTCGAGTGATATGTCCTTCCTTTCCACAATTAGAACATACCTTGAACTGTTGTGGGCAGTTTGGGCTGATATGTCCCTCTTTTCCACATTTATAGCATACGACCGGTGGTCATTCTCCTCCCTTAGAACTAGTTGCTACTGGTGCTGACGTCTTTGCATTGTCATTATTGAAACTCCTCTTTTTAAAATCCCCCCCCCTACTCGCTTCTTCTATTTTCATGGCCATGATTACCACCAGAGTGGTTACCGCTTTTGTCCATATTTTTCTTTATCCATTGGTTATCGTTGTTCTAATGATTGTTGTCACCGCTATGATCCTAGTTGTGGTCCCTCGGTTGAACGTACTCATTATCTCGCTCTAATAATTGAGCCCTGTTGACAACATCTGAATAGAGAGAAAATTTATGAGAAATGAGATATTGACGTATGGGTTTCAAACCTCTCGAAACATCCAGCGTCATACGTTCCTCATTCTCCACCAAATGAGGTGCAAACTGGATAACTCATGAACTTCGCCTTGTCTTTGGGACAAATCATGTTGTTCTACTCGGTCTAATAAACTCTACCTCCTTCATATGACGAATACTTTTGGAAAGTACTTGTCATTGAACGATTCTCAAATGTTTCCCAAGACATGCCGAAGTGCTTGGTTTGGATGGGTACGCTTCATGATTCCCACTAGTAATCTGCCTCGTTATGGAACATAAAGGTGGCGAATGGAACCTTCTGTTCCTCTGTGCATCCCAAGACATCAAATATCTTGGTAATTTGCTTGACCCACATTTCGCCTTAATCGGATCGAGGCTTTCCCTGTGCGGTGGTCCCAACTCTTTGAATCTGCTTAATTTGTGACAAACCGTGCGTTCTTTATCATTTCCACACATATTTTGTACACGAGTCTCCTTAAATCGATTTTGCATGAACTACAAAAAGCTTCTAAACATTCCATCGTTCATCGTCTGATCGATCGGTGGTGGTGTTTCTGGGGAGGAACATTATCGGCACTGTGTGACGTTTTCCTCATTGGTGGGTAAAGGTGTCTCCACGGTCTCATTTACTCCTTTGTTAACATTCTCGGTTGCCATTCTCAAATACTGCCATAAAACAAGGGTTAATTGAAGAAAATAACATATCACATAATATCCCTATATTCTGACTAACCAACAAATAAGCTTAGGTAGAACACACTAGCGAAGGATTTACTCGTCTCTCCCCTCCTAGTTCTATTCCCGATCTCGCCGAGAGATCATATCCCTAAGCTCTGATACCAACTGTGACGCCCCCAAAATAGGTATACAACACCCATTCTGAGTCGCCAAATATATGGTACAAAAACAACTACAACTTTATTAATACAATTGTCGTGCAAAATACGACAACACATAAACTGTGAGTTTAAATATAAATATTGTCATCTAGACAATATCAACACTCAAATAAGTCCTCATTACAATTATTGATACACTATTTTACAAAATAGTGAGGACTACTAAAATGACTTTCTAGAACCTTCATTCCATACCCCGACTAGTACTCGCTACATTCTCGCCTCCTGAGAAGAAAAAAATGGAACAAAAAGGAAAAGGGTGAGCTCAACTAGTCCAGTAAAGAATATTATGACTAAGATAATATAAAACAAATTATTGTTAGTCCTCAACAGAGAAAAATCTAATAGAATATAATAGATAACAAGTTTCAGATCAATATTCACAGCGAAAATAATAATTCATAGAAGAGTTACGTAAAGAATGAAATCTACTATTATCTATGAATTTAAAAGTTCATCATCAATATTTTATCCCTGTAACATCAATTAATAAACATCTTGAATCAAATATTCATCTTTGCACTACAGTCCAAAGATATTCAACAGTTGGTCATGTTCATCTCAACACCTGTACATCTTTGCATTACGGGCCAAAGATATTCATAAGAAAATCAACCATCTTTTCACTACAGGCCAGAGATATTCAATTATATCATCATTTAGGATTGAGGATGATGAAAAATATTTTAAAGAAAACGAATCCAGTGAAACAAAAGAACAAATAATAAGGATTCGTACTTTAAACAGTCTAGGTTCAAAAATATTTCATAAATAACCATAGTGAAGTAATATTCAAGAATGATCAAAACATGGATACAATCAAAGCTAATATCCATAATAGATATTTTGGACAAAGACAAAAATTTTAATTTTTCTGGGAATAGTGTCGTATTCGTGAGTAGTGCAGTATACGTGAATAGTAAATCCGACACTAAAAGATAAGAATTTCACAAGAAAAATCTTACCAATATTCTGGCATAATGATATTAGAAGAAATAATATCATTTTAAAAAAAATAATATCCCTTACCTCAAAAGAATAGTACTTCTGGCTGGAATATCAAATATAACGTTGAAAGGAACTTGTACCGTATAGCAACACTCAAAGTATCAAAATACTCACAAGAATACGCTCGACAATATAAAGAGAGAAAACTTTAGTTTCTGGTGTGATTTTTAATTCTAACCTAAACACCCTATTTATAGGAAAATACTTAGAACACCAAAGCAAAAATTTAATATAATATTAATATAAATAAAAAAAATTCACGCCCACCTAAGACCAACTGAATTCAGCTCATTTTACATACTAGTGGGGCCCACTCAACATTAAAAATGTTTTTCTTTTAAAAATTATTTAAAACTTCAAAAATCAATTATTCCGGAACTTCGGAACTTCAATAATTCATAATAAATAGCCTTTTATCAGAAAAATTCAAATCTTATGTCCATTCCATAGGAAATTTTATTCTCTACAACTTTACAGAAGAAAGTTTTTCCAAATTCCAAACAGAAATTGACTGAAATCCACAAACGGATGATTTTACAGGCTATAATCAAATTTCAGTCAAGAAATGAGGTCCACAAACATGAAAAACATGTTATAAATATTTTTAGTAACAAAAATACTCTTCCTCATATATTCATATATCCCACATTCATTGTAAAAATATCACCATTATTATATTATTAAAATATAATAATATATTTAAATAAATTATTTTATCGGAAAAGATAAAATATCAATTTTTCAACAATTGTCACTTTAAAATTTTTTCCATCTATATCCACATAAAATGAATATTTTCCTTATCATATAAATCAAAAATTAATTATTCATAAATAATATTATAGAATCACAATATAAACAACGGTAGTTCCCAAGAAAGAGGGCTTTCAATAAGGATTTCTCTCTTCTTGGCGTGCAATTAGGTGACCAAACCTTTCCTTGATGCGTAACTTTCTAGACATTACCAATAATGTTATCTAATAATATTACTCAAATAATATGAATTATTGATCTGATAAAGGAAAATACTGTGTAATGACAATTATTGAAACAACAATAATATAAAATACCAACGCAGCAATTATTGTATCAATAAAATAAAATATTGAATAGTAATTACTGTAACAATTATTAGTAATGTCTTCTTATGTAAGAATCAATAATTGATGCAATACCGTGTTCTACTGTGTTTTTAACCACCGGGTGTTCTAACAGTATTAACGGTAACAACTACGTCGTTATTTATAAACAACTTATACTTGTCATTTTTTTCATCCAATCGCTTTCCGTTATGAGGCCCCATATTAAGGTCTTAGTAAATCGCACGAATATTCCCCGACAGTAAGAATATTCCACCACTAAACGAATATTACCCGACAACAATGAATATTTTATAACCACTTGGTTATTTGAAATATTTGCGCATTTTACCCATAACTAACCACATTAATCAAATCAACCCTTACTATTTTCAAAATAACAAGAGGAAATTCAATTTCATTAATAATAAGTTGGGGTCTTATACTAAAGATGACTTTAATCACAATATAAGCATGATGATGATGATAGTGATATAAGAATTCAATTAAATGAAAGCAAAGGATAAATTTTTAAAGATTTATAATTTAATTTATTCAGAATTCAATAATGTCCAAATTGTCAACATGATACTACTTTATGGAGTAAAATTCAAGAATAATATTATATCAAAAATGATTTGAACAGAAAAGAAATTAATTTTTTGTCATGAATAGTACCCCAGGTGAATAGTACCTAAGTGAATAGTACCCCGTGAATAGTACTTCGAGAATAGTACTTCGAGTATAGTACTTTGTGAATAGTACCTTGTGAATAGTACTTCGTGAATAGTACCTCATGAATAGTACCCCGTGAATAGTACTTTGGGAATAGTACTTTTTGAATAGTACCCCATGAATAGTACTTCAAGAATAGTACTTTATTTATGAATAGTGCCCATGAAATATACTCTATGAATAGTATCGTACGTATGAATAGTGTCGTATAAATGAATAGTACTCCGGCATGAAAAGCTTAAGATTTAACAAGAATGTTCAGAAAAATATCCTTGTGAAATGATATTAGATTAAGCGCAAATTTCAAGGATATTCTACTAATTTTACGGAGTATAGAAGCAATACTTTATCAAAATAAGTGTAGAATTAGGAATACAAAACAAAATAATATTACATACGTACTACAGAGTATGAAAGAAAATATTGTTTCGTACGAATATTGAACAAAATAAAATTCTTTACGAATACGAAAAATAATATTGTAAGCGAATATGAAATAAATAATACCCCTTACTGGAATAGTGAAGTAGCAGAATACTCTTCTTCTGTCTCTCTATAGTTTCTCTCTCTATAGTTGCTCTTGTGAGTCTTAGTGAATTGGTGATAATTAAAGAAGAAATGAGCTTCTATTTATACGAAAACATAGTTTCGATAATTGCATGTTTAGGGGCTCGAATTATTACAATATAGTACCTTCATCTTTACCTTCATTTTTAATTTAGTCCTTGAAGTATTATCAATCTTGCACCACCTCCCCTAATAGTACATGTATGTTAATCAATAGTTCCATACATGTGAACCAATAGTAATTTGTATGTGAACCAATAGCAATTAATTGCTCATTTATCCGATTAATTGTATGTTTGGTCAATTATAACAAAACTAGCCAATCACAGAATTACCTCCTCTGAGGGTAATTGGGTCACGGAAGAATTAAAGAAAACTAAATAAACAACATATTTCACTCATCAATATTATTCTTATCTTTAATCAACACGAACTTATTCATCATTAATATTATAACTTACAATATTAACGACCAGATCATTCCCAGGAAAGAGGGGGCTTTCCGACAAGGATTTCTCCCTATTGGCGCGCAATTAGATGACCAAACCCCTTTCCTCGACAGAACTTTCTAGACATCGTCAATAATGCAAATAATAATATGAATAACTTTGTCATCTCAATTATTGATTTAATAATATAAAATATTGTGCAGATGATACTATGACAATAATTGAATCAATAATATGAGAGATATTTTGCAGCAATTATTATGGCAATAATTGAATAAAACTGAGTGACTTCTCACGTAAGCATCAATAATCAAAGATATTGTACAATACCGTGTGCTACTATGCAACCACGTGTATTACTGTACTTTTACGAACGGGTATTTCAACAGTCTAACGGTAAAACTTTCATCGTTATTTTTTATAAACAGATATTTCTGTCGTTTTCTAACTCCGACAATACTTCCATTGTGGGGTCCACCAATGATTGTGCCGTCGTACGAATATTCCCTGTTAAAATGAATATTCCCTAAACAATTGAATATTTTATAACAACTTGCTTACTTTGCAAAATTTATAAATATTACCCACAACCATAACATTATATCAAATCCACACCATAATATTCAAAAATATATTTTGAGAAAAATTAATCTATATTCATAAAAGTTGGGGTCTTACACAGGAAGCAAGATCGGTACACGAATCTCTCATGTGGTGCTCCTAATAGCACGCTCTCCCAAATAGAGCTCTCATTCTCCATCTATGAAGAGAGGAATCCTACAGGTGGATATCACGTACTCGACACCAGTCGGGTACCCATCCTCAAACCCAACGATCAAATGGTCCCCAGAATAGGGAACCCAAGTGATGGCATTTGCTGTCAATAACTCCAACTGTAGGCGATAATGGGTGAAACCCTCAGCTACAGGAACCTCCGCCAACTTGGAGTGATGCCATCACCGTCCTCGTGGATAGGTATCTGGACCTTACACACTAATAGGACGCAAGCAAGGAAGCCTCTCATAAGCTCAAAACTGTCAACACAAAGGCAAACATCTGCGGTCAGTCAACACTCTTAACCTGTACATGGGAAATCAAAAGAGAAACACTCACTAACAGAAATGGGTAAAATCCTAGCCAAGCCTCCGTCAAGCCCTGCGAATGCATGCGCATTCCCCTGAGGAAATAGGCTAAGGTATAGGAGCCCCAATCATACTCTCCAATATGGTCCACATCCCGTGTGGCGCTCACCAAAGTGAATGACACCGTAGAAGAGTTATCCGCTATGAAGCAACCCCTAATGATCACCAGGAACAATAGCCGAAGAATGCGATCCCTGACTCTCACATCAGCGGGTATGGGCTCACTCAACAGCCCACTCATAGCATCTATGCTTAAAGGACCTGTACGGACCGTCCTACCCTTGAGCGCCTCAACCAGAACTCCTAACAATGATCTAACGGCAGTCGTGGTAATATTCACCGTATAAGGCACTGGCGCCCCTCCAAATTCCATGCCTGTGATAAATCGTTAATCCATTAGCATCATCATTACCTCACAATCTAACAAATTGAGAGACTCAGTCTGGTGAAACCAGTGCTCAGACAACGCCCTGAGATAACCCCAGGGACAACGAAGGGTGAGGATGGAAAAGAACACCTCAAATCCCCAACCATGCATGATCACTCAATAATCGGGATGTAGAGCCTGATATACAGAGTGAATGCTAAACCAGTTTCCTCGAGGCTGTGTAAAGTCGGGAACCTACATAACAAAATCAAATCAGAATCCTTGCTCCTCATCAATACGAAAAAGAAAGATCAAAACCATCTTTTACCTTGTTTTCCTACAAGTAAACCGAGGGGTGACGACTCAAATCATCCAGAAGCTTTGGAATTGTCACATGAATACCTGGGAGATCCCTATGGGGAGCATGAGTAGCAGGAGCGGGAGCCACAACCGGTACATCCTCCTCCTCGTCTGCAACATCTGGTACCTCAACCCGGATAGGACGAATCACCTCCTCCACCAAAAGATGAGGTTGTCTGACTGAACGGGGTCAAGGCACATCAGAAGCCCTCCTCCACACACCTGAAGTAGTCCTGCGAGAACTACTCGGCTGATCCGGATCCATATATCTGGACACAAGTCTCCAAATTACCTCAGAAAGGGTGTAGTAAATTCTAACTTGGAGCTTTTCAAATGCATTTTATGACTATATGCATGCATGCATTATTTTAACATACGCCTACAGTAGAGTTAAAAATGCATGTCTACCTAATGCCTAGACTTTTGGAAAAAATTTTCCAAAGTCTCCTTTGTAAAAAGGACTATCCACATGAACATAGGCATGACTAGGTGGCCATTTAGTAACACACCTACCCACAGTTATAAACATCCTATATGCATAAACATATCAAAGTTATAATCTGTAAGGGTAGCCTAATTACCAGGATTACTTTGCTTTATAACCTTTGCTCATTTGTCCTCAAATAGGATAAGAAATAGAAGAAAAAAGGTGCCAATTTGACTATTTCAAAAGTCAACTTTTTCACATCATTATGTTCAGCATGGTTAAATATTAACATTTACTATGTTGAATATTTTTTATCAAGTCATATGAGTATGCATATTCACTACTATGTGTTTAGAGGCATTTCATGTGATAACTCGTTTTCCAATGGACAAAAACTAGAAAAGAGGACATCCATACGTTACCAGGATAGTGTAAAACACTTGTACAGTGACAGATTTTGCAGAAAACCACCCGAACTCAGCAGATCTGAAGAAGAACTCTTGGATTCTCTGTGTGGCGCAACTTAAAAATGACTTGTGAAAGCAACATGTGCCTTAAATCCACCCACGGTGTACCTGTGGCTACCCTATATGGGTCCCACCCCTCTAGATCGGTCTAATTTGAGTTGCAAAGGAGGTTTCACAAGTTGAAAAAGTGAAATCAGGAAAAAAGATGCTACGCGATTGAGCGGAAGAGCCTGAAATCCTGGTTTCCACAGACCAAACTGCGGGTGTACATATCACTCATTGGTATTCTCCCAGACACAGGGTTCACAACACCAATGATCATATTTGTTGCAAACTAGACTCGGCAATACCTCACAAAGGTTTGATGTCATTAGTTTGGAGTCGTAACTCCAAAAACCTATCCCCAGCAGGGATTTCATACAACTTCAGCCGTTGGCACTTAAATCCAGCGAAGCATCGGGAGTCATCCGATGAGCTCAACCATTGAAGCACATTTCAACGAAGGTCAAGCAACCTTAACGTTCATCCAGCCGTTGGCAAGTAAATCCAGTGAAGCGTCGGAATTCATCCTTTGGTGCACATTTCAATGAGGATCAGGCAACCCTGACAACCCAGATTATTGGTAGTAACTCCGACAGAACAGTAGAAGGACCTAGAGATACAAACTAGGAACAATTATCCTCATTGGGGAGGACCAATGATAGAATCTGTTATACACATCTTCATCAGACAGAGCACAATTCCCCCAGAGTCTCTTGTACATGAGAGATACATACTCAAATGGGAAATCTATACCAAGGATTAAGGACATTGGTGATAACCCCAACGTCAACATCCTGGAAGTTCCTAAGAACTTTGGAGTACACATCCAAGCAGTTCATCAGGCTCAACCGTGATAACTCGGGTCCCCAACAGAAGTCATGGGAGCAAACAGTCATCACATCCCATTGGAAAATAGTCCAACAAACCACATACATCATACATTTGCATCATGTTGAATTAAACTGCATCATAATTATCTTGTCACATTTCAAGTGTCTAGTATTCTTTATCCTATCCATGTCATTACATTGCATGTATATGATAAAGAGGGGCATTTGTAGACACTCAAAATTTCTGTATTCCTGTTACTAACATTGCAGGAGGGCAGAATCGTCTTTTAGAGATAACCCTGGAGGACAAATCAGTTCGAAGACAACCTCGGAATTCTCAATTTTTAATCGCAGAGATAACCCCAAGATACTCAGTTCCAGTCTCGGAGACAACCCCGGGAGTTTCAAGTTCCAACCTCGGAGACAACCCCGAGGAATGCAGTTCCAGTTCCAGAGATAACCCCAGAATTCTCAGTTTTCAATCTCGGAGACAACCCCAAGATACTCAGCTCCAGTCTCAGAGACAACCCTAGGAGTTTCAGTTCTAACCTCACAGACAACCCCGAGGAATGCAGTTGCAGTTCCGGAGACAACCTCGAAAAAGCTCGTTTTAATCCCCAGAAGTCAGCTTTAACCTCGGAGATAACCCCGAGGCACTCAGTTCCAACCCCGAAGATAACCCTGGGAGGTCAGGCACACTTCAGAGACAACCCTAAGGACTTTCAGTACTCACAGCAGCCCAATCTCAAAGATAACACTGAGCAACGACTACCAAATCAGCTCAAACCAGAGATAGCCCCGGTGAGGGGAAAAATCATCATTTTGCCACCTCGATCCCACATTCACGCTGTCTTAACAATAATTCAACATACATTCTACACAAAAGTGTCCTATAAGAACCATAGCTCAAAATCCAGAGTGACTACTACATAAGATAACACACCAGATAGAATTTGAAGACCTGAAGACTTGGGCATGGTCCCATCTTCCCGACTTTGTACAACCTCTTAACCCATGTCATTATGTACTCTCGATAACAGCATTCCAAAAAGGTATTATACGCCTCAATCGGATACCTGGATCAAAAGTTATGAAGGTTCAAGCGGACAATGCGTTGCATGCGTGCACGTACTTCGAGATGGCGGGGCCCACAGAACCCGAGGGCACCCCGGGTAGCTGCAGGTACACCTGTGGCTCCCCCTCTATAAATAGAGGGCTTGGGGTGGTCATTTGAAGAAGAGAAAAGGCGAGAAAGCCCTGTCCATTTTGCTCTGTACACACTATAAATTGAGTGCTTTCTCTTTCTGAACACATGTGAGCTTGTGTTTTGCTACATTTTTACCAGTGGAAATCGAGTGTTCATTCATTTAAAGCTATCTTAAGTCTTCTTGGCATCCCACTGTAAGACACCTCACATTTTTTAAAGTCTTTCTCCACTTTCATTTACACATAGTTATTCACGTTGAGAGTCGTGTGTGTGCGCATGCCTGGACTTCGGTCCGTGGCTTTTTATTGCTTTCATATATATATATACACACATTTTAGTCCCGCCTGGAGTTTACTTCGTGGCGGTTGATCGCACCTATATATATATTTACATTTCCGTCCCGCCTGGAATTTACTTCGTGGCGGTTGATCGTATTTATATATATATATATATATTTACCGCTTTTATATATTTACATTTCCAATCCCCCATGGAGTTTACTTCGTGGTGTTTGATTGTTCGTATATATATATTTACAGCTTTTATATATATAACTGCTTACAACTTTCCTACAAACTGCAACATCATGTGAGCCTAGGAATCATGTGATCACATATTCGGTTCCCGTGATGGACATTTTCGGCTGTAACTAGCTTGTAAATTATTCACGGTGTTTGAATTTCCTTAGATGGCTTACATGCCCACAAGGAGTTTGGCACTGATTTGTACATTATTTTCTCAAAGATGTTTGGCATCTCGAAAATAAAAGCAATCAAGCCGAACATATAATAAAATGGAAGTATCACAGGCCTCAATTACTATTGAGCATAAAGGTTTGAAAAATCTCTTTTTCTAAAACATCATTGCTATATTTTGTTAAAACTGAACTTTTATACAAAATTCAAACCCTTTGTATATAGGTGCAAACGAGACATAGCACTACTTCTAAATAATTGCACATTGACCTACACATACACACACATTCAGATATAAGTTTAAATTAAAAAGTGGCGGTCACCGTAGTAACACGGATGTCGAGGGGTGCCTAACACCTTCCCTCCGCATAATCAAGCCCCCGGACCCTAATGAATCTCGGTTTCACAGACCAGTCAAGTAGTGTTACATCACTTGGTCAATGTGCAAACCTTTTCTCGGTTGAGTTGGTGCAACCATTTAAAAATACCAACTAGCGACTCTTACAATCCAATCGTCAATATATACATGTTGGACCTTTTCAACTTATTTTTTTAAACAAATCTCACCTAACATAAGAACACCAAAAAATAAAAACAGAAAGGGACAAATAAAAATCCCAACATCGACATATATCATTAAAAGAGGAGACGTCGCCCTGGAGCGAGTGGATTCTCAAGACAATTTTGCAGATCCATTTACTAAAGCGTTAACAGAACAGCAGTTCAATCGTCACTTAGAGAAGATGGGTATGAGATACCATGATGATTGGTTTTAGGGCAAGTGGGAGATTGAAAGTAGTATGCATACAAGCATATCACGTATGATGATAAAGCATATACTTTGTAATCAATCTTATTTATTGATTAATAAAAGTATTAATTTACTAAAAGCTTTAATTTATCTACATAGTGTTGTTTCAATAATATATGATAAACTCATAGTTTTAAGCAATGCTTTTAGAATTATGATGAGATCATGCTAATGAGATCTAAATTCTTGTATAGCTTAAAAACTAAAATTTTCCTAATCAATGGATTACTAAAAAGGGGATTAGTGAATTCGGATAAATTGGTCCATACGTTGCTTGTTCATTGGATGAGGATGATTGATCTCATAATCATTTGTGTGGAGACACTAAAGCAAGTATGTAAGTGTTTATTGGAGAATAAGTTCACTGAACATGACTCGCTAAGGAATACCTAATAGAGTTTTACTTGCCTGTCAATAGTAATTCTTGAAGTGATAGTAGTACAAGTGATCTTTAGATTTGAGATCATCACAGTATCTTGTATATAATGATCTATACTATGACTTATTCTTTAAGACCCTTAGGGTATATCAAAGGGTATGCTTGGGTGTAATAAGTTATATATGGAGATGATGAATGATCAATAAAGAATCTACCGCTTCTAGTAAAAGAAGAGATATGTCTTATGTGATTTGATAAATGACAACCTAAGAATCATTGGCCAAGGAGTGAAATTAGAAAGTAGTTTCTAATTTGCATTTATTCAGAGTTGTGCATTTGGGAATCGAAATACATATAATTAAATAAAATAAGACTTGACAATAATTTCATGTCTTATATTTAATTGGGACATTGTATGGTGGAAGGATTGAATTGTACGGTAACTATTTACTCAAAGGTTGTTTTATGATTGATGTTAAAATCTATATTATTTGGAAAGTCGTTAATCGTTAAGGAGACTTATCCTTATTGTAGAATAAATATTATTTATTTAAATAAATTAATAATTTAATTTATTTATTTAAATAAGATTATAATTGTTCTAATTGATTTATTCACAACTAGTTTAATATGGAGAACCTAAAGGGTCACACCATAAAAGGAAAGAATAATTATTTAAGAAGTTAATGGCATAATCATAATAATATATTAAGTATATTTAATTTAATCTATGGTGATAGAATAAATTAAATAGCTTAATATTTATTATTTAATATTTTGGAAATATTAAATATAAATTAATAAGAGGAGTCTTATTAATATTATTACAATTATTATTATTTAATTTCTAAAGGAGTTTGAGAATTAATTTAATATTATTACTCTCATTTATTCCTAATAGGATTAGGATGAAAATTAATTAAATGAGTTTAATTAATTATCCCTAATTAGATTAGGGAGCCTAATTAATTAAAGGGGTTTAATTAATTATATAATACCCTAATAAGGGTTAACTGATATCTACATAAGAGGAGTCTTATATCAGATATTATAGTACGCAATTCCAATAGTTAAAGAGTACGCCTTTTTCTATACAGATAGAAAACTAGGGTTTGAGCCAAAACACCTTCTTATTGATTCTTGTTCTTCCTTGGTGGATCACCTCTAGAGGCCAAATGCTTGGGTGGCTAACGTTGATGAAATGAAGGAACCAAACATGAGTATTTAAGGAGAGCACAAAGGAATAGGAGTTGAACTTGTACCTGAGGAAGCTTAGATTTTCAAGGGTATGATTCTGATTCTCCTACTCTTTTATAGACTGATAATCTAAGCACAAGAATGATCTTGGTTTATGGTTTGTAAGAAAATTTTAAAATCCGTTTTACATCGCTTTCGCTTCATTTATGTGATTTGATTTCATATACTTGTTTCTAGCAAACCTAACAACCACACCTAAATAACCATGGTTAAAAGTTAACTAGTGTGGTTAGTTGGTGGAAAAGGTAATGAATAGTTAGGGTTTAATTAGCCTAACTTAATCATCCTCACTTAATTTGATTAATCCAACCAATTAGTTAGCTGTAATCGTTGACTTTGACATTCGTATTTATACAGTATTATATGTGTACTGTACTTCTTATTATTATCATATTATATGTCGTATTATTCTTCGTAATATACTCGTATAATAATTCGTATTATAGTCGTATCTTTCTCATATTATACGCATTTCATTCTCGTATTCTTCTTAATTAACTTTCAAATTTCATTACACAGGTTAAAAACTGCGTTTTTTGTTTCTAAATTTTATTAGACATTCCATCTTACCTTGTCATATTTCCGTTTACGCATTCTTCAAAAAATTGAAAAACCACAAAAGCTTTTCCGGGTGAATAATGTTTTTACATCTTTTTCTCAAAAATTTTGTATTTAACGAATCTGAAACTTGTAAATTCTAACACAGTCACATACTAGGTCAAAATAAGACCATTAAACGTATAACACAAATTATTATCAATAAAAACTTATTTTATTAAATAATATTTCTTACATGTGATTTTCAAGACTATCTGATTTCTCGGGTTGTCATAGGTAAACGTCGAACCGCCGGGGTAATGTTGCTAGACTTAAAAAGTAATCTGATTCTTATAAAATGGACGTCATAAAATGTATAGAAAAGTAAAAGTAAACTGTGAGTGACGTATATACGTGGCTAATTAGCATGTCTATGTGCATTGAATGTGTAGGATTTTCAAAGAATGATTAACGTCAAAAGTTAAAGATAGCTAAGGCAAGTATTCTAATTCCATTCAACTTCCATTGTGAATGTAGTTTTAAGAATGTGAATGTATATTCTTATGAATAACTCATATTTATGTTATGCTTTACACAATACTTCAATATAGTGTAAACTCCATACTTATACTTAATCTATGTGGTTGTATAGTGTTTAGTTATGCTATAATGCATAAATTGTTTAAAGTTTTGTTATAATGCATGAATTGTTCAAGTTTTCAAGTTTCAATATGCATGAAATGTTTAAGAAGTCTGTCAATACCGATTGTATCGGCTAGACACATGTTAAAACTTTTTAGTGATCTAATTATGATCCTTTGAATTGTTATTGAGTTAAGTAGAGCTTCCAAACTAATTTCTACTTGGTGCATATTCAGTCTGAGAATGAACAACCCTAATATTGGGGAAATGTTTTAATTGTCAGCATACAATGTCGAGTGACAGAATGAACACAAAATCAGTTATTCAGACATGTAGTATTGATCAATATAGGGCACAAAGGGCTAATCACTCAACGTGCCCGTAAGTTATGATAGTTTACAGCAAAATAGCTATTTAAACCCCTTTTAAATGAAAAATGCAAGTTTGAGGTCTAATAATTGCTCAACTAAAGTCAATATGTCGTTTCAAATATATATTTTGAAAAAAAAGAAAGTAATTTCCTATCATTTAAAATCTCTTCACAACATTTGTTCAGTTGGTGAAGGTTTAAAAGTTCAAAAGCATGATTCTTGATTTTGTTGTTTTATATAGAACTGTTGTGACGCCCCCAAAATAGGTATACATCACCTATTCTAAGTCGCCAAATACATGGTACAGAATACAAATACAATCTTAAATATACAACAAGAGCTGTGAGTTTTAATACATATTATCTTCTAGACAATATCCACTCTCAGAATAAGTCCTCATTACATTTATTATCACACTATTTATAGAATAGTGAGGACTACTAAGACACCATCTCGGACCATCACTCCGTTCCCCGACTAGTCCCGGCTACGTTCTCATTTCCTGAAGAGAACAATGAAAGTAAAAGGGTGAGCTCAACTAGCTCAGTAAGAAATATTATGACTAAGATAATGCATAAATAAATTATCATTAGCCTTCAACAATGTTAAATTGATAAAATACAATAGACATCAAGTTTAACTGTAGCGGAACAAGCAATCCATTAAAAGAGTCAAGTAGAGAATAAAATCTACTATCTTTTATGATTTAAAAGATTTTTCATCACTTTTATCATTTGGGACTCGACTTTTAATAAATAATCCACATCATCCCTGCACTACGGCCAAGGATATTCATTAGTATCACGACCACAAATTATCCATGCACTACGGACCAAGGATATTCGTGTATTCGTTAATGGTCATGATCATGCCAACAACTGTCCATCAATGCACTACGGGCCAATGAGAACTTTTCCCACGTCATTTATAACATTAAAAATGGGCCAATGAATCGAGGATTGAGCTTTCCTCACTTTCCAAATCTCGTAACTCCTTTCCATGGAGCAACACGTAACAACACATGATCTCCTATATCGAATTCCACGTCCTTTCGATGAAGATCAACATAACTCTTTTGTCGATCTTGTGAGGTTTTTATACGTTCTTAGGATCGTTTGAATCTTTAAAAGTAGTCATACGTATTTAACTCCATCCCAACAACATTGCTTCACCCACCTCATCCCAAAGATATCGAGAACTACACTTTCTTCCATACAACGCTCGAATGGAGCCATGCCAATACTTGCTTGATAACTGTTGTTGTAGGAAAACTCCACCAATGGTAAGAACTTGTCCCAACTTCCCTTAAAGTCAAGGACACAGAGTCTTAATAAATCTTCAAGAGTTTAAATAGTCCTCTCTAATTGTCCGTCCGTCTGAGGATGATATGCCAAACTAAATCATAAATCCGTGCCCATAGCTTTTTGCAAACTAACCCAAAATCGTGAAGTGAATCTTGGGTCTCGATCAGAAACTATGGATACTGGCATGCCATGCAATCTTACCACCTCGTTTATGTACATACGAGCAAGACGTTCAAGTGTATAAGTTTCTCGTATAGGTAAGAAATGAGCAGACTTTGTCAATCCATCAACAATAACCCAAATTGCATCTATGCCTTGAGAAACCTTGAGAAGACCGGTAACGAAATCCATGGTAATGTTCTCCCACTTCCATTCTGGAATTTCAAGTGGTTGCAATGGACCCTTTGGTACTAGATGCTCCGCATTGACTCGTTGACAAGTTAGACACCTTGAGATAAACAGCGCTATCTCTCTCTTCATATTGCTCCACCAAAATGTATGACGAAGATCACGATACATTTTGGTACTCCCAGGGTGGATTGCAAACGGTGTGTTGTGCGCCTCCATCATGATTTTATACTTTAAATCAAGGTTGTTAGGAACACAAATTCTGGATTTGACTCGAAGTATTCCTTCTTCATCGATTCTTGCTTTCGGCATAGCACCTTCTTGCACTGTCTTCCTCATACGCATCAGCTCTAGATCTGTAGCTTGAGCAGCTTTAACTTTATCAACTAAAGTTGGTTCTACTCGTATATTCGCCATCATCACATGGGTCCCTAGAGTCTTTAACTCTATCTCCATCCTTTGTAAGTCACACAAAATGGGCCTTTGCGTTGACAATATTGCACTCATACCCGCATATGATCTTTTACTCAATGCGTCAGCTACCACGTTTGCTTTTCCAGGATGGTATTGGATGGTATGATCATAATCTTTCAACAATTCAAGCCAACGTAGTTGTCGCATATTGCGTTCCTTTTGAGTGAAAAAATATTTGAGGCTTTTATGATCCGTAAAAATCTCCACTTTCTCCCCATACAAGTAATGCCTCCAAATTTTAAGTGTGAAGACAACAGCTGCCAACTCTAGATCATGAGTAGGATAATTCCTCTCATATTCTTTTAGTTGTCGAGAGGCATAGGCTATGACTTTCCCATGTTGCATGAGAACACATCCTAACCCTTTGCCTGAAGCATCACTGTAGATGACAAATCCCTCTGAGCCAGATGGTATTGTCAGAACAGGTGCTGAAATTAGTCTTCTCTTGAGTTCTTGAAAACTCTTCTCACATTCCTCGTTCCAACCGAATTTTGTATCTTTTCGAGTTAGTTGAGTTAAGGGAGTAGCGATTCGAGAAAACCCTTCTACGAATCTCCGATAATAACCAGCTAAGCCAAGAAAGCTACGTACTTCGGTCATTGATTTAGGTTGTTCCCAGCTTTGAATGGCTTCAATCTTTGTCGGGTCAACAGATATTCCATGACTTGATACCACGTGCCCAAGGAATGCTACTTCCTCAATCCAGAACACGCATTTCTTCAACTTGGCATAAAGCTTATATTCACGAAACTTTTGGAGTATCAGCCTCAAGTGTTGCTCATGATCTTCACGGCTTTTGGAATAAATAAGGATGTCATCAATAAAGGCGACCACAAAGTGATCCAAATATTCCTTGAATACTCGGTTCATCATATCCATGAAAGCGGCGGAGCATTATTCAATCCAAAAGACATGACTAGGAATTCATAATGCCGTCTCGAAGTTACGAAAAGCCGTCTTTGGAATGTCATCGGTTCTAATCTTCAATTGGTGATATCCGGAACGAAGATCAATCTTTGAAAAGAATTTGGCACCTTTCAATTGGTCAAATAGGTCATCAATACGTGGCAATGGGTACCTATTTTTGATGGTGACATGATTCAACTCCCGATAATCAATACAAAGTCGCATACTCCCGTCTTTCTTTTTCATGAATAGAACAGGATCACCCCAAGGAGACGTACTAGGACGAATGAAACTGATGTCTAACAATTCCTGCAGTTGGGTCTTTAACTCTTGAAGTTCAAAAGGAGCCATTCGATATGGGGCTTTGGAAATAGGTTTTGTATTGGGTTCAATGTTGATACAAAATTCAATTTCACGCTCTGGGGGTAGGCCAGGAAGTTCTTCAGGGAATACGTCAGGAAATTCATTAACAATAGAAATATCATTCAAGACTGACGTATTTTTGTTTAGATCCGTGACATGAGCTAAGAAATCTTGACATCCGTTTTTTAATAAACGAATAGCTTTATGGCTTGAGATGACAGTGATTGATTTAATGGTTTGGTTGCTTGAATTCGCATAATAGGTTAGTTAGGAATATGAAAGCCAAAAACTTTACGAAAACAATCAATTTTTGCATGAGTTAACCAATTAATCCCTAGAATTACACCAAATGCAAGTATTTTCAATGAAATAAGATTGACAAGTAATGTGAGGGTACCGATTTGAACCAAACAAGACTTTTAAACAATGGTTGTAATGAAGGTTTCTCCCAACAGAGTTTCAACAGATAAGTCAAAGTCTAATTTCTCCGGAGTCAAATTTAAACATTGAGCGCAAGTATGAGAAATAAAAGAATGGGTAGAACCGGTATCAAATAAGGTATATACTTCGCTAGAATTTATGATAAGCTTACCCGTGATGACCTCGTTACGGTTCCTTGCTTCGGGAGGTCACGACAAACGCTCTCCTTGCACTCTACCGGCTTTGACTTTTACAGGGGCGTCCTTTGGTGCCTCCATCCTAGCTGAACTTGTCTTGGTGAGCGACAAAATCGGGCTAGGTGACCTTCTCTTCCACAATTATAACATGCTTTGGACGGCATCGCGTAGTTTGGACTGATGTGTCCCTCCCCTCCACATTTGAAGCATATGATAGGTGGTCGTTCTCCTTCCTTAACCACAAGTGCTGGTGCTAACGTCTTTCCTTGTTGAATCTCCTCTTCTTGAAATGTCCATTCTTATTATTTTGGCCATGATTACCACCAAGTGGTTACCATTTCTAGCATGTTGATTCCTCCTCCGCTTTATTATCACCGCTTCGATATTTGTTATCACTTTGGTATTATCATTTTGTCAATTTGCTCTCTTTTGGTTGGGTTAACTCATTATCGCGCTCCAATAACTGAGCCCTATTAACAACATTTGAATACAAACATAGTTTATGAGAGATAAAATATTGACGTATCTCTGGTTTCAAACCTCTTAGAAACATTCGTGTCATTCTCTCCTCATTATCAACCAAATGGGACGCAAACAGGGACAACTCGACAAACTTGGTTTCATATTGCGACACGGTCATGTTGTTTTTTTCCAGCTTAATGAACTCTACCTCTTTCATGTGACGAATACTTTCGGGAAAGTACTTTTCGTTGAACAATTCTTGGAACTTCTCCCAAGTCATCTTGGTCATGGCGGTTTGAGTCGCTTTTCTGATTCCCACGAAGAATCCTCTGCTGCGCGTAAACATGAAGGTGCAAAAGGAACCTTTAGCTCCTCCGAGTATCCCAAGACATCAAATATCTTGCAGATCCGCTTTATCCATGTCTCCGCCTTTAAGTGGTTTTGGCTCTCCAAAAACTACGGTGGTCCCAGTTCTTAAAGCTGCTTAGCGATGTGGTCCGAGAGTTGCGAGATTTCCACCGCATTTTGGACAGGAGCCGATCTTGCCTGATGTTGCATGAATTTCATAAAGCCTCTAAACATTCCATCGTTCATCATTTGGTTAGTGTTGTTATTTGCCTGAGGAATGTCGCCTTCCTGATGCACATTATCCTGATTATTGATCTGTGGAGACTCAACGGTCTCCTATGCTCCATTGATATTCTCAACATTCTCAGATGTCATTTTCAAATACTGCCACAAAATAAGGGTTAAATAACATATCATATACTATCCCTATACTCTGACCGACCAATTAAATATCAAATAAACTTAAGTAGGTCATACTAGCAAAAGAATTTCCCATCTCTCCCCTTCCAGTTCTTATCTCACATCTCAGCTAGGGATCATATCCCTAAGCTTTGATACCAACTGTGACACCCCCAAAATAGGTATACATCACCTATTCTAAGTCGCCAAATACATGGTACAGAATACAAATACAATCTTAAATATACAACAAGAGCTGTGAGTTTTAATACAAATATTATCTTCTAGACAATATCCACTCTCAGAATAATTCCTCATTACATTTATTATCACACTATTTATAGAATAGTGAGGACTACTAAGACACCATCTCGGACCATCACTCCGTTCCCCGACTAATCCCGGCTACGTTCTCATTTCCTGAAGAGAACAATGAAAGTACAAGGGTGAGCTCAACTAGCTCAGTAAGAAATATTATAACTAAGATAATGCATAAATAAATTATCATTAGCCTTCAACAATGTTAAATTGATAAAATACAATAGACATCAAGTTTAACTGCAGCGGAACAAGCAATCCATTAAAAGAGTCAAGTAGAGAATAAAATCTACTATCTTTTATGATTTAAAAGGTTTTTCATCACTTTTATCATTTGGGACTCGACAATAAATAATCCACATCATCCCACACTACTGACCAAGGCTATTCATTAGTATCACGACCACAAATTATCCATGCACTACGGCCGAGGATATTCGTGTATTCACAATGGTCATGATCATGCCAACAACTGTCAATCAATGCACTACGGGCCAATGAGAACTTTTACCACATCATTTGTAACATTACATTCATGATTATACCGATTAATCCCTGGTCATAACCATACCAAGTCCATCTATGCACTACAGGCCACAGATGACTTTCAACATAATATAAACATGAGGATGATGACAATGATATAAGAATTCAATAAAACAAGTTCAAGAATTAATTTATCCAGGAACTAATAACATCCAAATTGTCAACATGATACTTCTTTGTAAAGTAAAATTCAAGAATGCTCAGAAGAATATTTCCATAAAAAGATCTTTGGATGAAGCCTTGAACATCAAGGATATTCCACTAATTTTATGGAGTATAGAAGTCAAAACTTTAACTAATCGAGTATAATAAGGAATAGAATAACAAAAGAAATCAACATGCATGCGATAGGCGCGCATGATGAGTTATTCCATGCGAATAATAAATAATGGAACCACGTCATGCGTAAGCGCGCATGACGGGATATTCCAATGAGAATAATAAACAACGGAACCGGTCGTGCGTAAAACGCACGCACGGGATGTTCCAATGTAGAATAATAAATAACGGAACCGGGTCATGCGTAAAAGCACGGGTGATGTTCCAGCAGAATGATAAATAATGGAACCGGTCATGCGTAAAGCTACGTATACATGATGTTCCAGCAGAATGAAAAAAGAATGGAATAGTTGAAGAATTTCACCATGTATGCGGTACTCAGATAGATAAAGTTATTCAATATAATAACAAAAAATGGAATAATGTAAGAATTTCACCAAGTATAGGGTAGTCCAGCGATACAAAAGTTATTCCAGAATAATAAAGAATGGAATAATAGAAGTTCTCTTCATGAATACAAAAGAAATAATACCCCTTACCTTTGAAAGAAAAATCTTTGGATATAGGAGTAATGAAGTAGCGAGAATTTTTTTCTTTTCTCTATATATAGTTTTCTCTCTAGAGTTTCAATTGAATTCGTAAGAAATAATGAAGGAATGAGCTTCTATTTATAGAAGAATGGGTGAATCGTAACTAATTCATGAGCAGTCCAGATTGATTTACTTTTAAGCGGACGGTCAGTTAAAACAAAATCTTTTAAATAAAATATAATATATATATATATATTATATTTAACAAAATCACAGGATGCCTCCCGTGAATCCACTTTGCCAACCTTTCAATATATATATATATATATATATATATATATATATATATATATATATATATATATATATATATAAACAAAATTAATATAACATATATATATAATCCAACAACAACCCGTGAACAAATTCTCACCCAACCTCCCCCAAAGTCATAAACATGTGGGCCCCATATGTCATCATCACATGTGGCTCCACCTCTTATAATGAAAAATTTTCTACCGATTATTTTAAAAAAATTGGTAAATGGGGGTCCATAAAATAAGCAAAATTTACATAAAATACATCATAAAAATCCCCTCAATATTTTTATTATAATTCACAATATTAATCGACGAATGTCGTTTTAGGAAACAAGGGCTTTTCAATAAGGATTTCTCCCTATCAGGCCTTGATTAGGTGACCAAACCTCTCCTTAGCAGAACTTCTAGACATCTTTAATATTGCAAATAATAATATTAATAACTTCGTCGTCTCAATTATTGATTTAATAATATATATAATATCGACAATAATTGAATCAAATAACGTGAGATACTATACAGCAATTACTATAGCAATAATTGAACAAAACTGAGTGACTTCTCACGTAAGCATCAATAATCAATATTGTGTGCTACTATGCAACCATGTGTATTACTGTACTTTTAACTGGGTATTTCAACAGTTAATGGTAAAACTTCCACCGTTATTTTCATAAAAAGATATTTTTATCGTTTTCTCAATTCGACAATAATTCTGTTGTAGGGTCCACCAATGATTGTGCTATTGTACGAATATTCCTTGTTAAAACGAATATTCCCTGACCAATCGAATATTATATAACAACTTGCGTACTTTGCAAAATTTATAAATATTACCCACAACTATAATATTATATCAAATTCATTCCATAATATTCAAAAATAATATTTATAGAAAAATCATCTTTATTCATAAAAACTGGGGTCTTACAATTGTTATACTTGTTGGGCATGTAAATGGCCATTTTTGCTCTAAATTTGATTTTTTTCAACGAAAACTGAGCGCGTAGAAGGTTCTGGAAAGGACAAGGGCAAAGCCAAGATGAATGGATAGGAGGATATGAATCCTATCTGTAATAAATAGGTTAATTGTAAATAATTATTGCTTTAATTATTATGTTAAGAAGATTTAAAGGTATTAGAACTTGGGTATGTAATAATAGGTTTGAAATAGCTAGTAATTACTTTCCTATTAGTATGACTGCATAGATGGATGTATGTTTATGTTTAGCACCGTGAATCACCATGTCAGAAGTTTAAAGACACTCAAATTTGTGGGCATCACATTATTTACTTTCAGTCATTTATATTTTATCTTATATCTGCTTATATCTGTTAAGTGACTTATAACCATATAACTAAATTTAGAATTGAGATATTTCTTAATTTTTAAGGGAAGTTTTTCCAATGTATATTCTGTTGTGCATAATCAATCCTGATTAACTGATTATTTGGTAATACATCTTTAATTAATTAAAAAGTTTTAAAGACCTATTCAACTCTTTTTCTAGATCTCTAGTGTGCCTCTGGGAAATAACAAGTGGTATCAGAGCATGTTCTCGTGAATATTTAAAGCTTACACTTTGAGTTGATATATGACACTAAATAAAACCAGTTCTGAGCTTGGTAGTGGGAGTAGGCCACCTCTTCTGAATAAAGATAAGCTTACTAATTGAAAAATTCGTATGCAGGCATATATGGATATAATTAATGATGAACTATTTGATGTTATTCAGAATGATCCATGCATTCCAATCAAGTTGAATTCAACAACAGATGATCCCAATAAGGTAAATGTCGAGTAGCGAATCGAGTGGTCAGATGATAAGAAAGAGCTGGTACAGCTAGATAAAAGTGTTAAGAACATTATATTCATAGCTCTGGGAGACGAATTGTTTGAAAATGTCATAAATTACATCACTGTCGAATAAGTCTGGGAAGTTCTGCCAATGATGCTTATGAGCACCAAAGAAGTTAGGGAAAATAATTAGTCTCTCTTGACATAGCAATATGAGTTGTTTTTTCATGTCCCTGAAGAAATAATTGTTGCCTCCATTTCGGTTTAACAAAACAGACTCTAACTCATGCAAGTATACATGGGTCAACAAGTAGTACAGAGTAAGAAAGTGTCGATCCCACGGAGAAAGGTGAATAAATCTAAGCTATCATGCAACAACCTAATTACTATTTCTGTATGCTCAAATGATCAATTAACAAGTGAATTTGTATATAACTTAATTATCAACACAAAAATAATAATTACTAAAGGTAAGGTAATCAAATTGGAGAGATATGGGATTCTAATATCATCTAATACTTTATCTAAAATGCATGCCTCATGTTATGCCTAATTATTTAATATGGAAAGCCAGTCGAGAGCACATAAGTGAAACATAACTATATTTTAATGAACTATGTCCAATTTACACAAAATCCACAATTGATAGTATTCATGTAAGCATCACAATTATCAAACCCACTATATATCTATGTGAATTTACAACAATAATGATTTAAGTACAAGCTCTCTTAATGACTATACATGGTGAACCGATATATGCCTATCCGGATCACGAATCACAAAATCTAATACAAATAAGTCTCATGAACATATGCCAACATAGTCTAATCTATACTTATATTTCATTTTCCAATTTCATAGAAGCAATTAGTGTGAATGGTGATCAAGCATTCAATAATTTAGCACAACCATGATGGGCAATCCAATATTAAACATACAAACATCACATATAGGCATATAAATATAGACTACACATTAAAATCCATTAGAATCCCATTATGGAAGTTAGTTCATTTTTGAATCAACAGCCATTATGGGATTAAAGCAAAACATTGAAATAAGAAATAAAAACAAGAGATATAAGAGAAATGAGGAATCAAATCTGATAATCCTTGTTACAAAGTCTGATTCCAAGCTGATTCCAAGCTAATTCAAATCCACAATCGTCTTCACAATGAAAACTAATATTTACAAGCAATAATCTAGAGAGTGAAGCTCAAAGTAATAGAGGAAAATTTTATAAACTCTCTCTAGAGAAACCCTAATAATAGTAATAAAAACTGAATAATACATCTCTGGTAACCAACAAATATGTCTCAAGATAGCAAACACGCTCCAGCATTTCAAAATAAAAAGTCAACATTTTAAACTAAGTGTGACCGGCGCGGCCGCGCGATGATGTAAGGGATTTCGGGCATAGGTGTGCTGTGTATGTTGTTGTCGAGTTCATGGCACGGGCGCGCCATGTCCCTTTGCTAATGAGGTGCGGCCGCACGGTAGCCTGGTCTACCTCTGTACTTCCTCTAACGTGGGCGCGTCGTGTCTATCTTTGATGGCAGCGCAGCCGCGCTGCTGCTTGTTGTCTACTGATGTTTGCTTTCTTCATTGTTGTTGTTTCCTGCTACTTTTTTCTTCTTCATTACTTTTCTTCTTCACTTTACCACTTCATTGATTCTCAAAGTGCCCTTCTCACCTGCTTAAGTCTAGCTGTTATCTTCACTTTTGTACTAGCCTACCATGCCTTGTCCCGCCATTACCATTACCATGCCATTTCCATGCCATATCATGCCTTAGGATGCTTTAGGAGTTCCAACTATTCACACTGCAAAACAAACACAAAAAGCAAATAAAACATACCAAAAATACTTGAGTTGAGCAGAATTCTAGTGAGTTGGTAACCAATAAATAGGTATAAAACCTACTTATCAAATATCCCCAAACTTGAACTATTGTTTGCCCTCAAGCAATACACACAAAAATAAAATAAATAATACAACTACATGCTATGCAAACTACATTATCATGCAAGTGAGTCCCAAGATTTTCAGCCATATTAGAATTCCAATCAAATGTGCCTTAGATAAATATCCAAATTCAAGAACAAAGTATCAAACTAAGATACAGACATAACACCATACAATCAAATAATCCAAACCTACTATAAAGATGTTGTGTGTGTGATGTGTTCACAAATAAGCTTAACAGCGACGAAGAATACACATGCTATACTGCTTAAGAAAGAGAATTGAAGTTTAAATCAAGAACTACGCATACAAATGAAACAAAAACTACTCCAACACATCAGCACAAACTAAAGTTCAACAATGGGTTTATTCTGCTTTATTTTTACTCACGAGGGCGATTTTTGCACTTTCCCACGGTGTTTATTAATTTCTTTTCTTTTTCCCATGACTGTGCAATGCCTCATTCCATTAGGCTAATGCTTACTTCTATAGCGAGCTTTCAACCAACGACTCTGAACCATAAAAGACCTTTAGGCGCTAGGTGTAAAGACAATCCCCTCAAAGCATTGCTTGCTCAAGTAACAAAGGCCCCGAAACAAGACTAGCCACGGTACTATTTTTTTTATATTTTTCTCTTTTTCTTTTCTTTTCTTTTTTTTAATATAGCAAGCATACTCATGTGTTCCCAAAGTTTGAGTATCTGTGTTTTCATAGTCTATGTCCATTTCCTACACAATTCTATCTTTAAAAATAACATTTTCTACTCAGCAAGCAAACAAGTTATTCTTTTACCAACAAGCAGACATGAACACTTATGTGCTAACCGAAAGCATCTAAACAACAAGCATGGATCAAATCATGTATAACATTATAAATAAGCTCATGCTATCAACCAAATTCAAGAATCCATCAAATTTCTTGCTTCATCATTGGCTAATCTAGAATTCCACTAACAAGATACTTGGGATATGCAACTAAACAGATAACTAAAATAGATAATAAGCAATAAAATGCAAAAATTTCTGCACAATTAAACTAAACACATTAACATGCAAAAATTATACTAAACATGCATAAATGATGCAAATTAACTCTATATGTTCTACACTACACTAATAATCACCCAATACCCCCAAACTTATAATATTCATTGTCCCCAATGAATGAAGGTAAAGGGCTTAGAGAACTCCCCTAATTATCAGCATTACCACCCTCCTCGGGTGGTGAGTCTGGCTGTAGAAAAGGCACGGTTGTCCCAAACTAAGGCCACTCTAGCATTGTTCCTTGTTACGCAAAGGCCTCGGCTAATGACCGCGATAACCCATTTTTGAATGCTGAGAAATTGTCATACATGGCATCCACTTTCCTCTCCAATCTTCTAAGGCGGTGATCATCATTTTTTATAATGGCATGGGCTGAAGTTCCTGCTTCAGTTGGCTGCATGGGCTGCAAAGATGGCACCGACGATGTGGCTGGAAGAATGAAGCCCTTGCCCCTCGGGTGCAGTGTGCCTCATGCCCAATCATCAAACTTTGTTATCGTGGCATGGGTGATGTCTTGGCTTGGAAATTGCATCTGCTCGTCATCCCAAGTGACATCCCTCTCTTGCACATAAGTGGGCTACAACTGATGCGTATGGGATGCTACCTGTGGTGCTCCCCCTCATATAATGTAGCATATTTTGGTGGAGGAGATTGTCCATATCTATATATTTTCCTGTGATGATTCCCCATAATATTATGGCTTGCTCGGCTGGGATGTCATGCTGATGGGATGAAGGCATAAACTTTGCATAGATAAATAAATTCCAGGCCTCTGCGTAGCAGTTGAGGGCTAAGCTTGGGAAATTTGTAGGCTATTTTGTGCCCGGTTTGTAATTCCACTGCGTATCAGGCACGAACAAGTCAGCTATGACACTGTCTAAGTTGGTCTCGAACCTTGCAGCCTCCACCCAGTTAGCATGGCCAAACGGTGGGTCAAGCAAATTGAACACCTCTAATCGCCTGTGGGCGATAATCCACTTGAACACCCCTAACGAAAGATAACCCAATCATACTCTCCTTGGCGTTGGCATAGAACTCACGAACAATGGCCATAGGAGCAGGCATGGGGGTTGATACAATTCCAATCCAGCATCTTTCTCGTATCATGTCCCAAAGCTGTCCATCTTGTTTGTCAGGTTTAAACCCTCATTCCTTTACAAAGGTTTTGGCCACAATCCTGTAATACTCTACTTGAGCATCTAGGCTGACGAACTTGGTGAGGTCGACTATGTCCTCACTTTGGTTGCTTGAAAATGATGACTCGGGAGTACGAGAACATGCTCTCTTTGGCCCCATAGAAAATGATGAAGAGAACCCTAACTGATTTGAGAAGAGGAGAAATTAACTGATGAAGATACTCTCTAAATACTCTAAAGACAACCCCCAAACTTGTTGCTTTCCACTACTCTGAAGAAACCCTAATTATTTGAATGAGGATACGTAGAAGAGATTGAGTGTGGGAAGGAAAAACTGAATGCGTAGGAATTGGTGGGGTGAGGAGTTATTTTTGAATGGAAATAGTTTAGATAATGAGAAGAGGATGAGTTTTTGATTTTTAAGAAGAGAGTGGGGAGGCGCACGTTTGAAAGAATGATAATTGATACAAGAAGTTGAGTGGGGCACGTTTTTAAAACGTTTAAAATTTTTATAATCAGTAGTCGGTAGCAGTGCCTTGAGTTTAAAGTGTATGTGTGCACGGCAGAGCGACATGGCGTGGGTGCACTGATGTTAGGCGTGTGAAAGGCGTGGGCACGTTATGGGTCAGATTGCATAGAAGCCCAGCGCGGGCGCGCCATATTTGTACTATTCAACCACGCGACCGCGCTGCCCTATACCCAGAAGTGAACTGATGTGCACTTGAAGAAGTAATAAGTAACCATTGACTCTCTTTAACTAACCTGCATATAAAGCATTTATAAATATAAGATATACCAATTCCCCAAATCAAAATATATACTAAATAACATGTATAAATGAATGTATATCCAAAAAAATGCTCTATATGTTATTCCTATCAAAAATGATATATGCATTTAGCTCTAACAAAACTTGTGTCAAAAATTTTATGCTCTCAAAAACATGCTCAAAGAATTAAACAGTATAGGAGATAAAGATGAGTGCATCATAAGAATTAAACAAAAGGGGAGAGATAGACATGCTCAAATAGAATTAAATGTTAGGGAGAAGTAGATATGATGCACAAAGAATTAAACATAAAGAGAGAAGAGAAATAATGGGGTGCCTCGCATTGAGTGCTAGTTTATAGTCAGTTAGCTTAACTATCTCTGCTCTGATCATATAGTAGAAAGAATCGAGGCGACCTTCTGCCTGTCCACCTCACCACCATAATAGTGTTTAAGCCTCTGTCCGTTAACCTTGAAAGGCTTATCTAGGAACTTGTCAAAAATCTCTATCGCACCATGGGGATATACGGTCTTCACCGTGAAAGGCCCTGACAACCTTGACATCAGCTTCCCTGGCAAGAGTTTGAGTCTGGAATTAAACAACAACACTTTTTGCCTCGGTTCAAACACCCATTCCATAATCTTGCGGTCATGCCATCTCTTCACCTTTTCCTTATACAATTTGGAGTTCTCGTAGGCTTGCAATCTAAATTCGTCCAACTCATTGAGTTGGAGTAGGTGTTTTTCTTCTGCAGCCTTCAAGTCGAAATTCAGCTTCCTTATTGCCCAATATGCCTTGTGTTCGAGCTCCATGGGAAGGTGACACGCCTTTCCATATACAAGCTGAAATGGTGACATTCCCAATGGTGTCTTATACGCACTCTTGTAAGCCCATACTGCATCATCTAGCTTCAATGACCAGTTCTTCCTTGTGGGATTCACGATCTTTTCTAGAATTCTCTTCACCTCATGATTCGATACCTCTTCTTGGCCATTATTCTGGGGGTGGTAAGCTGTAGCAATTCTATGACTCACCCCATATTTGGCCAACAGAGCTGTGAACTGACGATTACAAAAATGGCTTCCTTCATCACTAATGATTGCCCTAGGTGTCCCAAACCTTGTAAAAATACTCCTTTGTAAAAACCTTAGGACCACCTTAGCATCATTCATTAGAAGAGTTGTCACTTTCACCCACTTGGATACGTAGTCGACTACCAATAAAATATACAAATTCCCACATAATGAAATAAAAGGCCCCATGAAGTCTATCCCCCAAACATCAAAAATTTCTACCTCAAGGATTGTATTCAATGGCATTTCATTTCTCTTGGATATGTTCCCTACTCTCTGACATCTGTCACATTTCTGAACAAAACTATAAGCATCTTTAAAATAGTTAGCCAATAAAATCTTGCTTGCAAAACTCTAGTCGCTGTCCTTTCACCTCCATAGTGACCTCCATACAATGACGCGTGGCAATCCTGCAATATACCCTCTGTCTCGCTATATGGAATACACCTCCTTATCACTTGGTCAGAACACTACTTGAACAAGTACGGCTCATCCCATATAAACCACTTCACATCATGCAGAAATTTCTTCTTTTGATGCCTAGTCAAGTCAGAAGGGATTATCTTGCTCACTAAGTAGTTTGCATAGTCTGCGAACCATGGCACTTCACCTTTCACCACGAATACTTGCTCATCTGGGAAAGACTCATTGATCATAACCTTGTCATTTACATCCTTTCCCTGATTTTCCAATCTAGATAAGTGGTTCGCCACTTGATTCTCAGTCTCTTTCCTGTCCTTGATTTCTAGATCAATTCTTGCTAAAGAAGTATCCACCTGATTAGACGAGGTTTAGCATCTTTCTTTGCCACCAAGTACCAAATTATTGCATGATCTGTGTACACAATTACCCCAGTCCCAATCAAATACGTACGAAACTTATCGAATGCATACACAACTGCTAAAAGTTCCTTCTCTGTGGTGGTGTAATTTAACTAAGCATCAGTGAGGGTTTTGCTCGCATAATATATCACATGGAAGATCTTGTCCCTTCGCTGGCCCAAAACAGCCCCCATAGCAAAGTCACTTGCATCACACATCAATTCAAACAGAAATTCCCAATCTGGTGTTGTGATCACTGGTGTTGTAGTTAAATTTTTTTTCAAATGCTCAAATGCAATCAGGCATTCTTCATCAAATTTAAACTACACATCCTTCTCCAATAAACTATAAAGTGGCTTCATGATCTTTGAGAAGTCGTTTATAAATCTACGGTAGAAGCCTGCATGCCCTAAAAAACTACGAACACCTTTAACAGAAGTAGGTGGAGGCAAATTTTTAATTGTCTCTAACTTAGATCGATCCACCTCTAATCCTTTCTTCAAAACCTTGTGTCCCAATATTATACCCTCTTGTACCATAAAATGGCACTTCTCCCAATTCAGAACCAAATTTATTTTGACACATCTCTTTAACACCATCACTAAATTTTCTAGACACAGATCAAATGAATCTCCAAAAACTGAGAAGTCTTCCATAAATACTTCAACATTGAGCTCGACCATATCCAAAAAAAATAGCCATCATACACCTCTAAAATTTGGCTGGGGCATTGCACAACCCAAAAGAAATCCTTCTGAACGCGAATGTTCTGTATGGACAAGTAAAAGTAGTCTTTTCCTAGTCTTCTGGAGCTATCACAATCTGATTATAACCTGAGTACCCATCCAGAAGACAATAGTATTCGTGACCTGCTAGCATGTCCAACATCTGATCAATAAACGGAAGTGGAAAGTGGTCTCCTTGTAGCCTTATTCAGACTGTGATAGTCCATGCAGACTCTCCACCCCGTCACTGTCCTAGTCGGTATAAGCTCGTTGTTCTCATTGGATACTACGGTCATTCCCCCTTTCTTTGGCACACACTGTACCGGGCTCACCCAAGAGCTGACTAATATCGGATATATTATCCCCACATTTAACCACTTCAAAACCTACTTCTTTACCACTTCCTTCATAATCGAATTCAATCTACGATGTTGTTCCACTGAAGGTTTACTATCATCTTCTACCAGGATCTTGTGCATACAGAATGATGGGTTGATCGCTTTGATGTCTGCTATGGTCCATCCTATTGCTAATTTGAACTCTCTTAGAACTCGTAGCAATTTTTCTTCCTGGCAAGATATTAGTGCAGAAGAAATAATAACAGGTAACTTTGAAAAATCATTTAAAAATGCATACCTTAAGTGGTCAGGAAGAGGTTTTATTTCAAGATCTGGAGGCATCTCAAGAGATGGTTTGAGTCATACTGATTGTTAGGTTTTGTGAAAATCAAAGTAGTAATCAAATTGCAAAAATAATGGAAGCAAAATAAAATCAGATTTGAAAAAAATTTCACAAACCAATTACCCGGATCATCCTTTATGCATATTATTAATTAAAACGAAGAACAAGGAGTTATGGAATCATACCCTTGTAGATACGAGCTTCTTCAGGTACGAGTTCACCTCCTACTTCTCCGCGATCTCCTTGAATCTCCAGGTAGATTCCTTCCTTTGATCAATGTAAGCCACCCAAGTGTATGGTCTCTAGAGGTGATCCACCAAGGAAGAAGAATTTTCAAGAAGAATGGTGTATTGGCTCAAACCCTAGTTTTTCCTATCTCTATAGAAAAAGGGAGCGTACTCTCCAACTATTAGAATTGTGTATATCTGATATCTGATATAAGACTCCTCTTATAATGATATCGGGTAACCCTATTTAATTAAAAATAAGGTATTGTTTATTTAATTAAACTCTTTAAATTAAACGGGCTCCCTAATCTTATTAGGGATAATTAATTAAACTCCTTTAACTAATTTTCCTCCTAATCCTATTAGGAATAAATGAGAGTACTTATATTAAATTAATTCCTAAACTCTTTTAGAAATTAAAATAATAATAATTGTAATAATATTAATAAGACTCCTCTTATTAATTTATATTTAATATTTCTAAAATATTAAATAATAAATATTAAGCTATTTAATTTATTCTATCACCATAGATTAAATTAAATATACTTAACTTATATTATTACGATTATACCATTAACTTCTTAAATAATTATTCTTCTTTTTATGGTGACCCTTTAGGTTCTCCATATTAAACTTGTTGTGAATAAATCAATTAGAAAAATTCTAATCTTATTTAAATAAATAAATTAAACGATTAATTTATTTAAATAAATAATATTTATTCTACAATAGGGATAAGCCTCCCTAGCGATCAACGACTTTCCAGATAATATAGATTTCAACATTAATCATAAAAGAACCTTTGAGTTAATAGTTACCGTACAATTCAATCCTTCCACCATACAATGTCCCAATTAAATATAAGACATGGAATTACTGTCAAGTCTTGTTTTATTTAATTATATGTATTTCGATTCCTAAATGCACAACTCCTAATGAATGCAAATTAGAAACTACTTTCTAATTTCATTCCACCTTGGCCAAGGATTCCTGGATTGTCATTTATCAAATCACATAGGACATTTCTCTTCTTTTACTAGAAGTGGTAGATTCTTTATTGATCATTCATTATCTTCATATATATCTTATTACACCCAAGCATACTCTTTGATATACTCTAAGAGTCTTAAGGGTATAATTCATTATATATAAGATACTATGATGATCTCATGTCTAAGGATCATTTGTACTACTATCACTACAGGAATTCCTATTGACAGGCAAGTAAAACTCCATTAGGTATTCCTTAGCGAGTCACGTTCAGTGAACTTATTCTCTAATAAGCACCTACATACTTGCTTTAGTGTCTCCACACAAATGATCATGAGATCAATCATCCTCATCCAATGAGCAAGCAACGTACGTACCAATCTATCTGGATTCACTAATTCCCTTTTTAGTAATCCATTGATTGGGAACATTTTAGTTTTAAGCTATCTAAGAATTTAGATCTCATTAGCATGATCTCATCATGATTCTAAAAGCATTGCTTAAAACTATAGGTTTATCACATATTTTTAAAACAGCACCATGTAGATAATAAATGCCTTAATAAATAATTCGTTTATTAATAAATAAATAAGATTGATTACAAAGTATATGCTTTATCATCATACATGATTGGCTTGTATGCATACTACTTTCACTGATGTCTCCCCAGAAAGCTTTAGTGGCTCGATAGGAGTCTTGAATCTTTAAAATTATGGCGTTGTGCCAAGAATCTAAACAAATTCTACAATTTCATCATCTTTCGTTTCTGAATCCCCCAAAATAGCACTCTTCAAAGGTTCATTATCTACCAGATTTCTAACTTCTTCAGTTAACACCCTGTCTACCATATCAATCCTAAAAAAATTATTCCTCGTCAGTAGGAAACTTCATAGCCTTGAACACGTTGAAGGTGACTTCTTGATCATAAACCCTCATTGTCAACTCACCTTTCTGAACATCTATCAAAGTTCATCCCGTGGCTAGGATTGGTCTCCCCAGGATGATTGGTATATTTCTATCTTCTTCGTAATACAAGATGATGAAGTCGGCTAGGAAAATAAACTTATCCACTTTGACCAACACATCTTCTACAATACCCCGTGGATAAGTAATGGATCTGTCAACAAGCTATAAAGTATATTCGTCGGCCTTGGAGCCGACAATCCCAACTGATTAAAAACTGACATAGGCATCAAGTTGATGCTCGCCCCTAAATCACACAAGCATTTGTTGAAAAACATTTTTCCAATTATACAGGGTATTGTGAAGTTGCCTGGGTCCTTTAGCTTCAGAGGTAGCTTACGCTGAAGCACTGCACTGCACTACACTCTTCAGTCAAGGCTACAGTTTCGAAGTCCTCTAATCGTTTTTCCTTGACAAAATTTTCTTCGTGAACTTTGCATAGCTTGACATCTATTCTAATGCCTCGGCGAAGGGTATATTTATTTTTAGCTTCTTGAATACCTCCAAAAACTCAATTGCTTATCTTCCCTATGTTTCTGTAATCTTTGTGGATATGGAATAGGAAGGTGTACAAGTGGTTGTTTGGTTATGGGATTCTGAGGTAACTCTTCATTATTCTTCTCTATTTACCTATGTTTAGAACCTATCTTTGACAAGCCATCATCAGAATAATTCTCTTCACCACGCAGTCGCGTAGTTTCCCTTTGTATAAGTGGCGCGGGGGCGCCGGCTTGAATATCTGCCATTTGCTTCCCTGACCTTAGATTAATGGCGTGACACTGCTCCTTTCCCTCTCTTATTGGATTTACTTTCGTCGTACTTGGCAAGGTCCCTTGTGGTTTATTGTTTAACATACTGGCCATTTGGCCCATCTGATTTTCCAAATTCTTTATAGCCACAGCTTGGCTCTTGATCATAACCTCTGTATTTGCCATGTACTTGAGCATCATCTCCTCTATTTCTGACTTTTTCTCTGGCTGAGGTGCAGGTGGTGGCTGATGTTGTTGGAATCCAGGAGGGTAGGGTGGTTTGGATGCATATTTTTGGTTAGATGATTGAGGTTGGTACTGATGTTGAGACTGAAATTGTTGTGGTTGTTGGTGTTGTTGGTTGTTATTCCAGCTGAAATTGGGATGGTTGCGGTTGTTGGGATTATAAGCATTCTGAAATTGATTCTGGTTCTTCTGGTAGTTGCTCACGAACTTCACTGAATCCGAACTGATAGGACACTGGTCTATCTGATGTGACCCCGCACATATATTGCATACATAAGCAACTGACTTAACTTTTGTGACGCCCCCAAATTCAGGTACTTGAAACCCGAACTTGGTGCTTCACGATACCATTTCTATGAGCGAAATAATACTAATAATAGTAACAATGATATAGATACCAAATTTAATTTACATATGCATCAGAGTCTATTCCCAGGTACGCGACCTTTAAACATTCATTACATCATAGATAATAGATATCATTATCTTAATAAACTCTAACTATTACACAGAATTTTATAAAACTCATTCGAACAGCTTTCCTTTCCCCTTGTTCTTGTCTGATTCTTCGGGTTGATCATACTTAGCTGAAAACATTTAAATTTAAAGCAAGAATGAGCATTTGATTGCCTAGCAAGTAATAACAACAATAGATATTAGCTAAAAGGATTAAATATTTTCTTTGAATGACACTTCTACAACGAATCAACAGTTGTGAAGTAAGCTGAACCAATAATAACAACATATCAATTCTATATCAAAATTTTGAAACTACGTACTGACTATAACTGGAGATCATTTGACAGACTATGAACATTGTTTTCTATTTTCGAAAAGGTTAAACAAAACTTCATCTGTAAACCGTCATAACTTATAGGCACGGGGGGTGATCAGCCTGTTATGCCCTGTATTGATCAATACTACATGCAAAAACGATATTATCGTTCATCTTATCCACCTTAGGTGCACAAAAGTTTTCCCATGGTCGAGATGTTCATACTTAGTCAAGAATCCGAACCAAAACAATCTGGTTGGATACAATAAAGTTCTATCTTATTCAACAATATTTTTAAGTTTGTGTCTAGCCAAATAAAATAGCTTAGACGGCTTTTAAGTCAACGTATACATACTGGAAATCAATAGGTATGTATCAACATGTGATTAAATACAATGATCATCCAAGTGGGGACACTTGTGTGACGCCCCCAAAATAGGTATACATCAACCATTTTGAGTCGTCAAAACATGGTACAGAAACAACTACAACTTTATTAATACAACATAAAAACTATGAGTTTAAATACAAATATTGTCATCTAGACAATATCAACACTCAAATAAGTCCTCATTACAATTATTGATACATTATTTTACAAAAATGGTGGGGACTACTAAAACAACTCTCTAGAACCATCATTTCATACCCCGACTAGAACTCGCTACATTCTCGCCTCCTGAGAAGAAAAATGGAACAAAAAGAAAAAGGGTGAGCTCAACTAGCCCAGTAAAGAATATTATGACTAAGATAATATAGAAAAAATTATCGTTAGTCTTCAACAGGGAAAAAATCGATAAAATATAATAGACAACAAGTTTCCGATCAATATTCGCAGTGAAAATAATAATTCATTAGAAGAGTTATGTAGAGAATGAAATCTACTTTTATCTATGAATTTAAAAGTCCATCATCAATATTTTACCCCTATAACATCAATCAATATTCATCTTGAATCAAATATTCATCTTTGCACTACAGGCCAAAGATATTCATCAGTCGGTCATGTTCATCTCAACACATGTACATCTTTGCACTACGGGCCAAAGATATTCATAAGAAAATCAACCATCTTTGCACTACAGGCCAAAGATATTCAGTAATACCATCATTTAGGACTGAGGATGATGAAAAATATTTTAAAGAAAACGAATCCAGTGAAACAAAAGAACAAATATTAAGGATTCGTACTTTAAACAATACGAGTTCAAAAATACTTCATAAATAATCATAGTGAAGTAAAATTCAAGAATGATCAAAACATGGATACAATCAAAGCTAGTATCCATAATAGATATTTTGGACAAAAACGAAAATTTAATTTTTTTGTGAATAGTGCCGTATTCGTGAATAGTGCCGTATACGTGAATAGTAACCCCGACACTAAAAGACAAGAATTTTACAAGAAAAAAATCTTACCAATATTCCGGCATAATGATATTAGAAGAAATAATATCATTTTAAAAAATATCCCTTACCTCAAAAAGACGATACTTTTCGATGGAATATCGGATATAGTCTTTCAAGGAACTTGCACCGTATAACAACACTCAAAGTATCAAAATACTCACAAGAATACGCCGATAATATGTAGAGAAAACTTCAATTTCTGGTGTGATTTTCAATTCTAACCTAAGCACCCTATTTATAAGAAAATGCTTAGAACACCAAAGCAGAAAATTTAATAAAATATTAATATTTTTAATAAATCTTCACGCCCACCTCTTGAATCTGAATTAATCATGTTTTCAATACTAGTGGGGCCCACCAACAATAACAAAAACATTTTTCTTAAAAAAATAATTAAAGCTTCCAAAAATCAATTATTTCGGAACTTCGGAACTTCAATAATTCATAATAAATAGCCCTTTTGTCAGAAATGGTGTCCACAAACATGAAAAACATGATTTAAATATTTTTAGTAACAAAAATACTCTTCCTCCTCATTTATTCATATATCCCACATTCATTGTAAAAATATCACTATTATTATATTATTATAATATAATAATATATTTAAATGAATTATTTATCAGAAAAGAAAAATATCAATTTTTCAACAATTGTCACTTTAAAATTTTCTCCATCTATATCCACATAAAATGAATATTTTCCTTATCATATAAATCAATAATTAATTATTCACAAATAATATTACGTAATCACAATATCGACAACCGTGCCGTTCCTCGGAAGGGGGCTTTTCAATAAAGGATTTCTCCTTCTTGGCCGCAGCAATTAGGTGACCAAACCTCTCCTTGTATGTAACTTTCTAGACATTGCCAATAATGTTATCTAATAATATTATTCAAATAATATGAATTATTGATCTGATAATGGAAAATATTGTGTAGTGACAATTATTGAAACAACAACAATATAAAATATAAACGCAGCAATTATTGAATCAATAAAATAAAATTTTGAACAGTAATTACTGTAACAATTATTGAGTAATGCCTTCTCACGTAAGAATCAATAATTGGTGTAATACCATGTGCTATTGTGTTTTAACCACCGGGTATTCCAACAGTATTAACGGTAACAACTACGCCGTTATTTATAACCAACTTATATTATATTTATCATTTTCCTTCATCCAATCGCTTTCCATTATGGGGCCCACACAAGGCTGCGTCGTCGTACGAATATTCCCCGACAGTAAGAATGTTCCATAACCAAACGAATATTCCTCGACAATCAAATATTTTATAACCACTTGCTTATTTGAAATATTTGCGCAATTTACCCATAACTAACTACATTAATCAACCCTTACTATTTCAAAATAATAAATAGAGAAAATTTAATTTCATTTATAATAAGTTGGGGTCTTACAACCTCCCCTCCTTATGAAATTTTGTCCTCGAAATTGACGTACGTACCTAGTGTTTTGAAAAGGTGAGGATACCTCACTTTCATTTCCGTTTTCAACTCCCAGGTCATTTCCTCAATAGCATGGTTCCTCCATAAAACTTTGACTTGTGGTATGATCTTTGTACGTAAGACATGCTCCTTCCTATCCAAGATCTTGACAGGTACCTCCTCGTACGTTAAGTCTTTGGTAATCTCATCCAGTTTTAACTCAGTAATGTGGTTCAGGTCTTTCACATATTTACGAAGCACAGATATATGAAAAACATTATGAACACGAGATATACTTGGAGGTAACGCGAGTCTATAGGCTACTTTTCCTACTCGGTCAAGAATCTGAAATGGACCAATAAATTGTGGATTGAGCTTTCCTCGTTTCCCAAATCTTGTAACTCCCTTCCATGGAACAACACACAACAATACATGATCCCCAATACTAAATTCTACATCCTTTCGATGAAGATCCGTATAACTCTTTTATCGATCTTGTGCCATTTGTATACGTTGTCAAATCATTTGGATCTTTTCTATAGTAATACGTACCAACTCGGGTCCCAACAATGTTGCTTCACCCACCTCATCCCAACATATTGGAGAGCGACACTTTCTTCCATACAATGCTTCGAATGGAGCTACCCTTATACTTGCCTGATAACTGTTGTTGTAGGAGAATTCCACCAATGGTAAATACTTATCCCAATTCCCTTTGAAGTCTAGGACACAGAGTCTTAATAGATCTTCAAGAGTTTGAATAGTCCTCTCTGATTGTCCATCCGTTTGAGGATGGTATGCCGAACTGAATCGTAAATCTGTGCCCATAGCTTTTTACAAACTAACCCAAAATCGTGAAGTGAATCTTGGGTCACGATCCAAAACTATGGATACTGGAATACCATGCAATCTCACAATCTCATTTACATACATATGAGCAAGACATTCAAGGGAATAAGTCTCTCGTATCGACAAGAAATGAGCAGACTTAGTTAATCTATCAACAATAACCTAAATAGCATTTATACCTTGAGAAACCGTGGGAAGACCCGTAACGAAATCCATGGTAATGTGTTCCCATTTCCATTTCGGAATCTTAAGTGGTTGCAACGGACCCTTAGGTACTTGATGCTCCGCCTTTACACGTTGACAAGTTAAACACCTCAAGATAAACTTTGCAATCTCTCTCTTCATATTGTTCCACCAAAATGTATGTCGAAGATCATGATACATTTTGGTACTTCCAAGATGGATTGCAAACAGTGTATTATGTGCCTCCGTCATGATCTTATATTTCAAATCAGAGTCGTTAGGAACACAAAGTCTGGAGTGGACTCGAAGTATTCCTTCTTCATCGATTCTCGCTTCCGGAATAGCACCTTCTTGTACTTTCTTCATATGCATCAGCTCCGGGTCGGTGGCTTGAGCAACTTTAACTTTATCGATTAAAGTTGGTTCTATGCGTATACTTGACATCATCGCACTCGTTCTTGCATATGATCTTCTACTCAATGCGTCAGCTACCACGTTTGCTTTTCCAGGATGGTATTAAATGGTGTGGTCATAATCTTTTAACAGCTCGAGCCAACGTCGTTGCTGCATGTTGAGTTCCTTTTGGGTGAACAAATATTTGAGGCTTTTATGGTCTGAATATATCTCCACTTTCTCCCCATATAGATAGTGTTTCCAGATCTTTAGTGCGAAAACGACTGCTGCCAACTCTAGATCATGAGTAGGATAATTCCTCTCATATTCTTTAAGTTGTCGCGAGGCATAGGCTATGACTTTCCCATGTTGCATGAGAACACATCCTAACCCTTTGCACCAAGCATCGTTGTAGATAACAAATCCATCCAAACCGGATGGTATCACGTAGCAGTGCCGAAATAAGTCTCCTCTTAAGCTCTTGGAAACTCTTCTCGCATTCCTCTTCCATATTTAATTTTGTATCTTTTCGAGTCGGTTGAGTTAACTGGGGTAGCGATTCGAGAAAATCCTTCCACGAATCTCCGATAATAACAACCAGGCCGTAAAGCTACATTACTTGATTCATCGACTTCGGTTGCTCCCAACTTTGTATTGATTCAATCTTCATCGGGTCAACAGATACTCCATGTTTTGACACCACGTGCCCAAGGAATGCTACTTCCTCAAGCCAGAACTCGCATTTCTTCAACTTGGCATATAGCTTATTTTCACGAAGCCTTTGGAGTACCAGCTTCAAATGGTGCTCATGATCTTCACGACTTTTGGAATATATGAGGATGTCATCAATAAAGACAACAACGAACTGATCCAAATAATTCTTGAATACTCGGTTCATCATATCCATGAAAACCGCAGGGGCATTAGTCAATCCAAAAGAAATGACTAAGAATTCATAATGCCCGTACCGAGTTCTGAAGGCAGTCTTTGGAATATCCTCAGTTCTAATCTTCATTGATGATATCCGTAATCTAAGATCGATCTTTGAAAAGAATTGTGCTCCTTGCAACTGGTCAAACAGGTCATCAATACGAGGTAGCGGATACCTATTCTTGATAGTGACATGGTTTAATTCTCGATAGTCAATACAAAGTCGCATACTTCCATCTTTCTTCTTTACAAATAAAACAGGAGCACCCCAAGGAGATGTACTAGGACGAATAAAATCGATGTCCAACAACTCCTGTAGTTGGACTTTAACTCCTGAAGTTCAATAGGACCCATTCGATATGGGGTTTTAGAAATGGGCTTTGTACCAGGTTCAAGATCAATAAAGAATTCAACTTCATATTCTGGGGCTAGACCGGGAAGTTCTTCAGGAAATACGTTAGGAAATTTACTAACAACAGGAATATTATTCAAATCCGACGTGTCTTTATTCAAATCCATAACATGGGCTAAGAAAGCTTGACATCCGTTTTTTAATAAACGAATGGCTTTATGACATGATATAACAGTGATTGATTTTAGTGGTTTAGTTGCTTGAATTCGTACAACAGGTTGGTTAGGAATATGAAAACTAACAACCTTACGAAAACAATCAATTTTGGTATGATGAGTAGTTAACCAATCAATCCCTAAAATCACATCAAAAGCAAGTATCTTTAAAGAGATAAGATCGGCAGTAATGTGATGGTGCCAACTTGGATCAAAACAAGATTTATAAATAGTGGATGTGATGAAAGTTTATCCTAACGGAGTCTCCACAGATAAATCAAAGTCTAATTTCTCCGGAGTCAAGTTTAAACGTTGAGCACAAGAAGGAGAGATAAATGAATGGGTAGCACTTTAATTATCTAGTAAGGTATAAACTTCGCAAGAATTTATTTTTAGCTTACTCGTGATCACCTCGTTTGGGTTCCTCGCATTTTGACCGACCACGACAAACGCTCTTCCAGGAAGATTGACTTTGACTTTTCCGGGATGACCTTTTGAGTCACCATCCTCATTGGACTTGGTTTCGCATTCACATCAGATAATCCCGAAGCGATATGTCCTTCCTTTCCACAATTATAACATACCTTGAATCTGCTTGGACACTTTGGACTTATATGTCCCTCTTTCCAAGATTTATAGCATCGTAGGTGGTCGTTCTCCTCCCTTAGAACCGGGGCCTCTTTGGTGGTGCCGACGCCTTCATATGGTCGTTGTTGAATCTCCTTTTTTAAAATCTCCTCCCGACTAAGCTTCTTTTTATTCTCATGGCCATGATTACCATTAGGAGTAGTTGCACGCTTTTGTAAAGTATTTTTCTTTCTCCATTGGTTATCGTTGTTTCGATGACCGCACCGCCATTGATGATCTGGTTGTGGTCCCTCGGTTGAACGTACTCATTATCTCACTCTAATAATTGAGCCCTGTTGACAACATCTGAATAGAGAGAAAATTTATGAGAAATGAGATATTGACATATGTCGGGTTTCAAACCTCTTAGAAACATCCGCGTCATACGTTCCTCATTCCCCACTAAATGAGGTGCAAACCTGGATAACTCTGCAAACTTCGCCTCGTACTGGGACACCGTCATGTTATTTTTTTCCAATCTAATAAACTCTACTTCCTTCATATGACGAATACTTTCAGAAAAGTACTTGTCATTGAACAGTTTCTGAAACGTCTCCCAAGACATGCCGAGTGCGGCTGGATGGGTACGCTTCACAGATTCCCACCAGTACTTTGCCTTATTATGGAACATAAAGGTGGCGAATGGAACCTTCTATTACTCTGTGTATCCCAAGACATCGAATGTCTTTGTGATTTGTTTGACCCACATTTCTGCCTTAATCGGATCTGGTTTTCCCTGCACTCGTGGTCCCAACTCTTTGAATCGCTTGTTTGTGACAAGCAAATGCGTTGTTATCATTTCCACCGGTATTTTGTGCACGAGTCTCCCTTGTCTGATTTTGCATGAATTGCAAAAAGTTTCTAAATATCCCGTCGTTCATCATCTGCTCAATGGTGTTGTTCACAGGAGGAACATTGCCAGCCTGTTGCACATTCTCCTCGTTGGTGAGTAAAGGTGTCTCCACGGTCTCATTTACTCCACTGTTAACATTCTCAGTCGATATTCTCAAATACTGCCATAAAACAAGGGTTAATTAAAGAAATCAACATATCACATAATATCCCTATATACTGACCAACCAACAAATAAGTTTAGGTAAGACACACTAGTGAAGGTTTTACTCGTCTCTCCTCTCCTAGTTTTATTCCCCGATCTCCGCCAGAAATCATATCCCTAAGCTCTGATACCAACTGTGACGCCCCCAAAATAGGTATACATCACCCATTTTGAGTCGTCAATAACATGGTACAGAAACAACTATAACTTTATTAATACAACATAAAAACTGTGAGTTTAAATACAAATATTGTCATCTAGACAATATCAACACTCAAATAAGTCCTCATTACAATTATTGATACATTATTTTACAAAAATGGTGAGGACTACTAAAACAACTCTCTATAACCATCATTCCATACCCCGACTAGAACTCGCTACATTCTCGCCTCCTGAGAAGAAAAATGGAACAAAAAGAAAAAGGGTGAGCTCAACTAGCCTAGTAAAGAATATTATGACTAAGATAATATAGAACAACTTATCGTTAGTCTTCAACAAGGAAAAAATCTAATAAAATATAATAGACAACAAGTTTTAGATCAATATTCGCAGCGGAAATAATAATTCATAGAAGAGTTATGTATAGAATGAAATCTACTTTTATCTATGAATTTAAAAGTCCATCATCAATATTTTATCCCTGTAACATCAATCAATATTCATCTTGAATCAAATATTCATCTTTGCACTACAGGCCAAAGATATTCATCCGTCGGTCATGTTCATCTCAACACCTGTACATCTTTTCACTACGGGCCAAAGATATTCATAAGAAAATCAACCATCTTTGCACTACAGGCCAAAGATATTCAGTAATACCATCATTTAGGACTGAGGATGATGAAAAATATTTTAAAGAAAACAAATCTAGTGAAACAAAAGAACAAATATTAAGGATTCGTACTTTAAACAATACGAGTTTAAAAATACTTCATAAATAATCATAGTGAAGTAAAATTCAAGAATGATCAAAACATGGATACAATCAAAGCTAGTATCCATAATAGATATTTTGGATAAAAAATGAAAATTTAATTTTTTTGTGAATAGTGTCGTATTCGTGAATAGTGCCATATACGTCAATAGTAACCCTAAAAGACAAGAATTTCACAAGAAAAAAATCTTACCAATATTCCGGCATAATGATATTAGAAGAAATAATATCATTTAAAAAAATATCCCTTACCTCAAAAAGACGATACTTTTGACTGGAATACTAGATATAGTGCTGAAGGGAACTTGCACCGTATAACAACACTCAAAGTATCAAAATACTCACAAGAATACGCTCAAATTATTTCGGAACTTCGGAACTTCAATAATTCATAATAAATAGCCCTTTTGTCAGAAAAATTCGAAACTTATGTCTTTCCTATAGGAAATTCCATTATCTACAACTTTACAGAAGAAAGTTTTTCCAAATTCCAAACAGAAATTGGCTGAAATCCATAAACGGGCGATTTTACAGGCTATAATCAAATTTCAGTCAAGAAATAGAGTCCACAAACATGAAAAACATGTTTTAATTATTTTTAGTAACAAAAATACTCTTCCTCCTCATTTATTCATATATCCCACATTCATTGTAAAAATATCACCATTATTATATTATTATAATATAATAATATATTTAAATGAATTATTTATCAGAAAAGATAAAATATCAATTTTTCAACAATTATCACTTTAAAATTTTCTCCATCTATATCCACATAAAATGAATATTTTTCTTATCATATAAATCAATAATTAATTATTCACAAATAATATTACAGAATCACAATATCGACAACCGTGTAGTTCGAGGAAAGAGGGGCTTTCAATAAGGATTTCTCCTCACTTGGTAGGCGCGCAATTAGGTGACCAAACCTCTCCTTAGATGAACTTTCTAGACATTGCCAATAATGTTATCTAATAATATTATTCAAATAATATGAATTATTGATCCGATAATGGAAAATACTGTGTAGTGACAATTATTGAAACAACAACAATATAAAATATCAATGCAACAATTATTGAATCAATAAAATAAAATATTGAACAGTAATTACTATAACAATTATTGAGTAATGCCTTCTCACGTAAGAATCAATAATTGGTGCAATACCACGTACATCGTGTGTTTTAACCAAGGGTATTCCAACAAAAGGTAATACTTGAATAACAACTTCGCCTGTTATTTATAACTAACTTATATTTATCGTTTTCCTTCATCCAATCGCTTTCCGTTATGGGGCCCACACAAAGGTCACTTGGCGAGTGCATTTAATATTCCCCGACGGTAAGAATATCCACCGACCAAACGAATATTCTCAAACAACAATGAATATTTTATAACCACTTGCTTATTTGAAATATTTGCGCATTTTACCCATAACTAACCACATTAATCAAATCAACTCTTACTATTTCAAAATAATAAATAGAGAAAATGTAATTTCATTTATAATAAGTTGGGGTCTTACAACTTGTATAACCATATTTAGAAACTAATGAACAAAATAAATATCTGAATTATGCACTGATACTGTGTTGATAAATAATGATCGGATAATTTAAGAACTTGTATGAATATGAATAATTGGATACATAATCAATAACAATAGAGTTAATAATCTGGCACAATAAAATGATTCTGAAACTTTCTTACTCATGTCCATTGCATAAAGTAAATGCAAAGGTAGGATACTTGCCTGAGCTGCTGCTTACAATAACGCAACTTAGACTAATATTTTATATCAAAACCTATAATTAATAAGATCATTCGTTCGATTAGAATAATGTATCATAACACATAGTACTGCTATTTGCAGTCAGCACATAACTTAATCACATTGTCACATATGTTTAGCAGTCATTGGTTCACGAACAAACACTTATCTAATCAAATTATACAAGTCTAGATCAATTTCTAAAATATTTCGGTGTACCGACAGCTTTATAGGATAATTATCGAGTCTAAAACTCTATTCTGTAGTTCAATATTCGATTAGATAATTTAAATATCAGTCAGATTATCTTTCATAGCCTTATAATAATTTTTAAATAATTATTATAATTTATTATGATTTTTCACACACTGAAATCATTATAAAATAATTTTAATATTAAATTAATATCATTAATATTAAATTATTAATGAAATTATCCTTTAAATATTAAAAGTTATATTTTATAACTTGAAATATTTTTAAACTATTTATTTTACGTTAAAATGAATTTTATAATATTAAAATCATTTTAATTAATTTATTACTAAATAAATCTATTATCATTAATATTAAATAATTATGAAACTTATCTTAAAATATTAAAAGTTATGTTTGATAACTTAAAATATTATTAAATACCTTATTATTATTTAAAATGATTTTTAATATAATAAAAATCATTTTTAATTAATTTATTTAATGCATTTATTAAGTAACATACTTATCATTAATATTAATTTATTAATGAAATTCATCACAAAATATTAAAAGTCATTAAAATAACTGAAAATATTTTTCTTATACCTTAATATAATTTTAAATAATTTTTCAAGTATAAAAATAATTTTTAACTAATTTATTTAATATTATAATTAAATAAATTAAATACCATTTATATTCCAAAAATATTAAATATTTACTGAAATATACCCAAAATAATTAAAAACTAATTTTTAGACTTTAAAATAATTTTTAGTAATTTATTATGTATTTTTAATAATTTAAAACTAATTTTCTATAATTTTTTAATAAAATAATAATTTTTAGAAATTAAGTGTCGCTAAATGGCCCTATAGCGACAGAACCATCGATATAGGTGTTCTTGAGTGATCTTGGCCAAACCCAGAAACCCATAGACAGTTAACAATGTAGCTAGTTTGACCAACATTTTCTTCATGATCTTAATGTATTCTGGTCATCTTAAAGTGTTTAGGTTGTAGTATAAATGTAATACTACCATTAATAATCAAGTTCATGGTCAACACATAACGTATCTGAAAGATCTAAGCTTTCAAAAAGTCTGACAAGGCTGTTCTTCATTTCTGGGTTTTCCCAGAAATGAAGAACAGATCGTGGTTCTAATTTCTAGGCTTTAAATCTTTGCTTTCCAGGCATGTTATATGTAATCTTAAGGTTTAATCTTGTAGTCCTTGTGTCAGTGAACAATACCATAACACTTATATCCCATTTTATCAATAATTGAGAGAGATCTAAGCCGGTCAAAGTAGTGGTCAGGAACTGCCTTTGAAGATTTCTAGGTTACCCAAAATCTTCATCCGGGAGTTTCATCCACCCTACTTTGACCACCAATTAAATCGATTATGTGTATGATCTGGGGGTCCTAGAGGCATGGATCAATAGTTCTCATGTCAGTCTACACATCCATAACAATAACATAACATAACTAAGTAACAGCAGTGAGATCAGTGTCCTGCAAAAACGTTGTTAGAGTTTTCTGGTTAAAATCTGGGTTTTCCAGAACAGCCGGTCAATGCCGGTCAACTCAGTTTGACTCTTAATAACTTACAATATACACATGATCTGGACTTAATTCAAGTTCTAGATCAAAGATCTCATAGCAGACTACAATTTCAAAACATAAAACACACTAAATCATAAACAAAGAGAGATCTACAGCCTCTGACTTTTGCTTGTCAGACACAAAATAAATTTTTTTCCAAATTTTGAAAAATGACAAATTCGAGCCTCTAGATGTTATGGATCTAACATCTAGCAACCCAGATCATTTTGTTAGACTCCATACAACATATTTAACACAAAAACTTAACATCTAACACAAGATTAAAGATCAGATTTCTTCTAGGGTTCATACCTTTTTATGAACAAGTTCTTGATTCAGGGCTTATGATCTGTTAGAGGAATTCATGGGGCTTGTTTTGTGACTGATCTAGCAAGGCAATTTTGTGGGTTTGAGCTTGAGAGAGTTTGGTTGGGTGTTGGTTGCACAAATGGGTAAATAATGCACTTTCTCTCTCTTAATCCTTATCTATAACTTGTTGCAATGTATTTGGATGTTAATAATGGCTGATGTGCTGGTGTGTTGTAGCTCATAGCTAGATTAGGGAAATGATTTGTCAGACCCCAAATTTTATGAATAAAGATTTAAATTTCTCGAATTTTTTTTTTAATATTATGGTGTGGATTTGATATAATGTTATAGTTGTGGGTAATATTTATACATTTTACAAAGTACGCAAGTTGTTATATAATATTCGATTGGTCGGGGAATATTCGTTTTAATAGGGAATATTCATACGATGGCATAATCATTGGTGGACACCACAACGGAATTATTGTTGGATTGAGAAAACGACAAAAATATTTTATGAAAATAACGGCGGAAGTTTTACATTAGCTAATCGTTGAAACACCGGTGTTAAAAAGTACGATGTCTGGCGTGGTTGCATAGTAATACTGCGGTATTGATTATTGATGCTTATGTGAGAAGTTACTCGGTTTTGTTCAATTATTGCTACAAAGAATTGTTGCGACAAGTATCTCACGTTATTTGATTCAATTATTGTCAATATTTTATATATTATTAAATTAATAATTGAGATGACAAAGTTATTAATATTATTATTTGCAATATTAACGATGTCTAGAAGTTACATCAAGGAGAGGTTTGGTCACCTAATTGCGGCGCCTAATAGGGAGAAATCCTTATTGGAAAGCCCCCTCTTTCACAGGAATGACACAGTCGATTAATAGTGTGAATTATAATAATAATGATGAATTTTATTTTATTATTATTATAAATGTAATAAAACAGAAATCTTTTTATATAAAACTGAATACTTTTTATAAAGTTTTGTTTTATTTGATTATAAATAGAATATAATATATTTTATTATGCATAGTGTTTGCATAATAAAAAAATTTATATAAAATAGAATACTTTTATAAAGTTATTTGTTTTATTAGATTATAAATAGAATATATTATATTTTATTATGCATAGTATTTGCATAAGTTAATGTGATAGTGTTTGCATAGTAAAATCTTTTTATATAAAGCAGAATACTTTTATAAAGTTATTTATTTTATTAGATTTTAAATAAAATATATATAAATATATATATATATATAGAATATATTATATTTTATTGCATAGTATCCTTTCCATTCTCCTATAAATAAGATGCTTAGTTAGAATTGAAAACCTGGTACCATTATTTATTATTACATTGGAATACTTTTATGCTGTCTGACGGACATTACGCGCTGGTGAATTCTTTTGTTATTTCATTCTTTATTATTCTTTGGAATAACCTATCTATGTGGATTACCACATGCATGGTGAATGATCCTTCCGTATTCATTCCTTATTAAATTGTGGAAATGATCTGTCTACGTGGATTCTGCATGCGAGCAAAAATTCATTTGCAGTTTCATATATTCTATTATACTCAGTTGGTTAAAGTTTTGGCTTCTATACTCCATGAAATTAGTAGAATATCTTGGATATTTGCGCTTCATCCAGTATCTTTTCATTGATGAAAACATTTTAAATCATAGAAGATAGTAGATATCATGCTCTACTTGACTCTTCTAATGGATTGCTTATTAAAAATTGCAGATTAAACTTGATGTCTATTGTATTTTATCAGTTTAACATTGTTGAAGACTAATGATAATTTATTCTGCATTATCTTACTCATAATATTTCTTATTGGGCTAGTTGAGCTCACCCTTTTGTTTTCATTGTTCTCTTCAGGAAATGAGAACGTAGTCGGGACTAGTCGGGGAATGGAGTGACGGTCCGAGATGGTGTATTAGTAGTCCTCACTATTCTATAGAATAGTGTGACAATAAATGTAATGAGTACTCTATTTTAGAGTGGATATTGTCTAGAAGGCAATATTCCTGTTTAAACTCTCAGCTATATTTTGTCGTATATTACACGACATTTGTATAATTAAGTTTGTATTTGTATTTTGTACCATGTATTTGGCGACTCAGAATAGGTGATGTATACCTATTTTGGGGGCGTCATGATTAGTATCAAAGCTTTAGGATATGATCCCCTGGGTGAGATGTGAGACAAGAACTAGGAGGGAGAGGAGGGGAATTCCTTCGCTATTAGTATGACCTACCTAAGTTTATTTGGTATTTAATTGGTCGGCCGGAGTATAGGGATAATATGTGATATGTTAATTAACCCTTGTTTTGTGGCGAGATTTGAAAATGGCATCCGAAAATGTTGAGATAAGCAATAAAGAACATGAGACCAGTTGAGTCACCATGCATTAATACCCAGGATAATGTGCAACAGGAAGACAATAATCCTCAGGTAAACAACAACGATCAAATGATGAGCGATGGGATGTTCAGAGGTTTTATGCAATTCATGCAACATCAGGCGAAGGCGGCTCCTGTCCAAAATGCAGGTGGAAACACTGATAACTCTTGGACGGTCACTGCTAAGCAGTTTAACGAACTGGGACCACCGGAGTTTTTTTGGAGAGCCAAAACCACTTAAGGCGGAGACGTGGATAAATCGGATCTACAAGATATTTAATGTCTTGGGATGCTCCGAGGAGCAAAAGGTTCCCTTTGCCACCTTCATGTTGCGAGTAGAGGTAGATTACTGGTGGAAATCTGTAAAGCGTACTCAACGACGCCGCGCCTTGAAGATGACTTGGGAGAAGTTCCAAGAATTGTTCAATGACAATTACTTTCCCAAAAGTATTCGTCACATGAAAGAGGTAGAGTTCTAGAAGCTGGAGCAAAACAACATGACCGTGTCGCAGTACGAGCCAAGTTTGCCGAGTTGTCCCGGTTTGCCTCCCATTTGATCGATAATGAAGAGCGAATGACGCAAATATTTCTAAGAGGTTTGAAACCCGATATACGTCAATACCTCATTTCTCATAAATTGTGTTTGTATTCAGATGTTGTGAATAGGGCTCGGTTATTGGAGAGCAATAATGAGTCAGCACAACTAAAAGTTAATGACCAGCAACACGATAATAATCATACTGGTGGCAACGGCCATCGGAACAATGATAACCATCGTGGGGGAAATTATCATGCCAAGAATGGTAACCACTTCGGTGGTAATCATGGCCAAGATAATAGGAGTGGAAATTTTAAAAAGAGAAGGTTCAACAACGATGGAAAGATAGCAGCACCAACGCCCATTTTCAAGGAAGGAGAACGACCACCAATTGTATGCTTCAAATGCGGAGGGGAGGGACATATCAGTCCAAACTATGTGATGCAGTCCAAAGCATGTTATAATTGTGGAAAAGAAGGTCACCTAGCCCGATTTTGTCGTGCACCAAAGTCAAGTCCAACTGGGACGGTGGAACCAAAGGCGGATACGGACAAAACAAAGTCGATGGTTTCAGGGAGAGCGTTTTTGTGACTTCTTAAAAAGCGAGTAACCCGAACGAAGTTAGCATGGGTTAGTTAATTATAAATTTTTGTGAAGTCTATACCTTATTAAATACAGGTTCTACCCATTCTTTTATCTCTCTTTCTTGCGCTAAACGTTTAAATTTGACTCGTGAGAAATTAGACTTTGACTTATCTATTGAAACTCCGTTAGGATAAACTTTCGTTACCTCCACTGTTTATAAATCTTGTTTGATTCATATCGATACCCTCACGTTACCTGTCGATCTTATCTCTTTGAAAATACTTGCCCTTGATGTGATTTTAGGAATCGATTGGTTAACTACTCGTCGTGCTAAAATTGATTATTTTCGTAAGGTTGTTAGCTTTTATATTCCTAACCAACCTGTTATGCGAATTCAAGCAACCAAACCACTAAAGTCAATCATTTTCATATCAAGCTATAAGTAAAAAGCCCCAATCCTTTCGTTGTTGACTTCCTTGTGTGGAATGAACCAAAGCCAGACTTTCTGTAGGCGACGTCGTGAATGACGATGGCAAGTTGATAGGTATCAATATGACGTACTATCCAAGTCTTGGATGAGAGTCACAGTTTTGAATGATATTTCTATTATTAATAAATTTTCTGACGTATTCTCTGAAGACTTCCTAGTCTACCCCAGAGCGTGAAATCGAATTTTGTATTGACCCTAGTACAAAACCCCATTTCTAAAACCCCTAAATATTTCTTCAACTAAAATGAACGTAACATGCGCCAAAGACGTTGGCTCGAGCTGTTGAAGATTACGATCGTACCATTCAATACTATCGTGGAAAAGCGAACGTGGTAGATAACGCGTTGAGTAGAAGATCGTATGTGTTTATAAGTGCGATGTTGTTAACACAAAAACCCATTTCGTATAACTTAAAAATGATGAAGATAGAGTTAAAGACTCTAGGGACCCACGTGAAGATAACGAATATATGATTAGAATCGACTTTAATCGATAAAGTTAAAGTCGCTCAAACTACACACCTGGAGTTGATGAATACGAAGAAGAAGGTTCAAGAAGGCGTCATTCTAGAAGCCAGAGTCGATGAAGAGAGAAAATCTCAACCCTCAATTTAATTGGCCCATTTAAAATCCTTGATCGAGTAGGAACTATGGCCTATAGACTCGTTTTACCGCGAAGTATGTCGCGTGTTCATAACATTTTTTTACGTATCGATGTTACGTAAATATGTGGATGACCCAAACCACGTTATTAAATTAAAACTAAACGAGATAGCAGAAGATTTAACGTATGAGAAGATACGTGTTAAAATCTTGGATAAGAAGGATCGTATTCAACACTCAAAGGTTATACCTCAAGAGTTAGAATCTGAAATGAAGTCAATGTATCCTCATCTCTTCGGCGTACCAAGTACGTACATAAATTTTGAGGGCAAAATTTTATAAGGAGGGGAGATTGTGAGACTGTAACGCCCCGAAATCCGGTCTATTTTCACATTCGGATTTCGTACGTCACGATCCCATCTTCTTCCAAATATACATCATTATATAGCTAAATATAACAACATACATCCTCCAAATCCCAGGTTCTAAAACCTTAAAACCTCTTTCATTACAAATAATGATAATTACATTATTCTTTACATCTTGTACAAGTGACTTTTATCCGCCACCAAGGATATATAATCATTCATTAAACTATTCTATAGTTTAATTCTATCATTCTATATTACAAGTCTTCGCTTGATCTTCACGCTCATTCATCTAATGAATGGCACTCCTTCTGGATACCGATCAGCTTGATCTTTACGGGATCCTTAAGTTCTTTCTAACATCGTTCGCTGAAAATGTTTTTATTTAAAGCAAGTGTGAGCATTCAATTGCCCAACAAATCAAAGCAGTTGAACAAACAACTTCAAGAATTTAAACATTCTTTTAAGACTTCAATAACCGAACAAAGGTTATGAAGTAGCTTAAATAATAGGAATAATCTCGATTCCTATCATTTTAAGACATTAATCACTTCACTTTGAAATACTTTCATTCTCTACTCTCTTTCATACACATTTTGTCTGGCTAGAATCAATAGCACAGACTTAACAATAACGGTTCATGTATAAACAGAACATACTCATATTGAACAGTTCAATCACAAAACAGTTCATATTATAGAAACACCGAAGTGTTCACATTGTGGCACAAGGCCTCATATATTCTAACACCTTGTACAAATATCACACATTTGCACATAGACAGAACTTCTCAAGTTCAACATCTGAGAAGTTTAGAAACTAGCATTCATTTGAAATTATGAATGAAGTTAGGAAACTTGCCTTACGCACAGCTACAGCTTATAGTTTACGCTGAACTGCTCATTCCAATTCCTATGTAGCACATAAGGAAATAACACATATACCAATTAGTCATATACTTGACTTACGCATTGGTTTACTTTACCTTACTTCTCAGGGTTCACGTTCTTACAAACTAAGTTTACGCGACCAACTTCCTTTATCGGTTAACGACTTCATGACATACGGAGATGTCTTACTTAATACGTTCATCATCTTTGATGATTTACATTCTTATCTTCTTCTTATAACTCTCCTAGGACTCAGCACACATCGTGTCTCTGCTAGTAGTCCATATGGTACTCTGAGTGGTTTCCCACAAACAACCAACAAACAAGTTCCCGTCTCATCTACACTGCCCATAACAGTGAGTTAGATCGGTTGCCAGTTTTGTACATACCTTCTCTCTCTGAAGGAATTGTTTAGCCCAGCTCCCATATGTCAACCATCAAAGGTTACGATTGTACTAGAACCTAAATTCATCTTAACTTACCTGAACTATTAAACTATAATGTTTGTTAAGTCAATTCCTCATTCCTTATGGCTTTCTGACAAATAAATGTCATACCTCAGGATTTATTCTTTATCGTCTATGTCATACAGTCTTTTGTATACTCAGAACAATCATTCAATATTCATTCTACGCATTTATAGTGTTAACCATTTTACATTACCTTATTCTTATCTTACAACGTCGATTCATTCGACTTGGAACATTATCCAAGTTATAAATATTAACTCGGCTTCTTTTACGTTATACGTACTTGTCCTTAATTTAGCTTCTCCACCGTTCATAGGTTTAATCATTGATCTTTATTACCTTACGGTCAAACCATACACGGGGTGTAGGTTCTACCCGTTTAGTATTCGCGTACACTTAACCTTCACGTCGGTTAAAGTGTTCAACACTTACATTTCATTCTAACATTCTCATCCGACTCACATTCGGCTTTCATTAATCTTCTTATCGTTCTCTACGGCTTTCTAGATACCAAACGTATCTTACTTACTACCTTCGACAACGTCTAAGTCATACAACTAATGTATACTTAGAACGTTCGCCCGACGTGAATACGATTCACGAGGATCGTTTACGTATTCAACATTTATGTTACTTGCCTCTTAAGTCTATTCAACCTTCATCCAAGGTTTTAATTACTTTCATTCATTACTCGTCACCTGAACCCCATGTTCATTATTCTTTCCTAATGTCAAAGCCATACAGTTCGTTGTATGCTAAGACCGATCGTTCATTGCAACAACGTTGCATTCACAGCGTCTAAACGCTTTACATTCATCTCTCATGACCATGACATAACATTGAAATGTTATTCATTACCCTAGTCAATCAACGTTTAAGGAATCACAATTATAGCAATCCCTCACGTTCGTTTCATTGTGACTACGGTTCCCAGACATTGGTTCTGTAACCCGCGTCTACATTCTTTATCTTTTAATCTCATTTAATCTTTTCGTTCAACCTTCATCAAAGGTTTAATACACTTAATTAAGTGTTACATTAGTTGAATTACATATTCATATTTTTTTCTTGCACATCCCCCAGTAATTGAGCAGTAAAAATCTCATTTCTGGGCATTGCCCTGCACCGGCGTTGCGGCGCCATGCCCTTCCCTTTCTTTCGCGATGCGGCGCCACTTAGCAGTAGCTAATGGCCCGAGCTCGTGCTACGGCGCCGGCCACCAAGGCACGACTCGCTCTGCGGGTCCAAGCATGAAACCTAGAAAAATTTTCTAAGTCTTTTACAAGCTTGAGATGCTGACTTCGAAATCTCATATCTTATTCGTTATAACTCGGAACGAGGTCGTTCTAAATCCATTTTCTTCCTTATCTTACGTACTTTGATTTCTCATGGACAGAACTTCGTTCTGAATCCGTTAACATACCATTCAATTGGCTTAATCTTCGCTCTTCGTTCGTTTTACGTTATTAACGTTCTTTGTTCGTTTGTCCGTAATTCGGTCATCCGAGCTCGAAACTCGTTCTTTCTTGAGTCCGCGACTCACGTTTTCTACGTTCTCTTACATTCTTATGAAACCTTATACATTCGGGTTCATTTACTAACTTTCTAATTCTCATTCTTCTTTTACGAAAATTTTGCCATAACTTCGTTATAGCTCAGTTTTAATCCGTTCTTCATGAACGTTTCTACTGTTCCTAACAAATCAATAAGCAACTAACTTATACGCAATGGTTTTAAACTTGTCCAATAACAACAATTATCCTACGATGGTTTTAAATTTGTCCATCAACAACATTCGTCGCGTGTTCTTCGCATTCTTCGCGTGTTCTTTGTTCTTAATCAATATTTTGGATTACGAATTTACTTTTTCTTGGAATTTGATGTTATAGAATATCATTCCTTACTTATTTCACCTACTCATTCATAAGATTCATTCGGATCTCTCAAAATCCTTATGAATCTTACACTTCCTTAAAAAATTTATAAACTAAATTCTTAATTCTTATTTCTTCATTTTCTCATGATTTCAACTATATGAAATCATTCTTAACTTCATCTACTTCTTATCTTCATTAATTTATGTTTTTGAACATATTAAACTTAAAGAAAATTAGAAGAAACTAGGGTTCGGATTACCGTTCTTCTTTAATCTCCTTCCGTCGGACAAAGCGTGCAATCAAGCAAGCTTTTCCTCTTCCTCTTCCTCTTCCTCTTTCTCTTCTTCTCCCATCCGAACTCTCTCTCTCTATCTCTCATAGTGTAGGATTTTCAAAAGCTCAAAATAATGAACTTAAGCTTTCTATTTATAGAAAACCAAGGCTAGGGGTATTTTGGTAATTTCACCCCCTAACCTCCTTACTATTAAAAGCTTAGCTAGCCACCAAGTTTACTTGGTGGCTAAGTGGCCGCCCCACCTCTTTACGAAAAGCTTCGTGCTTCCGTCTTTCGGGTTTCGTTTGACACTTTTAACTGTGATTCTCGGAATCCAAATATTTTTGGATATTCCGTCTTTCCTTTACCGATTAACTTTTACGCATTCTTCAGATTTTCAAAAAACTGAAAAACACTTTTTTGGTGTCAAGCATTTTCCTTCACGTTTTCCCCTAACGTAGCTAAACGAGTGAAAAGTACATAATAGTACTTTTCGTCGTTTTCATTTCGTTCGATTTCTGCACGTTTTTTGAGAAAAACGTTTATCGGCTTTATTAAATTTTCACGATATATTATCGTCAAATCTTTCGACGGAATGTCTTTTCGACATACCGAACTCTCAGAACGGCTTAGGTTATTCAAACCCTAACCCTTAGATTTCGTCGAATTGAATAATTACTATTTCTTCTTTTTCCCTAAAATATTTTTTCCAGAAAACTTTCATTTTGTCTTGAAAATTCTTACTCGCTCATTCTAACTTCGTAGCGTAATCCTCCCGATTAATAATCATTCTAGGTTATAAAACGATTAATAAACACATAGCCCAGAATAGTATTAATAAAAATTCATTTTATTAATAACTAATTCTTTAAACTTAAATTCTGGACAATCCGATTTTCCGGGTTGTCATAGAGACCCCAAATTTTATGAATAAAGATTTAAATTTCTCAAAATATTTTTTTTAATATTATGGTGTGGATTTGATATAATGTTATATTTGTGGGTAATATTTATAAATTTTACAAAGTATGCAAGTTGTTATATAATATTCGATTGGTCGGGGAATATTCGTTTTAACAGAGAATATTCGTACGACGGCACAATCATTGGTGGACCTCACAACGGAATTAGTGTCGGATTGAGAAAACGATAAACATATTTTATTAAAATAACGGTGGAAGTTTTACCATTAACTATTGAAACACCCGATGTTAAAAGTACAGTAATACGTGTGGTTGCATAGTAGCACACGATATTGATTATTGATGCTTACATGAGAAGTCACTCAGTTTTGTTCAATTATTGCTACAGTAATTGCTGCATAGTATCTCACGTTATTTGATTCAATTATTGTCAATATTTTATATATTATTAAATTAATAATTGAGACGACAAAGTTATTAATATTATTATTGCAATATTAACGATGTCTAGAAGTGATGTCAAGGAGAGGTTTGGTCACCTAATTGCGCGCCAATAGGGAGAAATCCTTATTGGAAAGCCCCCTCTTTCCTGGGAATGACCTGATCGATTAATAGTGTGAATTATAATAATGATGATGAATTTTGTTTTATTATTATTATAAATGTAATAAAATAGAAATCTTTTTATATAAAATAAAATACTTTTTATAAAGTTTTGTTTTATTTGATTATAAATAGAATATAATATATTTTATTATGCATAGTGTCTCCATAGTATTTGCATAGTAAATTTTTATATAAAAATGTAATACTTTTATAAAGTTATTTGTTTTATTAGATTATAAATAGAATATATTATATTTTATTATGCATAGTGCCTACATAGTAAAATCTTTTTATATAAAACAGAATACTTTTATAAAGTTATTTATTTTATTAGATTTTAAATAAAATATATAAATATATATATATATAGAATATATTATATTTTTTTGCATAGTATCCTTTCCATTCTCCTATAAATAGGATGCTTAGTTAGAATTGAAAATCACACCAGAAGTTTAGAGAATTCTTCTTCTATAATCTTGAGCGTATTTCTTTAGAGTTTAAGAAAGCTTTGAGCGTAGAAAACAGTATAAGTTTTCTTTAAGAATATCCTCGCCCTACCAGTCGGAATACTCTTCTTTCTAAGGTAAGGGATATTATTCTTTCGTATTCATGAAGAGAATTATTTTCTTTCAATACTCGTAAGAGTTGTTATTCCATTCTTTATTATTATGTTGGAATAAACTGTCTATGCGAAGTACCGCATACATTGTGAAATTCTTCTGTTATTCTATTCTTTTTATTATTACATTGGAATAACTCGTATGCGTGAGGTCTATCGCATGCACGGTGAATTTCGTTGTTATTCCATTCTTTATTATTACATTGGAATATCACATGCATGCGGTTTACATGATGACTGGTTTCATTCTTTATTATTTCGTTGGAAACTCTGTTTGTGTGGATTACGCATGACTCGGTTCCATTCTTTATTATTACATTGGAATATCACATCATGCGGATTACGCATGAGGCGGGTTCCATTGTTTATTATTTTGTTGGAATATCACATGCATGCGGTTTACGCATGACACAGTTCCATTATTTATTATTTTGTTGAATAACCTATGCATGCGGATTACATGACGCCTTGTAATTCTTTTGTTATTCCATTCTTTATTATTCTGTTGGAATAACCTGTCTATGTGGATTACCACATGCATGGTGAATGATCTTTCGTATTCATTCCTTATTAAATTATGGAAATGGTCTATCTACGTGGATTACCGCATGGCGGGTAAAAATCCATTTGCAGTTTCATATATTCTATTATACTCAGTTGGTTAAAGTTTTGGCTTCTATACTCCATGAAATTAGTAGAATATCCTGGATATTTGGGCTTCATCCAGTATCTTTTCATGGAAATATTCTTCTGAGAATTCTTGAATTTTAATCCACAAAGAAGTATCATGTTGACAATTTGGACGTTATTGATTTTTGGATAAACTAAAATTTAAATCTTTAAAATTTATCCTTGAACTTGTTTTATTGAATTATTATGTCATTGTCATCATCCTCGTGCTTATATTGTGATGAAAGTCATCTTTGGCTTACGTGCATAGATGGACTTAGTATGATTATGACCAGGGATTATTCGGTATAATCATGACCTGTAATGTTATAAATGATGTGGTAAAAGTCCTCAATGGCCTATAGTGCATTGATGGACAGTTTTTGGTATGATTATGACCAGAGATTATTCGGTATAGTCATGACCATTGATGATTTAATGAATATCCTTGGCCCAGAGTGCGGGGATGACTCGATGATGTGGTTTATTTATTAAGTTTGAGTCTCGTGATAAAAATTTATGAAAACATTTTAAATCATAGAAGATAGTAGATATCATGCTCTACTTGACTCTTCTAATGGATTGCTTTATTCATTGCAGTTAAACTTGATGTCTATTGTATTTTATCGGTTTAACATTGTTGAAGACTAATGATAATTTATTCTGCATTATCTTAGTCATAATATTTCTTACTGGCTAATTGAGCTCACCCTTTTGCTTTCATTGTTCTCTTCAGGAAATGAGAATGTAGCCGTGACTAGTCGGGGAACGGAGTGACGGTCTGAGATGGTGTATTAGTAGTCCTCACTATTCTATAAAATAATGTGACAATAAATGTAATGAGTACTCTATTTTAGAGTGGATATTGTCTAGAAGGCAATATTCCTGTTTAAACTCGCAGCTATGTTTTGTCGTATATTACATGACGTTTGTATAATTAAGTTTGTATTTTTATTCTGTACCATGTATTTGGCGACTCAGAATAGGTGATGTATACCTATTTTGGGGAGGTCACAGTTGGTATCAAAGCTTAGGGATATGATCCCTGGCTGAGATGTGAGACAAGAACTAGGAAGGGAGAGACGGAGAATTCCTTCGCTAGTATGACCTACCTAAGTTTATTTGGTATTTAATTGGTCGGTCAGAGTATAGAGATAATATGTGATATTTTAATTAACCCTTGTTTTGTGGCAGTATTTGAAAATGGCATCCGAAAATATTGAGATATGCAATGAAGCACATGAGACCATTGAGTCACCACAGATTAATACCCAGGATAATGTGCAACAGGAAGACAATAATCCTCAGGTAAACAACAACGATCAAATGATGAACGATGGGATGTTCAGAGGTTTTATGCAATTCATGCAACATCAGGCGAAGGCGGCTCCTATCCAAAATACAGGTGGAAACACTGCTAACTCTCGGACGGTCACTGCTAAGCAGTTCAAGGAACTGGGAACACCGGAGTTTTTTTGGAGAGCCAAAACCATTTAAAGCGGAGACGTGGATAAAGCAGATCTGCAAGATATTTGATGTCTTGGGATGCTTCGAGGAGGAAAAGGTTCCCTTTTCCACCTTCATGTTGCGAGCAGAGGCAGATTATTGGTGGGAATCTGTAAAGCGTACTTAACCTGCAGCACTGAAGATGACTTGGGAGAAGTTCCAAGAATTGTTCAACGACAAGTACTTTCCCGAAAGTATTCGTCACATGAAAGAGGTAGAGTTCATCAAGCTGGAGCAAAACAACATGACCGTGTCGCAGTACGAAGCCAAGTTTGCCGAGTTGTCCCGGTTTACGTCCCATTTGGTCAATAATGAGGAGCGAATGCGCGAATGTTTCTAAGAGGTTTGAAACCCGATATACGTCAATACCTCATTTCTCATAAATTGTGTTTGTATTCAGATGTTGTGAATAGGGCTCAGTTATTGGAGCGCAATAATGAGTCAGCACAACTAAAAGATAATGACCAGCAACACGATAATAATCATACCGGTGGTAATGGCCATCGGAACAATGATAACCATCGTGGGGGAAATTATCATGCCAAGAATGGTAACCACTTCGGTGTTAATCATGGCCAAGATAATAGGAGTGGAAATTTCAAGAAGAGAAGGTTCAACAATGATGGAAAGATAGCAGCACCAACACACATTTTCAAGGAAGGAGAACGATCACCAATTGTATGTTTCAAATACGGAGGGGAGGGACATATCAGTGCAAACTGTGTGATGCAGTCCAAAGCATGTTACAATTGTGGAAAAGAAGGTCACCTAGCCCGATTTTGTCATGCACCAAAGTCAAGTCCAGCTGGGACGGTGGCACCAAAGGCGGATACGGACAAAACAAAGTCGGTAGTTTTAGGGAAAGCGTTTTTGTGACTTCTTAAAAAGCGAGTAACCCGAATGAAGTTAGCATGGGTTAGTTAATTATAAATTATTGCGAAGTCTATACCTTATTAGATACCGGTTCTACCCATTCTTTTATCTCTCTTGCTTGCGTTGAACGTTTAAATTTGACTCTGAGAAATTAGACTTTGACTTATCTGTTGAAACTCCGTTAGGAGAAACCTTCGTTACCTCCACTGTTTATAAATCTTGTTTGATTCATATCGATACCCTCACGTTACCTGTCGATCTTATCTCTTTGAAAATACTTGCCCTTGATGTGATTTTAGGAATCGATTGGTTAACTACTCATTGTGCTAAAATTGATTGTTTTCGTAAGGTTGTTAGCTTTTATATTCCCAACCAACCTGTAATGCGAATTCAAGCAACCAAACCACTAAAGTCAATCATTGTCATATCAAGATATAAGTAAAGAGCCCCGATCCTTTCGTTGTTGACTTCCTTGTGTGGAATGCACCGAAGCCAGACTTTCTGTAGGCGACGTCGTGAATGACGATGGCAAGTTGATAGTTATCAATTGTGACGCCCCCAAAATAAGTATACATCACCCATCTTGAGTCGCCAAATACATGGTACACAATTCAAATACAACTTAATTATACAACAGTCGTGTAAAATACGACAAAACATAATCTAAGAGTTTTAATAAGAATATTGTCATCTAAAAAATATTCACATTCAATGGAGTCCTCATTATATTTATTGTCACACTATTTAATAGAATAGTGAGGACTACTAATGCTATCATCTGGACCGTCACTCCATTCCCCGACTAGTCTCGGCTACGTTCTCATTTTTTGAAGAGAACAGTGAAAGAAATGGTGAGCTCAAATAGCCCAGTAAGAAATATTATGACAAAGATAATGCAGAATAAATTATCATTAGTCTTCAACAATGTTAAACTGATAAAATACAATAGACATCAAGTTTAACTGCAGCGGAATAAGTAATTCATTAGAAGAGTCAAGTAGAGCATGATATCTACTATCTTCTGTGATTTAAAATGTTTTCATCATTTTTTATCGCTAAGACTCAGCTTAATAAGTAATCCACATCATTGAATCATCCCTGCACTACGGCCAAGGATATTCATGTAATCATCAATGGTCATGATTATACCGAATAATCCCTGGTTATAATCATACCAATAACTATCCATCAATGCACTACGGGCCAATAAGGACTTTTACTACATCATCTATAACATTCCGGGTATTATTATACCGAATGATCCCTGGTCATAATCATACCAATAAACAGTTCATCTATGCACATAAGCCAAAGATACTCATCAATCAATAGTTCATCTTTGCACATAAGCCAAAGATATACAACTGTAAAACCAATAATCAACAGTCCATCTTTTCACGTAAACCAAAGATATACAATCAGTAAAACTAATAATCAGCAAATCCATCTTTGCACGTAAGCCAAAGATATACAATCGCAAAACCAATAATCAACGATCCATCTTTGCACGTAAGCCAAAGATGACTTTCATCATAATATAAGCATGAGGATGATGACAATGATATAAGCATTAATCAACGAAAACAAGGATAAATATTAAAGACTTTAAATTTATCCAAATATTATCAATCACTTAATAAACTCATAATCTAATATTATTAATATTATAACAATATTTTAATCACTTCTTAAACTTATAAACAATTTATTTCAATTGTTTACACTTTACCAAATAATGCATTTAATCATTCAAAATGTCATACTCATAAGATTTCATCACCGATGATCAAATCCTCATCAAAAATCAAGATATACCCTATATAGGATTCCCAAGCCATAAAATCCTATTTTCCAATTTTGTAACTTCACATAACATATTTAATTCATTTACTCATAACTAGTTTATTTTCATGAAAATACCAAATCGGTCCCAAAAATATTTTTTTCGGGATTTAGAGAATATAGTCCCATATTGAACATATATTTTCTCGTAATTTTTAAAATTCATTTACTATTTTTTCATATGGCCAAAAGCGCTTTAATATTTAGATATTTATCATGCATTGTACTTTTGTCCAAAATTTTGAAATTTACAGGTATACTCCGTGATATACATGTACTCCCCAATAAAAATTTCACTAATTTTGGAGTTAACCACAAGGAGTTATAAGGGTTTACCTTTAAAATAGTCTTTCCCCATAAAATCCATAACTCTTAATCTATACATCCAAAAATCGCCATCTTTGGACACAATATAGAAAACTCATCAAATTATCATTTCAAATTTTTCCGAGAATTTTTGAGGGTCGGAAAAATTACTAAAGCGCAAATAGATTTTCCTCGCCATGCAGAATCCACGAGAAAGATCATTTCTACAATTTAATAAGGAATGAATACAAAGGATCATTCACCATGCATGCGGTAATCCACATAGACAAAGTTATTCCAATGTAATAATAAAGAATAGAAGAATTCACCATGCATGCGATAGACCGCACGATAGATAGGTTATTCCCAATGTAATAATAAAGAATGGAAACAGTCACGTCACATGAATCCACACGCATGCAAGGATATTCCAAATGTAATAATAAAGAATGGAATAACAATGAATTCACCATGCATGCGATGATCAAGACACGCACAGAGCAGTTATTCTAATGAATAATAAAGAATGGAACCAGTCATGCATAATCCGCATGCATGTGATATTCCAGCCAGAATAATAAAGAATGGAATAATAGAAGAATTTCACCATGTATGCGGTACTGCCGATAGAAAGGTTATTCAACATAATAATAAAGAATGGAATAATCAAGAATTTCACCATGTATCGAAGATAAGATGATAAAGTTATTCCAACATAATAATAAAGAATGGAATAATAGAAGAATTTAACCATGTATACGATAGTCCGCGTATACAGGTTATTCCAGCAGAATAATAAGGAATGGAATAACAATAGCTCTCTTCATGAATACCAAAGAAATAATACCCCTTACTATAATAATAATATCCCTTACCTTAGAAAGAAACTGGATACTGGAGTAGAGAGGTAGCAGACTTCTCTTCTTCTTTCTCTCTATAATAATTGTTCTATAGCTTTAGTGAATTGGTGAGAAATGAAGGAAGAATGAGCTTCTATTTATAGAAAAATATAGTTTCGATAATTGCACATTTTGGGGCTCGAAATATTACATTACAATACCTTCAACTTTTCTTTCATTTTTAATTTAGTCCTGCAAGTATTATCAAACTTGCACCACCTCCCCGAATAGTAAATCATGTGAATTAATAGTTCATTCATGTGACTTAATAGTTATAATCATGTGTAAATATGAATTACAGTATAGTACCTCCATCTATACCTCCATTTTTAACTTAGTCATACAAGTATTATCAATCTTGTACCAACTCCCCTAATAGTACAAGAATGTGAATCAATAGTACACACATGTGAACAAATAGTTATAATCATGTCAATTAATAGCAATTAATTGCTTATTTATCTGATTAATTACCCGACTAGTCAGTATAACTTCTAGACATCAATTAATATCGAAATAAATGTCGATTTCCACTAACACTAATAATTCCAACACAATGGAACTATCAATTTTATCTTTAATCAACACGAACTTATTCATCATTAATATTATAACTCACAATATTTAATAACCTGGTAGTTCCCAAGAAAGAGGGGGCTTTCCGATAAGGATTTCTCCTTATTGGCACGCAATTAGATGACCAAACCTCTCCTTGACAGAACTTTTAGACATTGTAAATATTATAATTTAATAATATGAATAATTTTATCGTCTCAATTATTGATTTAATAATATATCAAATATTATGCAGATGATACTGTGATAATAATTGAATCAATAATATGAGAGATATGATGCAGCAATTACTGTAGCAATAATTGAGTATAATTAAGTGACTTCTCACATAAGCATCAATAATCAATACTGTGTGCTACTATGCAACCACGCGTATTACTGTACTTTTACTACCGGTTATTTTATGACAACTTGCTTAATTTGAAAATTTTCACATATCACCCTTAACTTTAAACTTTTATCAATGTAACTATTTATCAAAATAGAAAAATTGAATACTTTTATTTCATAAAATTCGGGATCTCACATCAATGTGACGTACTATCCAAGTCTTAGATCAGAGTCACAGTTTTGAATGATATTTCTATTATTAATAAATTTTCTGACGTATTCTTTGAAGACTTCCTAGCTTACCCCAGAGCGTGAAATCGAATTTTGTATTGACCCCAGTACAAAACCCCATTTCTAAAACCCTTAAATATTTCTTCAACTAAAACGAACGTAACATGCGCCAAAGACGTTGGCTCGAGCTATTGAAGATTACGATCGTGCCATTCAATACCATTGTGGAAAAGCGAACGTGGTAGCTGACGCGTTGAGTAGAAGAACGTATGCGTTTACGAGTGCGATGTTGTTAACACAAAAACCCATTTCGTATAATTTACAAATGATGAAGAAAGAGTTAAAGACTCTAGGGACCCACGTGAAGATAACGAATATATGATTAGAATCGACTTTAATCGATAAAGTTAAAGCCGCTCAAACTACACACCTGGAGTTGATGAATACAAAGAAGAAGGTTCAAGAAGGCGTTATTCTAGAAGCCAGAGTCGAGGAAGAGAGAAAATCTCAACCCTCAATTTAATTGGCCCATTTAAAATCTTTGATCGAGTAGGAACTATGGCCTATAGACTCGTTTTACCGCCAAGTATGTTGCGTGTTCATAACGTTTTTTTACGTATCGATGTTATGTAAATATGTGGATGACCCGAACAACGTTATTAAATTAGAACTAGACGAGATAGCAGAAGATTTAACGTATGAGGAGATACGTGTTAAAATCTTGGATAAGAAGGATCGTATTCAACACTCAAAGGTTATACCTCAAGAGTTAGAATCTAAAATGAAGTCAAGGTATCCTCATCTCTTTGGCGTACCAGGTACGTACGTAAATTTCGAGGGCGAAATTTCATAAGGAGGGGAGATTGTGAGACCCCAAATTTTATGAATAAAGATTTAAATTTCTCAAAATATTTTTTTAATATTATGGTGTGGATTTGATATAATGTTATAGTTGTGGGTAATATTTATAAATATTACAAATTACGCAAGTTGTTATATAATATTCGATTGGTCGAGGAATATTCATTTTAACAGGAATATTCAGACGATGACAAGACAATCATTAAGTGGACCCCACAAATGTAATTATTGTTGGATTGAGAAAATGACAAACATATTTTATGAAAATAACAGCGGAAGTTTTACCGTTAACTGTTGAAACACTCGGTGTTAAAAGTACAGTAATACACGTGGTTTCATAGTAGCACACGGTATTGATTATTGATGCTTACGTGAGAAGTCACTCAGTTTTGTTCAATTATTGCTACAGTAATTGCTGCATTGTATCTCACGTTATTTGATTCAATTATTGTCAATATTTTATATATTATTAAATCAATAATTAAGATGACAAAGTTATTAATATTATTATTTGCAATATTAACGATGTCTAGAAGTTCTGTCAAGGAGAGGTTTGGTCACCTAATTGTGCACCAATAGGGAGAAATCCTTATTAGAAAGCCCCCTCTTTCCTGGGAATGACCTGGTCGATTAATAGTGTGAATTATAATAATGATGATGAATTTTGTTTTATTATTATTATAAATATAATAAAACAGAAATCTTTTTATATAAAATAGAATACTTTTTATAAAATTTTGTTTTATTTGATTATAAATAGAATATAATATATTTTTTTATGCATAGTGTTTGTATAGTACCTGCATAGTGTTTGTATAGTAAAATCTTTTTATATAAAACAGAATACTTTTATAAAGTTATTTGTTTTATTAGATTATAAATAGAATATATTATATTTTATTATGCATAGTGTTTGTATAGTGCTGCGTGATAGTAAAATCTTTTTATATAAAAAAATGAATACTTTTATAAAGTTATTTATTTTATTAGATTTTAAATAAAATATAAATATATATATATATATATAATATATTATATTATATTTTTTATTATAGTATCCTTTCCATTCTCCTATAAATAGGATGCTTAGTTAGAATTGAAAATCACACCGTAAGTTTAGAGAATTCTTCTTCTATAATCTTGGCGTATTTCTTTAGAGTTTAAGAAAGCTTTGGCGTAGAAAATAGTATAAGTTTTCTTCAAGAATATCATCGCCTACCAGTCGGAATACTCTTCTTTCTAAGGTAAGGGTATTATTCTTTCGTATTCATGAAGAGAGAATTTTTTTTTCAATACTCGTAAGAGTTGTTATTCCATTCTTTATTATTATGTTGGAATAACTTTGCCTACATCAAGTACCGCATATATGGTGAAATTCTTACATTATTCTATTCTTTATTATTACATTGGAATAACTCGTATCATGTGATTCTATCGCATGCCCAGTGAATTCGTTGTTATTCCATTCTTTATTATTCATTTGGAATATCACATGCATGCGATTTACGCATTTAATCACTGGTTTCATTCTTTATTATTCTGTTGAAAACTCCTGTTTGTGTGAATTACGCATGACCTGGTTCCATTCTTTATTATTCTGTTGGAATATCCTGTTTGTGCAGATTAAGCATGACCTAGTTCCATTATTTATTATTTTGTTGGAATAACCTGTCTGTGCGGATTACGCACGCCTGGTGAATTCTTTTGTTATTCCATTCTTTATTATTCTGTTGGAATAACCTGTCTATGTGGATTACCACATGCATGGTGAATGATCCTTCATATTCATTCCTTATTAAATTGTGGAAATGATCTGTCTACGTGGATTACCACATGGCGGGCAAAAATCCATTAGCGATTTCATATATTCTATTATACTCAATTGGGTAAAGTTTTGGCTTCTATACTCCATGAAATTAGTAGAATATCCTGGATATTTGTGCTTCATCCAGTATCTTTTCATGGAAATATTCTTCTGAGCATTCTTGAATTTCTCCACAAAGAAGTATCATGTTGACAATTTGGACGTTATTAATTTTTGGATAAACTAAAATTTAAATCTTTAAAATTTATCCTTGAACTTATTTTGTTGAATTATTATGTCATTGTCATCATCCTCATGCTTATATTGTGATGAAAGTCATCTTTGGCTTACGTGCATAGATGGACTTGGTATGATTATGACCAGGGATTATTCGGTATAATCATGACCTGTAATGTTATAAATGATGTGGTAAAAGTCCTCAGTGGCCTATAGTGCATTGATGGACAGTTTTTGGTATGATTATGACCAGTGATTATTCGATATAGTCATGACCATTGATGATTTAATGAATATCCTGGCGTGTAGTGCGTGGATGACTCGATGATGTGGTTTATTTATTAAAGCGAGTCTCAAATGATAAAAATTGATGAAAACATTTTAAATCATAAAAGATAGTAGATATCATGCTCTACTTGACTCTTGTAATGGATTGCTTATTCCGCTGCAGTTAAACTTGATGTCTATTGTATTTTATCAGTTTAACATTGTTCAAGATTAATGATAATTTATTCTGCATTATCTTAGTCATAATATTTCTTACTGGGCTAGTTGAGCTCACCCTTTTGCTTTTATTGTTCTCTTCAGGAAATGAAAACATAGCTGGGACTAGTCGGGGAACGGAGTGACGGTCCGAGATGGTGTATTAGTAGTCCTCACTATTCTATAAAATAGTGTGTCAATAAATATAATGAGGACTCTATTTGAGAGTGGATATTGTCTAGAAGGCAATATTCCTGTTTAAACTCTAAGCTATGTTTTGTCGTATATTACACGACGTTTGTATAATTTAGTTTGTATTTGTATTCTGTACCATGTATTTGGCAACTCAGAATAGATGATGTATACCTATTTTGGGGGCGTCACATGATTTGCCAAGATTTGGCAAGATTTTGCTAGCAATAATTTAAGAATGGGATAAAAAGGGTATTTAGGTCATTTGATTAGCAATTTTAATGGTATTCTTGTCCATGGTACTTGAATCTAGGGTTTAATCACTAGATTTTAAACCTTAAAGTTTCCCAATTAATTTCTAGGATTTGAAAAATTACATTTAAAGTTTAATAAAAATTTAATTAAAACACACTAATTAAAATTAGGGTTTTAAATAATTAGGGTTCCTTAATATCATTAGGGTTCCCAAATTAACAATTCAATTTACTAAAATAATAATTAGGGTTTCTAATTTTAGTAATTAGGGTTCCTAATTAACAAATTAGGGTTTCTAATTTTAATTAGGGTTTTCAAATATTAATTAGGGTTTTTCCTAATTAACAGAAATTCTATAATATGCAACATAATTCATATAACATAATTTCTGACCAATCTTAAACTCAAGTTTTGAGTTTCCAATTATATATGGTTTATGACAGTAATACTAAGGTTTGTCATGATACACCATAATTGACTAACCATTATCAATCTACACATATACAGTATATATTTATAATTTGAAAAATAATATTATATTTAATATAATATTATTATTCTCATTCATTGCTTAAAATCCAAAATTAAGGTTTGGATTCCATATCTCGATTTATCTTTCATATATAACATTATTAATTAAGTTAAAATAATTAACTTAAATAATCGAACTAACATTCATATAATAAGATAATATAATTATTATAACAATTCTATAATCATTTCATATATTATTTAAATAATATAAAAAAATATTTTCATGGAAAATAAATAATAAAAATATTTCTACTATAAATTTAATTATTATAAGAATATACTTTATAATGATCAATAATTCTAAAATAAAATTATTTGAAATTATTCATGTAATAAATAAATTTTATTTATCACACATATACATACACATTACTTGGCACATATTCCCATCTTTAAAATAATAATAATTAAAAAAAAATATATGCAAAATTTCTCATTTATTTATATAGAAAATATCTGGTTATTACAACTTTACTCTCCGCCAAAGAATCAATCTTCTTCGCTATAGCTGCCATTTGAGCTGACAATTGTGTAATGGCATCTACCTCTATCATCCCCGTAACTTTAGGTTATGGCATCCTGGCCATAGGATTCTGAAAATCATTTGGTGTCATTGTCTCTATAAGATCATACGTTTCTTCATAACTTTTGGCCCATAAGGGTCCTCCCGCAGCAGCATCTACTATCGGCCTTGACTGCCAACCCAATCCATTATAAAAAGTGTTTATTGCCATCCAATCTGGCATTCCATGATGGGGACATTTCTTTAGCATCTCTTTGTAGCGTTCTCAGGTTCATATAATGACTCTCCTTGTTGTTGTTCAAACTGGGAAATCCCAGTCCTCATTTTTGTTGTCTTAGCCATTGGAAAAAATTTGGCTAAGAACTTATGTGCTAAGTCCTCCTATGTAGTGATAGACCCAGCTGGCAAAGAGTGGAGCAACCTTCTAGCCTTATCCCTTAAGAAAAATGGAAACAGCCTGAGTCTAATTGCATCTTCTGACACCCCATTGTACTTAAAGGTGTCACAAATCTCTATGAAGCTCAATAGATGCTCGTTCGGGTCATATGTAGCAGCACCCCCAAATTGGACTGAATTTTGCACCATTTATATAGTGCCCAGTTTAATTTCAAAAGTATTAGCTACTATAGCTGGCCTTACGATGCTCGACTGCAATTCATTAATCTTAGGTATCGAATAATCCCTTAAGGCTCTATGCTCTTCTCGAGGTTCTTCTGCCATGATGGATGATGAAGTTTATGTATCTTCATGTGTACTCTGACGTGCTCTTGACTTCCAACCTCTACCGTTGATATTATCCTGTGCAGGTATCAACTCAAGATTAGATGATCGCGTGCGCATAAAATGTACACAAGTACCTGAAATACAAACAAAAATAAAATAGAAATGAGATAAGAATAGAATTGTCTAAGTCACACAAATCTAGCTTTAGTTGATGACGACAGTAATAAAAATAAACGCCTTTCCCCAGCAACGGCGCCAAAAAATTGTTGCCTTTGTTTCGATTTAACAAAACAGACTCTAACTCATGCAAGTATACACGGGTCAACAAGTAGTACAGAGTAAGAAAATGTCGATCCCACGGAGAAAGGTGAATAAATCTAAGCTATCATGTAACAACCTAATTACTATTTGTGACACCCCCAAAATAGGTATACATCACCCATCTTGGGTCGCCACTTACATGGTACATAAATTCAAATACAACTTAATTATACAACTGTCGTGTAAAATACGACAGAACATAAGCTGGGAGTTTTAATAAGGATATTGTCATCTAGACAATATCCACACTCAATGGAGTCCTCATTATATTTATTATCACACTATTTCACAGAATAGTGAGGACTACTAATGCTATCATCTAGACCGTCACTCCGTTCCCCGACTAGTCCCAGCTACGTTCTCATTTTCTAAAGAGAACAGTGAAAGAAAGGGTGAGCTCAACTAGCCCAGTAAGAAATATTATGACTAAGATAATGCAGAATAAATTATCGTTAGCCTTCAATAGTGTTAAACTGATACAATATAACGAACATCAAGTTTAACTACAGCGGAACAAGCAATCCATTAGAAGAGTCAAGTAGAGAATAAAATCTACTATCTTCTATGATTTTAAAAGATTTATCATCAATTTCATTGCTGAGACTCAGCTCAATAATTAATCCACATCATCGAATCATCCCTGCACTACAGGCCAAGGATATTCTTTAGTATCACGACCACGAATTATCCATGCACTACGGGCCAAGGATAATCGTGTTTTCATCAACGGTCCTGATCATGCCATAAAACAATTCATCTTTGCACCCTTGGTCGAAGAGAATCCATAGCCATAATAATACCAAAAATTGTCCATCAATGCACTACGGGCCAATGAAGACTTTTTCCACATCATTTGAAACATTACGGTCATGATTATACCGAATAATCCCTGGTCATAATCATACCAAGTCCATCTATGCACTACAGGCCACAGATGACTTTCAACATAATATAAATATGAGGATGATGACAATATTATAAGCATTTCATCAACGGTCCTGATCATGCCATAAAATAATTCATCTTTGCACCCTTGGCCGAAGAGAATCCATAGCCATAATCATACCAAAAATTGTCCATCAATGCACTACGGGCCAATGAGGACTTTTACCACATAATTTGTAACATTACGGTCATGATTATACCGAATAATCCCTGGTCATAATCATACCAAGTCCATCTATGCACTACAGGCCATAGATGACTTTCAACATAATATAAATATGAGGATGATAACAATATTATAAGCATTAATCAAACTAAATCAAGGATAAATATTAAAGACTTTAAATTTATCCAAACATTATCAATCACTTAATAAAATCATAATCTAATATTGTTAATATTATAACAATATTTTAATCACTTCTTAAACTTATAAACAATTTCATTTAATTGTTTACACTTTTCCAAATAATGCATTTAATTGTTCAACAATTCCATACTCATAAGATTTCATCACCAATGATCAAATCACTCATCAAAAATCTGCATATACCTTATATAGGATTTTCAAGCTCTAAAATCCTATTTACCAATTCTTCAACTCCACATAACATATTTAACTCATATGTTTGTAACTAAACTATTTTCATGAAAAATACCAAATCAGTCCCAAAAATTATTCTTTTCTGGGATTAAGCATAATATAGTCCCATATTGAACATATATTTTTCTCGGAATTTTTAAAATTCATTTACTATTTTTTAAAAATCAATTTCTAATTAATTCCTTAAGAAATTAGCTACCTCAAGGTTAACTCCAGAAATTCCCAAATCTTGGCAAGATCTTACACATGTTAACGTGAGCTTCCAGATTAAATTTCATGGTCATCGGAGTTATAGAACTCTGGTTATAGTGTTTTTCGTTAGAAAAACCTAAATATTGAAATGGTCATAACTTGTTCATTTTAAGTCGGAATGAGCTCATTTTTGGACAGTAGGTACTTCATACCATATATTTTCATGTCCCAAAAGGCCGAAATTTTTCTTACAAATTAATTGGCCGAAAATTCCCTTTTAAAATTTACAGACGATGTAGCTTTTTCAAAATTTCTGACTTTTGACTCCTTTGCTAAAATCGGTCCGCGAAAATCTACAACACCTTTTACAGTGATTCCACTTGGATAAGTTAATAAACTCATAGATCTAACTCTAGAACTTGACCACACTCAAAAATTCGAAATATAATAGGAGATATGGTCAATTGAATTTCATGTTCCATTTTTACCAAAATCTGATTTTTCAACCCTTTGTGATTTCTAAGAAACTTTCATGTTTTCACATAATAACCAACATAACTCATCATAACACTTACTAATACTTCATATACCCGTGATTTTCATCAGTTCAATGCTTTTATTATGACTCTCATCATAATCAACGTAACCAGATTATTTCCACAATTTAATAAGAAATGAATACGAAGGATCATTCACCATGCATGTGGTAATCCACTTATACAGCTTATTCCAACAGAATAATAAAGAATGGAATAACCGAAGGATTCACCATGCATGCGATAGAGACCGCACAGACACGGGTTATTCCCAATAGAATAATAAAGACGGAACCAGGTCCGGCGTAAAAAAGTACGCAGATGAGGATATTCCAACGAATAATAAAGAATGGAATAACAACGAAATTACCATGCATGCGATGCGTCGCATGTAGCGAGTTATTCCAACGAGAATAATAAATAATGGAACTGTGTCCGGTAAAAACGCATAGGCAGGATATTCTGACAGAATAATAAATGCGGAATAATAAATAATGGAACCAGGTCAGGCGAAATTTGCACCGACAGGATATTCCAACAGAATAATAACGAATGAAATAATAGAAGAATTTCACCATGTATGTGGTACTTCGCATAAACAGGTTATTCCAACATAATAATGAAGAATTGAATAACAACTCTTACGAGTATTGAAAGAAAGTAATTCTCTTCATGAATATGAAAGAATAATACCCCTTACAGGTACAACAAATAATATCCCTTACCTTTGAAAGAAACTGGATATAGGAGTAGTGAGGTAGTAGAATTCTCTTCTTCTTTTTCTCTATAGATTTTCTCTCTATAGCTTTTCTCTATAATTTCTCTCTATAATAATTGCTCTATAGCTTTAGTGAATTGGTGAGAAATGAAGAAGAATGAGCTTCTATTTATAGAAAAACATAGTTTCGATAATTGCACGTTTTGGGGCTCGAAATATTACGAGACAATACCTTCATCTTTTTCTTCCTTTTTAATTTAGTCCTGCAAGTATTATCAAACTTGCACCACCTCCCCTAATAGTAAATCATGTGACTCAATAGTTCTAGACATGTGAAAATACGAATTACAGTATAGTACCTCCATCTATACCTCCATTTTTAACTTAGTCATGCAAGTATTATAAATCTTGCACCAACTCCCCTAATAGTAACAAGAATGTGACTCAATAGTACATACATGTGAACAAATAGTTATAATCATGTGAATTAATAGCAATCAATTACTCATTTATCCGGTTAATTACCCGACTGGTCAATATAACCTCCAGACATCAATTTTTATCGAAATAAATATCGATTTTCACTAACACTAATAATTCCAACACAATGGAACTATTTTTATCAATAATATAAATTTTGAAGTTTGACTTTTCCCAAAAAAGTCAACTATTGACTTTTTGACCAAAAAGTCAACCCTGGAAAATTTTGTGTTTATAGTCTATCTTTACTAATTTCATTGTTCCGGACTCAAATATCACGTCCGCATCTCTAAATTCAACTCCGAACTCAAATTCGATTTTTAATAACATTCATCATTAATATCATAACTCACAATATTTATTAACCAGTCGTTCCAGGAAAGAGGGGCTTTCAGATAAGGATTTTCTCCTTATTGCACGCTTGATTAGATGACCAAACCTCTCCTTGGTGAACTTCTAGACATTGTAAATATTGTAATTTATTAATATGAATAACTTTGTCGTTTTCTCAATCCGACAATAATTCTGTTGCGGGGTCCACCAATGATTGTGTCGTCATATGGATATTCCCCGACAAAAAGAATATTATATAACAACTTGCATACTTTGCAAAATTTATAAATACTACCCACAACTATAACATTATATCAAATCCACACCATAATATTAAAAAAAATTATTTTGAGAAAATTAAATATTTATTCATAAAATGAGGGTCTCCTGATCTCCCTCCTTATGGAATTTAGCCTCGAAATTTACGTGCACGATACACAAATCCGAAGAGATAAGGATTTCAAATTCTAGCTCACAGGATACTTCCTTTGTTTCATAGTTCATCCAGTACTCATTTCCTGAAGAGAACAATGAAAGTAAAAGGGTGAGCTCAACTAGCCTAGTAAGAAATATTATGACTAAAATAATGCAGAATAAATTATCGTTAGCCTTCAACAGTGTTAAACTGATACAATATAACAAACATCAAGTTTAACTGCAGCGGAATAAGCAATCCATCAAATAGAGAATAAAATCTACTATCTCCTATGATTTAAAAGGTTTTTCATCACTTTTATTGCTGAGACTTAGCTTAATAAATAAACCACATCATCCCCACACTACTACGAGGATATTCATTAGTATCACAATCACAAATTATCCATGCACTACGGGCCAAGGATATTTGTGTATTCATCAATGGTCATGATCATGCTAACAACTGTCCATCAATGCACTACGGGCCAATGAGGACTTTTACCACATCATTTGTAACATTACGGTCATGCTTATACCGAATAATCCCTGATCATAATCATACCAAGTCCATCTATGCATTACAGGCTACAAATGACTTTCAACATAATATAAACATGAGAATGATGACAATGATATAAGAATTCAATAAAACAAGTTCAAGAATTAATTTATCTAGGAACCAATAACGTCCAAATTGTCAACATGATACTGCTTTGTGGAGTAAAATTCAAGAATGCTTAGAAGAATATTTCCATGAAAAGATACTGGATGAAGCGCAAATATCAAAGATATTCCACTAATTTCATGGAGTATAAAAGCCAAAACTTTAACCAACTGAGTATAATAAAGAATGGAATAACAAAAGAAATCACCAGGCATGCGATGTAATCGCATGCAGACGAGTTATTCAACGAGAGTAATAAATAACGGAACCAGGTCATGCGTAAACGCACAGACAGGATATTCCAACAGAATAATAAATAATGGAACCAGGTCATACGTAAACACATAGATAGGATATTCCAACATAATAATAAATAATGGAACCAGATCATGCGTAAACGCACAGATAGGATGTTCCAACAGAATAATAAAGAATGGAATAACAGAAGAATTTCACCATGTATGTGGTACTTGGCGATAACGGAGTTATTCCAACATAATAATAAAGAATGGAATAATGGAAGAATTTCACCAAGTATAGAGGCGATTCGCGTATACGAGTTATTCAATGAGAATAATAAAGAATGAAATAATGAAAAATTTTACCATGTATGCGGTATTGTGATGAGGCGAGTTATTCAACATAATAATAAAGAATGGAATAACGGAAGAATTTCACCAAGTATAGGGTAGTCCGCATATACAGGTTATTCTAATAGAATAATAAAGAATAGAATAACAGAAGTTCTCTTCATGAATACAAAAGAAATAATACCCCTTACAAGTATAACAAATAATATCCCTTACCTTAGAAGAAACTGGATATAGGAGTAGTGAAGTAGCAGAATACTTTTCTTCTTTATCTCTATAGTTTCTCTCTAGAGTTTCGATGAATTAAGTGAAGAAATAATGAAGGAATGAGCTTTATTTATGAAGAATGGACTAAATAATAACTAATTCATGAAACGGTCAGTATTGATTTACTTTTAAGCAGACTGATCCATATAGATTTACTATATAATATTAATAAATTATTCTAATAAAACAAAATCTTTTAAATAAAATATAATATATTCTATTTATAGTCTAATAAAATAAATAACTTTATAAAATTATTTTTTTATATAAAAAGATTTTACTATGCAAACACTATCACGAGCACTATGCAAATACTATGCATAATAAAATATAATATATTCTAATTATTGTCTAATAAAATAAATAACTTTATAAAAGTATTACATTTTATATAAAAAGATTTTACTATGCAAACTTATACGCAGTATTATGCAAATATTATGCATAATAGAATATTATATATTCTATTTATAGTCTAATAAAACAAATAACTTTATAAAAGTATTCATTTTTATATAAAAAGATTTTACTATGTAAATACTATACGTGCACTATGCAAACACTATGTATAATAGAATATTATATATTCTATTTATAGTCTAATAAAACGAATAACTTTATAAAAGTATTCTATTTTATATAAAAAGTTTTCTGTTTTATTACATTTATAATAATAATTAAACAAAACTTATCACCTTTATTATAATTCACAATATTAATCGACCAGGTTGTTCCCAGGAAAGAGGGGGCTTTCCAATAAGGATTTCTCCGTATTGGCGCCCAATTAGGTGACCAAACCTCTCATTGGCAGAACTTCTAGACATCGTTAATATTGCAAATAATAATATTAATAACTTTGTTACCTCAATTATTGATTTAATAATATATAAAATATCAACAATAATTGAATCAAATAACGTGAGATCTTATGCAACAATTACTATATAATAATTGAACAAAAGCGGGTGACTTCTCACGTAAGCATCAATAATCAAAATTGTGTGCTACTTATGCAACCACGTGTATTCTTACTTACTTTTAACAAGGGTGTTTCAATAGTTAACAGTAAAACTTCCGCCGTTATTTTCATAAAATATTTTGTCATTTTCTCAATCCAGATAATAATTCCATCATGGGTCCACCAATGATTGTCTTAGTCATCATGAGATATTTCCAAACAAAAAAGAATATTCCCCAACCAATTGAATATAATACAACAACTTGCATACTTTACAAAATTTATAAATACTACCCACAACTATAACATTATCTCAAATCCACACGATAATATTCAAAAAAATATTTCGAGAAAATTAAATCTTTATTCGTAAAAATTTGGGATTTTACAAACATAGTCTAATCTATACTTATATTTCATTTTCCAGTTCTATACAAGCAATTAGTGTGAATGGTGATCAAGCAGTCAATAATTTAGCACACCCATGATGGGCAATCTAATATTAAACATACAAACATCACATACATGTGTACAAATATAGACTACACATTAAAATCCATTAGAATCCCATAATGGAAGTTAGTTCATTTCTGAATCAACAACCATTATGGGATTGAAGCAAAACATTGAAATAAGAAATATAAACAAGAGATATAAGTGAAATGAGGAATCAAATCTGATAATCCTTGTTGCAAATTCTAATTCCAAGCTAATTCAAATCCACAATCGTCTCTAGAATGAAAACCAATATTTACATGCAATAATCTAGATAGAGAAGCTCAAAGTAATAGAGGAAAATGTTATAAACTCTCTCTAGAGAAACCTTACTAATATTAATAAAAACTAAATAATACATCTCTGGTAACCAACAAATACGTCTCAAAAGATAGCAAACACGCTCCAACATTTCAAAATAAAAAGTCAACATTTTAAACTAAGTGTGGACATAGCGGTAGCGTGATGATGTAAGGATTTTAAGCGCGTACAGCTGTGTATATTCTTCTTAGAAAGTGCATGTGCGTGAACACGCCATGTCCCTTTGCTAATGAAAGCGGTGGCGCATGCATGAGCTGAGTACGCCTCTGTACTTCTCTAGTGCGGTAGCGTCGTGTCTATCTTGATGGCGGTGTGGGCGTTCGTTCAGCTCTTCTGCTAATGTCTTTGGTGTTTGCATTCTTCATAGCTGCTGTTTCCTGCTACTTTCTTCTTCACTTTACCACTTCATTGATTCTCAAAGTGCCCTTCTCACCTGCTTAAGTCTAGCTGCTATCTTCACTTTTGCACTAGCCTACCATGCCTTGTCCTGCCATTACCATTACCATGCCATTTCCATGCCATACCATGCCTTAGGATGCTTTAGGAGTTCCAGCTATGCACACTGCAAAATAAAAACAAAAAGCAAATAAAACATACCAAAAATACTTGAATTGAGCAGAATTCAGTGAGTTGGTAACCAATAAGTAGGTATAAAACCTATTTATCAAGCATCACTACGACATATGAAAGATTCAATGTGCTTTTCAATGTTCTAAGAGCCTATGGCAAGGTCTACCCTAACAATAATCTGAACATAAATTCATGAGAGCTTCACCAAATATATGGGATGCCAAGACCATTGCCATTCATTAATCAAGGAATCTGTTCAATATGTTTGTTAAGAAGCTCTATGATAACTTGTTTAACTATGAGCTTGAGCCTCGTTAGAGAACATTGATCTTTTCTGAAGTTAAGAGAAAATGCAAAGGGCTTGCTCTAAAAGTTTATGAATTGACCTCAAAAGGTTCAACCTGAAGTTATAGTGGATGATGATCATGATGAAACTAATAATGAACATCAAGTAGCCAACCTCTGCCTGATGACAAAAGATGAAGACTCAAGCAAAACCACTGATTTTCAAGAGATTGACATCAGTGAGGTGTTTCACTTCAACTCTCTTAATGATAATATTGATGATCATAAAATAAACATTGTATGATATAATATCTATTTTGCATCAATATATGAATTAGCTCAGTATTCTATCAATATCAAAGGATCATTCTCTTCTTCAAAAGGAGAAATAGAAAGTGCAAGTAGAGCTGTAAACTACTCTACGAAACACTGTCTCTCTATCTAAGTGTGATGTTAGGAGTGAAAATTTGAGAAAAATATCTGAGGATAATGCACTGAGAGAATCTTTTTTACCTCTAAGATAGAGAAGTTAGAAAAGACAATTTCTATGTAGAATCATTATTCTCAGGGGAGGATCCAGCCGCGGAGTTCAGTGGGGTTAAATTCGAAAAAAAAATCCTTTAAGAATTTTTTTTTTATAAAATGAATTACAAAACTAAATAATCATTAAATATTATTTACATTAACATTTTTTGAGGTTTCATTGCTTAAAATTATTGCATGATAACCTCATTTTTAATAGTTGTAGAAATATCACGCTAAATGTAAGTTACTAATATACCATTATATAGGTTTCGTTGGAGTTGGGTTTTGCTCAAAAACTAGAACAATATCCACCGTTGTATATTATTAATAACTAATGTATAGTCAAATGAAAACAACAAATATAAAAATCAAAATAGTATCAACATTAAACATTATACTATGCAGATTATAAGTACATTTTGTAACGTAAAGTTACCAAAATTTCTTATAAGGAATCCTTACTTATCGTATATTCTGTTATATTTGGTTACGTAACGTGTTTCACAAGGTTTTTCATCCATTAATTTAACCAACTAACATAATTTAGTATAATTATAATCGGATTAAATTACAACGTGATAAATTTTGTGATAAAAGAAGGGTTAAATAAAAAAAGAAAGATAATAGAAAAGGAAAATGGAAAATAAATCATGGATTTATCTTGCATATGATAATGTTTTATTCTATTTTTTCTTTTATTCGTTTTTAAATAATATTTTAAATAAACAAGGAATCAAATAATTTGAATTTACACAAAGAAGTCAGCTTCCTCACTCTAGTTTGCGGTAAATATTTGTTAAAAAATACTTGCAATCAAAGATTTTTATTTATCTAAACTCACATAATACCTAATAAGCTTATAAAATTAAGGGTTAAGTTCAGATGACCACCTGGGGTTTGAGCGATTTCTCACTTAACCACCTGTAGTCAGTAAAGCTACATTTAAACTCCCGACTTTTTGAGTTGAAGTGAATAACTGCTTTCTGTCATAAATCTGTTATTTAAGTTGGATAAAGACTTAATTACCCTCCTTATATATAAACGACAGATGCTGGAACATGCGAGGGAAATTTCAGACAATAAAAAGAACAAAAATTGTGCATTACTAGCAAAGTAAATAGAAATTTCAGACAATAAAAAAGAAGACGTCATTGAACAATCCATTGTCAATTCTTCACAAGTTCCTTCAAGTCTCCACAGAACGTTAAAATTTCTCGTCCAATAGTGGATTCAATTTATACAGATCATTCTTTTCAAAACAAAGCCAGATCTCCAGAGAGAAAATCAACACTTGATTACAATATAATGATGTCAACTTGAAGTAGGTTAGTAAGGAGATACAAGTAATCATTGAACTAATTCAAAAGATGACACAATAAAAAATTACTGTCGACACTATATCATTGTTATCCCCAACAAAGGTATACATATAAACATCATCGGATGAATGAGATGACCTGTTACAACATTTCTTTTCTAGAAATAAAACACGAACACGAATTCACACTGTCATAAGGGCAATATCTTGCAAAAGTGCCTTCTTTCCTTCTAAAAAGTCACGGACATTTAACAACAACATTAAGTAAACCTCGCCTTTTATTCAAGACCATTGTTCAAAGACTTGCTCGAAATATCCTCGGCAATAATAAGCGGAGGGACGGTCAGTTAGGTAGTCTTTTCTAGCAAAGGAACAATCTCTTTGACCGGTTGATATCTTTTGATCGGTTACCAACACTAGCATTTTCAAAATCCACAATAGATTTGTCCTGATTTGTGATGAAGTGAGGTGACATATAACCTTTGTCAATCTGTAGAGAAAGAATGTAGAGAAAAATAATCATAACAAGTAATACTACAACTGCCAGATTTTCAAAACAAAGTCAGATTAATGCGAGGATAAACAGAGCTTTAAAAAAAAGCTTTAAAGTGAGGAACCGGGAAGAGATTTTCCGGCGAATTCACAATGAAGAGATTTTCATCACAATTAAGAAATAAAAACCCAAATTTGATCATCACAAATAAAAATTGCTTAGTAGAAGAAAACCCAAATTTGATCTTTACAAATAAAGCCATCTCACCTCTGATTCGTAACCAGCCCAAACAAAGCCATCTCACCTATGATTACCCATTTGAATGGGAAGGTTGAACAGCTAATAAAGTAAAGAAGTTCAAATCCTCGAATCCAAATCCTTTTGCACCCAAATGGATTAAAATGGAGATAGAAAACTCACTCCAATTTCATCCTCAAAACACTTGCTTACGAAATTCATTACACAGGGACGGATGTTCAAAAATCAAAGGCCCATTCAGGACATAATCATATATCTAAAATTATATGTATATTCGGAGAATCTGTTTTGCAATAACACGATTATCTTGGCATACACCAATTGGCAAATTTATAATATTAAACATTCAAGCCCAATAGCTAGCTAGCACACCAACCCAATTTCAAAAACCTATATTAATCCAATTTTTAAATTCAATGATCTAAATCACCTATCTAATCTCGATAATCTACACATTCAATTAAACAACACATGGAATGAAAAATAGCCGTGTCTTAACAAAACAAAATAGGACCCGAACAAGAAATTAACCCGATCTTACAATTACCCATCAAAATTTAAATTTTAAGATAACCAAAAAACGATGAATGCGGCCAAAATAAGAGGCGTGCACGAAAAGACTCGACTTCGTGGCGTGAAAACAAAAAAGCCCATATTACAAACCAATCTTGAGATCTTATAACTCATTCACATACAAAGTATATATGTACATACAAAGCCACAACTTGAGATCACGATATTAGGCTGAAACCCAACCGATTCAAACAAAGCCACCACTTCAGATCATAACTTCTAGGAGCGAGATTCATCTTAATCAAACCCCCTACTAATCCGAACAGAGAAACCCCACAATCTAAAAGCCCGCGGACTTGGCTTATCATAGATTGGAAAACGAATTTCGGGAAGGTGCTTCATTTCAGCCGTTGGAGGAGCATGAATAGCACCCAACATGATAAAGAGGAGAGGAAGGAGAAGAGATGGTGGGTCGAAGAGAAGGAAAGGGAGCAAGGGAGGGAGAAGAAGGATATTTTAGACATTTTCTAGTTTTTTTTTTACTGTTACACTCTTTTCACGCGTTTTTGGCGTCTGACATGCACGCACGGTTAATTTAGATGGAAAAGGTAATGTTTTCACTTCAACTCAAAAAGTCGGGAGTTTAAATGTAGCTTTACTAACTAACGGTGGTTAAGTGAGAAACTGCTCAAACCCTAGGTGGTCATCTGAACTTAACCCTAAAATTAATTAGAGCAATAGAGAGTAGGAAGAGTATATAAGTCTAGTTAAAAAGCCAAAAAGTTTAGGCAAATTCGTTGCATAATATACAAGAGTAGAAATTTCAGTGGGGGCAGGTGCCTTGCTCATTGATCACCAATTAGAGAGTTGTCTCTTATAGATCAAATCTAGGGTTTGAAAATTTATCTTCTACTCCAGATGCAGAAAAATCAATAAAAATTAACAATAATAAACACCTCTTCTTCCAATAAAGGTGTTGTATTTGTGAAATTCAAACAGATTACTAAGCTGATTATTTCATGTTGTCCAATTTCAATATAAATTGTAATCCCCACTCATAAGTTACAACCACGAATAAAAAAAAATATCTTCCATCCTAAGGAAACTATTTTTGCCGTTTGGTTGCGGAATTATACGCGTCTAATAAAACATGGTCCCAACCATATTTTCTAATTCTAACCAGGGAAATTACTTCTGTGTTTTAGGATTATACGCGTCTATAATTCAATAAATCAATATATTTATCCTCTCTCCCCGTTATCGTCCTATCTCTTCTCACACCTCTTCAAAAATTTCCTTTTATTTTGGGTTCAAATTAAACACTCGCAATAATCTTGTTTGGCGATTCTGATCTGAGCGATTTGAAGGATGTCGATGCTAGATTCTTTCTTCAACAAGGGCTTCAAAGCTGCTAAATGGTAGATTTATTCCTAAATAGTTTCTCTTTCTTGTCAATTTATAGCTATAGATTTGAATCTTAGATACCAATTCAGCAAAACTAAAAATCAGTTCTATTTATTCCCTTTATTTAGTTTTCTCAGCCGAATAGAGGCATGAGTTATGGAATGAACTTGACATGAATTTTGTGTTGCATATGTTATGTATAGTAAAACCCTACTCAAGCTGACAATTCCCCGCATTAAGTTGCTGAGAAACCGTAGAGAAATTCAGATAAAGCAGATGCGCCGGGACATTGCCAAGCTCCTTGAGGCTGGTCAAGAAGCCACAGCTCGCATTCGGGTACAAGCCAAATTTTTGTTTTTACTATCTCAATTATGTTTTGTTGCTGTTGGTATGAAAATTTAATCACCTTGGCTTTGATAGATGAAATATAAAGTGCTTGTATTAATAATCTTTCAATTCAGTAATAAAATAGGAAATCTTTTCCTCAGGTTGAGCATATTATAAGGGAGGAGAAAATGATGGCCGCTCAGGAGATCATTGAGTTGTTCTGTGAACTTGTTACTGTCCGCCTTCCTATTATTGAAGCTCAAAGGTTACTTCTAACTTCAATTCTTGCCTCAGTTTATATTTTTGCTTCAACTGTTATATATTGGCTTTAGTAGTACTCCCTCCATTCCAAAATATTAGATGACTTTTTTAAAGTTTATTTGAGACATTTTTAAATTTAAAATTTGAATGATTCATTTAGGTTTTAAAAATAACAAATCTGATAATTGCACTTTTTTGATATTTTATTAGATTCATAATTGAATTGAGAAAAATAAATGGATTCATGACACTTGAATTTAAAAATATTTCAAATTGACTTTTAAAAAGTTAAAATTGATTGCATATATTGGAATGGAGGGAGTAGTATGTTATTGCTATGCCATTTTACTGGAAAAACGAGAACACGGATATAGAAAATGAAAAAACAACAAGAATGGTATGAAGCATTAATGAGAAATCAGTTAAATAGCCCTGATTGTAAATTTGAAGAACACGTGTGGATCTAGAAGGATTGGTGGATTATACTTCACATACTGAGTTATAGAACAAAATCTGTATGTTGTCGATGTCGGGATTTTTATTGTTCCCTTTTTTGTTCTTGTTCTTTGGTGTTCTCATGTTAGGTGAGATTTGTTTGAAAAAACAAGTGAAAAAGGTCTGACATGTATATGTCGATGATTTATTTGTAAAATTAAGCTAGTTGGTGTTTTTAGCTGGTTGTACTGCAACGCAATAGAGAAAATGTTTGCACATTGACCCGGTGATGTAACAACTTCTGCTAAGCAGTCTGTGAAACAAGAGATTCATTTGGGTTGGGGCTTGATTATGCGGAGGAAGGTGTTAGGCACCCTCGACATCCGTGTTACCACGGTGCCGCCACTTTTCAAGCTGTTATATGAATGGGGGTGTGTGTGTGGAAATTGATGTCTTTGTTATTTGGAAGTAGTGCGAGGCCTCGTTCGCACCTATATACAAAAGGTTTGAATTTGTATAAAAATTCAGTTTTACACAAGATATGATAATGATGTTTTGTAAAGGAGGTTTTTCAAACCCTGTGCTCAATAGTAATTGAGGCCTTTGATACTTCCATTTTATTAAATGTTCGGCTTGGTTGATTTTATTTTCGAGATGCGAAGCATCTTGAAAAATAATATCTGACGATCTTAGAACTCCTCATGGGCATGAAAGCCATCTAAGGAAATTCAAACACCAAGTGAATCTGTGATCACATGATTCCTAGGCTCACATGATCACAAGTAAGTTATATGAAAGCGATGGCGAGTTATATATATAAAACACATAAATATATATATATATATATATATATATATATATATATATATATATATAGACATGATCAACCACCACGAAGCACCTCCATGGGGATGGAAATGTAAATATATAAAAGCGGTAAATATATATATATATATATATAAAGACATGATCAACCACCATGAAGCACCTCTATGGGGATCGGAAATATAAATATATAAAAGCGGTATATATATATATATATATATATATATATATATATATATATAGAGAGAGAGAGAGAGAGAGAGAGAGAGAGAGAGAGAGAGACATGCTCAACCACCACGAAGCACCTCCATGGGGGATCAAAAATGTAAATAAAGCAATAAATACGATTAACTGCCACGAAGTAAACTCCAGGCGGGACTAAATGTAAATAAAGCAGTAAAAACGATCAACCGCCACGAAGTAAACTCCAGGCTCGACAGAAATGTAAATATATATATATAAAAGCGGTAAACACACAAGATATATATCGATCCCGGCTCGGTTTATCATTTCAGCGATTTGTCGCTATATATATATATATATATATATATATATATATATATATATAAACAAATAAACGCTCCGGATGTGAGTCCAGGCTCAATCGAAACATAACTCGATAATGTTAGTCCATATATATAAATATATATACATACATATAGAAATAAAAACCACGGACCGAAGTCCGGGCCTACACGCACAACACGACTCTCAACGTGAGAAAGAGTGTGTGCAAAGATGAAGAGAAAGACTTTAAAGTGTGTAAGAAGGCTTACAATAGACTGCCAAAGAAGACTTCTATAGCTTTAAGTGGATGAACACTCGGCTCCTACCGGTAAAAATATGACAATATATGAGCTCACAAGTGTTTAAAATGAGAATACACTCAGTTTATAGTGTGTACAGAGCAAATTTGACAGGGCTTCTTAGCCTTTTCTCTTGCAAATATGGCCACCCCAAACCTGCTATTTATAGAGGGGGGAGCCGCAGGTGTACTACATAATTTGCCGGTGCCCCGAACAACGTGGTCCCGCCTTAGTCTCGAAGTATATGCACCAGACGACCTTGACATTCGTTCGAACCTTCATAACTTTCAACTGGGAGTCCAGATGGGCGTGCCATACAATTAGGAAAGCTCTTTCCAAGAGCTATCTGATGACATAGGATTTGCCCTTTTTGATTCGGGAAGATGGTTCGCTGACCAAAATGACATTTCCGGGTTTCCGTCAGGCAGTCCGTTGAGCCATTTTGCGTAGTTTGCGCTCGGAAGTTAAGATATGGTTCTTGTGGGACTTCTTTTGAAGAAGTTTGAGTTGAAATGAGTTGATGTGATTTGAGTTGAAGTTGAGTTGGCAAAATGACCATTTTGCCCTCGAGATTATCTCGGTTTTAGCGCATAGTTATAGCGATCTTTTCTCGGGGTTATCTACGAAATTCGACTGTGTTGACTGACTGAATGTGCTCAGGGTTATCTCTGAGATTGGCTTGACCTCCCGGGGTTGACTCCGGGCTTTGAAATTGATTTCCTAGGCTATCTCCGGGGTTAGAATTGATGTTGTGGTCCTCCAGGGTTATCTTTGGAGTGTGAAAAAGACGCATTTGTCCTCCTGCATAGTTAGTAACACGAAAACGAGATTTCGAGTGTCTACAGATGCCCCTCTTTATCATGTTCATGCAATGCAATGAAATGGACATGATAAAGATTACTAAACACTTGAAATATGACAAGGTATTTTGAATGATGCAAATCGCAATGTAATGAATGTTATGATGAATGTTAAAATGCTTTCGCAAATCGTAGTTCGTAAGTCGCATATTGCATTTTGCACTTCGCATTTGGCCAATCGCACTTCACAATTCGCACATCGCATTTCGCATATTGCAAATTGCAAATCGCATTTCGCACATCGCAAATCGCTTTACCTTTACTGGTTATTGTTGATTCATATGCTGGTGTTGACTCCAATGGTTTGGGCTTTTTATCGGTGTTGATGCTTGTTTGATGAAGATAAGTTGAGATGTTTTCTACATCTCTGTTGGGGATGAAGTTCTGAAATCATCGGACTTTCCCGATGCATATCTTTAGTAGTTTACAGCAGTTGCCTACCATCTTTGGTATTTTTCTGTTGACATCATGAAACGGTTTTGGTTCCCACCTTTCGAGCGGTGGTATACAAAGCTTTCATCATTTGAAATGGCCCGATGTTATGTAGAATTGATGCGATGGTTTAGAATTTGGTTCTTCCGATACCTTCTTTGAAGTAATATTCAACGACTTAATTTACGGACTTACCTTTGATGTTACGGCCGGATTGATGACAACGGTGATATACTACGAAATTTTCCTCTAATCTAGACATTTAATAATGCGTGCATATTTAAATTCTGAGGAGATGCATGCTAAATGTTGATGGAGATGTCTGTTGATGTAAGCGCTTTTGCACATGTGCGATCATGTATGATGTGATGACCTAGATTTGTCCTTAGGAGTCTATTGTCTAGGTTGATGCACATTTTAAAGTGTACGAGTAGAAACTTACCTCACCCTTTACGAGGCGATTTTAGAGTTTTCTTTTCATTATTGGGGTGCTTGTGTCCCATTCCTTGAGCTTTTGATTATGAACCCTATTGAACCGATGATCTGAATCTTTGGGCATCATCAAGTACTGACCAGATTCTTTTCACGCCTTGATTTGAACTTGATTGTAGAGGCCTCGACTCATGAGGGACTTGGCCTTGAGTTGACACATTTGATGGTGAGGATTTCATTCGCTAGACCTTTCGTCATTGGCCTTCTGCTCTTGAATTAAGGACTTTTTTGAAAAATTTCCCCTTCTTCTGTAGGGGCAAGCTTACGTCCATGATTTCCTTCAGGAGTTCTCTTCTTTCTTTTGATGAGAAGCTTGATCTCGCCTTAAACTCCTTCTATTTTTTGGAATTGGAAAATACCCCAGTCCTTTCGCATGTTGGTTGTCGGGGATTCATATGGGAAACTCTCTTTGTTGACCAAGTCGCGAGTGAGCAATATCCTGCACATCAAAAGAGCAAAATGTATGAAAAACTTGACGGCTTGGCCGTCAGGATTAGTATACTCTTGTGAATAAGGCATTTGAAGTACAAATTATGAAATGGAATGAGTTATGAAATCGCGAGGAAATTTGTAAACATCCATGGTCATTATTCATGGGTAGGATTTAGATTTTAAAAGACTTATCTCCCTTTATCAGAGAAACTTCATCTTCGCTCTAGACGTTATTCTTCGCAGAATTGACACGCACTATGAGTGACACAACTCTTAGCAGGGGCTTTACTTCTATGCCTTGGCAAATTTTCTTTTTTCTCGCCTAATCTTATCTCGTTTTCTTAGGCTATTGAGAATTACATGTAACGAGTTTTGGACCAATAACTTCCAAACCGGAGGGCTTTAGGGCACCAGGTGTTAAGAGACCCCTTCGGGTTTACTGGCTCGAGTAATAAAGGCCACACTTCAAGATAAGTCAGGCGATAACTCTATTCGCTTCTTTGCCTGAGTTTTACAGGTCCGTTTTCTTAGGCTCTAAGTCACCCAATGTAACGAAGCGTTAAGTAGGTGACTCTAAACCAGAGGGCTTTAGGGCACGAGTGTAAAGACACCCCTCGGGCTTAATTACTCGAGTAACCTACGCCATGATTCGGATCTGCTCAGGTTTTGCCTTTTGCAATGCTCGTTTTCTTAGGTGCTAAGTTACCCAATGTAACGAGCGTTGGTCCGATGACTCCCAAACCAGATGGCTTTAGGGCACCAGGTGTTGGTCGGAAAACCGATCACTAAACACGCGAAAGTATATGCGGTCTAACAAGTAATACAGTGATAAGTAGAATGTCGTACCCACGAGGAACTATCACTAATATTCACCAAGTACCGACTTTGTATCGTTAAAGTCTTATTCGAACAACAATAAATGGAAGTGTGATTAATCTAAGTATATTAATTATCAAAGCAAGTAAGTGGATAACGAATGGTAATCTAAGGAATTACAAGCTAAGGTTACAACTTCACCCCACTCAGGCATTACATACAGACACTGCAAATATGGCTAAGCTTTCATGGTTTGGTAACCCCTCATACACTGAAATTTGGGTGTGAAATTCTTGACTATTTAGCCCAGGAAAATACGGGCCATTTTGGCCCGAGGCAGATTTGCACGGCTTTGTGAAGGCCCGAACTGTGTGTCCGTGATTTTTTTTTTTAATAAAATAAAATGTTGCTATTTGTGGGTTGTGAGGCTTGAACGCAAGACTTGTAAGTAAATAAATAAGAGTTCAAATTAACTAAACTACAACAACTATTTATTTTAAATGCAATCTTCAATATATTGTTTCTTTATTTTTGTTTAAATTTTACTATTCTTAAAAAGTAAAACCTAAATCGTGCCTAATTTATAATATTTATGAGCATTACTATTTTTGAAAAATCGTCCAAAAATTTGTTTTTATCAGTTGGTTCATAGAAAAATACAAAACAAATACTACATACATGTATGCCTTTGAACAACTATGACGGTCTAACCTGACTTCTCTTTCATGCAGAGAGATATGTAGTTTATAATACTATTAAAATTTATAATTATAAAAAAAAACCATTTTGGTTTCTTCGTTGATAATAATTTGGAAAACACACATCACACATGTTACTATTTTGAAAATCAAAACATTATTCTAAGCACAATTACATATCACAGTAAAATCTATACAACTTGATCAACTCTAACATTAATCCTCCTAAGCCAAATAGATCATATGAAACACATCAAACCTCTTAGCGAGTCTATTCAACACAAAGTGTCTCCTCACGACTCTCACCCTTCCTTTTCAACAACGATGCAACACAACTTCTCTTTCATGCAGGGAGATATGTAGCAAAGTTAATAGCAAAGTTTATTGTTTATTATAAATTATTTTATTATTTTTAATATTTATTATTATAACTATTTTTGGCGTAGCAAGATTTTGCAAAAAAAAAAAAAAAAAGAATGAAGAAGCTGGCGTGGTGACACAGAACCTCACATTTTCTGACCATCAAAACACGGGCCGTTTTGGCCCGACTTACCTTGCCTGCTTGGTTGCGGTCTAATTCGTCGAACACTGACGTCTTTATGTTTCATCAAACTAGCTACCCTTTCTCTCTCTGGTCTTAATGGTCACGACAATTTGTCGATGAGAACACACAAGTGCTCGTACACCTCTGTTGAGGTATGTACAAACATATCCTTTCCAGATCCACCGATAGAGAATAAACGAAAAAAGAACGTCCCAAGCTAGATCTGATCCTACGTATATACATGTGAGTTGATCATAACAAGGATTTAAGCATAAGTTCTCAAATAGGTTTATACGTGGTGTGCAGAGATATATATCTATTCTACGCACAACTTATGCGGTGAAACCCACGATCACATGCCGATATATTGAGGTGTAAATCTCTGATCATACAGCCGATATCATGTAAATTACCAAAATCATCACTAATGTCTTAGCGAGCGAGAATCATTAAGCATAAATATATCGAACCAAATCATATGGTGCTAACAAAAGAGATAAGACAGTCAATTTAAATAACAAAGGGTTTCATTATAACCTTAGAGCAAATATTCAGTTCATAGCTATTGAACAAAATACAAGTAGCAATAAAGATAACATTTATGGATTACAAAATTAGAGACAATAAATAGATAAGAAGAAACTGTGGCGACCCCAAATCCGGATACTTGAAACCCGAACTCGGTTCTCCACGATACCATTTCTTTAAGCTGAATAATACTAAATAATAATACATTCGAACTTAATTTACATACATCAAAGTTTACTTCCCTGCACGTGACCTTCAAATACATTCCTTACAATATCGATGATAGATTTCATTGTCTTACTAACTATAACCATTAACTCATACTAAATCTCATTCGAATAGCTTTTCTTTTCCCTTGTTCGTGCCTGAGCCTTCAGGTCGATCGTACGTAACTGAAAACATTTAATTTAAGCAAGGATGAGCATTTGAGTGCCCATCAAGTAATAGCAATTATAAATATAAGCTGAAAGAATATAAGTATTCTCTTTACATAACACTTCAACAACGAATCAAAAGTTGTGAAGTAATCTATACTGATAAAAGATTCACATAACAACTCTCTTTCAATTTCTTGAAATTAGGCTCCACCCATGAATAGGGTTTAAGAAACATACTATGAACATGGTTTTTTTCATTTTCGAAAAGGTTTAGCGAGAAATTCATCATGGAGCAAGTCATAACTTACTTCTGCACGGAGGGTGATCGGCCAGATTGTACCTGTATTGATCAATACTACATAACTTGAGCGAAATTCATCGCTCACCCTTTGTCCGTAAAGCGCATAAAAATTTTTCCATTATCGGGATGTTCATACATGCACGGTTCCAAACTTAGAAGGTTTTAATCTTGCTTTCAACAATAATATGTAATTCAACATATATGTATACGAGTAATTGACAAAGGTATATCAACATGTGAATAAATGCCATGATTATCCAAGTGGGGACACTTGTATAACCATTTAGAAATCAACAACGAAATATATATCGAGCTAACATGTTGATAATCAAAAGCGTACATAATCATACGAGGAATATAATAATTACGAAACTTCTTACTCGTGTCCATTGCATAAAGGAAATGCAAAGGTAAGATACTTACTGATTATTGATTACAACTCTCAACTTAGGTTTTATCTCTTTATCACAACCTATTAATAATCGGATCATTCGTTCGATTAGAACAATATATCATAACACATAAATCTTGTCTATTCTACAAGACATAGTCTAATCACGTCATCACATAATCGCTTGGTGATCATACTTTTAGTTCATATTCTATACTTGAAATATTTGTATACATTTTCAAATATCTCATCCATGCTCTTCTGAAGTCTTTTCTTTCTATTATAGGGTTTGACATTTGTTTGGCGTCTGAAAAGCGACTTTATCGGGTAAATCTTGAGTCTAAGACTCTTATCCCATACCTCAACATACAGTAAATATCAAACATTTTATTTTTAATCATTTTGAATTTTCCAGAAATTGAAAAATTTAAAATAATTCAAATCTGTCACTACCGGGCCTAGGTGTTCCTCAAAACTTCATAACTTCATAATCGGTTTTCAAGTCAGCTAGTTTGGCCGGCTATAACTTTCAAACATCGGAATCATAATTAAATGATTTAAACATTAAACAATTCCATTATCATTAATAATTAATTTATATTAAACTATTAATGAAACCATTGCCAAAATATAAAAGTTATTTATAATAACTCAAACTATTTTTAAAACATTTATATTACCCTTAAATGATTTTTAAAACAATTAAAATCATTTTAAATAATCACCATTAATATATAAATATTAATGTACTATTCATCAAATATTAAAAGTCATTAATTATAACTTAAAATATTTTTAAATCCTTAATATCCTCTTTAAATGATTTTAAATAAATAAAACCATTTTAAACTATTTATTTAATAATAATTATTAAATAAACTAAATATCATTAATATTATCTTAATATCATTAATATTAAATTATTAATGAAATTATCCTTTAAATATTAAAAGTTATATTTTATAACTTCAAATATTTTTAAATACCTTAATTTCATTTAAAATGATTTTTATAATATTAAAATCATTTTTAAACTAAATTATTTAATATAATCATTAAATAACTTTAATATCATTAATATATAATTAATTAATGAAATTCATCACAAAATATTAAAAGTCATGGGAAATAACTTAAAATATTTTCTTATACCATAATATAATTTTTCATGATTTTTCATGAATTAAAACTATTTTTAAATAATTTATTTAATATTATAATTAAATAAATAAATACCTTTATATTCTAAAAATATTAAATATTTATGAAATATACTCAAAATAATTAAAAACTATTTTTTAGACTTTCAAATAATTTTTCATAATTTATTTGGTATTTTAATAATTAAAAACTAATTTTTCTAATTTTAAATTAATTTTGGAAAATCGAGAAATTAAAATAATTAAAAGCGTAAGCTAAAGGCCCCTATAGTGACAGAACCGTCATTATAGGTGTTCTTGAGCCTACCCGAGATCTTCATAAGGCGAGGCAAGGTAGCCTACTTTGGCCAAGTGAATAACTCTCTCATCGTAGCAATTTGGACAATCTATAAATTGAGTCTTGTAGAGGAAATACAAGACTACAAGATACAACAATCATAACCTCTAAACAAACATCGGATCTGGGATAAATCAACCATCAAAGTAGCTACCAAAGCTATTCTTCACGAAGAAACGATTCGAGGTGCCTACTTTGGACCTCTATAACTTGATGATCGTGTAACATTTATGTGATCTATCAATTCCAGTGTGTAGAAAACATGTAGGACTACAACTCCAACACTTAACATCATCATAACAACAATAAATCAAGCATCTAAAGTATGGTCAAACCTTGTCGGAAAATTAACACTTAGAAAATTACAAATTTGCCTGAATTTTTCCGATCAATCTTAGGTCGACCCACTTTGACCTTAAATAACTCTTAATCTATAATATATATGGACCTGATTCGTTTTGGAGCTTATATAACACATGACAAGATACACATAACAACCTTTAGAACACAAAACACATTAAAGATAACCGAGATATAAGGCCTGACATTTTCCAAAATAATATTTTGTGGACACTTAGAATATTTTCGGGTTTGAAGAACAGTAAGGTCGATCTTTGGTCAACCCACTTTGACCGCTTATAAATCCCGATCTACAATAGCTATGAACTTTATTCCTTTTGGAGATTAAAGACCACATATTAGGCTACCTATAACAACTTTTAAACAACAAAACTTCGTGATCGAACAAAAGAGTTATAGCCTCGACATTTGGTGAAAAATAATGTAAATTCGGTTTTTCCAACTTGCTTAAATCTTCAAATTCGTGCACTTTGATGTTATGGGTGCGTGTTTTTACAACCCGAACATTAATAGACTCCTATTACACAACTTTAAACAATCAATTGCATCAATTAACATCGAATCGAAGGATTTCAAAATTAGAGAATTTCATACCTTTTCTAGCCGATTTTTGATTTTTTGGCTTTGATGCTTACGATTTGTGGTTTGTGATGGTTGGTCTTTGATTATGAGCTTATGGGTAAGATAATTTCGTTGGTTAGAACTTGAGAGAGTGTGGCTAGGTGTTTGCTATAATTTTAGTGTGTAATTTCATTTAATCTCCTTGATTTCTATTTATAGATCATGTCAAGAGCCTTGGATCTTGATTTGGTTTGCCATTATTGAGCTCACATGATAATTATGGAGTGGTTGGTCGGATTTTTTAGGGATTGGTAGCTCGATAATGCACAAATAATGCACTAAAATGCATTTTTCTCTCTTTAATTTATATAAAAATTATATAGATACATTGGATGCTAGATTAGTTGATTGAGTGAGCATAATTGGTATTGGATGCTCGATTGGTAGGGTAGGGATGTTGGCCATGATTTTTGGCAAGATTCCATCAACAATGTAACTAATAATACACTAAAAGGGTATTTTGGTAATTTCACATATAATTTCATGGGCATTTTGTACAAGGCAATTAAATATAATATTTAATCACTAGATGGTAATTCTTATCATTTACCAATTACTTTCTATCCTTTGGTAAATTAAAACATTTATACATTAACATCGTAATTAAACCCGGTAATTTAAATTAGGGTTTTCTATAGAAAAAATTAGGGTTCTATAATTAGGGGTTTCTTAACGCCATCAATTAGGGTTTCTAATTGACCATTAAGGTTCTCTAATTATACGTGTATATTCTAACACGGTCATTCGATCTCTAACTTCAATCGATTAGGGTTATAATAATTGGGGTTTGTCCTAATTATCGACATACATTGATAATTAGGGTTTTCTTCTAATTACAGGCATCTTATCTACGATAACCTTCATATACAGTCTACTACTCGATCATATCTAGAATCGAAGTTTAATAATTAGGATTTCACAAACACGGTAATATGCTATGACCTAATTGATTGTAATTGCTCGATATTATCTGTCACACATACACGATACATAATTATTGTAATTGTAAAATCATTATAACAATAATATAATATTATTATTCTCATCTCTTGATCACAATCCCAATTCGTGGTTTGGATCTCATATCCTCGACTTCTCTTTCTTACAACATCAATAATCAAGTTAAAATAATTAACTTAAATATTACGAACAAATCATATAATAAAATATTTATTATATAATTCTAATTATCACTTCATATATTATTTCCAATCATGTTATCATGGAAAATAATTAATAAAAACATTACGCTACTGAAATTAATTACCATAAAATATAATTTGTAATTAATAATTCCAAAATTATTTCTAATTTTTCAAGTAATAAATATATTCGCATTTATCGTTCACATTACTACACTTATTCTCGTTATTAAAATAAAAAAAAATTATACGCAAATTTTCTTATTTATTTTATTTAGGAAATCTCGGGTTATTACAGAAACTCTGTCAAAGCCCTTCAATCTCTAAGCATTTCGCTCAAATCAAACTTTTCAATCCGATCCGTGTCGCTCACTGCTCGTGCCGCTCCAAGGAAACCCATACTAATCCCTAATCTACCTAATCTATATTTACAGATATCAACTAAGAGAAAGAAAGAGAAACTACAGAAGAAAACTAATCTACGCTCCTTTCTAGTCTCAGATCCACTGAGTATATCATATGCAGGGCCTTGCTTTCCTTATATCGCTGCCGCTCCTTTTGCTAGGTCAAAAAAAACCTTCTCTGCCTGGGCACCAGAGGTGGTCTTCTTGTGCTTGAGCCATTAAAGTGTGGTTGGTATTTTGCATTTCCACATTAGTAATGAAGAACACAGACTCGCGTTCTTGTATAGCGAAGTCGAAAAGCTTCTGATGGCGCATGCCGCTGAAGGTGATGTTAAGAAGGCCGAGGGGTGGTATTACACGGTGACGATAAGCAGCATTAGTTGCCATGGCATGTGAGTGTGAGAAATATAACCATTTTGCCCCTGAATGCTAGAAAAGCACTGTAAAGCTCTGCAATATATCAGTTAAGCGCAATAACACTATTTATATAAAATTACATAAAAACTACGAATTCAGGCAATTATTTAAGTCATAAAGTATCCGATTCGCGGGTATAAATCTCACTCATCAAATACCCCTAAACTTAAGTCTTTACTTGTCCTCGAGCAAACTATCTAACACAAAAATAACAGTAGAAATAACAAACGCGAAAGGAATATAAAACTATATACTAGCATCGTGGCTACGAATCTCAAACTAAGCTACTCCCAAAGAACAAGGCAAACACAGGCATGGGTAAGGGTTCATTCTATTTCAAGCATAAGACTGTATTCGATCCATTCTATGTGTGTGTGAAGACCAACCGTCCTGACTAATCATAGCTTAAATAAGTTTGCACAGTCGATTGTTAATACTAAAATGCACACTCCGTAACTTAAACATTCAACAAGCATTAAGACTAAGACACAAGTGCAGTAAAGGATCAAAAGACTCTAGCGTGAAGATAGTAAAACCTGACTCAGACAGTCCTTAATTACCTTAGGCTAATCAGAACTACCCATTAATGAGCTTTTGATCAGTGACTCCCAAGCCAGACGGCTTTAGGGCACTAGGTGTAGAACACCCCTAAGAATCTAGTAACTCGAGCAACAAAGGCCACGTAATCAACATAAACCAATTTAGATTTTACGAGAACCGAAGATTATTAGGCGAGTGCATTTTATACTCCATCTTAATATCGGTCCTGCGTTTATGGGCGAGTGCGTTTTACGCTCCATCTCGACCCACCACAAGACTTTCGATATTCAATCTTCAATAACAATTTATTCTTTTTTATATATATATATATATCTAAACTTGCACGAATCCAAGATCCAAAACTGTATAAACGTCTAAGTCTTTTATTACCTTGTAAAAATGAAAGTTTATAAGCGTGAACAAAATTCTCAAAGCAATAAACACGCGAACTAAATTCAAAAAATAACTAGTTAACACAGTTGGTCGGTGCTTGCTAGAAGGACGGATCAATAACAGTCTAAACTTATCAACTAACAAACCCCTAGTTCATGGCATGCTTGACACGACTCTACGAGAGACATGCTCATTTGGCGCTAGTCATAGCCACAATCAAAAATCAATAATGATAAATATAACACCCTTGCTAAATAACAGCTCAAAATAGGGTGAAAAGGCCATTCATATGGCACAAGCCCCAAGAAGATGGCTATAAACCACAATCATGCTAATAATAATCAAATCATTAATAAATAAAACCAAAAACAGTTCATGGCATTCATAAAGATAAAAATCCAAGCATAATCCCGCAGTTCAAAACAACTGCACCACAATACTGATAATAAAACATAATAAAATACTAAAGTCTGGCAACCTAACATGGCAGTAGAGAAATAAACAGATAACACCCCCAAACTTAAATTGAGCAATGCCCTCATTGCTTAAACATAATCAATTGATACAAGAGGGCTTCCCTGAAGATCGTTCACCCATGTGACATCGGCTTGGCGGTGTGATGGTGGAGGTATGGTGGGAAAAGCAGGGAGGCTTGGGAGGCGGTATGGCGTGAACTCAGCAGTCTCGCCATAGTAATCAGTGTAGATGCTCTGCGTGGTGTTCACTCACCGACTGATCTTTGCATCGCTATATCACGCCTCCGAGCCATCTTTGCTATGTGTCTCCACGCCTCTGCGCCTCGGCGTCGTGTTTACGATCTGGCTGACATCGTGGTGAGGATGCCGTGATGTCGGCCGATGAGTCCACGGCTAGCCGGGCTGCGTCTGAAGCGGCGTCTGGAGGCTGCGAGGGCTCCGCCTCTGCTGTAGGAGGTGGCGCTGTAGGAGGCCCGTATCCCTCGCCTCTAACGTGAGACTCTGCCCCGTCCCACACATTGAAGCGTTTGATCGTCTGGTGGTCTATGACAGTCATGGGTGGCGAAGCTATCTCTTCTGGTCCCCACTGTATACCTGCCTGCTTGCACAATCGGGTGATCACGGACGGATGGGGAAGTCCCGAAGCGACGGTACTCTTGATCGCCTTAATGATCGAGTCATGGATGAGAATTACAATATCCACGTTCAGACCCGTGACAATGGCGAATAACAGAATCGCCCTATCTTTAGTCACGTCGCTCAAGTGACGGGTCGGGATCATGTTGGCACAAATAAAGCTGAACCACGCCTTCCCATAGCGACTGAGTGCCGAAGACGGGAAACTGGTCTTTTCGCCCTTATAGTCATTTTTCTTCCATGTTGTCCTGGGCTTGCAGAGCCTCCTGATGATATCCTCAAGGTCATAACTGCGGAGTCCCGGCTGCATGTAATCATTGCCCGCATAGTTGGGTGCCGCGAACAATGCATTGATGGCTTGACTGTCAAATGCCACGGACCGCCCCCTAACTTGAACCACAGCAGGACCATCTGGACTGGCATTTTCATAGAACTCCCGAACTACAGATACTACGGCTGATACGGGTGGTTTTGTGAAGTTCAACCACTGACGTTCAAGTATCATGTTTGTGAGTTCACCATCCTTTCTATCTGGCCTCAACCCCCGTTCAGGAATCAAGTTTCGCGTGCCAAAAGAATCTTTGTACCGCTTCCAGGTTTCTTCGCTCACAAACTTGGCTCTGTCCCAGGCTTGTGGTGGTGGCGCGGCGGACGAAGACCCTCTGACATTGAGTCGCTGCCTCTTTGGTGCCATATCAGAATTTCACAGATGGTTAGGTTCAAAACAGTGCCAAAATCTGCAGGAACGACCATTGTAGCAAAACTCAACAAATCCCCAATGAAAACCCAGTGATTCTAAGCCAAAACAGCCCCAAATCAGTTTACTCTTTGGTTCGGGCAATTTATCGAACACGTTGTGAGCGCTTTTGAAACTTAATTTGGACAGCCTTTGTTTGCTAGGGCTCTAACCAGATTTCCTCCAGTGGAAATCACACAAATACACAGCAAGAATATCCACACAATTATGTCAAAATCAGTAAGGACAACCCCAATTACCTCAATGAAGAAGAGAAGCAATCCTGTGGATCCTTAGATGAGCAATGGATGGGAGACTGAATTCGTGTGTTGGTGAAGAAAATTGGCCGAATATACTGAGATTTGTGCGTTGGTGAAACCCAATTTGAGCCTCGCGATCGACTGCGTTGGTGCTGGACTAGGGCACAGATGTGTTGCTTGGATGCGCTTGTGTTGCCTAAACTGCTGAGATAAGTGGGAGGTGAAGTGGTTAATGCTGCCCAAAACAGCCTTTTTAAAATTAAAAACTTGATTCCGGCGCCTCGGCGCGAGCTGTCCTTCGTTGCTTTCTATGACTGCTGAGTTGAAAGAATTTGGGTCTTTTTGGTGGTAGCATGCAATGGCATGCTCTTTGTTGGAGGGTATTTGGCCATTTGATTTAGCGATGTACCCTAGCATTTGGTGGTGCTTGCTTGTGTAATTGCCCTTAGTTCTTTAGTATTTGCCATGGCGAGATGTTAGTCATGGGCAATAAACATGGTGCCGCGGCGCGAAGTCCAGTATATATGTTGGTGCTGTGGCGCGAACCTTGTGTCTGAGAATTTCTGCACAGAAATCATGTTTTAGCCCACATATCTTACACAGATATATATAAGTCTATATTAAACACACGATATCTAGCTTAACTATACTATGTATAAATTTACAACAGAGCAGGTAAACATGCTGCAGTTACAAAAACATGCTCAATACAACATGGCAGTACAATATCTGACAGCAATGTTTGCAAAGTAAACATAACATATAATAGATACAACTAGAATTAGAAAGTTAGTAAATGAACCCGAACATGTAGGGTTTCATAAGAATGTAAGAGAACGTAGAAAACGTGAGTCGTGGACTCAAGAACGAACGAATTCCGAGTTCGGATGACCGAATTACGGACGAACGAACGAAGAGCGTTAAAAACGTAAAACGAACGAAGGGTGAAGATTAAGCTAATCGAATGACACGTTAACGGATTCAGAACGAAGTTCTGTCCGAGGGGGATTGAAGTACGTAAGATAAGAGAATGGCTTTTGAACGACCTCGTTTCGAGTTAGAACGAATAAGTTATGAAAGCGGGAAGTAAGCGTCTCAAATTAGATTTAACACTTAGAGAAATTTTCTAGGGTTAGGGCAGCCGCATGGCCAACCATGCTTATGGGTGGTGGCGTAGCGGCTTGGGCCACCGGGAGCCATACTATCTGAGTCGTGGCATGCGAGAGAGATAGAGAAGGTAGTGATGGTAGCATGGCTGGCCAATTGTGATGAAGAAGCCAGAGAAGAGCTTTTAACTGCTCAACCCTTGGGGGAAACGTAAGGGAAGATAAAGAACATAATGTTCAACTAATGTAACACTTAATCAGGTGATTTAAACCTTTAATGAAGGTTGAACGGAAAGATTAAACGAGATTAAAAGAAGGTGAACGCGGGTTACGAAACTGATATCCGGGGACCGTAGTCGCGATAAATGAACGTGAGTGATTGCTATGATGGTGATTCCTTAGACGTTGATTGACGAGGGTAATGAATAACATTTCGATGTTATGTTGTGGTAATGAGAGATAAGTGTAAAGCGTCTGATTTGTGAACGCAACTTGATTCTGCGTTAAATGACCGATCTTAGCATACCGCAAACCGTATGGCTTCGACATTAAGGAAGAATAACGAAGGGTATTAAGAAAGCCGTAGTGAACAGTAAGAAGATTAACGAAAGCCGAATGTGAGTCGGATGAGAATGTTAGAATGAAATGTAAGCGTTGAACACTTTAACCGACGTGAAGGTTGAGTGTACGCAAATACTAAGCGGATAGACCCTACACCCCGTGTATGGTTTGACTGTAAGATAATGAAGATCAATGATTAAACCATGAATGGTAAAAGACTGAATTAAAGACAATGACGTTAACGTAATGAAGCCGAGTTAATGATTAACTTGAATGATCCCTCTGAGTATACAAAAGACTGTATGACTTGGACGATAAAGAATGAATCCTGAGGTATGACATTTAGTTGCCAGAAAGCCATAAGGATTAAGAAATTGACTTAACGAACGTTATAGTTTAATGGTTTGGATAAGTTAAGATAAGTTAGGTTGTGGTATAATCGTAACCTTTGATGGTTGACATATGGGAGCTGGGCTAAATAATTCCTTCAGAGAGCGAAGGTATATACGAAACTGGCTACCGATCTAATTCACCGTGATGCCAGTGTAGATGAGACGGGAACTTGTTTGTTGGTTGTTTGTGAGAAACCACTCAGAGTACCATATGGACTACTAGCAGAGAAGCGATGTGTGCCGAGTCTTAGAGAAATTATAAAAAGAAGATAAGAATGCAAATCATCAAAGATGATGAACGTATTGAGTAAGACATCTCCGTATGTCATGAAGCCGTAAACCGGTAACGAAAGTTAGTCGCGTAAACTTATATTTCAAGAACGCGAACCCTAAGAAGTAAAGTTAAGTAAACCAATGCTTAAGTCAAATATACATGACTAACTTGTGTAAGGCAAGTTTCCTAACTTCATTCATATTTTAAATGAATGCTAGTTTCTTAAACTTCTCAGATGTTGAACTTGAAAAGTTCTGTCTATGTGCGAATGTGTGATATTTGTACAAGGTGGTATAACGTATGAGGCCTTATGCCACAATGTGAACACTTCGGTGTTTCTATGAGATGAACTGTTCTGTGATTTAATTGTTCAATAAGAGAATGCTCTGTTTATACATGATCCGTTATTGTTAAGTCTGTGCTAATGATTCTAGCAGATGTAATGTGTATGAAAAGGTAGAAGAATGAAAGTATTTTAAAATGAAAGTGAATATTGTTTTAAAATGATAGGAATCGAGATTATTCCTATTATTCAAGCTGCTTCATAACCTTTGTTCGGTTATTGAAGTTCTAAAGGAATGTTTAAACTCTTGAAGTTGTTTGTTCAACTGCTATGACTTGCTGAGCAATTGAATGCTCACACTTGCTTTAAATGAAAAACATTTTCAGCGAACGATGTTAGAAGAACTTAAGGATCCCGTAAAGATCAAGCTGATCGGTATCCAGGTGTAGTGCCATTTAGTATGTGAATGAGCGTGAAGATCAAGCGAAGACTTGTAATGTAGAATAGCTGAATTAAACTATAGACTAGTTTAATAAACTGTTATGTATCCTTAGTGGCGGATAAAAGTCACTCGTGTAAGATGAAAAGAATAATGTAATTATCATTATTTGTAATGAACAAGGTTATAAGGTATTAGAAACTTGGAATTGAGAATGTATGTTGTTATATTTCAGTATATAATGATGTATGTTTGGATGAATGGTGTACTCGTGACGTACGGAATCCGGGTGTGAAGATAGACCGGATTTGGTGCCATTATCCGTTCTCTCTCAAATTTTCTTTTCTCCGTCTCGAAATTGGTTAAATGCATTTGTTGTTGAAATGATGATTGTCTCGCTTTTTTCCAAATGGGGGGTATCAGAGGTTGGTCTACTAGCTTGCCCTCGCATAACAAGGATACATCTTTAGTGCCTTTATCGGGTACCCCTAGGGATCGCTAGCATACTTTCCGATCAGATATGTCATGAATCGCTTCAAGGCGATGAAGTCTTTAATCTTGCTTGCTTTTAGACCATCTCTCGCGCCATTTTAGTGTTTGATCATTTCGAGAATGACTTTCCTATGCTGTTAGGATCCTCTCATAGTAAAGGAGCCTCTTGGATATCAATAAACGTCATTACCATCTCGATTTACATCATTGATGGAATGACTTTATGACTTGCTAGATGTCTCCACCTTTGGGCATATTCTCGGAAAGATTTAGTACTTTGCTTTTTGACTTTAGTCACTTGGTATCGATCTGGTGCCATTTGTGACTGAAAATTGTACTGATTTAAAAAGGCGTGGGCCAATTCTTCCCAGTTGTGGATTTTGACATTGTCAAATCGGGCATACCAGGCTTTAGCCTCTCCAGTGAGACTCTTTTGGAAAAGCTGTATTCTGAGGCTTTCATCTTCAGCATAAGACCCCAAGTCGCCAATATATTCTTTTAGGTGCGTATATGGATCGCCTGCCCCATTGTACTTTTCAAACTCTGGGACTTTGAAATGCTCAGGATATCGAGCCCCTGGGAAAATGCAGAGATCTGAATAGGTGACACTACCATAGTTTCCAGTCCCTTTAATTGACCGGATGGTTTCCTCCATTTGTTGGACTTTTTTTCTTATATCCCCAGTTTCTCGATCATCCCTGAGTTTGGTGATTTCAGGGGTTTTGTTGGTTCCTTTATTGGAATGAGGTTCAGGTATTTGGGTTTTCATATTTTTGCCAATACCCTGACTTCCCCTTTGTATGAATGACTTTGATTGAGTAGGCATTGTTTGGCCCTGGGTTCCTCCATGTGCATAGGATTCTATGTGGATGGGTATTTGTAGACCCTGAGTAGATTGCTGTAGTTCTTTGAGCATAACAACCAATTCTGTAATTTGATAGCTTAATCTTTCGAACTCCTCGCGAGAGACAGGAGTAGGATCAGGCTGGGCACTTTTAGCCATGTTTGGCTGTGGGCTTAATGCCTTTCTGGACTTTGAACGGGAAACGGGACCAATTGCTTCCCTACAAAAAGACTTATGTAGTTTAGTCTTAGGGAATGTATAAAGGTTACATGCTATGTGATGTATTCATTTTAGGAATATTATCCTGCAAAACGGATGTTAGTTGTTTATAAGACAAGATAGCATGTCAGGTTTTAATATGCAATTACACATTCCTTCATATTTTCCATTACATTGAAATTAACATGGAATAAAATTACTAGTAATTGTCTTTACAAGTAATTGAAAAATGGAAAGCATGAAGAGACTTTCCTCCGCGTTTGGTTTATCAGAGGCTGATCTATCTTAGGTTACTCTCGTGGCTTTTTGGCATGAAGGTTCCCAGATCATCGCAATTTACTTGACGGGAAGTTAATCCGGTCATTCAACTGGAGCGAATCTGGATGGTGCCTTTCCTGAGCCGCGTTGGAATTAGTCTCCCTACGAGTCCAGTAATCAAACACCGACAGGATAGCTTCCTGGTGGAGGAAACACACAACATACATTTACATACAACTTGTCTCACCGTTTATGAAAATGATGACATGTGCGAAGCACTAATCTCACAAGCAGTTTTGCGTAGTTTGCGTTCAGAAGTTATGATATGGTTCTTGTGGGACTTCTTTTGAAGAAGTTTGAGTTGAAATGAGTTGATGTGATTTGAGTTGAAGTTGAGTTGGCAAAATGACCATTTTGCCCCTCCCGGAGTTATCTCGATTTTATACGTTATATGATCTTTTCTCGTGGTTATCTCCGAATTGACCCTCTTGTTGACTTTGAATGTCCTTAGGGTTATCTCTGAGATTGGCTTGACCTCCCGGGGTTGACTCCGGACTTTGAAATTAATTTTCAGGCTATCTCCGGGGTTAAAATTGATGTTGTGGTCCTCCAGGGTTATCTCTGGAGTGTGAAAAAGACGCTTTTGTCCTCCTGCATAGTTAGTAACAGGAAAACGAAATTTCGAGTGTCTACACATGTGCTTCGAGAGAATTAAGCCCCAACAACTATGCTTCTAATGAAGCATACTGATACCATTATAGTATTATCTTCAGTCATTTTTATGGTGATTACTTTACTACCTGCATTTTTTATGGGGAATATGATTATTTCATGATGAGAAACGATGCTATATTGCTATCTTACAAGGTATGCGAAGTCTTTAGAGCATGCTTGTGAATTGAAGAAACTTACTACGCATGAATGGTATAGGTGAAACTTCTGAAAAAGAATTACCAAAATCACTTGTTTTCAGTGTTCTAAAAAGCGCAAGGGCTATCTAGGCGGAAGAGGGAGCAAGAGCCTAGACCTTTTCCAAATCGGGGCTTAGGCATTTTCATAGGCGTGGCCTAAGTGGTTTAATTTTATTATTGCTTTTTATATTTGTTAGAAAACCGAGTCTATTTTTCTATATTTGTAATAAAATTGATGTTACATTTCTAAAAACTAGAAGTTAAGGAATTTATTTAAACATTATCAAATTATGAGGCCAAGTTTGAATTTTGATAGAAATTGGGGGAATTTAATAGTAATTTTAGCAAATTAAATGGATAATATCTAATGTTAGCCCATCCCATTGGCTAAAAGAAAACAGTTCACAACAACACATCTTCAAAGAAGAGAAACCAAGTTGCAGGGATGTTGGTCAGCGGTTAGGTGGGTGCCTAGCACCTACTCGCCAGGGTTGTTTTGTACTATCATTATTGTGTTGTTAGTTTGTTTTTTCAAATTTTGAAGTGTTGATGTTCTTGATTGTTAACTTTGCTGGTTCACATCTTGAATCTTTACTGTTGGTTAGCCATCAAGAGTACAACCATCTTTATCATCTGCTATTAAATTTCTACATTGTCTAGGGAATGTCCTCTGGACTTGAAAGAAGCAATTTCAAGCATTTGTTTTGCTGCACCAAGATGTGCAGATTTGCCAGAGTTGCTCCATGTTCAGATGCTATTTGTTGGAAAATATGGAAAAGAATTTGTGTCAGCTGCAACAGAGCTAATGCCAGAATGTGGTGTCAATCGACAGGTCAGATATTGCTCTCTCTCTAACTTAACTGCCCTGATTTTCTTTTATATTGGAAATTCTCTCAAGTAGCTTGATTGATACAGTTTAAGCCTATAACCCTCGTCTAAAGTACTTGAGGCACGGAATATATTTTACATTCTATTCCAAGTAGGAAAATACACTTTTTTATGCGCATGTTAACAGTTGTTTGTTAATGATTTCTGTTTTACTTATGTATAGCTCATAGAATTGTTATCTGTACGTGCTCCTGCTCCTGATGTTAAACTGAAGTTGCTGAGGGACATTGCAGAAGAGCATGAGTTAGATTGGGATCCAGCTGCCTCTGAAACTGAACTGCTGAAACCACATGAAGACTTGCTGGTGAGTAACAAATTTGTGCCTTAATTTCATTGAACTTTTCATAAATAATAGTTATTCTTTCTTTGCCAGAATGGTCCAACACAATTTGTCAGTGGATCTAAATTGCCCCTTCCAAAAGAAAAGCATGATGAAGTTTTGTACTCTGCCTCAGCGCAAGCTTCTACTGAACAATCTAACCCAGATGCAGGCTTTGACCCATCTGATTTCCCTGAAGTTCCTAAAGCATCGCTACGGCCTATGGCAGGGACTGGCTCAGCACCTGAAATGCTCCCTTTCCCAGCTTCTGCACTGTCTGGCTTTGATCCCGAATCAGCAAAGTCATCTGGAGATGATGAAACTCTCTCAGACGAGGGACACGTGGAGCCTGAGGAAGTGTTGCGAGAGAAACTGGTGACTAAGGACTTTGAACAGCCTAATACTTCAGTTAGTCCAATGGAAGAAAAGCAGTTTCTGCCATTCATGTCTCCCCCATCAATGCCTTCTACATCTGCTGCATCATTTTCTGCGAGTCAAAGCGACCTGCCTCCCTCTCCTCCAAGGACCAAGAGTGATTTTAATGTAGATTTGCAAGATGTATTAGCTGCTGCCCGGGCTGCTGCCGAAAGTGCTGAACGTGCCGCAGCTGCTGCTCGCTCAGCAGCGAGCCTTGCGCAAATTAGAATTACTGAACTTGTCAAGAATAGGAATGACAAGGCTCCTGATATTACTGGTGAGAACCCTTTCCATGTCGACACTCAGCAGTTACACACACCTGAGAAACCAAGTCTAGATCATGAAAATTCATTCGGTGATTCTGATGTTTCAAATTCTTCAAACCCGCTAGATCATGAATATCATCTGGGTTTACAGTCATCAAATCTTCCTTCGTACAACGGTTTGGACATGAAATCTGATCCCACCCTTTCCGAGAACCATGTAATTGGACAAGGCACTTTTCAGCACCAGCCTCAGAGATTGGATTCAATCGAAGATGAAACATATCTCTCATTCCCAAATTTGTTTACACATGGTTCAAATCCTGTATCGCGTGCTCATTCTTTTGCCGACAGGACTCACTCCACTAGTGATCATTGAGTTGGGTTTTCTACCATACTTTTGGTTGTATGTTTTCAGTTATTGCTGCTGAGGATTATCGAGTGAAGCAATATATAATATGCAGTTAGTATTCATTTGTATGAGAATAAAAATTTCTGCATATTCTGGTTTATGTTATGTTTCTAAGAACGTTTGATGCATATAGGAACACTGATGTATTTATTGATTTGTTCCACAAACAATGTTTTGATATTATTTTGTGATAAAATATATCGGGATAACAAAAGCAAACTCTTATTAATAGGAGAGCTATAGTTGAGAACTAGTCGTATGATCTTAATAGAGGGAGAGCTATAGCAGAGAATATATTGCCAATGCAAATCATTGTTGGGAAATAATTATGGAAAGAATGGATGGGAAAATGTGCCTTGTATTGCCCTAATGAAAGCCTAACTTTCTGTTCCAAGCATATCATTATCAGTGTTTTCTGGGATATTACTTGAACATATTATTCTAATTTTCTCTAATAATACATTTTAATCTCAACATTTAAATATTGCAAACTAAAATCATTAAGAAAAAACTATTCCCAAGTGTATTTAAGGTGGACATTACCAAAAGTAAAAGTACTAGCTAGTCAATTAAGATTTTTATTTTCTTTCTCAGGTCCAAAACAAATGAAAGAAAGAAAAAAAAACTAGTTATCACGAGGCCAAGAATCATAGATAAAATTACAACATAATGTTAAAATTTGAATCTTAGTTCCCCTTTATATTAGCTTATAATTTATTTATGGTTGTGTGATGTTAGAAATAATAACAAAAAAGTAATGGTAAATTAAAAATATTATGCCAGTTTACAGAAGAAAGAAGCATGCAGCCGCATGATGATCCATCAGATGTTTGTGTAAGTAATATGCTCTCAAATCAATCATGTGATGTTTATTTATTAATAAAAAAAATTATTTAATTAAAGTCATTTTTTATTCATGTTAATTGGTTGAATTAATAAATGTGATAAACTCATAGTTTTGGAGCAATACTTTTATAATCTCTTCATGATAATGAGATCTAAATTTTAGATAGCCCAAAACTAAAATGTTCCTAATCATTAAATCACTAATGTGGGGTTACTGATTTCAGATAGATTAATACATGTATACACTCGAAATTTCATTTTCATGTTACTAAGCAAGAGGGTAAAAACGTCTTTTTTTACACCGGAGATAGCAGAAACTACAATGACAATCAAATCAGGGTCATCGGACATGAAATTAGTCCTCGGAAATAACCGTGAGGAAAGACAGAGTCAACAACAGTCAAACCCTGGAGATAACCCTGAGGGAAGACAGCTGCGTCAAGCCCGACAACCAACCTGGAAGGGCAAAAGGGTAATTTTGCCAACTCGACATCAAAACTGATCAAACTACTGTGAATAATATCATGTAGAACCATCACAGCAATCCCGAGTGAAAACTGCGCCAGACAGCTCAACGGATTGACTGCGGATACTTGAAGATCTGGTCATGGACCCATCTTCTCGGATTCGGAAAAGTTCAAGCCCCATGTCATTGCGTAGCTCTCGGAAAGAGCTTTCCGGAAAGGTATGGCACGCCTCCATCGGATTCCAGGATAACAAGTTATGAAAGTTCAAGCAGACTGAGCGTTGGTCGGAGTGCACGTACTTTGAGACAGCGAGGCCCCCAGGATCAGCCGCAGGTAGACCCGCGGCTGATCGGGTCTATAAATAGAACCCCCCAACAACGCATAAGAAGATAGAAAGAGAGAGAGAGAATGGGTCCAGGAGAGAGAAATCCGACCATTTGAGAGAGAAAGACAGCTTTTCTTCTGTTCAATCTTTGTAAATCTCTTATACAAACACTCTTATACATATATATAGCAACATATCAAGTTTTAATAGGTAGAAATCGAGTTTCTAGCCGCCTAAAGTCGTTCAATAACCATTCTCGTGCTTAACTGTAAGATTTCGCCATATCTGCTTCTTTCGCTTACTCTAATACGTATATAAGTGCTATATATATAGTTAGTAACTTATATTCGTCAGATCTAACTTTTTAACCATTCATTTCTTGTAAATAGTAAGCTATGTTGACTAGATCTGTACTAGATCTAGCTTTTAACAGGTTCAAAAGTTGGAAAACGTGAACCTGAAAGCTAGAATGGCTAAGATCTGTACAGATCTAGTTTTCTTTCTAGTTTTTGTAAGTATTTAGCAACCATGTGACCCTAGATCTGTATCTAGCTAGAGGAAACTGGAAGCTATGGGCTACTCGCTAACGAGAATTTAACTGATAAATCCTTCGTCCAACGATGTCTAGTATAAATATATGTTTTATTTCTGTATATTCGTTATGCATGCTGTTTATGTGATATCTTGTGAGCCTAAGAGCTACAGGATTTACGATTCAATCAATGAATCTAGATCCGGTTCCCGTGATGAACCTTTTCGATTGTACAACCAGCTTGCAAATCTCTGTATTTGTAAATCCAGGACCTTAAAACGGTTATACGAATTTAAGGCCCCAAAATAATGAAAACTGTGATTGTGGTGTTCAGGCTTACTTCGATGGCTCTCATGCCTATAAGGAGTCCGACACTTATATATATATATATATATATATATATATATATATATATATATTTGTCAAAGATGCTTCGCATCTTGAATAAAATCAAATTAAGCCGAATACGGAATAAAATGGAAGTATCGAAGGCCTCAATTCCTATTTGAGCATAAGAATTTGAAAATCTGTTTTCGAAACATCACTTTTATATACTCTGTTTAAAATTAAAGTTTTCAATAAGTCAAACCCTTTGTATATAGGCACAAAAGAGGCATAACATTACTTTCAAATAAAGCACTTTGATCACATTTATTTGTATCACACACACGCACACACAGACACACACACACACACACACACTTCACAAGGAATGAAAAGACGCGATAACCGTGTTTCACAGAAGTTGGGGGTGCCTAACACCTTCACCTCGCTTAAGAAAGCCCCCGAACTCTATTAATCTCGGTTTCAAGATCAATTAAATGGAGTCACATATTGGGCCATATTGTAAAACCTTTCAAAATTTAGTTGAGTTGGTACAACCATTTAACTCATACCAACTGGCAGCTCTGTCTAATTCGATCCAATCAATTAAAATCAAACTTTTCAAATCGTCGACATTATATGTCAGTCTCTTCCTAAAATCTCACCCTTTAAAGCAAGATAAATTAAACCACATAGAAAACATAAAAGGTAAGAACAAAACACCTAGGAATTTAGGATTTTTTCTCGGTATCGACAGGTGGGGACTCCACTGGGAATAGTAGAGGGCTTAAGCTGCATTTCAACCTTTTCAATTCCCTTTTTATCTACATGTTTGTGAATGCTGTCTTTACATTGAGTGGATATGAATGAATGTCTTTTTACAATGCTTTATATTAGTGCTTCGCACAATGTTATCATATTGCATGCGGTGAGATGCGATGAATGTATGTTGTGTGGTCCCTCCATTAGGAGGCAATCCCGTCAGTGGCTGATTAGTGAACTCAGAGGAGAATAATCTCGTGAGACTCAGGAAAGACGCCACTCAGATCCGCTCCAATTGAAAGATCGGATTAACTTCCAATCTAGTAGATTGCGATGATCTGGGAACCTTCATGCCGAAAAGCCCGTGAGAGTAACCTTAAGATAGATCAACCTCTGATAAACCAAACGCAAATGAAAGTCTCTTCATACCTTTCCCTTTCAATTCAATGTAAATCTCAATTCCATGTAAATATTAATTAAATGTAAATATCATTTCCATTCCATGTCAATTCCATTATCGTACAAATATCAAATCATGTCATGCTATCTTGTCATCAAAACAACTGACATTTGTTATGCAGAAAAATATTAAAAAACCATAAAAAGCTAACACATTGCATCAATGCATGTTGTTCATGTAATACCCGTGAAATTTCCACGTCTTAATAAATAAATATTAATGGAAATGAATATTTATTTGAGTATAAATAACTTTTGGTGTTACGAAATGAGATAATTTAATTGTAGTAAATAATTAGAAATGTATGGAGTTTGTGATAAACTCGTTGAAAGCCTTGTGTGACACGGTGATGGGAAATATTAGTAGTAATATTAATTAAAGAAGGAATTATTAAGTGAGCAATTAAGTAATATTAATTGTTAATTGTTATATTAATTAGTTGCTAATGGTGATTAATTAATAATATGTGATTATTAATTATTCTTGTGAGTAAAAAAATTGCATGACTAGAATTGTATGATTCATTTAATTTATGTGTGAAAGACATGTGATATTATATAATTCTTACATCAAAAAAAGAAAATGTGGTGTGACATACTGGCATAACTATGTAATAATATAAACTATATGATAAAGTGTAAGGAATTATAAGTTACATAAACAATTATTTATGTGACAATAAGTATGGGTGGAAACATTAAAAGATGTACTCTGTCAAAGAATTTCAAACTATTCCAATAAGTGAGTATAATTGGAATAATAAAGTTTTAAGGATATTTTAAATTATTAGTGGTTAATTAAATGGAATCCATACATGTTATAAATAATAATTAGACTGGACTAATGTACATGGATTATATGATGTGAGTATAAAATTACCTTTACATTTCTAATATGGTAACAATTGTACCTTAAAATTTCATTATGGGAATTAAAGGAACCAAACTAAGCATTTTAATCACCTTGCTGGGATTTAAAACACGTGTCCCAAAATCAGTGACCTTCATAGTACATAAACAGTAGCCTACTTCTTCATTGCGTGAATTACATCGGCTATAATCCTTGGTGATGATGGCTACAATGTTGGCAGTTGGCCAACTCCCTTATGTCCATTGTTTCCTCTCATCTTCTATTGAATTAAACCTTGGTGTAAAGAAATTGACTGGGTATGCATTTCTCTATATAAGCAACTTCATTCTTTAGATTTTATGTTACTTGAAATTGTCTGCTAAGTGTGAGCTGAGAGGGGGAGCTGTTGAGAAATTGAGGAAGCACAATTAGTGTATTGAGGAGTAGCCATTTAAGCTTCAAGAGGTAGCATTTCTATTTTCATGTTCTTAACTTTGAAGTTGGTCAAATTCTTGCAATTGTATGAAATCTTTGTTAATTGATGTAGAATAGCATGCCATTGTGTTATCTGAGTTGGTACACATGTTTTGGAACATGGTAGCTGGTTTGGTTGCAAGTTTAGCATTCCATGTGATAAGGCTCTGCAGAAGCAGAGCCATATTTTTCATTACATTCGAGAAGTGGCGGCGCGCCACTTCTATAATCTAATACTGTGATCGTGGCGTGGTGTTTTTCTTAGATATTGATTTGAGGTTTCTGGATTGTTCTGAGCATGCTATGATAGTTAGGTTAAGCATATAGATAACCCTAGTATGTGGTTAGATATCATTTTGAACTTAGTATGTTGTTTTAGCTTGATTTAAGTTAAGTTTTCAAGAAAACTTCAAGATTTGAAAAAACTAGAAATGGTAAACTTGAGTAATGCATATTCTGATCTTGCAAGCATGTTAGTATTGTTTTGAAATGCGTGTCGGACATACTAACATAAGTATATGGATTTCGTATTGAAGCATGATCATGTTGGACTTAGTAGTAAGCTTTGCTAATGAAAATGCGAACTTTGAACGTGAATGTTAACATGTTGCTTTGAAAGTTAGAATTTGATATTTGTGAACATGTTGGATGATACTCTTAGGCTCACTTAGGTATCATAAATGTATATATACCATGCTTAGGTATCATAATTCAAGGAAAGCATAAACAAAGCATATTTCAAAACAAAACGATGTTAAATACACATATGTGATATGAATACTTGCGAGCATGTCTAATATGAGTTATATGACTACCTTATGTGTCTAAGAATCACGCATGTTGGACCTTGTGGTTTCATAACCTTAAAAGGCCTTAAATTGTTGAGATGTCTAACTTAGAACCGTATTGTGCAAAACAGGACCTAGATTAAACTTGAAAGATGCAAAAGGACCCTTAACATGTTAATATGTGTTATGTAAGTAAGGATGGACAAGCTAGGCCAAGAAAGTGATTGCTCGATACTGGTTTGAAAGCTGGGGCCAGCATGTGACTACGTCTCCTTAGTACAAATCAAAGTGTTTGGCATGATCTGAAATCTTAGATTCTGCATTCTGATTTTTGGACATTAACTTGTATGATGCCTAATTTCAAAAAGGAGTTTAAAACCTACTGATACATGTATATATGTGATGCTTAGATAATATGATGGTGTTTGCCTTGTAATAGGGATGTCCATGGGTAAAAAGGTCTTAACCTTGAGTATTCCTAATTTGCTTATGAAATAACTAGATATTTGATTTCATAATATACCTATGAGCTGATTTTGTACCATATGTGCATACTTAAATCATGACAACTTGAATAAAGAATGTGTTAGCTAATGAGCATCTTGTAATTATAATACACTATAATAGGATTCGAAAGTGTTGAATTATTAACGTGGATAAACTACGCTTGAGGCAAGTTCCATAAACTTACTCCAATTATTATTGAGCAAGTTTCCTTGAACTTCACTCTTTGATTGTGCAAGTTCTCTAACCTTACTCAAATTTTTATTGAGCAAGTATCCGAACCATACATTACATTGTGCAAAGTATTCTAACTCTTGCATTACTTTATTCGACGAATCCCGTAATCTTATCTCTTTGAATACAAGTTATACTACTTTCTCGTTCGCATGAGCTAGTATGTTTAAACCCTTGTGAAAGTTATTATTCATGTTGAACTTGGTATTGTTCTTGAAAATTGTGAAAGAGTCGATGCCATTTGATTCGGCTAGACTATATGCATGTTTATAAAAGCTGTCCAAACCAATTGATTAGTGCGGAAATCTTGAAAACTTAGTTGGACAACCCTTTTGGTAAGGGGAGTGTATGTCGTTGGAAACCCTAACACATGATTGAATATTATTGTGGTGTTATGCATAACGTAAAGTATTGTAGACTGATCATCTATAGTACTTGATTTTTTGGGTTATCGATTTAATATTGGTAATTCTAGAGGATGTTCAATAGTCCTTAGTGACTACTCAATTATAAATTGTTTATCGGTTGGATACATTGATAGTCATTGAATTCATATATATCTGTTGATTTATATTGAATTATCATTCTTATTTCAAGAATTATTGATATTCATTATTCATGATATTATTCTTAAACTTTGAACTATCTTAAAGATGATACTTGATATTTCAAACTTGTGTTAAGAAATTCTTTACCCTTGTTGTATATTACTTGTTGGGCAATTTGTGCTCATTCTTGCTTATTTAAAAGCTTTCAATTAAGTAGGAACATGGAAGTGTATCAAGGAAGGACAAAGAGCAAGGCAAGGCTACTCGACTAGCTTGTTCCTTTTATGTTTAAGATTAATATGTTGTATTAAGACTATTTTAGGACTATGTTTAAGCTTAAGTAGGATTATGTAATAAGTCTTTTGTCGATATTATTATGTAATTTATTAAGTACTATAGGTTGCGAGACTTGGGGGAATAATTATAATAAATCATTGTATATTATTCTAAATTTAGATCTTTCGTTGTGAATGAGTTATATAGTTATTATGGTATTACTTTGAGCACGTGACGAACCGAGTTCGAGTGACCAAGTGGAGGTCCGAATTTGGGGGCGTCACAGGTTGGTATCAGAGCTATAGTTATAAACCTTAGGAACGAGAGTCCTTAGATTATAACTTAAGAAAACTTAGAAGTTAGGAAGGAGATAAAACTCATGTAGAGTTTTCCTTGGGAGACTTAGGATGTTATGAAAATGTAACTTCATTTTATACAACGAGTTTATGTTTATTTAACATTCTAATGTAGTTGTTGTTTGTGTTGTCTTATATTGGTGATTGTAGGATGACTGACATGGGAGGACCGAGCCGAGTAGTAGAGGAGGAGCCGCGTGATATCCACGTAGTCTATGAGGCACCCTTGATAGCAGAACCTATATCAGTTGTAGTCCCTAACGATGACAATGACGATGGGGAAGAGGTGGAGTCTGATCCGGAGGAGGAGCCTTTGGAGGAGGAACCCGAGCCTATGATGGACTCCGACGAGGCTACTTTTGAGGATCAGATGTTAGGAGAGTATGAAGAACATATTTTAGAGTTAGGATATAGAGTGGAGGAGTTAGAGGCTGAGGCTAGGGAGAGGGAGTCTGCGTTCCAGAAGTTGAGGGACGAGGACCATCAGAGGCAACTAGTGATTCAAGAGATGGAGGTGGAAATTGCTCACCGTAAGGAGGCAGGGATCTAGATGGGAGCTTTGTTTCACCGAGCGGTGGTGAGAAATGTTGAGGTGGAAGGAAAGCTAGAGGAATTAGAGCAGAAGGTTTTGAGTGAGAGGACGGAGGAAGAGGCTCTCCGAACTTAGTTAGAGATGGACGTGATGGATAGGATTCACTTCGAGGAGAAGTTGGAGGATTCCAATGATAGGGTGGATGATCTAGAGGATGAGGTGAGGTACGGTGCAAGAGGAGGAAGATGAACAAGATGGGCTATGCTCTACGCACGACCATGGAGAGATTAATCAATGGGGTAAATCACTACCCAGCTGAGCAAGGACAGACCCGACATACCATAAGTCGGGATATGGTGGTGCACATCACACAGAAGGAATATCAGAGCGCCGTGGAGCGTGTGATGTTAGATTGAGTCTAGAGGATGTAGACTAGTAGTCGCAATATTTTGTTTACGTGTTGTTTAATATGTTGTTGTAAATCTTAGTCTTTTGTGTAAGACGTGAGGTAGTAGTAACCCCAACTTTTGAAAAATGTTAGAGGGGTAGTAAGCTAGTGTTGTCCCCGTCTTTTGGAGATATTAAGGGATATGTGATATCATTTATAGTAGTATGCTAGAAAAGAACATGTGATGTAGCTATTTGGCATATGAATATAAATGATCTTATTTTAGAAACGTGTTATGAACCTGTAGTTCTTTTCTATTGAGAAATGTCTAAATATGATAATTAGATAATAAAATAAAAAATTTTGTGATGCAGAAAATGCTGCCCAGACGTAGAATAACTGTCCCAAAAGAGTCAGTTAATGATGAGAGAGGTCCAGTAGATCCGATACAAAGACTGGTAGACTTATTGGGAGAAGCTCTGAGGGGAAGAAACGAACCCGTACCACCCGTTTCCCAAGCTGTCCCAGTAACAACCTTCAGAGATTTTAAGAGTATAGGACCCCCAGAGTTCACGGGAACCACTGTCCCGATAGTTGCGCAAACCTGGATCAAGGAGATCGAGAAGGACTTCACTATAGCTCGTGTGGGTGAAGACCAAAAGACAGTATTTGCCACGTACATGATGAGGGGAGAAGCGAACTATTGGTGGGAAACTAATCGGCAGAGAGCGGGGAAGGAGCGATAACATGGGAGAGGTTTCTGACGTTGTTCTTGAGAACTATTTTAGAAAAGAGTATGAAGAGTAGGATGGAAGTGAAATTCCTAGAGTTAAAACAAGGTGATATGACAGTGGCGCAATACCCAACTAAGTTCAATGAACTAGCGCGATTTGCGGAGCACCAAGTTGTGGATGACGAAAGAAAGGCGAGACGCTTCGAGCAAGGGTTGAAGCCGTGGTTGTATAATAAGGTATCAGTCTTCCAGATTGATTCCTTTACGACATTGTTGGAGAAGGCAATCATTACGAAAGGTGGCAGTGAGGCCTTAAGTCTATATCATAAGGAGAAGAAGAACAAAAACACCGGTAGTGAACATCGTGGAGGAAGCAGCAGCGGAGGAACTAACTCTGGAAAGAGAAAATGGGAGAACAATAACAACAACAGAAAAAATAACCAAGGTGGGAGTCATGAGGAAATTTCAAGAAAGGAATTGAAGCTTGCAATAAATGTGGAAGAAGTCATCGGGAGAATCTTTGGAAGAGGAAAAGCACTTGTTATAATTGCGGCCAAGAGGGGCACATATCGCCAAATTGCCCAAAGCCGAAGAAGATCAGAGGATGTTTTGCTTGTGGATCAACAAAGCACCAGATAAAGGATTGCCCGAAGAAAAGAAGCGGTGGAAGTGGCGGAAGCGAGGAGGAGGAAGTAAGTTAATGATTGGTGGACTACTTAACCCAACCGATCGTAGCGCTTTCGAACCTTTAACATGATGACCAGGACGCAAGTAGCTATGAAGGGCGTGGTGTCGGGTATAATCCCAATCAATAATATAAATGCTTATGTATTATTTGATTAAGGGTGCCACTGTTCGTTTGTATCAAGAAGAATTTGCTAGTAAACTTAGTATACACAGGAGAGCGTTTAAAAGATCCTTTGAACATAGAAGTTGCGAATAAGGAAATAATCCCTGTAGAATACGTCTATCAAAATTGTCACGCAAACATTAGAGAACATGAATTGAGTGTAGACTTGATTCCTATTAGATTAGGAGAATTCGACGTCATACTGGGGATGGATTGGTTATATAACCATGTAGCAGTAATTGACTGTCAGAATAAGTGTGTGAACCTTAAGACTCCGAGTAAGTCTAAGGTAGTTTTTTATGGTAGCTCATCGCTTAAGAAATCGTGTTGCATTACGATGATGCATGCCAAGAAATTATTAAAGAAAGGATGTGTAGGTTATTTAGCTTAAATCGTGGATACTCGAAAAAAGGGAGTAGAGATTATAGAGATACTCATAGTGAGTGAATTTCAGGATGTGTTTCCGGATGATCTGCCTGGACTTCCGCCAGACAGAGAAATCGAATTCGACTTAGCACCGGGAACGACATCGATTTCGAAAGCTCTATATCGTATGGCGCCAGTAGAGATGAAGGAATTGATGATACAACTTCAAGAGTTATTAGAAAAGGGGTACATTCGACCGAGTGTGTCTCCTTAGGGAGCACCAGTGTTATTCGTTAAGAAAAAGGACGAATTAATGAGGCTCTATATTGATTATCGAGAATTGAACAGAGTAATGATCAAGAACAGATATCCGCTACCAAGGATAGACGACTTATTTGATCAACTAAAAGGAGCGAAATGTTTCTCAAAGATCGACCTGCGGACGGGATATCACCAACTGAAAGTGCGGGATGAGGACATACCAAAGACTGCGTTTCAAACCCGTTATGGACATTACGAGTTTTTGGTAATGTCATTTGGTTTGACTAATGCTCCGACAGCATTCATGGACTTGATGAATCGAGTTTTCAAGCCATACTTGGATAAATTTGTGGTGGTTTTCATCGACGATATTTTGATCTATTCAAAGACGGAGGAAGAACACGCCGAACATCTGAAGATTATTTTGGAGGCACTACGAAAGGAGAAGATGTATGCGGAATTTTCTAAGTGCGAATCTTGGATGAAGAAGGTTCAATTCTTAGGCCACGTGGTGGATGAGAATGGAATCTCAGTAGACCCCGAAAAGGTTGAAGCAATAAGTAACTGGGAACAACCGAGAACCCAGACGGAGGTGAGAAGTTTCTTAGGGTTAACTAGGTACTATCAAAGATTTATCTAGGATTTTTCTAAGATAGCAACCCCGTTGACTAATCTGACAAGGAAGATGGTGAAATTTGTATGGACTGACAAATGCGAAGAAAGTTTTCAAGAGTTGAAGAAGAGATTAAGCGAGGCGCCTGTATTATCATTACCAGATGATACGGGAGGATTTGTAGTGTATAGTGATGCATCGCATAGAGGACTGGGCTGTGTGCTAATGCAACATGACAATTGAAGGATTACAAAAAATGATACCCTACTCATGACTTAGAGTTAGAGGCAATAGTTTTTGCGTTAAAGATATGGAGGCATTATTTGTACGGAGAGAGGTGTGAGATATACACGGACCACAAAAGTCTGAAATATATCTTCACCCAGAAGGAGTTGAATATGCGTCAGAGAAGGTGGTTAGAATTGATCAAAGATTATGACTGTGATATTCTTTATCACCCGGGGAAGGCAAACGTAGTTGCCGACGCTCTAAGCAGAAAAGGAAGGGAGAAATTGATGCAATTGACGACTCATGAGGAGTTAATAAGAGAGATGGAGAAATTAGAAATAGAGGTAAAGGGACCGGAGAGGTCTGAAGAGAAGTTATTTGTAATGGAAGCTTGTCTGACATTGTTGAATAAAGTAAAGGAAGCATAGGAGAAAGATGGAGAATGTGAGAAAATCAGAAAGAGGATCACGGAAAATGAGGTAGAAAAATTTTGAATAGATAAAGACGGTATATTAAGATTTGAAGGGAGAGTGTAGGTACCGGCAGTGGCCGAGTTAAGAGAGGAGATTTTGCATGAGGCACACAATACGACATATTTCGTTCATCCGGGAGGCACCAAGATGTACCGGGACTTGAAGCAATATTTTTGGTGGCCAAATTTGAAACGAGAAATTGCGGAGTACGTTGGTAGATGTCTTATGTGTCAATGCGTAAAAGTAGAGCATCAACGGTCGAGTGGTTTATTATAACCATTGGAAATACTAGAGTGGAAATGGGAGCATATTACGATGGATTTCGTGGTAGGACTGCCAGTCACGCAGAAAGGTTTGGATGCCATTTGGGTTATCATGGATCAACTTACGAAGACCGCACATTTTCTACCTATCAAGATCCGCTACAGTTTAAACCAATTAGCGAGTCTATACGTAAAGGAAATTGTTTTAGGACATGGAGTGCCGGTGTCGATTGTTTCTGATCGAGACCCGCGTTTCACGTCAAAATTCTGGAAAAGCTTGCAAGAGAGGATGGGAACACAATTAAGGTTAAGAAATTCTTATCATCCTCAGATAGATGGACAAAGTGAGAAAACTATACAAACACTAGAGGATATGCTTAGGACTTGCGTGATGGACTTCAAGGGAAATTTGAACGACCACCTACCCTTAGTCGAATTTGCGTATAATACTAGTTACCATGCAAGTATCGGCATGCCACCATATGAAGCTCTTTACGGAAGAAAGTGCAGAACGCCGTTATGTTGGGACGAAGTCGGAGAACGACGAATACTCGGACCAGAGTTAGTACAATAAACCGCGGATGTGGTGACAGTGATAAGAGCCAGACTAGTAGCAGCTCAAGATCGCTTGAGAAAAAGTCTGTGAGACTTACATCAAGCAAAGGCAAGAGATTTAGAAGTCGATAGTTTTGTATTCTTGAAGGTATCTCCATGGAAGGGAAAGACCCGTTTTGGCAAGAAAGGAAAACTGAGTCCAAGATTAATAGGACCGTTCGAGATACTAAAGCTAAAGTGGGCAAAGTAGCGCATAAAGTTGCACTACCACGAGTTGGAGCACATCCATGCGTGTTTCACATATCAAGTGTTGCGTAGTACAAGCGACTACAAACACGTGATTTCTTTTGAAGCCATTCAAGTGGAGAAGAATTTAGCGTACGAAGAAATTCCTGTCCAAATTCTTGATAGGAAAGAGCAAACCTTAAGGAATAAAGTTATTTCTTCTGTAAAAGTACTTTGCCGTAACCACGATGCCGAGGAGGCAACGTGGAAGTTGGAAGATAGGATGATGAGGGATTATCCCCATCTGTTTGTGTAACCTTGTAGCAATTCCGAGATGGAATTTTTATAAGGGGGGGAGGATATAATACCCGTGAAATTTCCACGTCTTAATAAATAAATATTAATGGAAATGAATATTTATTTGTGTATAAATGACTTTTGGTGTTACGAAATGAAATAACTCAATTATAGTAAATAATTAGAAATGTATGGAGTTTGTGATAAACTCGTTGAAAGCCTTGTGTGGCACGGCGATGGGAAATATTAGTAGTAACATTAATTAACGAAGGAATTATCAAGTGAGCAATTAAGTAATATTAATTGTTAATTGTTATATTAATTAGTTGCTAATGGTGATTAATTATTAATATGTGATTATTAATTATTCTTGTGAGTAAAATAAATTGCATGACTAGAATTGTATGATTCATTTAATTTATGTGTGTAAGACATGTGATATTATATAATTCTTACATAAAAAAAAGAAAATGTGGTGTGACACACTGGCATAACTATGTAATAATATAAACTATATAATAAAGTGTAAGGAATCATAAGTTACATAAATAATTATTTGTGTTACAATAAGTATGGGTGGAAACATTAAAAGATGTACTCTGTCAAAGAATTTCAAACTATTCCAATAAGTGAGTATAATTGGAATAATAAAGTTTTAAGGAAATTTTAAATTATTGGTGGTTAATTAAATGGAACCCATACATGTTATAAATAATAATTAGACTGGACTAATGTACATGGATTATATGATGTGAGTATAAAATTACCTTTACATTTCTAATATGGTAACAATTGTACCTTAAAATTTCATTATGGGAATTAAAAGAACCAAACTAAGCATTTTAATCACCTTGCTGGGATTTAAAACCCGTGTCCCAAAATCAGTGACCTTCATAGTACATAAACAGTAGCCTACTTCTTCATTGCGTGAATTACATAGGCTATAATCCATGGTGATGATGGCTATAATGTTGACAGTTGGCCAACTCCCTTATGTCCAGTGTTTCCTCCCATCTTCTATTGAATTAAACCTTGGTGTAAAGAAATTGACTGAGTATGCATTTCTCTATATAAGCAACTTCATTCTTTAGATTTTATGTTACTTGAAATTGTCTGCTAAGTGTGAGTTGAGAGGGGGAGTTGCTGAGAAATTGAGGAAGCATAATTAGTGTATGAAATTGTCTGCTATGTTACTTGGTGTTTTTCTTAGATACTAATTTGAGGTTTCTGGATTGTTCTGAGCATGCTATGATAGTTAGGTTAAGCATATTGATAACCCTAGCATGTGGTTAGATATCATTTTGAACTTAGTACGTTGTTTTAGCTTGATTTAAGTTAAGTTTTCAAGAAAACTTCAAGATTTGGAAAAACTAGAAATGGTAAACTTGAGTAATGCATATTCTGATCTTACAAGCATGTTAGTATGGTTTTGAAATGCGTGTCGGACATACTAACATAATTATATGTATTTCGTATTGAAGCATGATCATGTTGAACTTAGTAGTAAGCTTTGTTAATGAAAATGTGAACTTTGAACGTGAATGTTAACATGCTACTTTGAAAGTTAGAATCTGATGTGAGACCCCAAATTTTATGAATAAAGATTTAAATTTCTCGAAATATTTTTTTCAAATTACGGTGTGGATTTGATATAATGTTATAGTTGTGGGTAATATTTATAAATTTTGCAAAGTATGCAAGTTGTTATATAATATTCGATTGGTCGGGGAATATTCGATTTAACAGGGAATATTCATACGACGGCACAATCATTGGTGGACCCCACAACAAAATTATTGTCGGATTGAGAAAACGACAAAAATATTTTTATGAAAATAACGATTGAAGTTTTACCGTTAATTGTTGAAACACCCGGTGTTAAAAAAATGCGATGATACGCTGTGGTTGCATAGTAGCACATGGTATTAATTATTGATGCTTACGTGAGAAGTCACCGGTTTGTTCAATTATTACTCAATGAATTGTTGCATAGTATCTCACGTTATTTGATTCAATTATTGTCGATATTTTATATATTATTAAATCAATAATCGAGATAGTGAGTTATTAATATTATTATTTTTATTATTAACGATATCTAGAAGTTACGCCGAGGAGAGGTTTGGTCACCTAATTGTGCATGATAGGAGAAATCCTTATTGGAAAGCCCCTCTTTCACGGAACGACACGGTCGATTAATATTGTGAATTATAATAATGATGATAAATGTTGTTAAATATATTGAGGTGTCTTTTTATGAAGTCACGGAAGTTTATATATAAATATATATTATATAAATTTTGTTTTATTAGTATTATTAATGTAATAAAAGCAGAAAATCTTTTTATATAAAAGCAGAATACTTTTATAAAGTTATTTATTTTGTTAGACAATAATTAGAATATAATATATTTTATTATGCATAGTGTTTTGCATAGTAAAATCTTTTTATATAAAAGCAGAATACTTTTATAAAGTTATTTATTTTATTAGATAATAATTAGAATATATTATATTTTATTATGCATAGTATTTGCATAAGGCTGCGCATAATGTTTGTATAGTAAAATCTTTTTATATAAAATAGAATAATTTTATAAAGTTATTTGTTTTATTAGACAATAATTAGAATATGTTATATTTTATTATGCACGATATTTGTATAAGGCACGCATAGTATTTTTATAGTAATTTTTTTTTATATAAAATAGAATACTTTTATAAAGTTATTCGTTTTATTAGACTATAAATAGAATATATTATATTCTATTATGCATAGTGTTTTGTATAGTAAAATCTTTTATATAAAACAAAATACTTTTATATAGTTATTCATTTTATTAGACTATAAATAGAATATATTATATTTTATTATGCATAGTGTTTGTATAGTGCCTGCATAGTGTTTTGCATAGTAAAATCTTTTTATATAAAACAAAATACTTTTATAAAGTTATTCGTTTTAATAGATTATAAATAGAATATATTATATTTTATTTAAAAGATTTTGTTTTATTGAAATATTTTATAGTAAACCAATCTGGACTGTCCGTTTAAAAGTAAATCAATCTGGACCGTTCATGAATTAGTTACTATTCAGTCCATTCTCCTATAAATAGAAGCTCATTCATTCATTATTTCTTACGAATTCACTGAAACTCTAGACAGAGAAACTATAGAGTGAAAGAATAAAAGTATTCCGCTACTTCACTACTCCTATATCCAGTTTCTTTTACGGTAAGAGGTGTTATTTCTTTCGTATTCATGAAGAGAATTATTTTCTTTTAATACTCGTAAGGGGTATTATTTCGTTTGTATTCATAAAGAGAATTATTTTCTTTTAATACTCGTAAGGGGTATTATTTCTTTTGTATTCATGAAGAGAACTTACATTATTCCATTCTTTATTATTCATTGGAATAACTTTTGTATCATGAGCTACCCTATACTTGGTGAAATTCTTTTGTTATTCCATTCTTTATCATTATGTTGGAATAACTTTGTCTATCACAATACCGCATACATGGTGAAATTCTTACATTATTCCATTCTTTATCATTATGTTGGAATAATAACATCATGCGCAATCTGCGCATACATGGTGAAATTCTTACGTTATTACATTCTTTATTATTACATTGGAACATCACATGCATGCGTTTATGCATGACTTTGGTTCCGTTATTTATTATTCTGTTGGAATATCACAGCCGGTCGTATTACGCTTTGACTGGTTCCATTCATTATTATTCTGTTGGAATAACCTCTCTGTGCGGTCTATCGCATGCATGGTGATTTTTGTTGTTATTCCATTCTTTATTATTTTGTTGGAATATCCATCGCTTGTAATTTACTTTGACTTTCGTTCCGTTATTTATTATTCATTGGAATAACACATGCATGCGATTTATCGCATGCCTGGTGATTTATTTTGTTATTTTATTCTTTATTATACTCAGTTGGTTAAAGTTTTTACTTTTATACTCCATGAAATTAGTGGAATATCCTTGATATTTGCGCTTCATCCAGTACCTTTTCATGAAAATATTCTTCTGAGCATTCTTGAATTTTACTCTACAAAGAAGTATCATGTTGATAATTTGGACGTTATTAGTTCCTGGATAAATTAATTCTTGAACTTGTTTTATTGAATTCTTATATCATTGTCATCATCCTCATGTTTATATTATGTTGAAAGTCATCGTGGTCCGTAGTTCATAGATGGACTTGGTATGATTATGACCGAGGATTATTGGTATAATCATGAATTAGTAATGTTACAAATGATGTGGTAAAAGTCCTCATTGGCCCGTAGTTCATTGATGGACGGTTGTTGGCATGATCATGACCATTGATGAATACACGAATATCCTTGGCCGTAGTGCATGGATAATTTGTGGTTGTGATACTAATGAATATCCTTGGTAGTAGTGCGGGGATGATGTGGGTTATTTATTAAAAAGTGAGTCTCGTGATAAAAGTAATGAAAAACCTTTTAAATCATAAAAGATAGTAGATTTTATTCTCTACTTGACTCTTTTAATGGATTACTTGTTCATTTGTAGTTAAACTTGATGTTTGTTATATTTTATCGGTTTAACATTGTTGAAGGCTAACGATAATTTTATTACGCATTATCTTAGTCATAATATTTCTTCTTGGGCTAGTTGAGCTCACCCTTTTGCTTTCATTGTTCTCTTGAGAAATGAGAGCGTGGCGGGGACTAGTCGGGGAGCGGAGTGGCCAGTTCGGATGATATCATTAGTAGTCCTCACTATTACATTAAATAGTGTGACAATAAATGTAATGAGGACTCCTTTGAGTGTGGATATTGTCTAGATGACAATATTCTTATTAAAACTCTCAGTTTATGTTTTGTCGTATTTTACACGACTATTGTATAATTAGTTTGTATTTGTATTCAGTACCATGTATCTGGCGACCCAAGATGGGTGATGTATACCTGTTTTGGGGGCGTCACATCTGATATTTGTGAACATGTTGGATGATACTCTTAGGCTTACTTAGGTATCATAAATGTATATATTGTGACACCCCCAAAATAGGTATACAACACCCATTCTGAGTCGCCAAATACATGGTACAAAAAGCAAACTACAACTTCAATAATATAATTGTCGTGCAAAATACGACAACACATACTGTGAGTTTAAATACAAATATTATCTTCTAGACAATATCCACACTCAAATAAGTCCTCATTACAATTATTCATACGATATTTTACGAAATAGTGAGGATTTGCTAAAATATCTTTCTAGAACCATCACCCATACCCTACCAGATCCTCGTATGTTCTCACCTCCCAGTAGAAAAATGGAACAAAAAGGAAAAGGTGAGCTCAACTAGCCCAAGAAAGAATATTGACTAAGATAATATACAACAAATTATCATTAGTCTTCAGCGAGGAAAAAAACTCGATAGAATATAATAGGCAACAAGTTTTAGATCAACAAATGCAATTGAAATAACAATCCATTAGAAGAGTCACGTAGAGAATGAATTCGACTATCTTCTATGATTTAAAAGTCCATCATAAATATTTTATCCCTGTAACATCAATCAATATACATCTTGAATCAAATATTCATCTTTGCACTACAGGCCAAAGATATTCATTTGTATTACCAGTCGGTTATGTTCATCTCAACACCTGTTCATCTTTGCACTACGGGCCGAAGATATTCATCAATTAATCATTCATCTTTGCACTACAGGCCAAAGATATTCAGTAATATCATCATTTAAGACTGAGGATGATGAAAAATATTTTAAAGAAAACGAATCGAGTGAGACAGAAGGACAAATATTAGGGATTCGTAATACAGTTTATCCAAGTTCAAGAATACTTCATAATAACCAATTGTGAAGTAGAATTCAAAAATAAAGACCAAAACATGGATACAATCAAAGATAGTAACCATAAAAGATATTTGGGAGGAAAAAGAGAAAATTTCATTTTTTGGTGAATAGTGCCGTATTCGTGAATAGTACCGTATACGTGAATAGTGTCGTATATGTGAATAGTAACCCCGACACAAAAAGGTGGAAAATCCATAATAAAATTCATAACAATATCTCAGCATAATGATATTGAAGAAAATAATATCATTTAAGAAGAAAATAACATCCCTTACCTCAAAATGATAGTACTTCTGTTCGGCATATCGGATATAAAGCCAAAGGAAACTTGCACTGAATAGCAACTCTCAAATTAACTAAATACTCACAAAAATACGCCCGACAATATAGAGAGAAAGAAAACTTATTTCTGGTGTGATTTTCAATTCTAACCTAAGTTACTTTATTTATAGGAAAATGCTTTAACATGAAAGGAGACTAAAATAATAAAATAATATTATTATATTTTTAAAATCTCTATGCATGCTTCAATTGAATTGATGAGCAGCCATTTTGGAAGAAAAATAGCAGCCCATGTGCATTCAACACCAAGCAAAAGTGGGTCCCACCCAATTTTAATAAAAATTATTTTATTTTCTGAAACTTCAATAATTCATAGAAAATAGCCCGTTTATCAGAAAAATACGAATTTTATGTCCATTCCACATAAAATCGAATTCTCTACAACTTTGTAGCTTTAAGTTTTTCCAAATTCCAGACAAAAAATATCCGAAACCCACAAACGGATGATTTTCAACACCTCTTAAAATTCATAACAAATCATACGTTCATTTTTAACGGTTCAAAATTTGTGGATATATACTCAACTTATATATGTATAACATATCCAAAAATCACAACGATCCAACGGTCGGATTAAAATTATAACTCACGCAATAGAGCTTTAAGAACATAGATTTGATCTTTTAATACCTCAAATTCGACAAAATACTGATAAAACACCTCAACATTAATTCCTTCATTTATAACCACATAAATAAATCCATCATTTATATCCGTATCAAATAAATATTTCCTTATCATATAAATCAATAATTAATTATTCACAATTAATATTACAGAATCACAATTATGACAACCAGCATTTCCCGGAAGAGGGGCTTTCAGATAAGGATTTCTCCTCATCTTGCCGCAATTAGGTGACCAAACCTCTCATGATGAGAACTTTCTAGACATTGCCAATAATGCTATCTAATAATATTATTCAAAAATAATATGAATTATTAATCGATAATGGGAAATCTTGTGCAATAACAATTATTGAAACAACAATAATATAAACTATCAATGCAACAATTATTGAATCAATAAAATAAAATATTGAACAGTAACTACTGTAACAATTATTGAGTAATGCCTTCTTACGTAAGAATTAATAATTCTAAAAATACTGTGCAATACCGTGTGCTACTGTGCAACCACGCCAGACATCGTATTTTAACCACGTGTATTTCAACGATTGTTAATTGGTAACAATTACGCCGTTATTTATAAAAACTCATACTTTGTCGTTTTCCTTCATCCAATCGTTTTCTGTTATGGGGTCCACAAATGGCTGCGCCGTCGTACAAATATTACCCGACAACAAAAATATTCCACGACCTAACGAATATTCCCCGACAGAAATGAATATTTTTATAACCACTTGCTCATTTTGAAAAATTTGCACATTTCACTCATAACCAAAGCATTATATCAAATTAACACCTTATTAATTTAGAATAATGAATAGAGGAAAATTTAATTTTATTTATAATAAGTTGGGGTCTTACAACTTCCCCTCCTTATAAAATTTCGTCCTTGAAATTGACGTACGTACCTGGTGTTTCAAATAGGTGAGGGTACCTCGCTTTTATTTCCGATTCCAACTCCCAGGTCATTTCCTCAATAGCATGTTTCCTCCACGAAATCTTAACTTGTGGTATAATTTTGGTGCGTAGGACATGCTCTTTCCTATCCAAGATCTTAACAGGTACCTCCTCGTACATTAAATCTTCGGCTATCTCGTCTGGTTCTAACTCAATAATGTGGTTCGGGTCTTTCACATATTTACGAAGCATAGATATGTGAAAAATATTATGAACACGAGACATGTTTGGAGGTAACGCGAGTCTATAGGCCACATTTCCTACTCGGTCAAGAATTTGAAATGGACCAATAAATCGTGGATTGAGCTTTCCTCTCTTCCCGAATCTTGTAACTCCCTTCCATGGAGCAATACGTAACAATACATGATCCCCAATATTAAATTGCACGCCCTTTCGATGAAGATCAGCATAACTCTTTTCTCGATCTTGTAAGGTTTGAATACGTTGTCGAATCATTTGGATCTTTTTGTAGTCATGCGTACCAATTCTGGTTCCAACAAAGTTGCTTCACCCACCTCATCCCAGCATACTGGAGAATGACACTTTCGTCCATACAACGCCTCAAATGGAGCCATGCCTATACTTGCTTGATAACTGTTGTTGTAGGAGAATTCCACCAATGGTAAATACTTATCCTAACTCCCTTTGAAATCTAGGACACAGAGTCTTAATAGATCTTCAAGGGTTTGAATAGTCCTTTTCGATTGCCCGCTCGTTTGAGGATGGTATGCCGAACTGAATCATAAATCTGTGCCCATAGCTTTCTGCAAGCTAACCCAAAATCGTGAAGTGAATCTTGGGTCACGATTCGAAACTATGGATACTGGCATGCCATGCAATCTCACAATCTCATTTACGTACATACGAGAAAGACGTTCAAGGGAATAAGTCTCACGTATAGGCAAGAAAAGAGCAGACTTGGTTAATCTATCAACAATAACCCAAATCACATCTATACCTTGAGAAACCTTGGGAAGACCCGTAACGAAATCCATAGTAATGTGTTCCCACTTCCATTCCAGAATCTCAAGTGGTTGCAATGGACCCTTTAGCACTTGATGCTCTGCCTTTACACGTTGACAAGTTAAACATCTCGAGATAAACTTCGCGATCTCTCTCTTCATATTGTTCCACCAAAATGTATGTCGGAGATCATGATACATTTTGGTACTCCCCAGGATGGATTGCAAGCGGGGTGTTGTGTGCCTCCATCATGATTCTATGCTTCAAGTCAAAATCGTTAGGAACTTGAAAGTCCGGAGTTGACTCAAGTATTCCTTCTTCATCGATTCTTGCTTAGGAATAACACCTTGCACTTTCTTCTTCATACGCATCGCATTGGTCCGTAGCTTGAGCGACTTTAACTTTATCGATTAAATTCATTCTACTCAGATATTCGCCATCATCATGTGTGGGTCCTTGAGTCTTTAATTCTATCTCCATCCTTTGCAAAAGTCATACAAAATGGGCCTTTGCGTTGACAAATATCACACTCGTACTCGCATATGATCTTCTTACTTAATCGCGGCTACTACTACGCTCGCTTCCAAGATGATATTGAATAGTGTAATCGTAATCTTTCAACAGCTCAAGCCAACGTCGTTGACGTATGTTGAGTTCCTTTTGGGTGAAGAAATATTTGAGGCTTTTATGATCCGTATAGATCTCCACTTTCTCCCTATACAGGTACTGTCTCCATATCTTCAACGTGAAAACGACTGCTGCCAACTCTAGATCATGAGTAGGATAATTCCTCTCATATTCTTTGAGTTATCGTGAGGCATATGCTATGACTTTCCCATGTTGCATGAGAACACATCCTAACCCTTTGCTCAAGCATCATCATGAGATAACAAATCCATCCGAACCAGATGGTATTGCCAGAATAGGTGCCGAAATGAGTCTCCTATTGAGCTCTTGGAAACTCTTCTCGTATTCCTCGCTCCATACAAATTTTGTATCTTTTCGAGTCAGCTGAGTTAACGGAGTAGCGATTCGAGAAAATCCTTCCACGAATCTCTGATAATAATCCGCTAAGCCTAGAAAGCTACGCACTTCGGTCATCGTCTTCAGTTGCTGCCAACTTTGTATTGCTTCAATCTTCGCCAGGTCAACAGATACTCCATGTTTTGACACCACGTTCCGAAGGAATGCTACTTCCTCAAGCTAGAACTCACATTTCTTTAGCTTGGCATATAGCTTGTTTTCACGAAGCCTTTCAAGTATCACCTTCAAATGGTGCTCATGATCTTCACGGCTTTTGGAATAAATGAGGATGTCATCAATAAAGACAACAACGAACTGATCTAAATAATCTTTGAATACTCGATTCATCACATCCATGAAAGCAGCAGGAGCATTAGTCAATCCAAAAGACATGACTTAGAATTCATAATGCCCGTACCGAGTTCTGAAGGTAGTCTTTGGAATATCCTCAGTTTTAATCTTCAGTTGATGATATCCAGAACGAAGATCGATCTTTGAAAAGAATTGTGCTCTTTGTAACTGGTCAAACAGGTTATCAATGCGAGGTAACGGATACCTATTCTTGATGGTGACATGGTTTAATTCTCGGTAGTCAATACAAAGTCGCATACTCCTGAGCACCCCAAGGAGATGTACTAGGACGAATGAAACCGATGTCTAATAACTCCTGTAGTTGGACTTTTAACTCCTGAAGTTCAATAGGAGCCATTCGATATGGGGTTTTAGAAATGGGCTTTGTACCCGGTTCAAGATCAATAAAGAATTCAACTTCACGTTCGGGGTAGACCAGTGAAGTTCTTCAGAAATACATCGAAATTCTCTAACAATGTAAATATTATTCAAATCGACTTGTCTTTGTTCAAATCCATAACATGGGCTAAGAAAGCTTGACATCCATTTTTCAATAAATGAATAGCTTTATGGCTTGATATGATGATGATGATTTTAGTGGTTTAGTTGTTTGAATTGTATGACAAAGTTGGTTAGGAATATGAAAACTAACAACCTTACGAAAATAATCAATTTTGGCATGATGAGTGGTTAACCAATCAATTCATAAAATCACATCAAAAGTAAGTATCTTTAAAGAGATAAGATCAACGGGTAATGTGATAGTGCCAACTTGGATTAAGCAAGATTTATAAACAGTGGATGTAACGAAAGTTTCACCCAATCTGAGTCTCCATCGATAAATCAAAGTCTAGTTTCTCCTGAGAGTCAAGTTTAAACGTTGAGCACAAGCAGAGAGAGATAAAAGAATGGGTAGAACCCAGATTCTAGTAAAGGTATAAACTTCGCAAGAGTTCAAGATTAGCTTACCCGTGATCACCTCATTCGGGTTTCTCGCATTTTGGCCAGTCATGACAAACTCTCTTCCAGGAACCGTTGACTTTGACTTTTCTGGGACAGCCTTTTGAGTCACCATCCCCGCTGAACTTGGTTTCTCTATAGTACAATCTCGAGCGATATGTCCTTCCTTTCCACAATTATAACATACCTTGAACTGTTATGGGCAGTTTAGGCTGATATGTCCCTCTTTTCCGCATTTATAGCATACGACCGGTGGTCGTTCTCCTCCCTTAGAAATAGTTGTTGTTGGTGATGACATCTTCACATTGTCGTTGTTGTACATTCTCTTTTTAAAATCTCCTCCCGACTCACTTCTTCTATTATCATGGCCACGATTACCACCAGAGTGATTATCGCTTTTGTCTGTATTCCTTCCCCCCGCTGGTTATCACTGCTCCGATGACTACTGTCACCGGTCTGACCCTGGTTGTTGTCCCTCGGTTGAACGTACTCATTATCTCGCTCTAATAATTGAGCCCTGTTGACAACATCTGAATACAGAGAAAATTTATGAGAAATGAGATATTGACGTATATCGGGTTTCAGACCTCTTAGAAACATCCGCGTCATACGTTCCTCATTCTCCACCAAATGAGGTGTAAACCTTGATAACTCCGCGAACTTCGCCTCGTCTTTGAGACACCGCCATGTTGTTTTCGCTTCTAATAAATAAACTCTACCTCCTTCATATGATTGAATACTTTTAGGAAAGTACTTGTCATTGAAAAGTTTCAAATGTCTTCCAAGACATGCCGAAAGCGTCTGTTGGATGGGTACGCTTCACGATTCCCACCGAAGAATCGCCTCATTACGGAGCATAAAAGTGGCGAAGGAACCTTTTGTTCCTCCGCATCCCAAGACATCGAATATCTTGGTAATTTGCTTGACCCACGTCTCCGCTTTAATCGGATCCGCTTTTCCTGCACTCAGTGGTCCCAACTCTTTGAAGCGCATGGCGTGATAAATCACAGCGTTGCTATCATTTCCACCGTTCTACGCACACGAAGTCTCCTCGTCTGATTTTGCATAAACTGCAAAAAGCTTCTAAACATCCCATCGTTCATCGTCTGATCAGTGGTGTTGTTTACAGGAGTAACATTGTCAGCCTATTGCACATTCTCCTGATTGGTGACTAAAGGTGTTTCCACGGTCTCATACACTCCATTGTTAACGTTCTCAGCAGCCACTCTTAAATATTGCCATAAAACAAGGGTTAATTAAACAAATTAACATATCACATAATATCCCTATATTATGACCAACCAACAAATAAGCTTAGGTAGGACACACTAGCGAATGATTTATCTGTCTCTCCCCTCCTAGTTCTAGTCTCACATCTCAGCCAGGGATCATATCCCTAAGCTTTGATACCAACCGTGAAGCCCCCAAAATCGGTATACAACACCCATTCGGAGTCGCCAAATACATGGTACAGAAAGCAAACTACAACTTTAATAATACAATTGTCGTGCAAAATACGACAACACATACGGTGAGTTTAAATACAAATATTGTCTTCTAGACAATATCCACACTCAAATAAGTCCGCATTATAATTATTCATACACTATTTTACAGAAATAGTGAGGACCGCTAAAACATCTTTCTAGAACCATCACTCCATATTTACTAGATCCTCGCTATGTTCTTACCTCCCGAGAAGAAAAATGGAACAAAAAGGAAAAGGGTGAGCTCAACTAGCCCAGTAAAGAATATTATGACTAAGATAATATACAACAAATATCATTAGTCTTCGACAGGGAAAAATCTGATAAAATATAATAGACAACAAGTTTTAGATCAACAAATGCAGCGGAAACAATAATCCATTAGAAGAGTCACGTAGAGAATGAATTCTACTATCTTCTAAGATTTAAAAGTCCATCATCAATATTTTATCCCTGTAACATCAATCAATATACATCTTGAATCAAATATTCATCTTTGCACTACAGGCCAAAGATATTCATTTGTATTACCAGTCGGTCATGTTCATCTTAACACCTGTTTATCTTTGCACTACGGGCCAAAGATATTCATCAGTTAATCATTCATCTTTGCACTATAGGCCAAAGATATTCAGTAATATCATCATTTAAGACCGAGGATGATGAAAAATATTTTAAAGAAAACGAATCCAAATTGAGATGTAAGGACAAATATTAGGGATTATAATCTGCTTTAGCCAAGTTCAATAATACTTCATAATAACCATTTGTGAAGTAGAATTCAAAAATAAAGACTAAAACATAGATGCAATCAAAGATAGTAACCATAAAAGACATCTGTGATGAAAAAGAGAAAATTTCATTTTTCGGTGAATAGTGTCGTATACGTGAATAGTGCCGTATACGTGAATAGTAACCCCAACACAAAACGGTAGAAACTCCACAATAAAATTCATAACAATATCTCAGCATAATGATATTGAAGAAAATAATATTATTTAAGAAGAAAATAACATCCCTTACCTCAAAATGATAGTACTTCTGTTCGAAATATTGGATATAAAGCCGAAGGAAACTTGCACTGAATAGCAACTCTCAAATTAACTAAATACTCACAAAAATACGCTCGACAATATAGAGAAAGAAAACTTGTTTCTGGTGTGATTTTCAATTCTAACCTAAGCGCCTATTTATAGGAAAATGCTAGAACGCCAAAGGAGACTAAAATAATAAAATAATATTATTATATTTTTAAAATCTCTATGCATGCTTCAATTGAATTGATGAGCAGCCATTTTGGAAGAAAAATAGCAGCCCATGTGCATTCAACACCAAGCAAAAGTGGGTCCCACCCAATTTTAATAAAAATTATTTTATTTTCTGAAACTTCAATAATTCATAGAAAATAGCCCGTTTATCAGAAAAATACTGAATTTTATGTCCATTCCACATAAAATCGAATTTCTACAACTTTGTAGCTTTAAGTTTTTCCAAATTCCGCATAAAAATATCCAAAAACCCACAAACGGATGATTTTCAACACCTCTTAAAATTCATAACAAATCATACGTTCATTTTAACGGCTCAAAATTTGTGGATATATACTCAACTTATATATGTATAATATATCCAAAAATCACAACGATCCAACTATCGGATTAAAATTATAACTCACGCAATAGAGCTTTAAGAACATAGATTTGATCTTTTAATACCTTAAATTCGACAAAATACTGATAAAACACCTCAACATTAATTCCTTCATTTATAACCACATAAATAAATCCATCATTTATATCTCAGATCAAATAAATATTTCCTTATCATATAAATCAATAATTAATTATTCACAATTAATATTACAGTAATCACAATTATGACAACCAGTCGCTCCTGTGAAAGAGGGGGCTTTTCGATAAGGATTTCTCCTTACTGGCGCGCAATTAGGTGACCAAACCTCTCCTTGACAGAACTTTCTAGACATTGCCAATAATGCTATCTAATAATATTATTCAAATAATATGAATTATTAATGATAATGGAAATATCTTGTGAAATGACAATTATTGAAACAACAATAATATAAACTATCAATGCAAAGAATTATTGAATCAACAAAATAAAATATTGAATAAAGAATTATTGTAACAATTATTGAGTAGTGCCTTCTTACTTAAAAAGAATCAATAATTCCAAAATATGTGCAATACCGGCGCACATCTTGTGACACCATGCAGACATCGTATTTTAACCACCGTGTATTCCAATAGTGTTAACGGTAATAATTACACCATTATTTATAAAAACTCATACTTTATCGTTTTCCTTCATCCAACCGTTTTTCGTTATGGGTCCCACAAATGGCTGCGCCGTGGTACGAATATTCCCCGACAACAAGAATATTCCATGACCAAACTATTATTCCTCGACATAAATGAATATTTTTATAACCACTTGCTCATTTTGAAAAATTTACACATTTCACCCATAACCAAAGCATTATATCAAATTAACACCTTATTAATTTAGAATAATGAATAGAGAAAAATTTAATTTTATTTAATAAGTTGGGGTCATACATATATACCATGCTTAGGTATCATAATTCAAAGAAAGCATAAACGAAGCATATTTCAAAACAAAACGATGTTAAATACACATGTGATATGAATACTTGCGAGCATGTCTAATATGAGTTATATGACTACCTTATGTGTCTAAGAATCACGCATGTTGGACCTTGTGGTTTCACAACCTTAAAAGGCCTTAAATTGTTGAGATGTCCAACTTAGAACCGTATTGTGCAAAACAGGACCTAGATTAAATTTTAAAGATGCGAAAAGACCCTTAACATGTTAATATGTGTTATGTAAGTAAGGATGGACAAGCTAGGCTAAGCAAGTGATTGCTTAGCCCTGGTTTGAACTAGAAGCCCCGCGACCGATAGTCTTCTTAGTACAAATGTGAGACCCCGAATTTTATGAAATAAAAGTATTCTATTTTTTTTATTTTGGTGAATAGTTAAATTGATAAAAGTTTAAAGTTAAGGGTGACATTTAAAATTTTTTCAAAGTAAGCAAGTTGTTATAAAATAATCGATAGTAAAATACGCGTGATTGCATAGTAGCACACGATATTGATTATTAATGCTTACGTGAGAAGTCACTCAGTTTGATTCAATTATTGTCGATATTTATATATTATTAAATCAATAATCGAGATAACAAAGTTATTAATATCATTATTTGCAATATTAACGATGTCTAGAAGTTCGCCAAGGAGAGGTTTGGTCACCTAATTCGCGCTAATAATAGGAGAAATCCTTATCGAAAGCCCTCTTCCTGGTAGAACGACCTGGTCTATTAATAATGTGAATTATAATAATGATGATGAAGTTTTGTTTTATTAGTATTATTAATGTAATAAAATGTAAAGTTTTTTATATAAAATGTAATACTTTTATAAAGTTATTCGCTTTATTAGACTATAAATAGAATATATTATATTCTATTATATTTTGCATAGTAAAATCTTTTTTATATAAAACAAAATACTTTTATAAAGTTATTTGTTTTATTAGACAATAATTAGAAAATATTATATTTTATTATGCATAGTATTTTGCATAGTAAAATCTTTTTTATATAAAACAAAATACTTTTATAAAGTTATTTGTTTTATTTGACAATAATTAGAATATATTATATTTTATTATGCATAGTATTTGCATAAAGGCTGCCTAGTGTTCAGATAGTAAAATCTTTTTATATAAAACAAAATACTTTTATAAAGTTATTCGTTTTATTAGATTATAAATAGAATATATTATATTTTATTTAAAAGATTTTGTTTTATTAGAATATTTTATAGAAACCAACTGACCGTCTGCTTAGAAGTAAATCAACTGGACCGCTCAGAATTAGTTATTATTCATCCATTCTCCTATAAATAGAAGCTCATTCCTTCATTGTTTCACTTAATTTCATCAAACTCTAGAGAGAGAGAAACTATAGAGAGAAAGAAGAAAAGTATTCTGCTACTTCACTACTCCTATATCCAGTTTGTTCTAAGGTAAGGGATATTATTTGTTGTACTCGTAAGGGGTATTATTTCTTTCATATTCATGAATAGAACTTCTGTTATTCCATTCCTTATTATTATGTTGGAATAACCTGTCTATGCGAAGTACCGCATACATGTTGAAATTCTGTTGTTATTCCATTCTTTATTATTCTGCTGGAATAACCTGTCTATGCGAAGTACCGCATACATGGTGACATTCTTCTATTATTTCATTCTTTATTATTCTGTCAGAATATCCTATCTGTGCATTTACGCATGACCTTGTTCCATTATTTATTATTCTGTTGGAATATCCTATCGGCAAGTAATTTTACTTCGACCTGGTTCCGTTTTTTATTATTACGTTGGAATATCCGCTTGGCGGCGGATTACGCTCGATCCGGTTCCATTCTTTATTATTCTTGAGAATAACCTGCTGTCTTAGCGATTCTATCGCATGCATGGTGAATTCTTTCGTTATTCCATTCTTTATTATTCTTGTGGAATAACTCAGATATGTGGATTACCGCATGCATGGTGAATGATCCTTTATATTCCTTCTTCCTTATTAAATTGTGAAATGATCTGTTTACGTGGATTATGATGAAAGTCATAATAAAAGCATTGGGCTGATGAAAATCATGGGTATATGTAGTATTAGTAATTGTTATGATGAGTTATGTTGGTTATTATGTGAAAACATGTAAGTTTCTTAGAAATCACAAAGAGTTGAAAATCAGATTTTTGGTAAAAATGGAACATGAAATTCAATTGACCATATCTCCTATTATATTTTGAATTTTTGAGTGTGGTCAAGTTCTAGAGTTAGATCTATGAGTTTTCTAACTTATTCAGGTGGAATCACTGGAAAAGGTATTGTAGATTTTCGTGTGGACTGATTTTAGCAAAGGTGTCAAAAGCTGCAAAATATGAAAAGGCTACTGTGCAGAAATTTAAAAGGGCATTTTTGGCCACTTACTTTATGAGAAAAATTCCGGCCTTTTGGGACATGAAAATATATGGTATAAAGTACCTCCTGTCAAAAAATGAGCTCATTCTGACTTAAAATGAGCAAGTTATGACTATTTCAATATTTAGGTTTTTCCAACGAAAAATGCTATAGCCGGAGTTCTATAACTCTGATGACCATGAAATTTAAACTGAAAGGTCACGTCAACATGTGTAAGATCTCGCCAAGATTTGGGAATTTCTGGAGTTAAACTTGAGGTAGCTAATTTCTTAAGGAATTAATTAGAAATTGATTTTTGAAAAATAGTAAATGAATTTTAAAAATTCCGAGAAAAATATATGTTCAATATGGGACTATATTCTGCTAAATCCTAGGAAAGAAATATTTTTGAGACTGATTTGATATTTTTCATGAAAATGATCTAGTTATGAGTAAATGAGTTAAATATGTTATGTGAAGTAACAAAGTTAGAAAATAGGATTTTATGGCTTGGAAATCCTATATAGGGTATATGCAGATTTTTGATGAGGGATTTGATCATTGGTGATAAAATCTTATGAGTATGACATTTTTGAATGATTAAATGCATTATTTGGTAAAGTATAAACAATTGAAATAAATTATTTATAAGTTTAAGGAGTGATTAAAATATTGTTATAATATTAATAATATTAGATTATGAGTTTATTAAGTGATTGATAATATTTGGATAAATTTAAAGTCTTTAATATTTATCCTTGTTTTCGTTTAATTAATGCTTATATCATTATCATCATTCTCATGTTTGTGTTGTGTTGAAAGTCATCTGTGGCCTGTAGTGCATAGATGGACTTGGTATGATTATGACAGGATTATTTGGTATAATCATGACCGTAATGTTATAAATGATGTGGTAAAAGTCATCTTTGGCCTGTAGTGCATAGATGGACTTGGTATGATTATGACCTGTGGATTATTATAATCATGATCAGATGGAAAACATTTAATATCCTGGCCCGTAGTGCATGGATAATTCGTGGTCGTGATACTATTGTCGAGTCTTAGCATTATTGGTTTTATAATTTGTATATCTTTGGCCCAGTAGTGTAAAAAGATGAACTGTTAATTATTGGTTATATAACTTGTATATCTTTGGTCGTAGTACAAAGATGAATTTATTAGTATGATTATGAAGCAGAATTGTGATTTGGTATAACCATGATTTTTGATGTTTTAGGTGAAGATAAGTGATGTAAATTATCTTCGCCCCAAAAGTAAAAGGAATTCGTAATCACAATTATGATTATGAGTTATTCATATAATTGTGGATGTGAATTGTTGATTGATGTTACATCGATAAAACATTATTGGTGGACTTTTTAACATAGAGAAGATAATAGACCGATGGTCTATTCGACTCTTTAATGGATCGCTCATTCAACCGCAACTATGGTTGAAAAGTTTTATCATCTACCATATGTTCTAAATCTCGATTTATTATCGACGAAGGCTATTGATAATATAATTATCTTTAGTCATGATATTCTTTATCGGGCTAGTTGTGATCACCCTTTTGCTTTCACAATTCCTTTCGGTGTAATAAGAGTGTTGTCAAGTCAAGCTGGGATAACAGGGGAATAGAACGGTGGTTTTATAGTCATTGAGGTTCTCCTAAATAGTATGGAAATAATTTTATTGAGAACTTTAGATAAGTGTGTCGTATTGTATACGTCATTTGATATTTAATTTTGGTGAACCGAATAGGGTGAGGTGAATCTAACTTTGGAAGGGTGTTTTGCCACTATCATACAAGATGTCTAATGACATACAACCTAGTGTTATCATAAGATAGGGTTGTGCACATCCTCTTGCTGAGTATATCTACGAGCACCACTTATATGATCTTGGAGTTTATTTGAAATATAATTTTCACTTGGAGACAGTGGAGATAGTTATATGTCAAGAGAAGACTCACCATTGGAAGGAACATGATAGTAATCTTCTCGTTTTTCTTTGGGATATATTGGGTCAACCAAGGATAATTCTCTGGATATATGATATCTATCATAACTTAGATTCATGGCCTCTTATGTACGAAGGCTTCCTTGAGCACTTCCCAAAGATTTTAATTTCTAAAACAGTTTTTGACTGTACTTTTATGTAACATACCATTGTAAGGTTGTGGTCGAGGCACCATGAGAGTTACATATATTTGTATTAAAACTCACAGTATACTTGTCGTCGTATTTTGCACGACAGTTGTATAAATGAAGTTGTCAGTAGTGTATTTTCTGGTGACCCAAGATGGGTGATGTATACCTATTTTGGGGGCGTCACAACAAATCAAGCGTGATCGCGCCAGTCTAAAATCTTAGATTCTGCATTCTGATTTTTGGACAGTAACTTGTATGATGCCTAATTGCAAAAAGGAGTTTAAAACCTACTGATACATGTATATATGTGATGCTTAGATAATATGATGGTGTTTGCCTTGTAATAGGGATGTCCATGGGTAAAAAGGTCTTAACCTTGAGTATTCCTAATTTGCTTATGAAATAACTAGATACTTGACTTCATAATACACCTATGAGCTGATTTTGTACCATATGTGCATACTTAAATCATGACAACTTGAATAAAGAATGTGTTAGATAATGAGCATCTTGTAATTATAATACACTATAATAGGATTCGAAAGTGTTGAATTATTAACGTGGATAAACTACGCTTGAGGCAAGTTCCCTAAACTTACTCCAATTATTATTGAGCAAGTTTCCTTGAACTTCACTCTTTGATTGTGCAAGTTCTCTAACCTTACTCAAATTTATATTGAGCAAATATCCAAAGCCTACATTACATTGTGCAAAGTATTCTAACTCTTGCATTACTTTATTTGATGAATCCCGTAAGCTTATCTCTTTGAATACAAGTTATTCTACTTTCTCGTTCACATGAGCTAGTATGTTTAAACCCTTGTGAAAGTTATTATTAATGTTGAACTTGGTATTATTCTTGAATATTGTGAAAGACTCGATGCCATTTGATTCGGCTAGACTATATGCATGTTTATAAAAGCTGTCCAAACCAATTGATTGGTGTAGAAATCTTGAAAACTAAGGTGGACAACCCTTTTGGTAAGGAGAGTGTATGTCATTGGAAACCCCAACACATGATTGAATATTATGGTGGTGTTATGCATAACGTAAAGTATTGTAGACTGATCATCTATAGTACTTGATTCTGTTGGGTTATCAGTTTAATATTGGTAACTCTAGTGGAGGTTCTACATACCCTTAGTGATCGCTTTCAAAGATAAATTGTTTATCCAGTTGGATACATTGATAGTCGTTGAATTCATATATATCTGTTGATTTTTATTGAATTATCGTTCTTATTCCAAGAATTGTTGATGTTCATTATTCCTGATATTATTCTTAAACTTTGAACTATCTCAAAGATGATACTTCGATAATTCAAACTTGTGATATTATATTCTTCACCCTTGTTGTATATTACTTGCTGGGCAATTTGTGTTCATCCTTGCTTTTAAAAACCTTTCAGTTAAGGCGGAACATGGAAGTGTATCCGGGCAGGACAAGGGCAAGGGCAAGGGCAAGGCTACCGACTAGCTTGTCCCTTTTATGATTAAGATTATTATGTTGTATTAAGACTGTTTTTAGACTATGTTTAAGCTTAGTAGGATTATGTAATAAGTCTTTAGTCGATATTATTATGTAATCTATTAAGTACTGTAGGTTGCGAGACTTGGGGGAATAATTATAATAAATCATTATATATTATTCTAAATTTAGATCTTTCGTTGTGAATGAGTTATATAGTTATTATGGTATTACTTTGAGCACGTGACGAACCGAATTCGAGTGACCAAGTGGAGGTCCGAATTTGGGGGCGTCATAGTTAATGCTTATCTATACTAAACTACCTACTCTTCTTATAGGTAAGATACTTCCCATTACCATATCAAAATATAAGAAGGCACACATCCTATCTACCAACATGGCTGAAAGTGCCTGACACGAATTAGGTTCAGTTTCTTGAAAGGAGTTTGAGGGACTTAAGAATCAAATAGAAGAGTTGGCTATCCTCCGGAAAGAACAAAGTAAAAGCACTCAGGGCCAACAGACGCCCACTAGACCACAGTCCTCCTCACATGGTGTCAATTAAAGTGTTGATAAATAGGGGAAAGTAAAGATACCTAAACCTCGATCCAGTGAAATAACAAACAAAACCCCTAAAATCATAGATCTCAGGGAAGACCAGGAAACCGGGGATATAAGAAAGAAAGTGAAACAAATGGAAGAAACCATCCGGTCAATAAAAAGAATTGGATCATATGGAAGTGTCACCTATTCAAATCTCTGCATATTCTTAGGGGCTCGATATCCTGACAAATTTCAAGTCCAGGAGTTTGAAAAGTACAATGGGACAGGTGATCCGTATATGCACTTGAAGGTATACATTAGCGAGCTGGGGTCTTATGCTGAAGATGAAAGCCTCAGAATGCAGCTTTTCCAAAAAAGTCTAATTGGAGAAGCCAGAGCTTGGTACGCTCGACTGGACAACTCCAAAATCTATAACTGGGAAGAGCTGGCCTATGCCTTCTTGAATCAATATAGCTTCCAGTCATAACTGGCTCTGGATATATATCAAGTGACCAAAATTAAGAAGCAGAATACTAAGTCTTTCTGATAATATGCTCAAAGATGGAGACGTATGGCAACACAGGTCAGCCCGCCTATGTCAGAAACTGAAATGGTGATGACTTTCATAAACATTGAAGAGGCAGCTTACTAGGAGAGGATCCTAGCAGGAATAGGCAAGCCATTCTTGGAAATGATCAAATATGGTGAAATGGCAGAAATGGGCTTGAAAGCGGGTAAGATTAAAGATCTCACGGACTTGGAAGTAGTCGTCGAGCATATATAGTCTGGCAACTATGCGAGCGATCCCATGAGGGTACCTAAGAAAGGCGATGAAGATGTATCCCTCGTTTTACAGGGGTAATCTAGGAGACCCAACCATGGTCCCCCCATTTGGAGGAAGCAAGGCAATCTATCATTTCAACAACAGGCTGCATTCAACCAATGCTAGGACAAAAAGAGAAAATTTGAAAGAACAGAAAATCGGTTGTTCACTCCACCAGGCGATTCTCTGGAAAACATATTGGAGTTATTAATCAACTAGAGGAAAATTACCGAATTAGCTCCACCTCTTGATCCAAAAAGCAAAAGATACAATCCAAGCCAGAGATGTGCTTACCATTTAGGGTCTTTGGGACACGATACACAAGATTGTTAGTCCTTAAAGCATAAAATTAAAATTCTGATTGAAAGTGGCAATATTGTGGTCTAATGACCTGACCAGCCAAATGTCAACACCAACCTTCTGTTGCACAATGATATAGAGAGAGTGAACATGATCGGGCTAGGAAGCGCTGAAATACATCTAAGTCATAAGTACATACGAAGGATGGAGGAATACCCCTAAAGGAACAGAACAAATGTCCTCGAGTGGAAAAATTTGGAGGAGGGTATGACAATAATGCAAAAAACAGAAATGATCCAGAATCAAGTAACTCTGTTGGCTAATCTGATAGTGCGCCAACATCAAGTTACGAGTCAGCTTTTCACTCAACTATCAAAAAGCCAAGAGAAAAAAGAGGTTAACCAGAATTCAATCCTATATCCCTCCAAATTGAGCCAGCTAAATGAAGAAGATCAAAGTAGGCTGAAAGGATAAGAAAAGTGGAATGATAAAATTAATAAAAAATCTTACTAGCGAAAAAATCACTCAGGGGAATGCAAATTCTCAAAGAAGAAAGCTCAAACAAGCTCTAAAAGAGACCAAAAATTTACCCCTATGAACAAATCAAATGAAGAGATGCTACACTTTTTGATAAGCGAATGAAAGATTACTAAGTTTCTACCTCCTGTAAATCTCGAGATGAAAAGTTATGATTCTATTGGGTAAAATCTAGTTACGCACAATACGCAAGTATACGTGGTCAACAAGTAATATAATAGTAAGTAGAGTATTGTTCCCACAGAGAAAATTTAGTAAGAATTTTAACCTCACAATTATCAATTTCCTATTAATCCTAATTTTATTAAACTATCCAAAACAATGATTAAAATTATAAAAACTAAATTATTAATAAATATATGATCACAAAACAATTACAAATATTAAAAACTAAAATTTCAAACAATTATTGGAGAATTAGGCTTATAATTTCACCCTAAGCTTCACTCTAATTTTTACACCTCTCTTCCAGTTCAATTCACTACCCCAATTTATTAATCAAGAACACGAATGTAGTACTAGCCACCTCTCGATGCACTAATACTGTATTAACTCAAATCCACAAATTAGATAGAAACAAGTTAAACACCTTAATCAACTAACTCACTATATCTCCATGTGAATTATAACTAAAGAAGGTTTAAGTTTTACATGCGATGTCAAGCATATCTCTACCTTAACATACATCAAGATTCTGTTCATTCACAAAATTCAAGAACACATGCTATATTAACTAAGGCTAGACTCGTACTTCCTCTCTCGAATTCATAAAAGTCCACAAAGAACTGTTGATCAGGCAATTCATAAATTCAAGCTTAAATTAATATAGATAAACTGGAAATCAAAGTTACATAATCATCGTTTCACTTAAAGATCCATCATAAGCCTAAAAGATAAATTAGTTCATCATCAATGAATTAATAACTGAATAAATTAAAGATAACATCTTTTCAATTACAAATATAAGACTAAGAAAAAGAATAATGCATAACACCCTTCACGTTAGCCTTAATCCTCAATCAATATGAAAGTTCTTCAAAATCTCCATTCCAATGATCACTATGAATTTCTGTCCTTTATCGCTGCTAATTGCTCTTTATGATGATGATTTCATTATTTGTTGCTAATTATATATCCAATATCTAACTTCTGGTCGAAATCCCATGTCATATAGAGTCCAAACACATTCCAAGCACTAAAGTCCATGTTTTAGCAGTGTTTCAAGCAAGATAGGATAGCCAGGCTTTGTGTGACACCCCCAAATCCGGGTACTTCAATTCCACGAGATTTGGTGTTCACTGCACAAATATAATCTATGTATCTACCCATAATAAATGCAAACCATGCAATAGATAGAAATAAATCCTCTCCTTAAGGAGTTACATCATCTGAATTAAATACATAAATCCCAGGTCATACTAACCTTAAATCTCAAATGCGAAAATATAAACAAATAATAGTCTTACACAAAATTAACATAAGTCTGAAACATAAATACATAATCACATAAACAATAAGTCTTAAATAACAACAAGTCTTCCTCATTTGTTAACCTTTCCTTTGCCTTTACTAGTGGAAGGCTCGTCTAATCTTTCATTTTTAACTGCAATGTTATTATTACGCAAGAGTGAGCACGATTGCCCATAAGTAAAACAATATAACAAAGAAATAATAACATGCGAATAAATCAAAGGCTTCTGAAACATGAAAACTCAGCTTTTGAATCAAGAATGAATAACAAGAAACAAAAGAACTTCTGAGGGTCATAAGACCTTGAACTATGTCCTAGGTTGTCAAGTGTTTATACTTGAAACCTTTAATAATATAAGACTATGGACTCTTCTTCTCGTACTTAGGGGGATCAGCCCTTAGTACCATACTATGCACAATATCTTAACGCTAAAGCGTAAATACCTATTAAAGGGTTGTTCATCTCAGTTTGACATCGGTGTCCGCACCAAAGGAAGTTTGGTTTAGATAAGCTCAATAAAAGTTCTAGAATTTATAACACTCATCAACTATGGACTAGTCGAATCAATAAAGGTTCGCTAGTCTTACAAGGTTCAACAATAATTGATATTCAATTTGAATAATAAAATTCAAGATGTATACAATCGAATAAATATTGTATAACAGGGATCATGCTTTTAAAGAATGACAAGATCTAATATGAAATCTTGACTTGAACAATAATAAACAAGATAAAATAATGAACTTGCTTTATGTAAAGAATCAAGGTTTAGAACTTGCCTCGTGTGTAGGCTAAACGATTACTACTGCTCACCACAAGTCCTACACACATACCATATGTATTAACAACATTCATTAGTTACATTTTCACTTAATTATTTAATGTAAACTCCACTTTATTTAATAAATCATTACCCTTCTAATTTAATTACTTAATTAAATTAGAATATTTTCATTCCTTAATATTATTACACTTTAATAAATTATTTTATAATAATTTTCAATAATATTTATTTTATTCCATAAATATTTCAAATAAAATATTTATTTTACTCCATCAATATCGTAATTAAAATATTTATTTTATTTTATAAATATTTTAATAATAATTTCCATCTAATATTTATTTTATTCCATCAATATCTCAATTAAAATATTTATTTTATTTTATAAATATTTTAATAATAATTTCAATTGAATATTTATTTTATTCCATAAATATCTCAATTAAAATATTTATTTTATTTTATAAATATTTTAATAATAATTTTAATCGAATATTTATTTTACTCCATCAATATCTCAATTAAAATATTTATTTTATTTTATAAATATTTTAATAATAATTTCCATCGAATATTTATTTTATTTCATAAATATCTCAATTAAAATATTTATTTTATTTGATAAATATTTTAATTAATTATTATTATTAAAAAATTTTTTTGTTTGTTCGCCAATGGCTGGTAATTTAGTTTGGTAACACCACCGGGGCTGGGTTACCTGCACTCAGATTCATATTCACACGTAACAAGGTTGGGCGAAAAAAAATCTCCTAAGTTCACCCATATGTTCTTATGAGAAATATAGAAAACATGGCTATAACTTCCAATTTCCTTGTCCATATATTAATTTAAGCATACCCAAATACTATAATTCATATATGATCATTACCCAACCTTTCTAACATGATTTTAACAAGTTAAAACACATAATTTATGAAATCAACACATGTAATTTCACTGTTCTTGATGTTCTTGAAGGTTTTGAACATAAAACATAAAATGAACACTATGGATTCGTTATAACACCAAATCCATCCATTCGAAATTTTTTTTCTTCGTATTTATATACATAATATATACAAGCATAAAAATTTAGGAGATAATATATGATTCGACGATTAAATTTGAAAGCGTAAGGGCTATACGGCCATAATTCTACACTCTGTAATTTTGAAGCAATTATATACTTACATATTTTATGAAACCGATAATATGGGATCATACAATATATATAGTAAAACATGCTATCATGACATAAGATCACGTATATATCCATATAGTCAATACAATCTCCAACTATAGAGATTTTATAGAAATTTGAGAGCCATATTCATGAAAATTTTAACAACCTAAATAAAACCGGGTCAAGAGATTACCCAAAGCGTAGAGAGTGTAGAGATGAAACCCTTCTCAATTAATTCTTCAATCACACAACTCACAAATTCCTCAACCCCTCTCTCGTGATTTGCTTTGCCTGATTTAGAAAAAATAAAAGAAGGAAGAAGACGATATAAAAAAAAAATATGAATCGACGATTGTGGAGGCCGCCACCCATCATGGGTTAACGCCTCCCAACTCCCATTAGGGCTCTGTTTGGCTAGCCTTAAAAGGCTTATTCCCATTTAATTTTATAAATCTCTTTATACTATAGTTTAAATTATGTCACATCCAATTGCACAAAATATCTTATTTTAGTTTTATTTAATAAAATATAATAATTTCTCATTTAATTCATATATATAGTCACATAATTAAATTTCTCATTAATTATGTCAAATTATTACTTTCTAATTAATTATTTAATTAATTAAAATAGCATTATGCTTATTAAATATTTCATTTAATTCAATAAGCTCACATAATTACATACTTCAATAATAAAATTCTCCACATTAATTTAATAAATATAACACATATAATTAAATTAATCTACCATAATTTCATCAATTAATTATTTAATCTAATAATTAATTCATCAAAAATATTTATTCAATTCAATAAATATTTAAAATTAAATTACAAAAAATCTCATTGTCACATCTTTTCCCCTTAAAAGGATTTCGCCTCGTAATCACAACTTAAACAATTAGTCCTGCTACATTCCCCCCCTTACAAAGATTCTGTCTCCAAAATCGCTTATAATCTAAGTAAATTAATGAGGATAATTCTTCATCATATTTTCTTCGAAGTTCCCACGCTGCTTCTTCAGTTGTTGTGGTTCCTCCAAATTACCTTAATGTAAGATATTACTCTATTTCTTAGAACTTATTCTTTTTTCTACGATAACCAACAGAATTTCTTCATAAGATAAGTCTTTGTCAAAATGTAGGGGTTCATATTCAATCACGTGCTTGTAATCGAAGTTTGTAAGGTCGTAGAACCGAGACATGGAAAATGTTCAGGACATTCTCTAGAGTTGGAGGTAAGGCTACCTCATAAGCAACTTCTCCAACCCTTCTCGTAACTTCAAAGGGTCCAATGAATCTTGGGCTTAATTTTCTTTCTTTCCTAACTCGATCTTTCCTTCCGTGGAGAGACCTTTAAGAACACATAACTTCCTGCTCAAACTCAACATTCTTACTACGGTGTGGATCGACGATTTCTTCCGCTTCATCTTGGGTCGCTATCAATCTTGTTCGGATCACTTTGACTATTTTCGCTATTTGTTGTACCAATTAGGGCCTAGTAATTGTTTTTCGCCAACTTCATCCCAAGATAGCGCGAGTTTCGCACTTTCTCGCCATATAACGCTTCATAAGGTGGCATGCCAATACTAGATGGTAATCTGTTGTTGTAGCCGAACTCTACAAGTGGTAGATGGTCATCCCAATTTCCTTTAAAGTCCATTATACAAGCTCTTAACATGTCTTCTAATGTCTCGAATTGTTCTTTCACTGGCCCATCCGTCTCGTGGGTGATATGCCGTGCTCGTTTGCAACTGTGTACCAATGCATTCCTATAGACGTTTCCAGAAGTTCGACATAAAGTGCGAATCTCTATCTGAGACAATTGACACCGGGACTCCGTGCCTCAAAACAATCTCTTTCATATATAACCTTGCCAACTGATCTAAGTTGAATCTGATTTTGATCGGAAGGAAGTGTGCGGATTTCGTTAATCGGTCAACAATAACCCATATCAAGGTCAGTAGTTTTCCGAGTTGTTTGTGAGGCTAACCAATAAATCCATCGTAATATGTTCCCATTTCCATTCTCGGAATTTCTAAAGGTTGTAGTAACCCACCTTGGCCTCTCGATGTTCGCTTTCACTTTCGACGACATGTCGCACTTGGCAACACATTTCAGAACCTCTCGCTTCAAATTTGGCCACTAGAAATGTTGTCGAAGATCTTGGTACATCTTGGTACTACCAAGGTGAATCGAATATCGTGAGTTATGAGCCCTGCTCAAAATTTCTTCCTTAATCTCTCAAGTACTAGCAGTACCCAAATTTTTGCTCTCAAATCTCAAAGATTTCGTCCTTATCCATCTTGAATCTTGATTCGGTTCCTTCGGATATCTTCTTTTTCACCGTTTTACATTCGTCATCCTGAAGTTGAGCCTCCTTAACCCTGTCTAGTAGTGTTGTACCAGATTCTATCTGACACAGCTTCTCATCAATCTCTATAGGGCACTTCACTTCCAATTCCAGCTTTTCCATTGCTGAAATTAACTCCTCATGATCGGTCAAGATCATCAGTTTCTCCCGACTCTTTCTACTTAAGGCATCGACAACCACATTTGCCTTACCCGGATGGTATAAAATCTCACAATCGTAGTCCTTAATTAACTCCAACCACCGTCTTTGGCGCATGTTCAAGTCTTTTTGTGTAAAAATATATTTCAAACTCTTGTGGTCTGTATATATTTCACACTTCTCCCCATAGAGATAGTGCCTCCAGATTTTCAAAGCAAAAACCATTGCAGCTAACTCCAAGTCATGGGTCGGATACCCCTTCTCATAATCTTTCAGTTGTCGTGACGCATACGCAATGACTCTGCCGTTTTGTAAAAGCACACAATCAAGTTCTTTATGCGATGCATCACTATAAACCACAAAATTTCCTGTATTATCCGGAAGAGATAACACAGGTGCTAAACTCAACCTTTTCTTTAATTCTTGAAAGCTTTCCTCACACTTCTCCGTCCAAACAAATTTCACAGATTTTCTAGTCAAATTCGTTAACGGAGTCGCGATCTTGGAAAAATCCTGAATGAATCTTCTATAATAACCTGCCAATCCAAGAAAACTTCTTACTTCCGACGGCGTCTTCGGCTGATCCCAGTTAATTACAACTTCGACTTTGGAGGGATCCACTGAAATTCCATCCCTATCGATCACATGTCCAAGAAATTGTACTCTTTCAATATAGAATTCACATTTCAAAAACTTAGCATATAACTTCTCTCTTCTCAATGTCTCTAATGTCACCCTCAAATGCTCTTCATGTTCTTCCTTGGTTTTCGAATATACCAAAATATCATCTATAAATACCACTACGAATTTGTCCAAAATCGACTTGAACACTCCATTCATTAAGCCCATAAATGCTGCAGGAGCATTTGTTAGACCAAATGACATTACCAAAAATTTATAGTGACCATATCGTGTTCTAAACGCTGTCTTCGCTACATCATCTAGTATCACCTTCAGTTGATGATAACCATTCCTCAAGTCTATCTTTGAAAAGTATCTTGCTCCCTTTAATCGATCGAACAGTCGCCGATTCGCCAGAATGGATATCTATTCTTTATCGTGACCTTATTCAGCTTCTATAGTCAATGCAGAGCCGCATTGTCCCATCCTTCTTCTTCACAATAAAACCTAAGGCCCCACTGGATACGCTTGGTTGGATATACTTCTTGTCCAAGAATTTTGTAGTTGGACCATTAGTTCTTTTCATCTCTGGGTGGTGCTATTCTAAGACGGTGCCTTCGATATTGGGGCCATTCCTGGAGCCAAATCGATCACAAATTCAACTGCTCTATCTGGAGGAAGTCCTAGCAAATCATCCGAAAATACGTTTGCGAAATCTCTCACTACTGGTATCTCCTCTATTTTTGGATTCTCTTTACGACTATCGACTATATAAGCTAGATATCCTACATGCCTCGCTTTAACAACCTCCTCGGCCCGTGATCATCGTTAGATAACTCGCTTGTTCAGGCGATTTCACGCCATAAAAACACAACCTTTGATTTGAGTAATAAGGTTAATACACTTCTTCTGGCAGTCAATTACCGTCCCATAATTGGATAACCAGTCCATACCCAAAATAACGTCGAATTCTCCAAGTCGAATAGGGATGAGATCTACGTTCATGATTGTTGATCGATTTCGCAATCAATGAATACGTGCAAGTATACATGGTTAATAAGTAATAAAGTGAAAGTAGAGTATCGTTCCCACGAGGAATTATTTAATAAAAATTACCAAATACTAACTCTTAACCAACTCAATTTTATTTAAACAACCAATAATTGTGATTTCTAGATTTAAGAAAACTAAATTAAACAAAACAAAAAGATTATTCTAAAAGAAAGCAAATAAACAACTAAGAATTGATGGAATTCAGATAAATAAGAATTAAGACTCCAATATCCCCAATTGTGATTTTTCTAATTAAGAAAACTAAATTAATCAATTAAAACTAAGACTTTAACGAATGAATTCAGATAAATAAAGATTAAGACTCCAATATCCACAATTATGAACTATAAACAAATTATCCAATTATCCCAATTATTATGTCTACTGAATTGTTAACAAGAATTCTCAAATGCCAAAAGCCCTTTCTCAAGTGATCATTTGCCTTCTATTTAATCCAAGCTAATTTTGCTATATCTCTATGCAAAACAATTGAATTAAACTCACTACAATCCCAATTCCTTATGTGTTACATGCGGTAAATAGATATTCTCATTCTATTCACAAACCTAATTATTCACTGTGCAAATAACTAAGTCACATGTCACCATGCCCAGTTCTAACTCTAGAATTCCTTTCTCAATTCCTTCTAGAGTAACAAGGTAATTATTGATCAGATAATTAAGCAATAAGCACAAGGCAAGATGAACAATTCACTTTGACACAAATAATTGGAATAAATCAAATAACTAATTTATAGCCATAAAAGGTTCAATTGAAATCTTAATAAAAGAGTTAGTTCATAATTAATGAATTAAACCAAGAATCCAAAACTGAATAGACATTAAAAGATAAAAGTATGATAAGAGAAGAGAATAGAATCATTGTCAAGAACTCGATGCTCCCTCTTGCTCTTGCTCTTGATCTTCAATGGTCTTCAATTTGCTTCAATCTTCAATGGCTAATTAAGAACTAGGGTTTGGATTCTAATCTAATGGAGTGTTTAATATAGTCTACTCTATGTAATCTCCCTATTTTATGCCTTACATCATGTATTTATAGGTTATAAGTCTAATTTTTAGCTTAGGAACAAACCCAATCCAATTTGGAGTCAAAAAGGTGTCAAAATTCACCCCAAAACGCGTCCAGGCCATCACCAAGCCCTTCCCCAATGCCCCAAATACTGGGCTTGACGTCAGACATCGCTCCTCAGTCATTTTTGCATGGGCATAGGCTATATATTGGCGCCCTAAGTTGGCCCCATGTTCTGACATTTTCTACTCTGGCGTCCTTTGGAAAAATGGCCATAACTTCTTCGTCCGAACTCCGATTTCGATAATTCAAGATGATCCGGAAAGAGAAGAAGTAGATCTACAACTTTCATCCTTTGAGGTTTTTGAAATAAGATACGGAGAAATACTCAAATTTGCTCTGAAGTGACTGTTGTGTAAATGGCAAGCCAAAAACGCGAATCTAGCCACCCCGAACGTCGATCCAAGTAACTTTTGTCCCAATTTCTACAAAACAACATAAAACATGCATGAATAGACACAAACACTTAAAATCAACCAAAATATTAAGCTCAAACGCATTCAATTATGAGTATAAAACTCACTCATCAAATACTCCCAAACTTAAACCTTTGCTTGTCCTCAAACAAAACACAAAAGAACTAAAAATAAACAAAATAACTCAACTACATTAATGCATATGCATGATCTACTTTATAATATACCTACGAATCCAGTAATAAATCAGTATGATATGTAGCAACAGGCCTCAAAGATACCAATAATACTCAAACAATATATCCAATCAAGTTAAAATCCATAACGCTAACCAATTAGTCAATCCAAACCTGTCATCACCCATGTTGTGCGTGTGTGCTTGTTAGCCATTCTAACCAACCACAATTCAAGATAATCACATAACAAACTTCTTAGAAGGAAAATTTCAGTTCCAATTCAATTACTTTTGTGAACATGACAACTCCGGTTAAAACTAAGCAATTACCAAGTCTTAAGGTAAATGCAGGATTTATTTATACTTTTATTCAACCACGAGGGCATTTTTGCTCTTTCTCGTGTTTTATTCATTTTTTTTTCTAATGGCTGTGCAATGTCTTATTCCCATAGGCTTTTCAATACTACCTTAACGAGCTTTCGACCAACGACTCCTAGACCATTAAGACCTTAGGGCTCTAGGTGTAAAGACAATCCCCTTGGGCTTACTTACTCAAGTAAGAAAGGCCACAAAACTAGACAAGCATGCCACAATGTTTATTCTTTTTTTTCTTTTTCTTTGGATTTTTTTTCTCTTTTTTTTTTCTTTTCATCATTCCTTTTTTTTCTTTTTTTTCTTTTTGTAATATAATATCCCATAGATTCCCCCAAACTCAAGCTTTTATGTCATTCCAACCTTTACCTCCAGTTCACTAATTTCCTTAAATTTTAACAAAGATTTTCCCTCAGAAACAAATTATGAAACCCTTGAACCAAGTGAATTAAAATAGTTAAACTTTAAGTGCTAACCGGTTACATAAGTTTTAGACAGGCTCAGATTATCATCATGATTAAAATTAGAACTCATCATCAATTATCAACACTGTTCAAGTTAACATGCAAAACCAATCTTATCATAGGCCGAGCTAATTCAAACCAATCTATTGCCTAGATTTATGCAACAAAATAAAAATAAAAATACAATTATACTACATGAACACATACTAATGCGACACATATATGAATATACAAATTACTACCATGTATTATATGCAACCTAAAAACAAAACACAATGCTAACACATAAAAAAAAACGAACTACTATGCAGATAACTAACTATATGCAATACGACACTAAAATGTCCCCAAACTTAAACTAGACATTGTCCTCAATGACTAAAATAGAAAGATTAAAGCAGAGGACTTCCTTGAAAATATAGCAATCTTCCTCCTTGTCCGCTAAGTTTGGAGAATAAGCTAGGCACATGGAACGAATTGGGCACCACACTTGAATTTGACTTGAATAACCTGTAAACCATGATAGAAGCAATTTTATTAAATTCTAAATAAATGCAAATTCAAAACTACTAATATAAAACTTAATAAAAACTAAAAATAAAAATTAAACTTGGGTTGCCTCCCAATAAGCGCTTGTTTTATAGTCTCAATTTGACTTCTTCAATTCTCTATCCAATTCCTCATTTAAAATTAAGGAACCCTCCATCCATTAGAAGCAATGTCTCTTTTGGGAGGTTCCCATTCGCAAAAACCCTTGAATTGAAGTCACCTAGCATGCTCTTTGTAGATAGGTTCCCTATTAAGAACATCCAACAACTAGGTGTTTTCTCCATTTTGTCGATGATCAGATTGTGGCATTAAAGCTTAATAAACATAATGGAATCTTCCTCTATCTTCTCCTTTTCATCCCACCATGACTCCATAACTGCACTAGCTCTTACGTCACCAAGAGCTTTGCCGACGACATGACTTCCAATTGGGCATGGTTTTACAAAACTGCCCGGATTATTGAACTTTGGTGGAGAAGGTACATGGGACACTATCAAAATTGGCTCATCTTCATTGGTACTCAAAGTTAGATCTTCGCCGATCTCCTTTTCTTGGTCTCCAAATCTTTCCTCTCTTTCAACATCTATATCATTTGGCACATCCGGTTGCAGATTTGGTTCGGGCTCACCATCAGTCTCAGAATTCATGTCATAGGGCCAAGTGTATTGAGGACGGTTGTTCAACGCATGTACTATCTGCCCCAATTTATTTTCCAAATTCTTTATCGACGCACCTTGGCTTTGCATATTCTGCTCTATTTGATTAAATTTTTTCTCATTTTCCTCGTTCTTTTTTTCAGAAGCTCTAATAAGTATTTCCAAGGCTTCTTCAAAACTTGATTTCTGATCTGGTTGTTGTGTCTGATTTTGAAATTCGGATGTATTTTGTTGTCTCGGCGCTTGAGCTTGATTGTTACTCCATGAAAACTCCGTGTGATACCCCTAATCCTGATGATAGTTGTTGGGATAGACATAATTGTTGGGGTAATCACCACTATACTTGCATCGCTCCAAAATCGATGGCGATTGATGACTCATATGATTTCCAAAGACAATAATCACAAGTAACCACCACACTTTGACGACGTTGAGCTTCAAAAGCTTCTAAACTCCTCGAAAGTGTCTCAATCAGGCCGATAATGCGTAAAATGTATTAAGTCCATCAATCTCATTTTCCTTGGTTGAGTCATGTTCAGATATGGCCATGATATAAAGTCATCCATGGTACCGAAAAGAGAAAATATAGGAAGAGAATTAAAATAAAAATAAAAATGTTTAAATTAAGACTAATTTGATTGAAATTAATATTGGTAAATAATTATTAAATTAATTCCCCGGCAACGGCGCCAAAAACTTATTGATCGATTTCGCAATCAATGAATACGTGCAAGTATACATGGTTAACAAGTAATAAAGTGAAAGTAGAGTATCGTTCCCACGAGGAATTATTTAATAAAAATTACCAAATACTAACTCTTAACCAACTCAATTTTATTTAAACAACCAATAATTGTGATTTCTAGATTTAAGAAAACTAAATTAAACAAAACAAAAAGATTATTCTAAAAGAAAGCAAATAAACAACTAAGAATTGATGGAATTCAGATAAATAAGAATTAAGACTCCAATATCCCCAATTGTGATTTTTCTAATTAAGAAAACTAAATTAATTAATTAAAAACTAAGACTTTAACGAATGAATTCAGATAAATAAAGATTAAGGCTCCAATATCCCTAATTATGAACTATAAACCAATTATCCAATTATCCCAATTATTATGTCTACTGAATTGTTAACAGAAATTCTCAAATGCCAAAAGCCCTTTCTCAAGTGATCATTTGCCTTCTATTTAATCCAAGTTAATTTTTCTATATCTCTATGCAAAAAAATTGAATTAAACTCACTACAATCCCAATTCCTTATGTGTTACATGCGACAAATAGATATTCTCATTCTATTCACAAACCTAATTATTCACTGTGCAAATAATTAAGTCACATGTCACCATGCCCAGTTCTAACTCTAGAATTCCTTCTAGAGTAACAAGGTAATTATTGATCAGATAATTAAGCAATAAGCACAAGGCAAGATGAACAATTCACTTTGACACAAATAATTAGAATAAATTAAATAACTAATTTATAGCCATAAAAGGTTCAATTGAAATCTTAATAAAAGAGTTAGTTCATAATTAATGAATTAAACCAAGAGTCCACAACTGAATAGACAGTAAAAGATAAAAGTATGATAAGAGAAGAGAATAGAATCTGTTGTCAGCAAATCCGATGTTCCCCTCTTGCTCTTTTGCTCTTGCTCTTGATCTTCAAAGGTCTTCAATTTGCTTCAATCTTTAATGGCTAATTAAGAACTAGGGTTTGGATTCTAATCTAATAGAGTGTTTAATCTAGTCTACTCTATGTAATCTCCCCCTATTTTATGCCTTACATCATGTATTTATAGGTTACAAGTCTAATTTTTAGCTTAGGAACAAACCCAATCCAATTTGGAGTCAAAAAGGTGTCAAAATTCGCCCAAAAACGTGTCCAGGCCATCACCAAGCCCTTCCCCAATGCCCCAGCGCCGGGATTGACGCTCAGACACTGCTCCCCAGCGCCCCGACGCTGGACATAGACCTATTTTGGGCGCCCCAACGCTGGCCCCATGTTCTGACATTTTCTGTTCCGACGTCCTTTGGAAAAATGGCCATAACATCTTCGTCCGAACTCCGATTTTGATGATTCAAGATGATCCGAAAAGAGGAGAAGTAGATCTACAACTTTCATTCTTTGAGGTTTTCGAAATAAGGTACGAAGAAATACTAAAATTGGCTCTGAAGTGACTGTTGTGTAAATGGCAAGTCGAAACACAAATCTAGCCACCCCGAACGTCGATCCAAGTAACTTTTGTCCCAATTCCTACAAGACAACATAAAACATGCATGCATAGACACAAACACTTAAAATCAACCAAAAGATTAAGCTCAAACGCATTCAATTATGAGTATAAAATTCACTCATCAATGATATTACCCTTAATATCCACTCTACAATTCTTATGCACGTACTTAACATGGATTATTTTTCTATTTGCAATTTCTATGTTCATGGGGTATTCTAACTCGTCCTTAAGCAACTCTAAGTTCTTAGCAAAGTCATCGGATATAAATGAACAAGTAGCACCCAAATCAAATAATACATAAACATTAACTTTATTGACGGAATGATACCGACACCACATCATGAGATCAAAGACCGTCGATCCTCGTGACCGCCATGTTGAATGTTTAGCGGTCGCTTATTTGGTTGGTTGCATTGGTCTGCGATAGTCGAGTGCTTCCACCATCGCTTCCTCTAATCCTCCCGATCCTGCTCCTCCAGATCTCCGCTTAGACAATCCCTCGCAAGATGATCCTTTGAGCCACAAGTGAAGCGCAGGCACCCTTAGCACAGGTTAGGATGATTAGGTGCTATATGGCCTTCCCGACCACAATTGTAGCACACTCATTTTCCCTTCATGCAAACTCCCAGATGAGCTTTTTCACAGGTTGGACATGCTTCGATCTTCTTCTGCCCTCCTTGTTGACTTCCAGCTGACGAGTTATCAGACCACTTCCTCTTCTGATTATTACTACCTCCCGTGCTACCTCCACCAGTCTTGTTAGTTCCTTCATTTTCACTCTTTTTGTTCTTCTGATCCTGATTATATTTAGTTACCGCATCGCTACCACCTTCAGTGAGTATGTCTTTCTCTAACACTCCAACAAAAGTGTTCAATTGGAACATTGACACCTTGCTATACAACCAGGGCTTCAGTCCCTGTTCAAAACGTCTTGCCTTCCTCTTATCAGTATGCACTTGGTATGTGGCGAACCTAACCAACTTGTTGAACCTTTCCGCATAATCTGTTACGGACATACTCCCTTGTTTCAATTCCAGAAACTGAACTTCCATTTGGTTTTACAAACTGGTCAGAAAATACATCTTGAAAAACATCTCCTTGAATCTCTGCCAGGTTATTACACCTTCTCCTCCCTGTATTTTTGTTTGCTTCGCCACCAATAGTCGATTTTAGACTTCACAGATGAATGTTGTATATGCGCTCTTCGGGTCTTCCCTTACTCGCGACGTCAAACACCTTCTCCATCTCCATAACCCATATTTGAGCTTCGATTGGGTTTATGGAACCTTTAAACTCTGGCGGTCCCACTGCCTTGAAATCCTTGAACGAGGTGTTTCGTTAGGCTTGTGGTTGATTGTTAATTGCTCCAGCCAGTAAATTCACCGACTGCTGAACGGGGTCAACATTGGTGTTGTTGTTGTTATTCGTTGACCCTTCCTGGGCTGGTCGACGATTTAGTCGTCTTCTTGGCGGCATATTTTTGTTAAGAATATACACTTATTAAGTCTTTATTCGATCCCTTAAACATTTACGGCTTAACTAAAACATTTAATCATAATCACTTAATACATTATATCAATAAACTCTGATATTTATTCAAATTGAAAGTTTTAACATCATACGATAGCATCATTGCTATTTACATCAACTATCCCGAGATAAAGAATTCTACAGGATTTAAAACATTAAGATATTCCTTTGTTTATAAACACATCAAAATTTACATCTTAAACTACCAGGTAGGTTTCACATAAATAAACTAATCCTATCATTGCCTGTTAAGCCGCTGAATAGCCTTGCCACGTTCTTCTTCCATGATGCGGGACATCATCCTACGATCTAGCATATATGATGGTAGACCTTCAAACTTGATTGGATACCTCATAACTAAATCCTGGGCCGCATCTATTGCATTTTGAAGTGTAGAGTACGTCTCCCCAAGCTTATCCTTCTTCGCACGACAATCCTCTTCTGTAAGATCAGCACGATGTAACTCTCTTACCCAGCCATCCTCTGCTATGGTCAGCCTTTCTGAGCTCTCTTTCAGTTCCTTCTTCAACTTCTTTATTTCTTTGGACTTCTCTTCAGTTTGACCCTTCTCGTGAACCAAATCCCACTCCACGTTTCCCAAACGTCTGTGAAGAGTCACAATCTCCCTATCCTTTTGCTCGATGGTAATCTGATGAATAAGCTATCGCTTCGGACCAGATCTCAGACAAAGGTCACGTAACTCTATGTTACGGTCATATAAGTCATCGTACATCTCAGCATCAATGGAGTTCGGTGGGAACTCCTCTTCTTCCTCTTTTTCCTCAGGATCCTCCTCTGGATCAGTCTCAGGCTCATGCTCCTGACCAACAACAGTGATCAACGGAGATGACTCTCTCTGTACCAACTGTTCCCTGACAACATGAATGTCTTGGGGCTCCTTCTCTGTAGGTACTCGGGGTTCCTCCTCTCCAGCTCGACTAGCTCCTCCAACATCCGACATCCTAACAACACAATTTTAAGTTTTAGTTACTAATCCGTACTAACGAGCACATAATTTAACATAAGCACATAAAGTCTTTTATTATCTTCAATGAATTAAGAAATTCATTTCTTATAACTCGTTAAGAGTTTACCACCACTATGTTCTCGATCTCCTACAAGGCTACTACCTAAGGTTGTTCCCCCACCTAAGGTTCATAACCTACAGCTTTGATACCAACCTGTGACACCCCCAAATCTGTGTACATCAATTCCACGGGATTTGGTGTTCATTGCACAAATATCATTTATCTATCTACCCATAATAAATGCAAACCATGCAATAGATAGAAATAAATCCTCTCCTTAAGGAGTTACATCATCTGAATTAAATACATAAATCCCAGGTCATACTAACCTTAAATCTCAAATGCGTAAATATATACAAATAATAGTCTTACACAACATTAACATAAGTTTGAAACATAAATACATAATCACATAAACAAAAAGTCTTAAATAACAACAAGTCTTCCTCATTTATTAACCTTTCCCTTGCCTTTACTAGTGGAAGGCTCGTCTGATCTTTTGTTTTTAACTGCAATGTTATTATTACGCAAGAGTGAGCACGATTGCCCACAAGTATAACAAAAAAAATAATAACATGCGAATAAATCAAAGGCTTCTGAAACATGAAAACTCAGCTTTTGAATCAAGAATGAATAACAAGAAACAAAAGAACTTCCGAGGGTCATAAGACCTTGAACTATGTCCTAGGTTGTCAAGTGTTTATACTTGAAACCTTTAATGACTATAAGACTATGGACTCTTCTCTCGTATTTAGGGGATCACCCTTAGTACCATACATCGCGCATTAATATCTTAACGCTAAAGCGTAAATAATCCACTATTAAAGGGTTGTTCATCTCAGTTTGACATCGGAGTCCGTACCAATGGAAGTTTGGTTTAGATAAGCTCAATAAAAGTTCTAAAATTTATAACACTATCAACTATGGACTAGTCGAATCAATAAGGGTTCGCTTAGTCTTACAAGGTTCAACAATAATTGATATTCAATTTGAATAATAAAATTCAAGATGTATACAATCGAATACATATCAGATATAACAGGATCGTGCTTTTAAAGAATGATAAGATCTAATATGAAATCTCGACTTGAACAATAATAAACAAGATAGAATAATGAACTTGCTTTATGTAAAGAATCAAGGTTTAGGAACTTGCCTCGTGTGTAGGCTAAACGATTACTACTTTGCTCACCACAAGTCCTACACACATACCATAAGTATTCACTTACATTCATTAGTTATATTTTCACTTAATTATTTAATGTAAACTCCACTTTATTTAACAAATCATTACCCTTCTAATTTAATTACTTAATTAAATAAGAATTTTTCCATTCCTTACTATTATTACACTTTAATAAATTATTTCATAATAATTTCCATCGAATATTTATTTTATTCCATAAATATTTCAACTAAAATATTTATTTATTTTATAAATATTTTAATAATAATTTTCATCTAATATTTATTTTACTCCATCAATATCTCAATTAAAATATTTATTTTATTTTATAAATATTTAATAATAATTTCCATCGAATATTTATTTTATTCCATAAATATCTCAATTAAAATATTTATTTTATTTTGTAAATATTTTAATAATAATTTCCATCGAATATTTATTTTATTCCATAAATATCTCAATTAAAATATTTATTTTATTTTATAAATATTTTAATAATAATTTCCATCGAATATTTATTTTATTCCATAAATATCTCAATTAAAATATTTATTTTATTTGATAAATATTTTAATTAATTATTATTATTTATTTTTTTTTTTTTGTTCACGTATGGTAATTTAGTTTGGTAACACCCGCTTGGTAAAGTGGGTTACCTGCACTCGCTTTTGCGATTCATAGCTTCACATAATAAGGTTGGGCCGAAAAAAATCTCCTAAGTTCACCCATATGTTTTGTGAAGAGAACACGCAGAATATGGCCATAACTTTCAATTTCCTTGTCCATATATTAATTTAAGCATACCCAAGTACTATAATTCATATATGATCATTACCCAACCTTTTCTAACATGATTTTAACAAGTTAAAACACATAATTTACGAAATCAACACATGTAATTTCACTGTTCTTAATGTTCTTGAAGGTTTTGAACATAAAACCTAAAATTAACACTACGGATTCGTTATAACACCAAATTCATCCATTCAAAATTTGTTTTCTTCGTATTTACATATATAATATATACAAGCATAAAAATTTAGGAGATAATAAATGATCGACGATTAAATTTGTGCGTAAGTAATATATATGGCCATAATTCTACACTGTAATTTTGAAGTAATTATATACTTACATATTTTATGAAACCGATAATATGAGATCATACAATATATATAGTAAAACATAATATCATGACATAAAATCACGTATATATCCACATAGTCAATACAATCTCCAACTACAGAGATTTTACAGAAATTTGAGAGCCATATTCATGAAAATTTTAACAACGTAAATAAAACTGGGTCAAAAAAGATTACCCCAAGCGTAGAGTGTAGAGATGAAACCCTTCTCAATTAATTCTTCAATCACACAACTCACAAATTCCCTCAACCTCTCTCTGTGATTTGCTTTGCCAGACTTAGAAAATAAAAGAAGGAAGAAGACGATATAAAAAAATAAGAAGTGACGTTGTTGTGGAGGTCGGCCACTCCATCATGGGTTAACGCGCCTCAACTCCCATTAGGCTCGATTTGGCTAGCCTTAAAAGGCTTATTCCCATTTAATTTTATAAATCTCTTATACTATAGTTTAAATTATGTCACACCCAATCGCACAAAATATCTTATTTTAGTTTCATTTAATAAAATATAATAATTTCTCATTTAATTCATATAGTCACATAATTAAATTTCTCATTAATTATGTCAAATTATTACTTCTCTAATTAATTATTTAATTAATTAAAATAGCATTATGCTTATTAAATATTTCATTTAATTCAATAAGCTCACATAATTACATTCTTCAAATAATAAAAATTCTCCACATTAATTTAATAAATATAACACATATAATTAAATTAATCTACCACAATTTCATCAATTAATTATTTAATCTAATAATTAATTCATCGAAAAATATTTATTCAATTCAATAAATATTTAAAATTAAATTACAAAAATCTCGGTTGTCACACTTTGGGACCCCTCGCCCCGGCGGGGGTGTTAGGCTTAATTAGGCCCGCCCCGATGGGAATGCCTCCTGCATTCTGACTTTAGCTAAGCTTCATACTTGATCCAATATTGCTTCAAATGACTCCCTTTCTTTGTTACTTGCCAACCAACCATCCTACACATAAAAATAACAATAAACAAGTAAAAATAAACATGAAAGCAAGGAATTAACAATGATTAAGCTTGAAATGAACATCGATTCGTGGATATAAAATCCACTTATCAGATTTCACCAAGATATGTCTCTACCATTCTAACTCACATGGACATGCAACTGAGGAATGTTGGTCTTTAAAGCATAAAATCCAGTATCTCAATGAAAATGGAGAGTTGAAGATAGAAGTCCCCATGAATAGAAGAGGCGAAAGAGAAATGAAGAGCTTATAATTTCCATTTGACACAGACAGTTCAAAGGAATTGACGACTATGAGCACCAATCCTGGCCGAGAATAAGGTGGATTGATCGAATGGCTGGGGAGTGGCAGAGAAACAAGATAATCCCATAAGGAAATTCATCCGCCACCATCAAACATCTTATTGCCCAAAGTCAGCAACCATATTCCTTATTTTACCCTTCTGGATGATGAGGAGGAAATACTGATCCTTCCTAGTGTAGAAAAAGCCAAAAAGGAAAGTTCCTTGCAAGAAATACAACAACAGTTCGAGAGAGACTGAAAGTAGTATGCACACAAGCCAATAATGTTGATGATAAAGCATATACTTTGTAACAATCTTATTCGTTTATTAATAAAAGTATTTATTTACTAATGGCTTTAATTTATCTACATGGTGCTGATTTAATAATATGTGATAAACTCATAGTTTTAAGCAATGCTTTTAGAATCATGATGAGATCATGCTATTGAGATCCAAATTCTTAGATAGCTTAAAAACTAAAATGTTCCCAATCGATGGATTACTAAAAAGGGGATTAGTGAATCCGGATAGATTGGTACATACGTTGCGTGCTCATTGGATGAGGATGATTGATCTCATGATCATTTGTATGGAGACACTAAAGCAAGTATGTATGTGCTTATTGGAGAATAAGTTCACTGAATGTGACTCGCTAAGGAATACCTAATGGAGTTTTACTTGTCTGTCAATAGGAAATCCTGTAGTGATAGTAGTACAAGTGATCCTTGGACTTGAGATCATTATAGTATCTTGTGTATGATGAGTTATACTTTGACTTATTCTTTAAGACCCTTAGGGTATATCAAAGGGTATGCTTGAGTATAATAAGTTGTACATGGAGATAATGCATGATCAATAAAGAATCTACCGCTTCTAGTAAAATAAAAGATATGTCCTATGTGATTCGATAAATGACAACCTAGTAGTCATTGGCCAATGCAGAATGAAATTAGAAAGGAGTTTCTAATTTGTATTATTTGGAGTTGTGCATTTAAGAATTGAAAAACATATAATTAAATAAAATAAGATTTAACAGTAATTCCATATCTTATATTTAATTGGAACATTGTATGGTGAAAGGATTGAATTGTATGGTATCCATTTACTCAAAGGTTCTTTTATGATTAATGTTGAAATCTATATTATCTGAAAAGTCGTTAATCGCTAGGGAGGCTTATCCTTATTATAGAATAAATGTTATTTATTTAAATAAGATTAGAATTGTTCTAATTGATTTATTCACAACTGGTTTAATATGGAGAACCTAAAGGGTCACATCGCAAAAGGAAGAATATTTATTTAAAAAGCAAATGACATAATCGTAAATTATATTGTGATAGAATAAATTAAATAGCTTAATATTTATTATTTAATATTTTGGAAATATTAAATATAAATTAATAAGAGGAGTCTTATTATTATTATTATTACTATTATTATTATTTAATTCCTAAAGGAGTTTGCGAATTAATTAATAAAAGTACTCTCATATATCCCTAATAAAGATTAGGAGGCTAATTAATTAAAAGAGTTTAATTAATTATTCCTAATAAGTTAGGGAGCTTAATTAATTAAAGGAATTTAATTAATTAAATAATACCCTAATTTCTAATTAGATTAGAAGGGTTAACTAATATCTAATATAAGAGGAGTATTATGCCAGATATCAATAGATGTGATTCCAATTGTTTGAGAGTACGCCCATTTTTCTACAGAAATAGAACAAACTAGGGTTTGAGCCAAATACCCATCTTCTTGAATATTTGTTCTTCCTTGGTGGATCACCTCTAGAGGCCAAACACTTGGGTGGCTAACATTGATCAAAGGATGGAATCAAACCTAGTAGATTCAAGTTGAACGCGAAAAGGATTGGAGGTGAACTCGTACCTGAGGAAACTAGTTTATACAAGGGTATGAATCTGTTCTCCATCTTTTTTCTATTGATTGATAATTATGCACATAGTATGATCTTAGTGATGGGTTTGTATGAAAATTTTAAATTCCTATTTTATCGTACTTTCACACCTTTTGTGTAATTTAATTGCATGTTCGCGCTATATACAAACCCAACAGTGGTATTAGAGCCAAACTTTATGCTAATTATCGATCTTGATGATTCCATCTATGTATGATATGCGATTTGATCGAATTTTCTGGCTAAAATATTTTCCTTATCTGTTCGTGACGCCTTGGCACCGCCTGCCTCCAATTCATTCTCGGAGCGCTACAATGCCATTTATAATTGAAAAAATGTTTTCTCGTTAGCAATACAACAGATCCCCAGTTGTATTTCAAGTAAATTTATGTAATTCGAATAACCTGATTATAAAATTTTTTATTTTTAGTATTTATTTCAATTAAGATAAAATGTTTATTTTGAATTGGAATATGATTAAAATAAAAGTTTTACATTAACTTGGAATTGGATTCCACGTTCGTTTGAATAAAAGAGTTTATTCAAAAGTTGTATATTAAACTTGGAATTGGATTCCACGTTTGTGACGCCCCCAAATCCGGGTATCTTCCATCCCGATAGATGGTGCTACACGGTACTCATAACTGTACATTCATTCTATTGAAATGACATCAAAATGTGTGTATCAATGACATTCTTATTACATTAATAATATTACATCCCGTTCCCAGGTTCTAAAACCATTACATTCTTTGTTCATCATTCTATAATATATACAACTTACTAGTTTATTACAAGGTAAACTTATCGTTCAGCTTCGTCTTTCCTCTATCCTTGTCAGATCGCTCGGTTTGTTTAGTCCTAGATGCATTCATATGGTTCAAGCAAGAGTGAGCATAACAAGCTCATCAAGTAAAACAATTTCTTTTAAACAATATGCTTGAAACATAGGAATCATATATCTTCAATAACTGGATAATAGTTATGAAGTACTATCAATAATTCAAAATAGCATTTCTTTTCCTTCAAAACGTTTTACAATAACAATATTCAAGAAAACATCAATTTCGCTCAAGACCATGAGCATTTCATAATTTCTTTGAAAAGGACAACCACACTAAGTCCGTAAGTCCGACATATCTTACGAGCACTTCGGGTGATCACCCATAGTACTTTTATCTTGATCAACACTACATCCCGTTAAACGTATGTACGCTTAAGTTTTGGCAACCTCGCGCGCCCATCGAATAATTGATGAAAATATATTTGTTTATTCATACTCAAAGCTTACCTTGAACCGTACTCAAACAATTGGCGTAGGATAGCATTAGCAATTCTATATTGAAAGACTTGTAAATAAATCAATCAATTCTTCAAGATTAGTCTAGCCAAGATAAAATTGGCATCGACCCTTTAGTAAAGCACTTCATGCATCTCATAACATGAATCCTAGAAAACTTGGCTAACACGAAGGTTAGACAAGCGTTTAAGAAAATCTTGCCTTCAACGCCCTGCCACAAAGAAAATAACTTTTCCTTTCGCCTTTACGGCCTCTACAATACATAACCACATAACATACCACATTAGGTCATGAATGAACATACATGGTTCCTAATGAATCTTACCCTTCTTCTTAATCAAATCATATATTAGATTTGTTACTATTGGTTCCGGCTTGCCATTATATTTTACATTATTCTTACCAACTTCTTTCTCTTCTATGTCTTACGTAGATTTACTTCATTAATCCAACTCATTTCGAGTTAATCATCCTTCCTCACGGCTTACTAACATCCTTACATTATTAATCGAAACTCGATCATTATTTGTTAAGTACACTTTATTGCATACCATTTACGTTTACGTATTACTTAACGACTTTTAGTTGTAACTCTTAACGTTATAGTCATTATCATTATTGAATACAGTTCACGTTCCTTATACTTTACGTTCGTCGTTTAACTACTCATTAAACAACATTAAATTCCTAAAGTCATCACTATAACAGTGATTTAGGAAATGTCTTATCTTATTCATTAAGTAATTACATAACCCATACTGGTATTATAAACCATTGGATTCATAATCAACTTGGTCAACAAATTTCTAAAGCCGGCTTAGCACATTACGTTGTTCTCATTACGTTCATCATCAATTGATTATTAACCTTTAATCATCATACATTAAGTGTTTAAAAATGCCTTAAGAATGTTATAATTATACCTTAGTTCATTGCTAATGAGTTATCTTTCATTCTATACTTGTAAACATTTCTTATCTCTGTTAAACCCTAGGATCTGGCGCCACACATAGCTCTCTCTCACGCCATGCAAGGCGAATAGAGGGTAATGACATCAGGCTCTCGAAATGCAAGGCCACCACCATTTGGGTTGGCGGGCAAGATCGCCAACTCGCGGCCTTAGAAAAATTTGATGATTTTTAACTTTAATGTAAATTCTAACGCATAACTTCTTCGATATAAGTTCAAATTGACTCGTTCAAAAGCCCACGGTTCACAAATTACATACTTTATGCGTTCATGCAAGAATTTTATCTATTTGACTTCGTTTTCTAAAATTTCATCTATTAGTTCATTTTAACAAAAACAATAAACGTCAGGAACGCTCAACGCCTGCTTTCTTCGTTTCTAAGTCGTAATTCTTAGCCATTTTCGAGTCCTCAACTCTATAATGCCAAATAAGACTTGTCTCCATTGAAAACCAATGTTTCCAAGCTCAATATCAAAATTCGACTTCCATTCCGAGAATTTCACGAATTCGACGATTATCATCCAAACTCGTAAATTTTGCCTTAACTTCATTTCTTATGATTTGTTCATCGTTTCAAATGGATTCAATCCATCAAACTAACATTTTGACATACATACTTCGTTAACTTATAAACATGATAAATTATTACTTGTTCTTTGTGAGTTTATAACTTATAAAAGTATAAACTACTTATGACTTCCTTTCTCATGACTTATTATAGTTAAAGTCTTTTAACCACCATTCTTGTTTCTTATTATCATACAACCTTATTATTTCAACATAAAACAAGTTCCTACAATTTCTTCTTTATTTCATAACTTATATGATTATGAATCGCTTATTCATGACTTATACGGCTTATTAAGACTTAAGCCCTTTGATTACTCATTCTTATCATTCCTTAGCATACATGTTCTACCAATAACCATTTCCCTATCAATGGAAGAGAAAGAGAATTATGGTTTAAGTCCTTACCTATAAAGATCACTTGATTAATCCTTGTTCTCTTTCTTGCTTCTTAAATTATGAAAACTAACTTTCTAGCTTTTCTAACTTATTCTCACTTATTCTCTCTAACCAATAAGCTCTCAACTGGTTGGTGTCTTTGAACAAGGAATAAATGAAATCCAAAGCTTGCTATTTATAGGACTTACTAGGTTAGGGTAGTTTGGTCATTAGGCCATCCCACCTCCTTAATCACCTCCTTACTATTCCTAGTTTAAACACTAAGTTAACTTGCTCCCCACAACACTTGGCCATTAAGTCTACTTGGTCATTAAGCCACTCCACCTCCTTACTATTCATTACCTAGCTTATTAAGTAAACTTGGACACCACACTTAAGCACTTTACTTGCTCATCACACATAAGCACTTTATTTAGCTTTTAAGTTAATTTTACTTGCTCATCACACTTTATTCTTGGTCACCAATTCACCCATGGGTTTCCCCATGGATCAAGCTTTATCCATTGGATCTTAGTTTGGGCTTAAGGTTTAATTAACCTAACTTATACATTGGGCTTGCATTAACAATTCTTTGGGCTTTACCATTAGCTTGCATTGGGCTTACACATTCCTACACTTGGGCCTTATCAATATCTCATTGGACTTTACAATTTCTTACTCAATCGTACAAGTCCATTACATTTGGCTTAAAGCCTTACAACGATAATTTACGATTAATCTCGTATTCTAACTCGTATACTTATTCATGTATGACATACCATCAATCGTACATACTCAGTATAATACCTCGTATTATATTCAGATTCATTACCTCGTATAATACCTACGATTATACTTAACATCGCTTTAACTCATTATACACCTTCCCTTTTCCTTCTCTAAAATCACTTTTTCCTAACCCAGAGGGTTTTAAGTTCAAGAAAGTAAAAATGCTGCTTGCCATAAATCAAATATTATTGGATATTCCATCTCACCGATATTCTATCATTACGTATTTCTCTAAGTTCAAAAAATAATTTCCTAAGCGTAAATGCGTGAATAGTATTTTTTCGAAAATTTCTGGAAAGTTTTTATTTTCGCCTTGGAAATTCAAACACTTTAATTCTACCACATAGCCAAAATACTACGACATATCCGATATGTTCAGTCATGTAACGATCTTCAATTAGCTTACTCCCATAAATAATTAATTAAATTCATTTAATCCACATAATCAAAATAAAAATTTAATTCTCAAAAATCCAAATTTTCTGGGGCGTTACAACGTTTGTTTGAATAAAAAAGTTTATTCAAGAGTTTTATATTAATTTGGAATTGGATTCCATGTTTGCTTCATATATATAATAGGATTCCATGTTTCATAGAATAAAAGAGTTTATTCATATATGGAATAAGATTCCATGTTTCCTAAAATTAAAGATGCTTAATTTTGATAAGGAATATGATTCAACATGTTTTATTTTTTCAGCAATTTTAAGTTTAAATACAGGAGTTTATTTTGTACTTAAAATTGGATTCCTTATTAATTAAAATAAAGGAGTTTATTTTGATTCAGAATTTGATTAAAAATAAAGGAGTTTATTTTTATTCAAAAAATTGGATAAAATAAAATAAAGAAATTTATTATGATTTAAATTTTTATTAAAATAAAGGAGTTTATTTTATTTCAAAAATTGGATTTTAATAAATTTGAAATTGCCCATTAAATTGACATTGATGTATATATGGAATAGATTTATTATTCATGAGATTAATTTATTTATTGATGCATATATTTATGTATATGATAATAAATGGGATTGATTATGGACTATTGACCAATGTGATTGTATTTTATTTTAGTTGGATGCATGAATGTATGAGTTTTATTAAATAGGGTCTGTGTATCTCGTCTTCTCTAATTTTTCTTAATGTAAATTCTATCTCCCTCCTATGTACTTTCCCTTGAGTGTTGATCAAGGTTTCTATTTATTTTAAATAGTTTTATAATAGGAATAATTAGAATTAATTTTGAAGAATTGAAGATCAAGGAGCAAAGAGCGCTTGAAGACACGTTTGTAATGGGGCCTGGGTTTAAATGTAATTGTTATATTAAAATTTAATTCTTGCATCCTAGGTTTAACCTCTTGATTCAATTGGTGGCTCTAGTGAACCAAACTAGAATAAAGTCCATAATTAATCCGGGTAGAATATAATATCCTATATGTGCAAGCTTATACATATATATATATATATATATATATATATATATATATATATATATATTATGCAAACATATTTCGCATGTTTATTAATATGATGCGTATTTTTTATATATATGTGCATGCGCGCTAAACAAGATGAGATAAATTAATAACAAACCCCTCAAATATTTTATATTAAGTCCTAAGCGTTCAAAGATATTTGGAATATCGAAAGTCGCCTTCTAGCATGATAAAATTAATAGAGTATTAAATATTTAATATGAGTTTGTTGTGTCACCACAAGGTAAGTATTAAGTATTTAAGATGTTAATTTATCACATTTGATGCTTATAAAGAAAATTAAACAATATTGTTTTGTTGTGTCACCACAAGGACAATATTTTTCTTTTTTGAATATATGGAAGTGCTAGGTTGGACTTAACTTAGATAATTTTGGTTCGGATGTGCCACAACTTGATCAAAATAATCTAAGAGGCAAAATAAATGGAGTTACATGATGATGTAATTGATAAGAGATGTCTACCTATTTATTTATATATAATTTGTTGTGTCACCACAAGGCTATATACATTTGAAATGTGATCCATATTCTCACTAGCAAATCTTTAATTAGATTTTGTCGAACTATATAAGTGAGGGTTATATAGTTTGATGAAAATAGTGGGAGATACCAATTTAAAACAAGACCTAAATTATTTTGGTACTTAATAAAAGAATGTATGCTAAAATGTTGTTAATTACAAATTCATTTACAGAATTTTACAATGTCTAAATTATTATAATTGCGAAGCATATTAGATGTTATTTAACCGGATCAAATTAAACGGATTGGTTAAGAAATTTGAGAATAGTTCTCATGGCTGAAAAGCTATCTTATGTCCTTAATACGCTTATCCTTGCAATGGTTGCAGACAATGCCTTTGAAGAAGAGATTTCTACTTTTGAAAGTGGCAAATGATGCACAGTTGGCTCAATGCATCATGCTTGCATCCATGAGTAACGAGCTTCAGCGTCAGCATGAAACTATGGATGCTCCTACTATATTCCTGCACATCAAGTAGTTGATGGTAAGGAAAATAGGATTGATAGATATCAGATATCTAAGGAGCTCTTCCGATCTAGAATGACCAATGACGTTACAATATAGACAAAAGTCCTTAACATAATCAATTAGGACAACGAGTTTTGTCATGGATGGAGAGTTGAGCCAAGATTTGCTCTTACACTCACTCCCAGACTCCTTTCACAATTGTTATGAATTTTTTATATGAACAAGCTAGATATCAGCCTTGCTGATTTGCATAACATGTTGAAAAATAATTAAGAGTCACTTTCCAACCAAGAAAGACCAAGTCTTATCGTTAAGGGCTAAAGGATCTTCTGAAAAGAAGAACGATTCAAAGAAGGTAAATAGAAAGGCAAAAATAAATGATAATAAGAACAAAACTGATACGGATAGCAAAGGAGTTTGCTTCCACAATAATAAGCTTGGACACTGGAAAAGGAACTACGAGCAGAAGAAGCTTAATGAAACTTTGGTTGCAAATACAGTTTTGTTCATGTATGAAATAAATTTTTCTTTAAGTCAAGGTTCTACTTAGGTATTAGATACCAGCTATGGTTCTAATAAATATAAATTTATGAAGGGACTAAGCAAAAGTAGAAAGCTAAACAATGGATAAGTAATCCTATGTGTGGGAAATGAAACAATGGTTGTTGTATTAGCCATAGGAACTTATGGTTTAGAGTTTACTAGGGCAAGTCTATTAAGTCAATAAGTTTTTATTATATTCCAGTTCTCGTTAGAAACATTATTTCCATTTTGTTATTAGATAACAAAATTCTTGGTTTTATATTTCAGAACAATTTTTGTTCTATTTATAATAATAATGTTTTATATAGAACTGTAATAATACTTAATGAATTTCGTATACTTGACTTACGTGAAAAATTATTTTGTAAATTAAACAAACTAGTATAAGAAAAGGAGATGATCATTCAAAGAGTTGAATATTTGTATTTGATGAAATACAAGACTGAATTATTTGAAAGGTTCAAAGAATTCAAAAGTGAAACTAATTGAAAAGTATTAGAATTATTCAATTGGATTGAAGAAGGAATACTTGTGCAATAAGTTTCTAGATAATCTCAAATGGTTTTCTCACAATGGATGCCTCCTGATACGCAATAATTGATTAATGTATCTGAAAGGAAAAATCATACCATGTTGGATATGGTGTGGTCCATAATGATTTTACCGACATTCCAATATCCTTCTAGGGTCATGCCCTAGAAATAGCTATATATCTACCAAAAGGTAACCTCAAAATCCGGCGCCTAGACTCCATAAAAGTTATGGACAGGGAGGATTCCCAATCTTAAGTATGTTAAGAAAAGGGGTTGTTCAGCTTATGTGAAAAATGTTTCAAAGGGATAAGTTTGGGACAAGGTTTGACTAGTGCAGATTTGTGGGACTTTCTAAAATAAGTTTAGGGTATATGTTCTATAATCCTACTTAGCAAAAGGTGTTTGTTGTGACATAAACTACCTTCTAAGATAACTGTGTTTATCATTAAAGGGGCTAGTGAGAGGATAATAGATCTTGAAGAGTTCAAGAACCACAAAACACTATATGTCAAATAATGGGAACCTGTAGATAAACCTATTATACCATAACCGAATCGTAAATCTGGAATAGTACTGAAGATACCTGGGAGGTATGGATTCATCATAGATGATAATGATGAGGTACACATCATAGAATATGATCATTCGGTTATACATGATGAGGTAAGAGTTGTAGACACTAAGATAAATGGATTGAAGCAAGCTTCTCAAAAATGGAACATTCATTTTGATGAGATAATCAAAAGAATTTGATTTTATCAAAAATAAGAATGAACCTAGTGTGTACATAAGGGTTAGTGGGAGTGACGTGATATTCCTAGTATTATATGTTGATATAGTATGGATAAGGAATGACATACCAATGCTACAATCAGTAAAGGTAAAGTTGTCTAAACAATCCTCCATGAATGATTTGGGAAGAGTATCTTAATTGGGGATACAAATCTATATAGATAGATTTAAAAGGATGCTCGGCTTAACCTAAAGAACATATATTCATTTGATGCTAAAGTCATTTAGCATGGTAAACTCCAAGAGATGTCTCATGTTAATGAGCCATAAAGTGTATATCTCTTAATAAGTCCCCACAGACTCTTGAAAAGAGAGATCACATGAGTAAATATCATGTATGCTATGAAATGTACGAGATCTGATGTTGATCAATCATATTCTAGAGAAGATCACTATAAAATAGTGAAAAACATCTTAAAGTACTTAACCGACACTAAGGATTTGATCATATTCATGATGGGTCTGAATTAAAACTATAAGGCTTAATAGACTCAAGTTTTTCAGACTGACCAAGAATACAACAAATCCACTTTAGGGTAAGGTGTTACCTTGAGCGGTGGTTTAGTGAATTGGAAAGGTTAAAAATAATAATGAGTTGCTGATTAGTGATAAAGAAAAAGTATATAGCTGTAAATAAAGCTGCAAGTTGATTGTTTAGATAAAAAGTTCATTACAGAACTAGGAATAATTCCTAAGTCTCATCTTGAATCTAAACATGTGTTGCAACATTTTCATTTGATTATAGAAATCATTAAAAGATGGGAAATCACTATAGAGATAGTGGACTCTCAAGAATAAAATTACATATCCATATACTGAAGCTTATCCAGCAGCAGGATGATCGTCACTTAGAGAATAAGGGTATGAGATACCATGACGATTGGCTTTAGTGCAAGTGGGAGATTTGAAAGTAGTATGCACACAAGTTAATCATGTTGATGATAAAGCATATACTTTGTAACAATCTTATTCGTTTATTAATAAAAGTATTTATTTACTAATGGCTTTAATTTATCTACATGGTGCAATTTTAATAATATGTGATAAACTCATAGTTTTAAGCAATACTTTTAGAACATGCTAATGAGATCTAAATTCTTAGATAGCTTAAAAACTAAAATATTCCCTATCAATGGATTACTAAAAAGGGGATTAGTGAATACAAATAGATTGGTACATACGTTGCTTGCTCATTGGATTAGGATGATTGATCTCATGATCATTTGAGTGTAGACACTAAAGCAAGTATGTAGGTGCTTATTGGAGAATAAGTTCACTGAACGTGACTTACTAAGGAATACCTAATGAAGTTTTATTCGCCTGTCAATAGGAATTCCTGTAGTGATAGTAGTACAAATGATCCTTGGACTTGAGATCATCATAGTATCTTGTGTATGATGAGTTATACTTTGACTTATTCCTTAAGACCCTTAAGGTATATCAAAGGGTATGCTTGGGTATAATAAGTTGTACATGGAGATAATGTATGATCAATAAAGAATCAAAAAGATATGTCCTATGTGATTCGATAAATGACAACCTAGTAGTCATTGGCCAAGGCAGAATGAAATTAGAAAGGAGTTTCTAATTTGCATTATTTGGAGTTGTGCATTTAAGAATCGAGAAACAGATAATTAAATAAAATAAGACTTGACAGTAATTCCATGTCTTATATTTAATTGGGACATTGTATGGTGGAAGGATTGAATTGTACGGTAACTATTTACTCAAAGGTTCTTTTATAATTAATGTTGAAATCTATATTATCTAGAAAGTCATTAATCGCTAGGGAGGCTTATCTCTATTATAGAATAAATATTATTTATTTAAATAAATTATTAGATTAATTTATTTATTTAAATAAGATTAAAATCGTTCTAATTGATTTATTCACAACCGGTTTAATATGGAGAACCTAAAGGGTCACACCGCAAAAGGAAGAATATTTATTTAAGAAACAAACGACATAATCGTAATAATAAGTTAAGTATATTTAATTAAATCTATGGTGATAGAATAAATTAAATAGCTTAATATTTTTTTATTTAATATTTTAGAAATATTAAATATAAATTAATAAGAGGAGTCTTATTATTATTATTATTACTATTATTATTTTTTAATTCCTAAAGGAGTTTGGGAATTAATTAATAAAAGTACTCTCATATATCCCTAATAAGCTTAGGAGGCTAATTAATTAAAAGAGTTTAATTAATTATTCATAATATGTTAGGGAGCTTAATTATTTAAATAATACCCTAATTTCTAATTAGATTTGAAGGGTTAACTAATATCTAATATAAGAGGAGTCTTATGCCAGATATCAATAGACGTGATTCCAATTGTTAGAGAGTACGCCCATTTTTCTATAGAGATAGAAAAAACTAGGGTTTGAGCCAAATACCCATCTTCTTGAATATTTGTTCTTCCTTGGTGGATTACCTCTAGAGGCCAAACACTTAGGTGGCTAACGTTGATCAAAGGAAGGAATCAAACCCGGTGGATTCAAGTTGAACGCGAAAAAGATTGGGGGTGAACTCGTACATGAGGAAGCTAGTTTCTACATGGGTATGGATCTGTTCTCCATATCTTTTCTATTGATTGATAATTATGCACATAGTATGATCTTGGTAATGGGTTTGTATGAAAATTTTAAATTCCTATTTTATCGCGCTTCTGCACCTTTTGTGTAATTTGATTGCATGTTTGCGCTATATACAAACCCAACAGAGACTTCATAGTTAAATCCTCTCAAGCCCATAAAAAAGATGTAGGAACAAATGAAGAAAAAGGTGGTGAGGTTATCGGGGAAGCCAACCCATCATGGAATTTAGAGTTCATCCCTTTTTGCGATGGGTCCAGTTTAAGCATCCTTGAGGGATGTGCTGAATCAGGAGGCGATCAAGTTATGGTAGTGATTGAAGATATGCATGACCAAGAGGTAACCTCTATTGCGAGCCTCGAAGAGAAAATAACCTCTGACAACTGGACTATCAGGCCTCAGCTAGCTAGGAAGACGTAGATCCAGAGGATAAAGTTGTGAGTTCCAGAAGATATTGGGACGATATCACTTTCTTAGCATTATGCCTTTTATTTTCCATGCATGTAAATATTGAAAAAAATTTCAAAAAAAGTCAAAATAATTAAAAAAGCAAAAAATAAATAAAATAGAAAAATAAAATCAATCAGGTCTTATCGAAGCTTGAACTACGTAAGACCTGATCTCCCTCCATTAAGGGGAGTACGTAGGCAACCAATTATGGTGCGGTCAAACAAAAAAAACTTAAAAAAAAACCCACTCAAACCTTAATAAAAACTTCTCAACCATTTAGGCCAAGCCTGAACTACGAAAGACCTGATCTCCCCCATCTACGGGAGTACGTAGGCAACCATCTATAGTGCAGTCTAACCCTCAAAAGAAAAACCAAACACTCTACCTCTAAACCCAAAATCCAACCCAAACATAATCCCAAAGACTAGTCTCAAGACATCAAATTAAACTTGAAAGACCTACACCCAAGAAAAACCCTTAAGGTCAGCGACCCATGTTGAAAAGACCCAACGACACCTCAATGTCATTCCATTAAATCTGGCACAAGTCCTGGAAAAGAAGAGACATCGATACATTATGACAACTAGTTACAGGGATGAAATGGCAATCATCATAAGATCCAACTTATCAGTAACTCGTCAGCAACTTATCACTCCTGAAGTGCGAGAAGACTTGATCTCCTTTGACCTCCAACATTACATAGGCAACCGTCGTGGTAAAGTCTATCTCATACCCCACGACCTGTTCCCCTAGATTAAGACCACAAATCAAACCTTACAGATCAAATCAAACTCAGGTGAAGTCATCACCAACCAAGCTGAGATCTTAGGTTTAATTTAGTGGAGTCTAAAGGTCTCTTGACATTAATCATCGAAGTTGAAACAACAACACAACGATATGTTAAACATGATAATCAACAAGGACCTTCAAAGAGTTGACACCCTCAATCACAAGTCTTCATCAAATCAGAAGAAAATCATCAAAGCCAATTGTGCCAATAAGTCAGAAAATAATGATTGAGGGCATCCAAGCATCAAAACCCAATACCACTACCTATTTAACATATGGGTCCAGAGGTAAAGGACTCTTGCGATCTCAGTATCTTATCAGCCCATCTGTTAAAGCAACTACCCCAGACAATAAGGAAGACTGGGGCAATTTCAGAATCGACGACAACCCGATATTCGGACCCTTACATAAAACAAGATTGGGACATTTTTGGAAACAACGACAACTCAACACTGGGGCATTTATCAACCATTTTAAGAAGAAAAATGAACCAGTCAGCACCATCAACATGGTCCACCATTATCAGAGCTTCTGTCATGACATTTTTTTGGCGATTTGGTAAGATCAGTGGGTCTCTTTTCCAATGATACTTTTATCAGAATACAACGACCCACATGTGAGGTACGACTCTTTCATCTCTTTATGTGCTTTCAATCTCCATATACATGCGCTAGCGATGATATACATGTGTTAGAATATTAGAAAAAAGGTTTAAAAAAAGAAATTTTTGTTTATTTTGTTATGAATTGGATTAATTCTAATAAGCGTCCACGGATCAAGAATCACGAGAACAATTAGAGAATTAAGACCATTCAACCTTTTTATTAGGTATGCCATCCTAGTTCAAAGCACTTTTTGGAGTAGAATTGACCTCATATGCATGTCTGCACTTTACGATTATCCTGACTCTTAGTTATGGGGGATGAAACTATGGTGATAAAAAAAATAATTAATGAAAAGATAAGTATCCAACCTAATGTCTCGAATCGTGGCCTGGGTTACTCGAGTTATTAAGCCTGAGGGGTGTCTTTACACCTGTGCCCTAAAGCCATCTGGTTTGGGAGTCACTGGCCCAATGCTCATTACATGTGTAACTTAGTGCCTAAGAAAATGAGCATCACGAGGAAGAAGGCGAGACCTGAGTAAACCTGAATAGTGGTATAGGTTACTCGAGCAATTAAGCCTGCGGGGTGTCTTCACACCTGGTGCCCTAAAGCCGTCTGGTTTAGGAGTCACCGACCCAACATTCGCTACATAGGCAATTTAGAGCCTAAGAAAACAAATCTTGCACAAGCTCAGGCGACGGGCAAATAGAGTAAACCTCCTGAATTGTCTTGAAGAGTGGCCTTTGTTACTTGAGCCAGTAAACCCGAAGGGGTGTCTTAACACCTAGTGCCCTAAAATCGTCTGGTTTAGGAGTCATTGGTCCAAAACTAGTTAAATGGGTAACTCTGAATAACCTAAGAAAATGAGACAAGTTAGGTGAGAAAAGATAAATAATAAAATAAAAATTTGCAAAGTCATGGAAATGAAACCCCTGCTAAGAGTTGCGTCACTCATAGTGCGTATGTTATATGAAATCAATTCTGCGAAGAATAACGTCTAAAGAGAAAATGAAATATCTATGATAAAGGGGGATACGTCTTTTGAATATGATCCTACCAATGAACAATGACCATGAATTCTTAAAAATTTCCTTACGATTTCATAACTCATTCAATTCCATAAACTTTAACTTCAAATGCTTCATTCACAAGATTATATTAATCTTGATGGCCCAAACCGTCAAGCTTTTATGTATTCTGTTATTCGTTTGATGTGCAGGATATTGCTCACTCTCGACTTGGTCAACAAAGAGAGTATCTTATATGAATCCCCAGTAATAATGTGCGAAAGGGCTGGGGGCATTTTTTGATTTCAAGAAGTGGAAGGAGTCTAAGGCAGGATCAAGCTTCTCATGAAAAGAAAGGAGAGAACTCCTAAAAAAAATCAAGGCGACATAAGCTTACCCCAACAAAAGAAAGGAAAAATTCTTAAGAGAGTCCTTAACTCAAAAATAGATGCCCAACGATAAAAGGTCTAATGAAATCTACATCATCAAACATGTCAACCTGCGCCAAGTCCTCACCAGTCGATGCCTCTACACCGAAGTTCAAATTAAGGCAGTGAAAGAATGGGCCGCACACCTCCAGGACGCCGGTGGCACCCATGTCATCATCCGGCTAGGTCATGAATAAAAAGCATTAAGGAAATGGGGCACTGTTACCAACAACTAAAAGAAACTCCAAATCGCCTTAGAAAGGGTTAGGTATGTTTCTATATCTAGTCAATTTAATTAAGCATGTGCATCAACCTAGGACAATAGACTCCTAAGGATAAATTTAGATCATCACATCATGCATGGTCTACATATGTGCAACTACGCTATATCAGCACACATATCTATTAAAAAGTTAATCATGCATCCCCAGTAGAGTTAAATATGCATGCACATTAAATACACAGACTCGAGAAAATTTCTCCATTGTAAACTACCATTTGAGTAGGCATCGAGATAATCCAGTGATCAACCATTGTCAACTACCAGTATGGTAGGCACCGATGTCAACTACCGGCAGGGTAGGCACCATTGTCAACTACCAGAAGGGTAGGCACCGTTATCAACTACCAGCAGGGTAGGCACCATTGTAAACTACCAGCGCATACATCAGGAAGGATCGATGATTTCAGAACATCATCCCCAGCAGAGATATCGAAAACATCTCAATTTATCTTCATCAAACAAGCATCGGTAACACCGGTAAAAATAAAACCGTTGTAGTCAACACCAGCATAGGCATCAACAGCACTGATGAAAGACAACTGTTAGAATCAGCCCCAACATAGGCATCATCAATAACCGGTTTTGTTAAAGTGATTTGCGATGCGATGTGCGATTTGTGATATGCAAAGTACGATTTGCGATGTACGAAGTGCGAATTGTGAAGTGTGATTGGTCAAATGCGAAGTGCAAAGTGCGAAAAGCGAAGTGCAATTTGCAAAAGCATTTTAACATTCATCATTACATTCATTGCATTGCGATTTGCATCATTAAATATACCTTGTCATATTTCAAGTGTCTAGTAATCTTTATCATGTTCATTCCATTACATTGCATAAACATGATAAAGAGGGGCATCTGTAGACACTTGAAATTTCATTTTCCTGTTAATAACTATATAGGAGGGTAAAAGCGTCTTTTTTAAACCCCGAAGATAGCCCCAGGAAACTACCACAATAATTAAACCTTGGAGGCAGCCCTGCGATACATCAAATGAGTCCTCAGAGATAACCCTGAGGAAAGACAAAGTCAACAATAGTCAAACCCCGGAGATAACCCTGAGGGAAGATAGCTGCAGCTACGTCAAGCCTAAAAACCAACTCGGAAGGGAAAAATGGTAATTGTTCCAACTCAATATCAAAACTAATCAAACTACTATTAATAATATCATATAGAACCATTATAGCAATCCTGAGTGAAAATTGCGCCAGACAGCTCAATAAATTGACTATGAAGACTTGAAGATCTGGTTATGGACCCATCTTCTCGGATTTAGAAAAGGTCAAGCCCCATGTCGTTGCGTAGCTCTTGGAAAGAGCTTTCCGGAAAGGTATAGCACGCCTCCATCAGATTCTCAGATTGCAAGTTATGAAGGTTCAAATAGACTGCGCATTGGTCAAAGTGCACGTACTTTGAGACAATGGGGCCCATCAAGCAGGGCCCACCAGGATCAGCCGCAGGTAGACCCATAGCTAATTGGGTCTATAAATAGACCCCTCTAGTAGCTCATAAAAAGATAGAAAGAGAGATAGAGAAGTGGTCCAGGAGAGAGAAATTTGGCCATTTAAGAGAGAAAGACAGCTTTTCTTCTGTTCAATCTTTGTAAATCTCTTATACACTCTTATACATATATATATATATCAACATATCAAGTTTTAACCGATAGAAATCGAGTTTCTAGGTGCCTAAAGCCGTTTAATAGCCATTCTTGTGCTTAACTGTAAGATTTTGCCAGATCTGCTTCTTTTGCTTACTCTAATACGTATATAAGTGCTATATATATAGTTAGTACCTTATATTCATCATATCTAACTTTTTAACCATTTATTTCTTGTAAATAGTATGCCTTGTTGACTAGATCTGTACTAGATCTAGCCAAATCTAGCTTTTAACAAGTTTAAAAGTTGGTAAACGTGAACCTGAAAGCTAAAATGGCTAAGATCTGTACAGATCTAGTTTCCTTTCTATTTTTTAAGTATTTAGCAACCATGTGACCCTAGATCTATATCTAGAGAAAACTGGAAGCTATAGGCTTCTCACTAACGAGGATTTAATTGATGAATCCTTCGTCCAGCGATGTCTTGTATAAGTATATGTTTTATTACTGTATTTCGTTATGTAGGCTGTTTATGTGATATCCTGTGAGCCTAGGAGCTACACGATATACGATTCAATCAATGATTCTAGATTCAGTTCCCATGATGGACCTTTTTAATTGTACATCTAGCTTACAAATCTCTATATTTATAAATCCAGGGCCTTAAAACGGTTATACGGGTTTAAGGCCCGCAAATAGTGAAAACTGTGGTTGTGGTGTTCGGGCTTACTTCGATGGCTCTCATGCTTATAAGGAGTCTGACACTTATATATATATATATATATATACATACTGTCAAAGATGCATCACATCTTGAATAAAATCAAATCAAGCCAAATACGGAATAAAATGAAAGTATCAAAGGCCTCAATTCCTATTTGAGCATAAGAGTTTGAAAACCTATTTTTGAAACATCACTTCTATATACTCTGTTTAAAATTGAACTTTTCAATAAGTCAGCTCTTTGTATATAGGTACAAAAGAGTCATAATACTACCTTCAAATAAAGCACTTTGATCACATTTATTTGTATCATGCACACACACACACACACATAGCTTAGGGAATAAAAAGACGCAGTAACCGGGTTTGATAGAAGTCGAGGGGGGGGGGTGCCTAACACCTTCTTGTCGTTTAAGCAAGCCCCCGAACTCTATGAATCTCTGTGATGCCCCCAAAACAGGTATACATCACCTATCTTGAGTCGCCAAATACATGGTACAGAAATCAAATACAAACTTCTTTAATATAACTGTCGTGTAAAAATACGACAAAACATAGCTGAGAGTTTAAACAAGAATATTGCCTTCTAGACAATATCCACACTCAATGAAGTCCTCATTACAATTATTATCACAATATTTCACAGAATAGTGAGGACTACTAAAGCCATTTATCCTGGACCATCACTCCATTCCCCGACTCATCCCAGCTATGTTTTCATTTCCTGAAGAGAACAATGAAAGAAAAGGGTGAGCTCATCTAGCCCAGTAAGAAATATTATGACTAAGATAATACAAAATAAATTATCCTTAGCCTTCAATAGTATAACAACTGATAGAATATAATAGACAACAAGTTTTAGATCAACAACTGTAGTGGAACAAGCAATCCATTAGAAGAGTCAAGTAGAGCATGATATCTACTATCTTCTATGATTTAAAAAGCTTTTCATCAAATTTATCGCTAAGACTCAGTTTAATAAATAAACCACATCATCGAATCATCCTTGCACTCACGGCCAATGATATTCATGTAATCACCAATGGTCATGATTATCTTAGAATAATCCACCGGTCATAATCATACCAACAAACATCCATCAATGCACTACGGGCCAATGAGGACTTTTACCACATCATTTGTAACATTACGGGTCATGATTATACCGAATGATCCTCGGTCATAATCATACCAATCAACAAATTCCATCTATGCACGTAAGCCAAAGATGACTTTCATCACAATATAAGCATGAGGATGATGACAATGATATAAGCATTAATCAAACGAAATCAAATCAAACGAAATCAAGGATTAATTATTAAAGACTTTAAATTTATCCAGAGTTTAAAATATCCAAATTGTCAACATGATACTGCTTTGTGGAGTAAAATTCAAGAATAATATTCATGTACCAAAAATAATTTGGATAGAAAAGAAATATATTTTCTGGGTAAATAGTACCCCGTGAATAGTACCCTATGAATAGTACTTCAAGAATAGTACCTCATGAATAGTACCCCGACATAAAAAGTACCCCAAATACTCGAGTGAATAATATTTGGGTGAATAGTAATTGGGTGAATAATAACCCATAAATAGTAACTCGTGAATAGTACTCTGGCATGAAAGGTGCCCCGAATACCCGAGTGAATAATATTTGAGTGAATAGTAATCGGGTGAATAGTAACCTATGAATAGTAACTCATGAATAGTACTCTATCATAAAAAGATCAATAATTATCAAGAAAGCTTAGAATAATTTTTCCATGAAAATATACTGGATGAAGCACAAATATCAAAGATATTCTACTAATTTCATGGAGTATAGAAGCCAAAACTTTAACAAAATGAGTATAGAATTCGAAATCTGAAACAAAATAATATTACTTACATACTACAGATGTGACGCCCCCAAAATAGGTATACAACACCCATTCATTCGAGTCGCCAAAATACATGGTATAGAAAGCAAACTACAACTTTGACAATACAAATGTCGTAGAATACGAATAATACAAATCTGTGAGTTTGAATACAAATATTGTCTTCTAAACAATATACACATCCAAATAAGTCCTCATTAATTATTCATACACTATTTTACGAAATAGTGAGGACAAATAAAACATCTTCCTAGAACCATCACTCCATACCCCGACTCGATCCTCGCTATGTTCTCACCTCCGAGAAGAAAAATGGAACAAAAAGGAAAAGGGTGAGCTCAACTAGCCTCAAAGTAAAGAATATTATGACTAAGATAATATACAACAAATTATCGTTAGTCTTCAACAGAAAAAAATCTAATGAGAATACAATAGACAACAAGTTTTAGATCAACAAATGCAAATGAAACAAAGAATCCATTAGAAGAGTCACGAGAAAGAATTCTACTATCTTATAAGGTTTAAAAGTCCATCATCAATAGTTTATCCTCGCATTTAACAATCAATATACATCTTTAATCATCTTTGCACTACAGCCAAAGATATTCATTTGTATCACTGATTGGTCATGTTCATCTCAACACTGTTCATCTTTTGCACTATAGGCCAAAGATATTCATCGATTAATTGTTCATCTTTGCACACTGAAGCCAAAGATATTCATTTATATCACCATTTAGGACCGAGGATGATGAAAAACATTTTTAAAGAAACGACTCCAAAGGAAACAAAATGACAAGGATTAAGGATTAAGGATTCGTACTTTGTTTTACCCATGTCCAAAAATACTTCAAAAATAATCATATTGGTGTAAAATTCAAGAATGATCAAAACATGGATACAATCAAAGCTAGTATCCGAATAGATATTTTGGACAAAAAGAAAATTTTTATTTTTCTTGAATAATGGCCGTATTCGTGAATAAGTACCATATATCGTGAATAAAGGTCGTATACGTGAATAGTAACCCCGACACAACAAGTTCCAAATTTGATAAAAAGTTCAACAAATATTTTGGCATAATGATATTGAAGAAAATAATATCATTTACGAAAGAAATAACATCCCTTACCTCAAAATAACCGTACTTCTGACTGTATTTCGGATATAAAGCCGACAGAAACTTGTACTGAATAGAAACTCTCAAAGTATCAAAATACTCACTAAAATAAATTTCGACGATATATAGAGAGAAAGAAAACTTGTTTTCGTGTGATTTTCAATTCTAACCTAAAGCGTCTATTTATAGAAAATGCTTAACGCCTAAAGGAGACTAAATAATAAAATATTATTATTCTTATTCTTACTTCTACGCAACAAGCTAACCACCAATTTTTGAAAATTTTCAGCAGCCCATGTGCATTCAACACCTACCAAAAAGTGGGTCCCACCCATTAATTTAATAAAAATTATTTTATCTTCCGAAACTTCAATAATTCGTAGAAAATAGCTCGGTTATCAGAAAAATTCAAAACTCGCGACTTTCCATGGAAAATTCCATTCTCTACAACTTTACAGAAGAAATTTTTTCCAAATTCCAAACCGAAATTAACCGAAATCCACAAACGGGCAATTTTACAGTCTATAATAAATTTTCGGTCAAGAATTGTGTCCACCGACACACAAAACATATGTTAAACATTTAATGCCATAAAAATACTCTTCCTCCTCATATACTCATATATCCCACATTCATTATAAAAATATCATCGTTAATATATTATTAAAATAATATATTTAAATGAATTATTTTATCAGAAAAAGATAAAATATTAATTTTCAACAATTGTCACATTAAAAATTTTCTCCATCTATATCCACATAAAATAAATATTTTCTTTATCATAGTAATCAATAATTAATTATTCAAAATAATATTACGTAATCACAAAGATCGACAACCCAGCCGCTCCCCAGAAAGAGGGGGCTTTCAATAAGGATTTCTCCTTACTAGCGGCAAGCAATTAGGTGACCAAACCTCTCCTTAGAGCGTAACTTTCTAGACATTGCCAATAATGTTATCTCGATAATATTATTCAAATAATATGAATTATTGATTTGATAATGGAAAATCTTGTGTAATGACAATTATTGAAACAACAAAGAATACAAAATATCAACGCAACAATTATTGAATCAATAAAATATAATATTGAATAAAGAATTCACCGTAACAATTATTGAGTAGTGCCTTTCACGTAAGGATCAATAATTCAATAATATCTGTAATATCGTGTGCTCTTGTTCAACCACGCGTGACATCAGTATTTTAACCACCGTGTAACCCAACAAAGGTTAATCAGAACAATTTACGTCGTTATTTATAAAACTCAATCTTTGTCGTTTTCCTTCATCCAACCGTTTTCCGTTATGGGGCCCACTAACGATCATTGCCCATCGCATTTGAGATTCCCAACAAAAAAGAATATTCCACGACCAAACGAATATTCCCGACAATAATGAATATTTTATAACTACTTGCTTATTTTGTAAACTTTGCACATTTCACCCATAACCAAAGAATTATATCAAATTAACCCTTATTAATTTAGAATAATGAATAAAGGAAAATTCAATTTTATTTATAATAAGTTGGGGTCTTACAACCTCCCTCCTTATGAAATTTTGTCCTCGAAATTGACGACGCACTGGTATATCGAAAAGTCGAGGGTACCTCGCTTTCATTTCCGATTCCAACTCCCATGTCATTTCCTCAATTACATGGTTTCTCCACAAAACCTTAACTTGTGGTATAACCTTCGTGTGTAAGACATGCTCTTTCCTATCCAAAATCTCAACAGGTATCTCCTCGATGTTAAATCTTTCGCTATCTCGTTCTGGTTCTAACGCAATAATGTGGTTCGGGTCTTTCACATATTTATGAAGCATAGATATGTGGAATACATTGTGAACACGAGACATACTTGGAGGTAACGCGAGTCTATAGGCTACGTTTCCTATTCGGTCAAGAATCTCAAATGGACCAACAAACCTTGGATTGAGCTTTCCTCTTTTCCCAAATCTTGTAACTCCTTTCCATGGAGCAATACGTAACAATACATGATCTCCAATATTAAACTCCATGTCCTTTCTATGAAGATCAAAGATAACTCTTTTGTCGATCTTGTGAAGTTTGAATACGTTGTCGAATCATTTGGATCTTTTCTCGTAGTCATGCGTATTAATTTCGGGTCCCAACAATGTTGCTTCTCCCACCTCGCCCCAAAGATAATTGGAGAACGACATTTTAATCCATACAACGCCTCAAATGGAGCCATGCCTATACTTGCTTGATAACTGTTGTTGTAGGAGAATTCCAAAGAAGTGGTAGGTACTTATCCCAACTTCCTTTGAAATCTAGGACACGAGTCTTAATAGATCTTCAAGGGTTTGAATAGTCCTCTCGATTGTCCGTCCGTTTGAGGATGGTATCTTCGAATCAATAAGTAAATCCGTGCCCATAGCTTTACGTAAGCTAACCCAAAATCTTGAAGTGAATCGGGTCACGATCCAAACTATGGATACTTGGCATGCCATGCAATCGCATAATCTCATTCACGCGTATTATACGAGCAAGACGCTCAAGGAATAAGTCTCGCGTATCGGTGAAGAAATGGGTAGACTTGGTTAATCTATCAACAATAACCCAAATTGCATCTACGCCTTGAGAAACTTTGGGAAGACACGTAACAAAATCCATAGTAATGTGTTCCCATTTCCATTCAGGAATCTCAAGTGGTTGCAATGGACCTTTTGGCACTTGATGCTCGCCTTTACACGTTACAAAGTTAAACATCTTGAGATAAACTCATAATCTCTCTCTTCATATTGTTCCACCAAAATGTATGTCGAATATCATGATACATTTTGGTACTCCCAGGATGGATTGCAAACGGGGTGTTGTGTGCCTCCATCATGATTTTATGCTTCAGGTCAGAATCATTAGGAACGCAAAGTCTAGAATTGACTCGAAGTATTCCTTCCTCATCAATTCTTGCTTCCAGAATAGCTCCTTCTTGCACTTTCTTCTTCATACGCATCAGCCCCAGGTCCGTAGCTTGAGCAGCTTTAACTTTATCGATTAAAGTCGGTTCTACTTGTATATTCTCCATCATTATATGGGTCCCTGGAGTCTTTAATTCCACCTCCATCCTTTGCAAGTCATACAAAATGGGCCTTTGCGTTGACAATATCGCACTCGTACTTGCATATGATCTTCTACTTAATGCGTCAGCTACTACGTTCGCTTTTCTAGGATGATATTGAATAGTGTGATCGTAATCTTTTAACAGCTCCAGCCAACGTCGTTGCCGCATGTTGAGTTCTTTTTGGGTGAAGAAATATTTGAGGCTTTTATGATCCGTATAAATATCTACTTTCTCCCCGTACAAGTAGTGTCTCCATATCTTCAACGCAAACACGACTGCTTCCAACTCCAGATCATGAGTAGGATAATTCCTCTCATATTCTTTGAGTTGTCGTGAGGCATAGGCTATGACTTTCCCATGTTGCATGAGAACACATCCTAACCCCTTGCCGAAGCATTCACTGTAGATAACAAATCCATCTGAACCAGATGGTATTGTCAGAACAGGTGCCGAAATGAGTCTCCTCTTGAGCTCTTGGAAGCTCTTCTCACATTCCTCGCTCCATAAGAATTTTGCATCCTTCCGAGTCAGCTGAGTTAACGGAGTAGCGATTCGAGAAAATCCTTCCACAAATCTCCGATAATAACCAGCTAAGCCCAGAAAGCTGCGTACTTGGTCCACCGACTTCGGTTGTTCCCAACTTTGTATTGCTTCAATCTTCGCGGGTCCCCAGATACTCCTTGTTTTGACACCACGTGCCCAAGGAATGCTACTTCCTTAAGCCGAACTCGCATTTCTTGACAGCATAAAGCTTGTGTTCACGAAGTCTTTGTAGTACCGACTTCAAATGGTGCTCATGATCTTCACGCTTTTTAGAATAGATGAGGATGTCATCAATAAAGACAACAACGAATTGATCCAAATATTCCTTGAATACACGGTTCATCATATCCATGAAAGCAGTAGGAGCATTAGTCAATCCAAAAGACATGACCAAGAATTCATAATGCCCGTATCGAGTCCACGAATCACGTCTTTGGAATATCCTCGGTTTTAATCTTCAAATTTGATGATATCCGAAGCTAAGATCGATCTTGAAAAGAATTGTGCTCCTTCCAACCGGTCGAGCAGGTCATCAATGCGAGGTAGCGGATACCTATTCTTGATGGTGACATGGTTCAATTCTCGATAGTCAAATAAAGTCGCATACTCCCGTCTTTCTTCTTTCTGAATAAAGCAGAGCACCCCAAGGAGACGTCTTAGGCCGAATGAAATCGATGTCTAATAAATAACTCCTCGTAGTTGGACTTTTAACTCCACGAAGTTCAATAGAGCCATTCGATATGGGGTTTTAGAAATGGGCTTTGTGCGGTTCAAGGTTAATAAAGAATTCAACATCACGTTCGGGGTAGACCAGAAGCTCTTCAGAAATACATCGGGAATTCTCTAACCACGTAAATATTATTCAAATCGACTTGTCTTTATTCAAATCCATAACATGGGCTAAGAAAGCTTGACATCCGCTTTTTCAATAAGCGAATAGCTTTGTGGCTTGATATGATGATGACCGATTTTAGTGGTTTAGTGGTTTGAATTCGTATTGATAACGGAGTTGGTTAGGAATATGAAAACTAACAACCTTACGAAAACAATCAATTTTGGCGTGATGAGTGGTTAACCAATCAATTCCTAAAATCACATCAAAAACAAGTATCTTTAAAGAGATAAGATCAGCAGGTAATGTGATAGTGCTAACTTGGATCATGCAAGATTTATAAACCGTAGATGTAACGAAGGTTTCACCCAACGGAGTTTCAACAGATAAATCAAAATCTAATTTCTCCTGAGTCAAGTTTAAGCGTTGAGCACAAGCGGAGAGATAAAAGAATGGGTAGAACCGGTATCTAGTAAGGTATAAACTTTGCAAGAATTCAAGATTAGCTTACCCGTGATCACCTCGTTCGGGTTCCTCACGTTTTGGCCAGTCACGACAAAAGCTCTTCCAGGAACCGTTGATTTTGACTTATCCGGGACAGCCCTTGGAATCACCACTCCCGCTGAACTTGGTTTTGCTAGCGATGTGGCCTTCCTTTCCACAGTTGTAACATACCTTGGATTGTTGTGGACAGTTTGGGCTGATATGTCCCTCCTTCCCGCATTTGTAACATCTAACTGGTTGTCATTCTCCTCCCCTAGCATTTGTTGTTGGTGCTGGTGCTGTCGTTGATATCTTCCCGTCATTGTTGAATCTTCTCTTTCTGAAATTTTCACTTGAGTCACCTCTCCTATTATCATGTCCACGATTACCACACGAGTGGTTACCGCCTTTGTCCAGTATTCTTTCCTCCTCATTTGGTTATCATCGTTTCGATGACTACCGATTGTGGTCCCTCGGTTGAGTATACTCACTATCTCGCTCTAATAATCGAGCCACATTGACAACATCCGAATAGAGAAAATTTATGGGAGATAAGGTATTGACGAATCTACGGTTTTAGACCTCTCGTAAACATACGCGTCATTCGTTCCTCATTCTCCACCAAATGAGGTGCAAAACTGGATAACTCTGCGAACTTTGCCTCGTCATCGAGACACCGTCATGTTGTTCGCTCGAGTCTAATAAACTCTACCTCCTTCATATGGATGAATACTTTTCGGAAAGTACTTGTCATTGAGCGATTCTCAAATCTTTCCCAAGACATGTTAAGTGCATCTGGTTGGTGCGCCACGATTCCCACCAAAGATGTCTGGCTTCACCACTTAAACATAAATGTGGCGAATGGAACCATACGTTCCTCCTCCGTGCACCCCAAGACATCGAATATCTTGGTAATTTGCTTGACCCACGTTTGCCTTGATCGGATCCGGCTTTCCATGGAAATCTGGTGGTCCCAACTCTTTGAATTGTTTGGCCGTGACAAACCGCACGTTCTATCATTTCCTCCCATATTTTGTACACGAGTCTCCTCGTTCGATTTTGCATGAAGCGCAAAAAGCTTCTAAACTTCCCGTCGTTCATCATTTGCTCGGTGGGCGTTGTTCACGGGAGGAACATTGCCACTGTTGTACGTTCTCCTCGTTGGTGAGTCTGGCGTCTCCACGGTCTCTCATAAACTCCATTGTTAACGTTCTCGTGACCATTCTTAAATCTCGCCATAAAACAAGGGTTAATTAAACAAATTAACATATCACATAATATCCTATATTATGATCGACCAACAAATAAGCTTAGGTAGGACACACTAGCGAAGGATTTACTCTGTCTCTCCCTCCTAGTTCTATTCCCCGATCTCATGGAGATCATATCCTAAGCTCGATATTAATCGTGACGCCCCAAAATAGGTATACAACACCCATTCTGAGTCGCCAAAATACATGGTATAGAAAGCAAACTACAACTTTGACAATACAAATGTCGTGTAGAATACGACAATACAACTGTGAGTTTGAATACAAATATTGTCTTCTAAACAATATACACACCCAAATAAGTCCTCATTAATTATTCATACACTATTTTACAGAAATAGTGAGGACAGCTAAAACATCTTCCTAGAACCATCACTCCATACCCCGACTCGATCCTGCTATGTTCTCACCTCCTGAGAAGAAAAATGGAACAAAAAGGAAAAGGGTGAGCTCAAATAGCCCAGTAAAGAATATTATGACTAAGATAATATACAACAAATTATCGTTAGTCTTCAACAGAAAAAAATCTAACAGAATACAATAGACAACAAGTTTTAGATCAACAAATGCAGCGGAAACAGCAATCCATTAGAAGAGTCACGTAGAGAAAGAATTCTACTGTCTTATAAGGTTTAAAAGTCCATCATCAATAGTTTATCCCTGTACTAACAATCAATATACATCTTTAATCATCTTTTGCACTACAGGCCAAAGATATTCATTTGTATCACCAGTTGGTCATGTTCATCTCAACACTGCTCATCTTTGCACTACAGCCAAAGATATTCATCATTAATCGCTCATCTTTGCACTACAGCCAAAGATATTCATTTATATCACCATTTAGGACCGAGGATGATGAAAAACATTTTTAAAGAAACGACTCCAAGGAAACAAAATGACAAGGATTAAGGATTAAGGATTCGTACTTTTGTTTTACCCATGTCCAAAAATACTTCAAAATAATCATATTGGTGTAAAATTCAAGAATGATCAAAACATGGATACAATCAAAGCTAGTATCCGCAATAGATATTTTGGACAAAAAGAAAAATTTTATTTTTTAATGAATAAGTGCCAGATTCGTGAATAAAGGTGAAGATACGTGAATAAAGGTCGAACGTGAATAGTAACCCCGACACAACAAGTTCCAAATTTGATAAAAAGTTCAACAAATATTTTGGCATAATGATATTGAAGAAAATAATATCATTTATTTAAAGAAATAACATCCCTTACCTCAAAATAACCGCATTTCGAATCGATTTTGGATATAAAGTCGATGTAAACTTGTATCTGAATAGAAACTCTCAAAGTATCAAAATACTCACTAAAATACGCTTCGATTTAATATAGAGAGAAAGAAAACTTGTTTCTGGTGTGATTTTCAATTCTAACCTAGGCGTCTATTTATAGGAAAATGCTAGAACGCCAAAGGAGACTAAATAATAAAATATTATTATTCTTATTCTTACTTCTACGCAACAAGCTAGCCACCAATTTTTGAAAATTTTCAGCAGCCCATGTGCATTCAACACCTACCAAAAAGTGGGTCCCACCCATTAATTTAATAAAAATTATTTTATCTTCTGAAACTTCAATAATTCGTAGAAAATATCTCGGTTATCAGAAAAATTCAAAACTCACGACTTTCCATGGGAAATTCCATTCTCTACAACTTTACAGAAGAAACTTTTTCCAAATTCCAAACAGAAATTGACCGAAATCCACAAACGGGCAATTTTACGCCTATAATAAATTTTTTGTCAAGAATTGTGTCCAATTCACACACACAAAACATATGTTAAACATTTAATGCCATAAAATACTCTTCCTCCTCATATACTCATATATCCCACATTCATTATAAAATATCATCGTTAATATATTATTAAAATAATATATTTAAATGAATTATTTTATCGTAAAAGATAAAATATTAATTTTCAACAATTGTCACATTAAAATTTTCTCCATCTATATCCACATAAAATAAATATTTTCTTTATCATAGTAATCAATAATTAATTATTCAAAATAATATTACGTAATCACAAGATCGACAACTTGTGCCGCTAGTTCGAGAAGAGAGGGCTTTCCAATAAGGATTTCTCTCATTGGCGCAAGTAATTAGGTGACCAAACCTCTCCTTAGATGTAACTTTCTAGACATTGCCAATAATGTTATCTCGATAATATTATTCAAATAATATGAATTATTGATTTGATAATGGAAAATACTTGTGTAATGACAATTATTGAAACAACAAAGAATACAAAATATCAACGCAACAATTATTGAATCAATAAAATATAATATTGAATAAAGAATCATCGTAATAATTATTGAGTAGTGCCTTCACGTAAGGATCAATAATTCAATAATATGCAATATCGTGTGCTATCTTTTGCAACCACGCCAGACATCAGATTTTAACCACCGTGTAACCCAACCGGTGTTAATCTGTGAATAATTTACGTCGTTATTTATAAAACTCAATCTTTGTGCATTTTCCTTCATCCAACCGCTTTTTCGTTATGGGGCCCACTAATGATCAAGGCCGTCAGACGGAGATTCCCGACAAAAAGAATATTCCACGACCAAACTAATATTCCCCGACAATAATGAATATTTTATAACTACTTGCTTATTTTGTAAACTTTGCACATTTCACCCATAACCAAAGAATTATATCAAATTAACCCTTATTAATTTAGAATAATGAATAAAGGAAAATTCAATTTTATTTATAATAAGTTGGGGTCTTACAACCGAGTATGGAAGAAAATATTATTTCAAGCGAATATTGAACAAAAATAACATCCATTACAACTGTTGAACGAAAATAATATTCCAACGAATATTTAACGAAGATAATATTCCTACGAATATTGAACGAAGATAATATTCTTTATGAATATTGAACGAAAATAATATTCATACGAATATGAAATATAATATCTCTTCAAAATATTAAATAAATAATACCCTTACCTCGTAAGAAGATCTGATATCTTTGGAATAGTGAAGAAAGCGTACTTTCTTCTTCTTTCTCTCTATAGCTTCTCTCTCTATAATTTCTCTTGTGAGTCTTAGTGAATTGGTGAGAATGAAGGAAGAATGAGCTTCTATTTATAGGAAAATATAGTTTTGATAATTGCACGTTTTGGGGCTCAAAATATTACAGTATAATACCTTCATCTTTTCCTTCATTTTTAATTTAGTCCTGCAAGTATTATCAAACTTGCACCACCTCCCCTAATAGTATATCATGTGAATAAATAGTACAATTATGTGACTCAATAGTTCTATACATGAAAAAAAATAATTCAGTATAGTACTTTCATCTATACCTCCATTTTTAATTTAGTCATGCAAGTATTATCAATCTTGCACCATCTCCCGTAATAGTATATACATGTGAACACATAGTTATAAGCATGTGAATTAATAGCAATTAATTACTCATTTATCCGATTAATTACCCGATTGGTCAATATAACCTCCAGACATCAATTATTATCGAAATATATGTCGATTTCCACTAACATTAATAATCCCAACACAATGAAAATATCAATTTCATCTTTAATCAACACGAACTTATTCATCATTAATATTATAACTAACAATATTTAACAACCAGATCATTCCCAGGAAAGAGGAGGCTTTCCGATAAGGATTTCTCCCTATTGGCACACAATTAGGTGACTAAACCCCTTTCCTCGACAGAACTTTCTAGACATCGTCAATATTGCAAATAATAATATGAATAACTTTGTCGTCTCAATTATTGATTTAATAATAATAAAATATTATGCGAGATGATTGTGATAATAATTGAATCAATAATGAGAGAGAGATATGATGCAACAATTCATCGTAGCAATAATTGAGTATAACTGAGTGACTTCTTATGTAAACATCAATAATCAATACCGTGTGCTACTATGCAACCACGCGTATTACTGTACTTTTACTACCGGGTAGTTCAACAGTTTAACGATAAAACTTTTCCCATTATTTTTATAAAAAGATAATTCTGTCATTTTCTAACTACGACAATACTTTCATTGTGGGGTCCACTAATGATTGTTCCATCGTACGAATATTCCCTGTTAAAACGAATATTCCCCGACCAATCGAATATTTTATGACAACTTGCTTACTTTGCAAAATTTTCAAATATCACCCTTTACTTTAACCTTTTATCAATTTAACCAAATAGAATAATAATTATAAGAAAATTGAATACTTTTATTTCATAAAATTTGGGGTCTTACAATCTCCCCTCCTTATGAAATTTCGCCCTCAAAATTTACGTATGTACCTGGTATGCCGAAGAGGTGAGGATACCTTGTTTAGATTCTAACCCCTGAGGTATAACCTTGAGTGTCGATTATGATCCTTCTTATCTAAGATTTTAACACGTATCTCCTCATACGTTAAGTCTTCTGCTATCTCATCTAGTTCTAATTCAATAATGTGATTCAGGTCGTCCACATATTTACGTAACATCGATACGTGAAAAAAATATGTTATGAACACGCAACATACTTGGCGGTAAAACGAGTCTATAGGCCACAATTCCTACTTGATCGAGGATTTCAAATAGACCAATAAAATAGAGGGTTGATATTTCCTCTTTTCATCGACTCTTGCTTCTAGAATAACGCCTTCTTGAACCTTCTTCTTTGTATTCATCAGCTCCGGGTCTGTAGCTTGAGCAGCTTTTAACTTTATCGATTAAAGTCGATTCTACTCGTATATTTGATATCACCACGTGGGTCCCTAGAGTCTTTAACTCTATCTTCATCATTTGTAAGTTATACAAAATGGGTTTTGTATTGACAACGTCACACTCGTAACCACATACAATCTTCTACTCAACGCGTCAGCTACCACGTTCACTCTTCCACGATAATATTGAATGGTATGGTCGTAATCTTCAACAGCTCGAGCCAACGTCTTTGGCGCATTATATGTTCGTTTTGGTTGAAGAAATATTTAAGGGTTTTAGAAATGGGTTTTATACTAGGGTTAATACAAAATTTGATTTCACGCTCTAGGGTAGGCCAGGAAGTTCTTCGAGAATACGTCAGAAAATTTATTAACGATAGAAATATCATTTAAAAACTGTGACTCTCATCCAAGACTTAGATAGCACATGAAATGAAGGTTTTTACTAACAGAGTTTCAACCGATAAGTCAAAGTCTAATTTCTCCGAAGTCAAATTTAAACGTTGAGCGCAAGCGAGAGAGATAAAAGAATGGGTAGAACCGGTATCTAATAAGGTATAGACTTCGTAAGAATTTATAATTAACTAACCCGTGCTAACTTCGTTTGGGTTACTCACTTTTTGAAAAGTCATAAAAAATGCTCTTCCTGAACCACCGACTTTATTTTGTCCGTATCCGCCTTTGGTGCCACCGTCCCAGCTGGACTTGATTTCACTACAGGACAAAATTGAGCTATGTGACCATCATTTCCACAAATAAAACATACCTTGGAAGGTTGTGAATAGTTTGGACTTATGTGTCCCTCCTCTCCGCATCTGTAGTATCTAACTGGTGGTCGTTCTCCTCCCCTAGAATTTGTTGCTGGTGCTGGTGCTGGTGCTGCTGTCGACGTCTTCCCATCATCGTTAAATCTTTTCTTCTTGAATTTTCCACTTGAATCATTTCTTCTATTATCTTGGCCATGATTACCACCGAAGTGGTTACCATTTCTTGCCTGATAATTTCCTTCACGATGGTTATCGTTGTTCCGATGACCGTTGCCACCGGTATGATTATTATCGTGTTGTTGGTCATAATCGTTTGGTTGGGCTGGCTCATTATCCCGCTCTAATAATTGAGCCCTATTCACAACATCTGAATATAAACAAAGTTTGTGAGAGATGAGGTATTGGCGTATCTCAGGTTTCAAACCTCTTAGAAACATCCGCGTCATTCTCTCCTCATTAACAACCAAGTGGGACGCAAATCAGGACAATTCGGCAAACATAGCTTTGTACTGCGACACGGTCATATTGTTTTGCTCCAGCTTGATGAACTCTACCTCCTTCATGTGATGAATACTTTCGGGAAAGTACTTGTCGTTGAACAGTTCTTGGAACTTATCCCAAGACATCTTCAGTGTGGCAGGCTGAGTACGTTTTACTAATTCCCACTAGTAATTTGCCTCTCCTCGCAACATGAAGGTGGCAAAGGGAACCTTTTGCTCCTCGGAACATCCCAAGACATCAAATATCTTGGTGATCTGCTTTATCCACGTCTCCGCTTTAAGTGGTTCTGTCTCTCCCAAAAACTCTGGTGGTCCTAGCTCCTTGAACTGCTTAGCGGTGACCATCCTAGAGTTGCCAGTGTTTCCACCTGCATTTTGAACAGGAGTCTCTCTCGCCTGATGTTGCATGAATTGCATAAAGCCTCTAAACATCCCATAGTTCATCATCTGATCAGTATTGTTGTTTACCTGAGGATTATTGTCTTCCAGATGCGCATTATCCTGGGTATTGATCATTAGTGACTCAACGGTCTCATGTGCTTCATTGCTTATCTCGACATTTTCAGATGCCATTTTCAAACACTGCCACAACACAAGGGTTAATTAACATATAACATATTATCCCTATACTCTGACCGACCAATTAAATACCAAATAAACTTTGGCAGGTCATACCAGCAAAGGAATTCCCGTCTCTCCCCTTCTAGTTCTTGTCTCACATCTCAGCCAGGGATAATATCCCTAAGCTTTGATACCAAATGTGATGCCCCCAAAATAGGTATACATCACCCATCTTGAGTCGCTAAATACATGGTACAGAAATCAAATACAAACTTCTTTAATACAACTGTCGTGTAAAAATACGAAAAAACATAGCTGAGAGTTTAAACAAGAATTGTCTTCTAGACAATATCCACACTCAATGAAGTCCTAATTATAATTATTATCACACTATTTCACAGAATAGTGAGGACTACTAAAGCCACTTATCCTGGACCATCACTCCATTCCCCGACTCGTCCCACCTATATTTTCATTTCCTGAATAGAACAATGAAAGAAAAGGGTGAGCTCAACTAGCCCAGTAAGAAATATTATGACTAAGATAATGCGTAATAAATTATCCTTAGCCTTCAACAAGATAACAACCGATAGAATATAATAGACAACAAGTTTTAGATCAACAAATCGAAGTGGAACAAGCAATCCATTGTAAGAGTCAAGTAGAGCATGATATCTACTATCTTCTATGATTTAAAAAGTTTTTCATCAAATTTATCACGAGACTCACTTTTAATAAATAAACCACATCATCGAATCATCCTTGCACTACGGGCCAAGGATATTCATGTAATCACCAATGGTCATGATTATACCGAATAATCCCTGGTCATAATCATACCAACAACTGCCCATCAATGCACTACACGGCCAATGAGGACTTTTTACCACATCATTTGTAACATTACGGGTCATGATTATACCGAATGATCCCTGATCATAATCATACCAATCAACAGTCCATCTATGCACGTAAGCCAAAGATGACTTTCATCACAATATAAGCATGAGGATGATGAAAATGATATAAGTATTAATCAAACGAAATCAAGGATAAATATTGAAGACTTTAAATTTATCTAGAGTTTAAAAATATCCAAATTGTCAATATGATACTGTTTTGTGGAGTAAAATTCAAGAATAGTATTCATGTACCAAAAATAATTTGGATAGAAAAGAAATATATTTTCTGGGTAAATAGTACCCCATGAATTGTACCCTGTGAATAGTACTTTGGGAATAATACCTCGTGAATAGTACCCCGGTATTAAAAGTACCCCAAATACCCGAGTGAATAATATTCGGGTAAATAGTAATTGGGTGAATAGTAACCCATGAATAGTAACTCGTGAATAGTACTCTGGCATTAAAAGTGCCTCGAATACCCGAGTGAATAATATTTGAGTGAATAGTAATCGGGTGAATAGTAACTCGTGAATAGTACTCCATCATGAAAAGATCAATAATTATCATGAAAGCTCAGAATAATATTTCCATGAAAAGATACTAGTTACAAATATCAAGGATATTCTACTACTTTCATGGAGTATAGAAGCCAAAACTTCAACAAAATGAGTATAGAATTCAAAATCTGAAACGAAATAATATTACTTACATACTACCGAGTATGGAAGAAAATATTATTTCAAGCGAATATTGAACAAAAATAACATCCATTACAACTGTTGAACGAAAATAATATTCCAACGAATATTTAACGAAGATATTATTCCTATGAATATTGAACAAAGATAATATTCTTTATGAATATTGAAAGAAAATAATATTCATACGAATATGAAAAATAATATCTCTTCAGAATATGAAATAAATAATACACCTTACCTCAGAAGAAGATTGGATACTGGAATAGTGAAGTAGCAGACTTCTCTTCTTCTTTCTCTCTATAGCTTCTCTCTCTATAATTGCTCTTGTGAGTCTTAGTGAATTGGTGAGAACGAAGGAAGAATGGGCTTCTATTTATAGGATAATATAGTTTCGATAATTGCACGTTTTGGGGCTCAAAATATTACAGTATAATACCTTCATCTTTTCTTTTATTTTTAATTTAGTCCTACAAGTATTATCAAACTTGCACCACCTCCCCTAATAGTATATCATGTGAATCAATAGTATAATCATGTGACTCAATAGTTCTATACATGTGAAAACATAATTTCAGTATAGTACCTTCATCTATACCTCCATTTTTAATTTAGTCATGCAAGTATTATCAATCTTGCACCACCTCCCCTATATATACATGTACAATATGTGAACACATAGTTATATAGTTATAAAGACGTGAATTAATAGCAATTAATTTCTCATTTATCCAATTAATTACCCGATTGGTCAATATAACCTCCAAACATCAATTATTATCGAAATAGATGTCGATTTCCACTAACATTAATAATCCCAACACAATGAAAATATCAATTTCATCTTTAATCAACACGAACTTATTCATCATTAATATTATAACTCACAATATTTAACAACCAGATCATTCCCAGGAAAGAGAGGGCTTTCCGATAAGGATTTCTCCCTATTGGCGCGCAATTAGGTGACCAAACCCCTTTCCTCGACAGAACTTTCTAGACATTGTAAATAATAATATGAATAACATTGTCGTCTCAATTATTGATTTAATAATAATAAAATATTATGCAGATGATACTGTGACAATAATTGAATCAATAATATGAGAGATATGATGCAATAATTACTGTAGCAATAATTGAGTATAACTGAGTGACTTATTACGTAAGCATCAATAATCAATACTGTGTGCTACTATGCAACCACGTGTATTACTGTACTTTTACTACCGGGTAGTTCAACAGTTTAACGGTAAAACTTTCGCCTTTATTTTTATAAAAAGATAATTCTATTGTTTTCTAACTACGACAATACTTTCGTTGTGGGGTCCACCAATGATTGTGCCGTTATACAAATATTCCCTGTTAAAATTAATATTCCCGACCAATCGAATATTTTATGACAACTTGCTTACTTTGCAAAATTTTTAAATATCACCCTAAACTTTAACCTTTTATCAATTTAACCAAATAGAATAATAATTATAAGAAAATTGAATACTTTCATTTCATAAAATTCGGGGTCTTACAATCTCGTTTTCCAAACCAATTAAATGGAGTCACATATTGGGCCATATTGTAAAACTATTCAAAATTCGGTTGAGTTAGTACAAGCATTTAACTCATACCAACTGACAACATTGTCTAATTCGGCCCAATCAATTAAAATCTAACTTTTCACATATTCGACATTATATGTCGGTCTCTTCCTAAAATCTCACCCTTTAAAGCAAGATAAATTAAACCACAAAGAAAACATAAAGGGTAAGAACCAAACACCTAAGAATTGAAGAATTTTTCCTGGCGTCGATAGTACATACTATGCTTTCTTTGTTGAAGAGGATAATTGATCTCATAATCATTTGTGTGTGTCGACGTCAGGATTTTTATTTGTCCCTTTTTGTTCTTGTTTTTTGGTGTTCTCATGTTAGGTGAGATTTATTTGAAAAAATAAGTTTGAAAAGGTTTAAGATGTATATGTTAACAATTTGACTGTAAGAGTCTCCAGTTGGTATTTTTAAATGGCTACACCAACTCAACCGAGAAATGGTTTGCACATAGACCTAGTGATGTGACATTGTATAACTGGTCTACAAAATTGAGATTATTTAGGGTCTGGGGGCTTGATTAAGCAGAGGGAAGGTGTTCGGCACCCCCGACTTCCGCGATGACATGGTTACCGCCACTTTTTAATTTAAACTTTTATCTAAATGTGTGTGTTTGTAGGTCTACGTGCAGTTGTCTGGAAGTAGTGCTATGCCTCGTTTACACCTATATACAAAGGGTTTGAATTTTGTATAAAAGTTTAGTTTTAACGAGATATGGCAGTGATGTTTTGTAAAACAGGTTTTTTAAACCCTTGTGCTCAATAGTAATTGAGGCCTTTGATACTTCCATTTTATTATGTGTTCGACTTGTTTGCTTTTATTATTTTTGAGATGCGAAGCATCTTTGAGAAAATAAGATATATAACAGCGCTGGACTCCTTGTGGGCATGAGAGCCATCTAAGGAAATTTAGACACCGTGAATAATTTACAAGCTGGTTGCAGTTGGAAATGTCTATGATGCCCCCAAATTCGGGTCCCTTCGAACCTCGGATCTGGTCCGCCACAATACTACTATCGTCAAACTATTTATATCTATTATTCATAACTTAACGAATATAACAATATAAATTCTTTCCATTTCCAGGATCTGTATAATGACCCCAAACTTTTATAAGTTTCAAATCTTGGTTATTTACCATTCCTGTCTAACATCATATTTGATGTTATAAAAATATGCAGAATAATTTAAACTTTTTAAATCTCCTTTAAAAATAAATCTTTTATTGATATCTTAACTTGAATCAATTACATATCCTTGAATCAAATTATGTAATGATTCATTCTATTCGAATTACTGTATAAATCTTTACATCTCGATTCAAATTCCCCTATGTATCACATAGTACAACTTAACATGTATTACACATCGTAAACTACTATCATGTACATCTCCTAGAACCTAAACATGGTTCAAGAGTATATATTTAAATAAATAGATCAATCTCCTTCGATACTATTGAACTTTATCAATCAAGTAGCACGTAATCTTTACTGTGAGTCCTTAACCTGCAAAAGTGGTTATTTGCAAGGGTGAGCTTGACAGCCCATCAATTCTAACAGTTTTCATGCAGCACATAACATATAATAGCATACTCATCTCATGCATTCATAATCCATTAATATTTACTACGCATACTATTTCTCATATAACATGCATAGAGATTTACCTCACAATCATATCATCACAGATCAACTTTCAAATTTCATACATATCTCATAGGCATTTCATATATATACAACAACATTCTCATAGCATAATATAGCTCAACTAATAGTTATCGAATTCATATATTAAATAGGAACTGAAAGATTTGCCTGATTCGTAGTTTATTAACTACAACTTAACTGCTTATAGTTATCTGCACTTTGTGTATTCCAATACAGTTATATAATCATGGATTCACATCCATTAGTCATATATTTCATAAATCCTTAATATAATAATAATATTACATTATTTCCTAACTAGGTTTGTAAAACCTACATTTCACTTTCTCATCATACTCTTAGAATAGCTAGGTATGTATAGGTATACCCTAACCACTCGTACTTGACATCAATATTCATATATATATATATATATATATATATATATATATATATATATATATATATATATATATATCACACACTTGACTCGCTATGTGTTCGTTACACATTTAAAACTCATAGATACATGATTCACATAGTTCTTGTATTTTGCAAACCTTAATAAAATTTAACAACTCTGTGTTTTATATAACCATTACATACTCATATGCTTAAAATATCATTTATGTCAAGTATTATAACTTTAGACATTCATACCTATATGCTTTAAGGTCTAGATTCAAAGTTAAAATAATTAGACATCACTGCTCCATGGCATAAATTTACTTGTTGTAATTTGGCACTGGGATGGCGTGTCGCTACTTGTAGTCCCCCGCCGGACTAAAGTTGAGTATTTATTTTTTTGGTTTTATCTAGGTTCTTAGCATGCATGACTATTAACACATAACTTATCCACATGTTAAGAGGTCTTAGCCCAAGTTGGGTGTCTCTTGTGTTTACTTTAAGTTGTTTTCACACTTTAAAGACTTACTTAAAATTTTCCAATAAGGCTAAATAGGTTCATGTATAAGGAATGAACTACCTTAACCATTTCATCATGTAAGGACGTTAAATGCCTATAACGTGTATGTTCGCATTTATTCAACTCATTAGTATAGTTCATCATTTGAGAACTCATTACAATTCATACTCGCACGACTTATATGGTGTCTATCTAGATGAGCACACATGTAAGCCATGTTTATAAAAACTTAGTTTAGCAAGGCGTTCAAGTTCACTTTTAAAAGTCATTCTAGGCCAAGTTAAAGCAACTAGGTGCAACTTTAAATCTCATTTCATAGCTAACTAAGCCATGTATGTATGTTATCACGTTTAGAACTTTAAGTACACAAGTTACTTTAAGTTCGTTCTCAAAGTTTCAAGTTTTCTTTAGAAATCATTTTCAACTAAGCTATTGTAAGTTGATAATAAGTAAAAAAACTTTAAATCACTTCTCATGCTTAGGTATACTCATAACTCAACAATATGTATGTGTCAAAACATCATAACTTCAAAGACTCATGGTTCGTCAATATTTGTTTTTAAAACTCCAAGTTTCTTTTCAAAACACATACTAAATCATGCTAAAGCATTCCATTATGAGTAAGGTAATCTTATATGTCATATCTATTATCATGCATATTTATGTTATATCACTTAGAATAATATATTCCATTATCGGGAGCACTATACTTGCGTATGTGCTCGTCCGACGCCCTCTGATTGCCTTCGAATATGAAATAGTCACAAAGATGAACATTTGTACCCCTCTTAACGACTTCAAATCAAAAAACTTAAAGAATGAAAGTTGTAGGTATACTCGTTATCTTTCCGAATCATTCTGAATCACCTTAATCAGAGTTTGTATGAAAACATTATGCCTAATTTACTATAAAAGGTTAAAGCAATCCTACCCAACACTGATGTCCGGCGCAGCTGCGCCCCAAATGGCCTTGGGGGAAGCGCAGCAATGCCTAAAATGACCTTGGGGGTAGCGCAACTGCGCCCCATGTTGCATAAGGTGTCTACAGACTCTGCTCTTCGCGATTTATCAAATCAAAACTCCTTTCGATTTTCATAACGTGAGTTGTACACATCCAAATTAGTTCGTTTTCAATTCTATGGATTCATAACTCATAAAACTACAACATACCAAATAATCAACAATTAACATAAACATTAACTAACCCAAATATTAATCCAAAACTCATGTTCATACTAAATTTTCATGTTTTGACAAATTTAGCGAATTCATTCACTACGAATTCGTTTGTTAACCAAATTGGTCCGTTCAACTTCTGTTGCTTTTGTATTTAACTGTATTAACAACATCTAATAGAAAATTAAAGATTGCAAAAAGTTGTAGCCATCAATTTTTGGACTTACTTAGCAAGTATATCTTATCATTTCTAAGATATTTCAAAACTTAAGAATCAAGAGCATTTATGATAGTGTTATTACCTTTTTAAAGCTTAATTAAATTCCCTCAACACACTGATTATGCTCCCTCAATTCTCAGCAACTCAACTCTCTAATGCAATTTATCAGATAATTCTTAAGCAACAGAGAATGTGAAGAAGGTGATCTTCCATTTATAGAGAATTGGTTGACCAGTTTCTAGCTTTGTACCAAGGTTTGATTCAAGGGAGAAAGGAAGAAATCACTGGAAGAGAAAGAGTTGGCCAACTGCCATCCTATAGCCATCATCATCATCATCATCATCATCATCATCATCATCATCATCATCATCATTATCACTGAGTTTAAGTAACATAGAGGAGTAGGATAGGCCAATGGCTTATTCACGTGAGAAGGAAACATGATTGAGAAATTGGGACAAGGCTACAATACTCTCTTATGTATCAGTAGAAAGGATCTCAAATACTAAGGTTAATTCCTTTTTGGTCTCATTAAATCAATTATAATGATTTAACATTACTACATTAAATTAATATATGGGCACATATATACACATATATGTACCTACCCACATATAGGAAGTATGCTTATATTTTAAATATATATACCAATATATAATCTTATATCCCATGTACATTGGGCTAGCCCGAATAATATTTTAATTGGGCTAAATATAAATCAATTGGGTACTCTTAACCCATTACTTCATATCACACATAAATATCATAATGATTATTATCAATCATCTATTATCTTTCCATTAATTCTCTTTTAATAATTTTAGTTAAACCTTTATCCTGATTTAACTTTAATACTCAAGCCACACAAGTCTCATTTATCTCATTTACTGGAGTTATATAACTCAAGCTTATTATCTCTACGATATTAAGGGTCTAGGCCACGTTTGGCCTTTCCCCAATTCTATATTATTTTATTATTTATTTAATATAAAGTTTGTGTGACACACTTTACCTTAATGCTAAATTATTTAGCTCACCTTACACTTGTAATATGTTTAACCTTTACACTTCAAATAATTAATATCTACCCTATTAATTATTTAAATTATACACTATACGTATAATTATTTGATTGTCCCAAGACAACTTCTTCCATCTTTATAATTAGCCACATCTTAAGGGCTAATCTAATCCCTCCATCTCTAACCAATATTCATTTATAATTATATTGGTACTTTTCTCTTATTACTCACTTATCTTTCAAATATTAACCCTTTTATTTAATTTAATATCATGCCACTACCACACAAGCTTCATAATATAATATTCTATAATATCGCTTAATTAACTCTCATTCAAATCCATTCATGGACAACTTAATCATCATTTCAGATTTTATTATCCCTATGAGTCCTTAGTATCCATTTCTCGAATTTTAAATTCCACAACTTTCTCAGAACATCCAACAGACCGGTGCAGCTGCGCTGGTCATAGGTTTGGAAATGGCGCAGCTGTGCCATACCAAGTTCAAACACAACAAGTTTCTGTTTTAGCAGAAATAGAATCTACGCTCCCAAATACTTCACATATACCTTATAAATGGTAACTCATCTAAAATTAACCTCTTCTTTGATTCCACATCATGGATTACTATTTTCTTTAATAATTTAAATATCAAACTTTGAGTTTTAAATTTCTGCTTTTCTCAACTATAAAATCTCATTTATAGTATTTCTTTCCACTAATAACACAAAATTCAAAATATATAGCACCTACTATAATCTCATATATATTCTTGTTCAAACCCATCTCATCCTTTAAGAATTTTATCTACTAATTTCTTATTTTATGATTCCTAGGCTCACATAATAAAGCAATATGTACAAAAGCTAAAACAAGAACTAGATTTGAATAAATCTAAACTATTCCAGCTTCATCGGTTCCAGTTTAGTCACCATGAACCGGTTAAAGTGTGAAATAGACAAATTTAGGCAAATCTAACACCGCAGTCAAAAAACGATTATATATATATATAGTAAATGGTCATGTAAGTGATCTCCAGTTCTCGAATGAATGTATATATATATATATATATATATATATATATATAACCTGTAAACGCACCGGATATCACACCCAGGCTCAATCGATTCAAAATTTGATAATATATATAAGTATTTATATATATAAAAGCAGCAAACGCACCAGATGTCACACCTGTGCTCAATTGATTTGAATTTCGATAATATATATATATATATATATATATATATATATATATATAAGTAGTAAATGCTCCAGATGTAAATCCAGGCTCAATCAAACAGAGATTGATGACAAGAAATATATATAAGTATTTATATATATATGAAAGCAATAAACGCTCCAGATGTAAAACCAGGCTCAATCAAATAGAGTTTGATAACAGGATATATATATATATATATATATATATATATATATATATATATACAAGTATTTAAATCCAGGCTACATAATGACATGGGATAAGAGGTTGTATGAAGCCGGGAAGATGGGTCCATGACCAGATCTTCAAGTCTTTAAATTCTATCCGGTGTGCTGTCTTGTGTAGTAGTTGTAGCCACTTGAAATTTTGCATTCCTATTAGTAACATTGCAGGAGGGCAGAACCGTCTTTCAGAGATAACCCTGAAGGATAAAAAAGTTCCAGTTATGAAAATCCCACCGGAGAAGGCTTTTCAATCTCAGAGATAACCCCGAGATATTCAATCCCAAAAATAACACCGGGAGTTTCAGTCTCAACCTCAGAAATAACACCGAGGGATGCAGTTACAGTTCCGGAGATAACCCTGGAAAAGCTTGTTTCAAACCCCAGCAATCAGCTTCAACCTCGGAGATAACCCCGAGGCACTTAGTCTCAAACCCGAAGATAACCCCGGGAGGTCAGGCATACCTCAGAGACAACCTTAAAGACATCCAGTACTTGCAGCAGCCCAATCTCAGAGATAATCGTGAGCAACAACTGCTTTTTTAGCCCAAACAGGAGATAACCCCGGTGAGGGGCAAAATAATCATTTTGCCACCTCGATTCTACATGCGCTACGTCTCAACACATTTCAACAAACATTTGTGAACCTCTAATCCCATGTCATTTGAGTAGCTCTCGACAACAGGAAAACACATGACAAGAACCAAATAACTGCAATCCTGAGTGACTACTACACATGACAACATACTGGATAAAATTCGAAGCTTGAAGACCAAGGGCATGGTCCCATTTTCGTAACTTCTTACAAAATCTAATCCCATGTCATTTGTGTAGTTCTCAACAATAGCACTCTATAAAAGGTCTTATACACCTCAATCGGAGGCCCGGATTGAAGTTCTTAAAGTTGGAACGGACATCACGTTGGATGCATACATGCACTTCGAGACGGCGGGGCCTGCGAAGCCTGGGGCATCCCGGGCAGCCGCAAGTGCATCTACGGCTGTCGTAGGTACACCTTTGGCTGCCGTAGGTACACCTTCGGCTCCCCCCTCTATAAATAGAGGGATTGTGGTGGCCATTTTGTAAGAGAAAACGGCAAGGAAGCCTTGTCTAATTTGCTTTGTACACACTATAAACTGAGTGCTTTCTCATTTTAAACACTTGTGAGCTTATATACTGTCATATTTTTACTGGTGGGAGCCAAGTGTTCATCCATTTAAAGCTATAGAAGTCTTCTTTGGCAGTCTATTGTAAGCTTTCTTACAATTCTTAAAGCCTTTCTATTCTACTGTGCACACACTTTTCTTCACGTTGAGAGTCGTGTTGCGTGTGTATGCCCAGACTTCGGTCCGTGACTTTTTATTTCCTTTTATATATATATATTTATATATATAGACTAACATTATCGAGTTATGCCTCGATTGAGCCTGGACTCACGTCCGGAGCGTTTATTTACTTATATATATATATGGGAAATGATCCATAGAATACATTAGCCAGAGGGACTGTTTCAACTAACGCTCATCTAGCTGTCGAAAATTAGAGTGAATGGCTCAGATGAGGGCCCAGCCGCTACTCCTCCTAGCGGCCAACCAAATTTTTTTGTTGGCACACTCTCTAATGCCAAATACCAAAAAAATCGTGTAGTTTTAATCGGGTCGCTAGAGGGAGTAGCGACCAACTAAAAATATTTAGCTTAATTACTGAATATCCTGATTATCCTCATACATACTACTTATTAATCAAAAAATAAAATAATAAAAATTATAAGGATAATCAAGAATTATCTTTACACTTATTCTTATACTTATTAATGATTATTCTTATACATATTACTTATTAATCAAGAAAATAAAATAATAAAAATTATAAGAATAATTATAAGGATAATCAAGAATTATCTTTACACTTATCCTTAAACTTATTAACAAAATAAGTATGTAAAAGAATAATTATTGATTATCATCTTATGATTTTTAATTATAAATAGGAAATAGTGATTTAGTTTATATATTTGAGTAGGAATATAATATAAATTCAATCACAATTTCTTATTTATAATTAAAAATCACAAGATAATAATTATTAATTATCCTTATATATACTTATTTTATTAATAAGTATAATGATAATTATTGATTATACTTATAATTTTTATTATTTTATTTTCTTGATTAATAAGTAGTACATATGAGGATAATCAATAATTTGTTAAATTTTTGTTGAGTCATTTACTCCCTCCAGTGGCCAATAAAAAACGATCGTTTTGATTGGTCATGAGGGAGAAGCGGCCAACAAAAAAAATTGGTCGCCACTAGAGGAGTAGCGGTTGGGCCTCATCTCACCCATTCACTATAATTTTGGACGGTTGGATGAGCGTTAGTTGAAATAATCTTTCCGCTAACGTATTCTATGGATCATTTCCTATATATATATATATATATATATATATATATATATATATATATAAGTAAACGTCAGATGTAAATCCGTGCTCAATCGATTTGAATTTGATATATATATATATATATATATATATATATATATATATATATATATATATATATATATATATATATAAGTATTTAAATCCGTGCTACATAATGACATGGGATAAGAGGTTGTATGAAGTCGGAAGATGGGTCCATGACCGGATCTTCAAGTCTTCAAATTCTATCCCAGGTGTCTTTGTCTTGTGTAGTAGTTGTAGACACTCAAATTTTGCATTCCTCATTATTAACATTGCAGAGGGCGTAACTGCCTTTTTAGAGATAACCCTGAAGGATAAAATAGTTCTAGTTCCGAAAATCCCACCGGAGAAGGCTTTTCAATCTCAGAGATAACCCCGAGATATTCAATCCTGGAAATAACACTGCGTGTTTCAGTCTCAACCTTGGAAATAACATCGAGGATGCGATTTGCAGCCGAGAGATAACCCTTAAAAGCTTGTTTCAACCCTCAAACAATCAAACTTCAACCTCGGAGATAACCCCGAGGCACTTAGTCTCCAACCCGGAGATAACCCCGGGAGGTCAGGAATATAGATGAGCTCACACGTTGGAAATATTGTGTATAGGTAAATGTGTATATACATCTGAAGCTGCTCAGATTGGTCCATGTTCTTAAATGTCATAGCAACAAGACCAATCCTTTTCCACAGTAAATCTCATAGTCTGAAGACCAGAGATGAGAGGTCAAGAGGCATCAACAGCAAAGTGTCAAGCATCCACTAGTCTAGAAGATGAAAGACTATACATTCTAAGAAATACTTATCTAGAGGAGAAAGAAGAATTTCTCAAATATGTATTTGGCTAACCAGCAGCTGGATGTGAAACTTGAGGTTCAAGGTCATCAAAGAACTAACGATGCCTAGACTTTTTTCGCTTACATCTTCAAGACTATGAATGATTGATCGAATGACAACTAGAGCAACAAGATGTCAGGAATGAATGTGAAAATATGCACATCAATGCCTAACCTCATTATATCAAGATAAATGACTGTCAAGAAACTGATAATGGAAATGTATCTATTCCTCATAACATAAATGTGCACATCATGTTGCATCAACTTATGTACTATAACAGTATTCTATTAAGAGACCGTCTTCTACCTAAAAAGGGAAAGAGAGAAAGTACACTAAGGTTGAAAACTTAAACTGCTAACAAACTTTCTCTCCATCCAAGTTTTAGGCTGAAGATAACATCTTGAAAGAAGTTTGAAATAGGTCATGAGCATATCAAAATTTAATTAATCTTAAGTGGAGTAATCCTTGTTGACGGGTTAGTATGTACTTACAAACCTTTGTTCTAGATTTTTGATAATATATAGAGTCTGATCAGTTCAACAAGAGTATCTTGAAGATTCATAGAAACTGATCATCTCCATGAATCAACCAGATACAAATAAGTGATAGAACTAATTCTCACTATGTGAACATTTAAAATCCATGAATATAACCAAACAAATGATGAAACCACCAAAGACAAAGAGTGCTTTATTAAAATGATTAATCTTACACACACTCATCATCATGCATCTCAAAATGTCATACCCAAATTGAATACATGCATAAATATGATCCTTGATGATCAATATGATAAAAATTCAAATATATGAGGAATATGGATTTTGGAAACTAACCTAGCAGGACTCATTTAACCATGGGTACCAAAAATAGAAATTTATCTAAATCTGCAGGTATATGGTCTATCTGACCATACTAAGGAATACTAAAGCAGATGACTTCAATCGAGAAGATTCAACCAGTTTGAGGCTTAAGACATTTCAGAAATGTGCTGACAAAATCATTCTCTGTCAAAGCCTGTTCTTGAAGACTTACTGATCTAACATGAATAAAGCCCACCTTGTTGCTGATCTCTATAAGAAAGTAGACCATTCATGCAAAGAGAAAAAAGGGTTTTATATGTTTACTCGTGTAAAACATATCATCTGAGAAGAACCCACGAAGAAGTTCACATTAGAGGATCATTGGGCATTGATCATGAAGAACTCATCACAGAAGCAGAACTCCACGAGTGCAATCGGTCAAAGAGCTTAAGGAAGGTCTACAAGTCTGCTAAAAACACCTGTTCAGGTTCTAGATAAAGAAAACTACGTTCATAGTTTTATCAATAATCATGGAATGATTAGTTCTAAAGATATCTATTTCTATGATCCAAGAAGGTTTAAATGATGGTAATGATTCCGGTTAGAAGGAGATATGCAAGGCTGCCTTCTGATGCACATGAAGAAGAAGAACTCACATCTCTTTGAGAAGATAGTATCAACTATGGTGGAGAAGTGATCTATTAAAGGACAACAATACTAAAAACTATCAAAAGTGCACTATGAAGCAATATACCAGTTACAAAATCCCAAAACTTTGTAGCTGATGAACCAAATAAAGATCCATTGTCAGTAGGAATGTCTCAAAATTTGCCACTGATAACATTGTCAACCACCTAACTTAAAATCGTGGAGTTCCTATGATCAAACATCTGATCGTAGTGTAAGAGCAGGAGGACACCATGATTATAGCCAATGCTAATGTCTAAAGGCAGTAGATGAACTCCCTAGAAGAAAGATCAAATGAGATATCAACACTAATCGTCTAAAGTTTTTCATCTGGTAAGCGCCTCAGGGACAAACCTAACCCTTAGTTCACCCTGAGAGGTTGGCCCTTCCTGAGCTACCTTAACCCAGAAGGAATGTTAAGTCAAGTTTATCTCAAGGACCAGTACAAACAACATTCGTAGAGCATGTTCTGCAGTAGAATCAACGATCGTAGAGCAGCATCGACGATTATAGTCTTCCCAAAGTATACACTAGCTCATGGGAAGCTCAACAAAACTTGGCATATGCCAAACTATTCAGATCGTGTGGAACAAAGTTACGAATACAGTTTGGAAAGACGTCTTGCAAATTTACTAAAAAATTTTAGTACTCGAAATCTCTTAGGGCGCATCAGTGGTTAAGCCATGCAAAATGAAGATCAGTGTCAAAATGCTCACTAAATCATCTCTCAAGAGACAATAGTTGAGTTATCAAAGAAAATTGTAGAGTCCATAGCTATCTCATCAAGCTACTCTATGTACTGGAAAAGTTAATGGTCAGTCTGAGTCAGTAATACTTATTTTTTTAAAGAGAAAATCAAAACTGAAAAACTGATCAATTTATGGGGAGTTACAGCTTCTTACTGGGCATCGTTTAACCAATAACTTTTTGACACATCAAAGCTTATACAAAGTTAGAGGGAACTATCATAAAGACAAATTTAAAATCTCCAAATAGTTAATAAAAGCTATCGATCTGTTCTACCTCCCTTTTTCAAACCCTAGAATCCTCTTCAAAACCTGAATCCAATAAACCTTGAGATTCGTCCAAATTGCATTCAACTAACCCTCATAAGAGTCCTGAACTAAATACCCATATATTTTAAACCCTCAAGATGGAAGAATGGCGTGTTATAACTGGAATCCAACTCAGCTTCAAGAAGTTCGAAAGGTCAGAAAAGAAGTTCAGGGATATACTTGAGTTTGTAAATAATGCTGGGTCTTCAGAGTGCTTGGAAGCTAACACTCCAGTCTATACAGAGCTAGTGAAGCAATTCTACTCTAATGCATCGATAGAATCTGGGCTTCTGACCACAAAGGTCAAAGGAGTAAGCATGAAAATAAGGGCATCAGACATCAACCAATATCTAGGGTTTCCTGAAAAAGGTATGATAAACCTCGTGGAAGTTGACATTAAATAAGGCAAGAAGTTAATACATTACAGGAGGAACGTATATATGAAAGATATGAAGAAGAAAGAATTTCGTGAAGAGTTTGAGTTCTTAGCTGAGATTACGGGAAAATGCATCTTATGCAAGGACACTACACATGATACAGTCAGTGATCCACAACTGAGAGTTATGACAATAATAGTCATGAAGCAGCATATGAACTTCGGGGTGCTTCTAATTGATTGGTTGACCAAATGGCTGGAAAAGGCTGAGATGAAGAAGTTTACAGATAAACCTCTCACAAAGGTTTTTCATGGAAGACTCTTGAGCATTATACTAAAGAAGAAACTAAAAAGCAAGATAAAGGATGATGAGGGAGAACCACTGAATTTTTATAAAGTGATGTCCCCCATAGTTGTTCAAAAACTGGAAGAAAAATTCCAAGGAAAACAAGAGGTTAATGACATTTGGCAGCAGCAACAAGGTCTCTACAAAGAAGATGAAGGAAAAAGAAATGGAATGCAAGATGTCTCAATCTGATGAATCTGTACCTGTAGCAGCCACTCCAGCAAAGAAAAAAAATCTAAGAGTGTGAAAAATATAGAGGCTTCACCAAGCAGTTTTTCCACTGATAAGAAGAGGCATGGAGCAAGAGAAGAAAATGCATCAACTGCAGCAATCCCAAAAAGAAGAAGAAGTAATAGATTACTCTAAGGGCCATCCAAGAAGAAAGCAAAGGTGATGAAGAAATTAGTTCCAGCTCGTCAAGGAACTCTATCTAACAAAGAAGAAAACATAGAGTCAGAAGATGAGAAGGGAACTGAAAGCTTCAAGAATGAACCCTCAAAGAGCAAGTCTAGCAATGAGGAATAAATTAAATTTATGAAAGAAATAATTTCATCTAATGGTTCAAAAGACGTTGAGTCCAAAGAAGAAGGACCTGCTCCTACTATTGCTAAACATCAAGGAAGCTTATCTGATGATACAGAGGCTTCAGATTCTAAAGAAGAAAAATAATCTGAAACTCCTATAGCTGAACCTCAAAGGAGAAAAAAGCGCAACAAACTGCTTGCTAAATCTATCTTAAAGAAGACATGAGAACTCTTTACTGCAATAATTGAATTGAGCGATGATAAGTCTGAATCTAAGGGAGAAGATGCTGAAGAAGGTACTAGTAATGAAAATTAGCAGGAAGGATTCACTGATGAATCAGATGAAAGAATTCAGCATGACTCAAGCTCAGAAGGTGAAGAGATGGAAAAAGATTCTAGTTCTATAAATTAGGAATCCGAGGAACAAACTGATGAGTCTGTTGAAGGAAGTCTACACAGGTCTAACTCCAGCTTCAGATAGAATGAAGGTGGAAAAGACTCCAGTTCTGTGATAGAAGAGTCAAAAAAATTTCACATTCCTTACCTTGTAAATCGCAAGAGAAAAATTGTAGTGGAAATTGAAGAATCACTAGATGTGCTTCCCGGCAAATGGATTAATCATGGGAATGAAAAGCTAAAGGTGGCGATGATGATCGCAGAAAATGCGCTCAATAATTATAAGGTTATGAAGCTGGACACCTCAACTTTGATATATGAGCCTGAAGTTAAGAATCATGCAATAACGTGGTTTCACTCTCATATGCCATAGGTAAAGGCATCTCTTACTGAAGACAACATCTATCTCATATGGGTCTTCTCTCATCTTCCCAACATAGAGCTCGGGATTTTGAGCTATGGTTCTTGTAGGACACTTATTATTGTTGAGACGGCGTAAATGTAGCATCAAGGTGGCAAAATGATGATTTTTCCCCTCACTAGGGTTATCTAGCAAGATTATTAATTTAGCGTACCGCTGCTCGTGGTTATCTCTGATTGGAATTCATTGTAAAGTACTGAATGTCCTTAAGGTTGTCTCTGAGGTGTGTCTGACCTCTCAGGTTATCTTCAGGGTTAGAATTGAGTGCCTCAGGGTCATCTTCGAGGTTGAAACTGACTTCTGGGGGTTAGAATTGACTTTTCTGGGGTTATCTCCAGAACTGGAACTGCATCCCTCGGGGTTATCTTTGAGGTTGGAACTGAATCTCCCGAGGTTGTCTCCGGGACTGGAATTGTGTATCTCGGGGTTGTCTCTGAGATGGAAAACTGAGTATACCGGGGTTATCTCCGGGATTGAGCTGATTTGACTTCCAGGTTTATTTCCGGAAGATGATTTTACCCTCTTACATGGTTAGTAACAGGAATGCAAAATTTTGAGTGTCTATAGATGCCCCTCTTTATCATATTCATGCAATGTAATGGCATAGATAGGATAAAGAATACTAGACACTTGAAATGTGACAAGATAATCATGATGCAATGTAATATAGTATGATGCAAATGTATGATGAATGTGGTTTGTTGGACCATTTTCCAACGGGATGTGATGACTGTATGCTCCCACGACTTCTGTTGGGGCTGGGAGTTATCACTGATGACCCTGATGAACTACTTGGATGTCTACTCCAAAGTTTTTAGAGACCTCCTGGATGTTGACATTGGGGTTATCACCAAAGTCCTTAATCTTGAGTACAGACTTCAGATTGGAGATGTACCTCTCATGTATGAGAGACTCGTGGGGAGTTGTGCTCTGTCTGATGAAGACTTGTATAACATATTCCATCATCGGTTATCCCCGATGAGGATAGCTTTCCCTAGTTTGTATTTCCAGATCTTTCCAATGTTATGTCAGAGTTACTGCCAACAGTTTGTGTTGTCAGGGTTGCCTGACCCTCATTGAAATATCCTTCAATGGCTACTGTTATTGGACCACCTCCGATTCTTCGCTGGGTTTAATTTCCAATGGCTGATAATGTCAAGGTTGCTTGACCTTCGTTGAAATGTACTTCAATAGCTAAAATCATCAGACCATCACCGACGCTTCTCTAGATTTACTTGCCAATGGCTAAATAATGTCAAGGTTGCTTGACCTTCGTTGAAATGTACTTCAACGGCTAATATCATCGGATCACCTCCGATGCTTCGCTGGATTTACGTGCCAACGACTTAAATAACGTCAAGGTTGCTTAACCTTCATTGAAATGTACTTCAACAGCTGATATCATCATACCACCTCTGATGCTTCGCTAGATTTACATGCCAACGACTGAAGTTGTATAAAATCTCTGCTAGGGATAGGTTTTGATGAGAGGAATGGTTGTAATTTGAATCACAACCCCAAAGTGATGGCATTGGACCTTTGTGAGGTATTACCAAATATAGTTTATAATAGCTATGATCATCAGTGTTGTGAACTCTGTGTTTGGGCGAATACCAATTAGTGATATGTGGACCCACAGTTTGGTCTTTGAAAATCAGGATTTCAGGCTTTTTTGTTTAAATTCATAGCGTTCTTTTTCCTGATTTAACTTTTTAGCTTGTGGGGCTTCCTTTGCAACTTAAATTAGATTGAGCCAGAGGGGTGGGACCCACCTAGGATAGCCACAGGGACACCTGCGGCAACCACAGATACACATGCGGCCATCCGTGGGTGTATTTGAGGCTCCCGTTGCTTTCACAAGTCATTTTCAAGTTGCACCACACAGAGAATTTGAGAATTCTTCTTCATATCTATTGAGTTTGGGCTGCTTTCTGCAAAATTCAAGTGTTCTGTACTATCCTGGTAACATATGCATGTCTTTTTTTCTAGTTTTTGTCCGTTGGAAAATGAGTTATCACATGAAATGCTTATAAACACATAGTAGTGAATATGCATGCTCATATGACTTGATAAGAAATATTCAACATAGTAAATGTTAGTATTTAACCATGATGAACATAATGATGTAAAAAAATTTGACCTTTGAAACAGTCAAATTGGTACCTTTTTCTGCTATTTTTTATCCTATTTGAGGACAAATGAGCAAAGGTTGTAAAACAAAGTAATCCTAGTAATTAAGTTACCCTTACAAATCCTAGTTGGGGTAATTTTTATGTCTAGTTGGCCATTTAGTAGCACACCAAATATTACCCCGACTGCCGTTAGATCCTTGCTAGGAGTCCCGGCTGAGGCACTCAAAGGTAGGACAGTCCGCACTGGTCCTTTGAGTGTAGATGCTATGAGTGGGGCGTTGAGTGAGCCCATACTCGATGATGTGAGAGTTAGGGATTGCATTCTTCAGCGATTGTTCCTGGTCATCCTTCGGGGTTGTTTCATAGTGGATAACTCTTCCATGGTGTCTTTCACTTTTGTTAACGCCACACGTGAGGTGGATCGTATTGGATAGTATGATTGGGGCTCCTACACATTTGCCTATTTCCTCAGGGGAATACGCATGCGTTTGCAGGGCTTGACAGAGGCTTGGTTAGGATTTTACCCATTTTTGCTGGTGAGTATTACTCTTTTGATTTCCCATGTACATGTTAAGAGTATTAAGTAACTGCAGATGTTCACATGGGGATGATTATGGAATCACTCCACATTGGCGGAGGTTCCTGTAGTTGAGGGTTTCACCCATTATCGCTTACAGTTGGAGTTATTGACAGCCGATGTCATTTCATGGGTTCCCTCTTCTCGGGAGCATTTGATAGTTGGCTTTGAGGGTGGTTTCCCGACTGGTGTCGAGCATTTGATGTCAACCCGTCAGATTCCTCTCTTCACAGATGGAGGATGTGAGCTCTATTTTGGAGAGCATACTATTAGGAGCACCACAAGAGAGATCCATATACCGATCTGTCCTCTTACCAGGCGTTATTGGCTATGTCACAGTCTACGATTAATGATATCCCATTGATTGGAGTTGACGTCTTTGCTTTGTCAGAGGGACCGTTCACTCAGGAGGCATTCTGCCACTGGTGGTCTCCTCGTACCATCGGAGCCCAGACCCGCGCCACTCAGTTCATGGGGGATATGGTTCCTAGATCCGTGATGACGATGGATTGGATTTCTTACGTCCGAGAGCCCACTCATTGTCAACATCGGGATTTTTTGTGTCCCTTTTCGTTACTTGTTCTTTGGTGTTCTCATGTTAATGTGAGATTTGTTTGAAAAAACAAGTGAAAAAGGTCCGACATGCGTAATGTCGACGTTTTGACTTTAAGAGTCACCAATTGGTGTTTTTAACTGGTTGCACTAACACAACCGAAAAGGTTTTCACATTGACCCAGTGATGTGACACTGCTAAATGGGTCTGTGAAACTGAGATTCATTAGGGTTCGGGGGCTTGATTATGCGAAGGGAAGGTGTTAGGCACCCCTCGACATCCGTGTTGCCACGGTGACCGCCACTTCTCAAAGAAATTGTTATATGAATGTGTGTATGGATCAATGTGCAAGTATTTGAAAGTAGTGCGAGGCCTCGTTCGCACCTATATACACAAGGTTTGAATTTATAGGAAAATTCAATTTTAACCAAGATATAGCAATGAAGTTTTGTAAAAGAGGTTTTTCAAACCCTGTGCACAATAGGAATTGAGACCTTTTTATACTTCCATTTTATTGTTAAATGTTCGGCTTGTTTGCTTTTATTTTTGAGATGCGAAGCATCTTCGAGAAAGTAATATACAGCAGTGCCAAACTCCTTATGGGCATGACAGCCATCCAAGGAAATTCGTACACTGTAAAAATGTACAAGTTGCTTACAGCTGGAAAAGTTCATCACGGGAACCGAATCTAGATTTAGTAGACTGAATCTGTGATCACATGATTCCTAGGCTCACATGATACTGCAATTTGTATGGAAAAAGAAGCAGCTATATATATATATATATATATATATATGCATGATCACCACCACTTAATCAACTCCATGGGGATCAAAATGTAAATAAAGCAAGAATGCTATCAACCGCAAACGTAAGTAAACTCAAAGTGGACTTGAATGTAAATAAAGTCAGAAGATATCAATCGCCACGAAGTAAACTCTGTGCGAGGATGAAATGTAAAGAAAGTCAGTAAAAGGCCAAGTAAGTAAACTCCGTGTGAAATGAAATGAATATATATATATATATATATATATATATATATAAGTAGTAAACACACGGATATATAAAATCAAGGCTCATCTGATATGTCCGATAACAATTATATATATATATATATATATATATATATATATATATATATAAAAGCAATAAACGCTCCGGATATAAAATCCAGGCTCATCAGATATGTTTGACAATAATTATATATATATAGAAGAACAAATTAACGCTCCAGACATAAGTCTAGGCTCATCAGACAGAGTCTGACAACAGTTTATATATATATATATAATAGCAAGTAAATGCTCCAGACATATGTCTAGGCTCAATCGAGGCATAACTCGATAATGTTAGTCCATATATAAAATATATACATATATAAGTATATATACAAATAGAAGTGAAAACCACGGACCGAAGTCCGGGCATACGCACACAACACGACTCTCAATGTGTATAACAGTGTGTGCAAATATGAAAGGAAAGGCTTTATAGAGTGTGAGAAGGCTTACAGTGGGATGCCAATATAGGCTTCTATGACTTTAAATGGATAAACACTCAGCTCCCGCCGGATAAAAATATAGCTATATGTGAGCTAACAGATGTTTAAAATGAGGAAACAGTCAATATGGGTGTGTACAGAGCAAATTGGACAAGGCTTCCTCGCCTTTTGTCTTTTTTAAATTAGCTAGCCCAAGCTCTATATTTATAGAGCTTCTAGCCGCAGGTGTACCTATGGCAGCCACAGTTGCACCTGCGGCTGCCCGGGGTTCTGCGGGTCCTATCATCTAGAAGTATGTGCACTATAATGTCTGCTTGAACTTGCAGAACTTCAATCCGAGCATCGAAATGAGGTATATACGACCTTCTTTGGACTGCTTGTGTCGAGAGTTACGCAATGACATGGAATAGAGGTTGTACGAAGTTAGGAAGAGGGGACCATGCCCATGGTCTTCAAGCTTCAAATTCTATCCGGTGTGCTGCCACGCGTAATAGTCACTCGGGATTGGAACTCATGGTTCTTGAAGGACATTGTTGTATGTATGTATGTATGAAGTGTTGAGACGACGCGCATGTGTTGAGGTGGCAAGATGACATTTAACTCTTCATCGGGGTTATCACTAGTTTGAGTTAAAAGCAGACGTTGCTTAGGGTTACATCTGAGATTAGACTACTTGTTTATATGCTGCAATGTCATCTATGAGAATGCTTGTCTGCCTGATGTTAGCTCTGGGTCTGAGGTTTGAGTGCCTCGACAGGAGGTTTTTGCTTGAAGCTGATAGCATGCATTTGAAACAAGCATTTCCCGAGTTATCGCCGAAACTGCAACAACATTACTTGGTGTTATTGCCAAGGATGAAACTCGGGGTTATCTCTGAGGTTAGAAATGATCCTTCCGGTGTGTGTTCCAGGGTTTGAGACTGATACTCCCGGTGTGTGGTCCGGGGTTGAAACTGAACTTTCGGTAGTATCTGGAATGGATGTGAACTGTCTTCCAGGGTTATCTCTGAAAGATGATTCTGCCCTCCTGCAATGTTAGTAACAGTTGTGCAAAAAATTTTGAGTGTCTACAGATGCCCCTCTTTATCATATTCATGCAACGCGAGGCATGGATAGGATAAATAATCCTAAACACTTGAAATGCAACAAGATAAACATGATGATATGTGCAACAATATGATGCAAATGTATGATGTATGATTGTCAGTTAATCTTGTTGGGATGACAATCACTGATGCCTTGGACATGCGATCCAAGTCTTCAAGGATGTTGACATTGTGGCTATCACCAAAGTCGTGAATCCTAGACACAGACTTCATTCTCCATAGAGGTGCCTCTTGTGTATAAGAGATCTGTGGGGATAAAGCTTTGTCTGCTTGAGGATGTGTATAACATATCCCACCATCCTGTTGAAGTTACTTCCAAAGTATACACTTATCAGGGTTGCCTGACCTTCATTGATGTGTGTATCACCGGATAGATACCTGTTGGGTGCATTGTCAAGGCTGCTTGACGTTCATTGATGTGTGTATCAATGATTGCATCGCGTTGTGACCGTTGCTGGGGAAGGTTACTTCGATGGGTTTACTTGCCATCGACTGATATAACGTCAAGGTTGCTTGACCTTCATTGATGTGTGTATTAATGGTTGAATTGCGTTGTAACCCCCGCCGGGGAAAGGTTTCTTTGATGGGTTTACTTGCCATCAGTTGAGATAACGTCAAGGTTGCTTGGCCTTCATTGATGTGTGTATCAATGGTTAAATTACGTTGTAACCCCCGGCGGGGATACGTGGATGTTTAAAAATGTTGCGTTGTGGCCCCTACCGGGGATACGTCTTTAATTTGTAACTTTGGCTTCGTAACCCCCGCTGGGGATACGTCAGGGCTACCTGACATTCATTGACGGCATCGGACCTTTGTGAGGTATTACCGAGCATGATTTGTGAAAGTTGAGGCCACTGGTATCGTATACCTTGTATGCAGGCGAATACCAATGTGGTACCAGAATTTGGTTCATGAAAACCAGGATTCTAGGCTATTCCACTCAATCGCGTAGCATTTTTATTCCTGATTTGGCCTTTTCATCTTGCGGGACCTCCTTTGAAACTCTAACTGGAGTGAGCCGGAGGTGTGGGACCCACATAGGAGTGTCACAGGTACACCTGCAATAGCCGCAGGTGGACTTGCGGCCAACCGTGGCTATACAAAGCCCATGGGTTGATTTCATAAGTCATTTTCAAGCTGCGCGACGAAGGATGTTTGAGAGCTCTTCTTCAGTCCTGTTGAGTTCGAGCAACTTTCTGCATATTCTGTCACAGTACAAGCGTTCTTCACTATCCTGGTAACGTATGCATGTATTTTTTTCCAATTTCTATCTGTTGGAAAATGACTTATCACATGAAATGCATTTAGACACAGTAGTGAATATGCATGCTGATATGATTTGATAAAAAATATTCAACACGGTAAATGTTAGTATTAAACCATACTAAACATAATGATATGAAAAAATTTGACTTTTAAAACAGTCAAATTGGTACCTTTTACTGTCATTTCTTATCCTATTTGAGGACAAATGAGTAAAGGTAGAAAAGTAAAACAACCCTGGTAATTAGATTACACTTATGGATTTTTTACTGTGATGTATTAAATGCATGTAGGATGTATATGACTATTGGTAGGTGTGCTACTGAATGACCACATAGTCATGCCTATGTGCATGTGGATAGTCCCATTTATAAAGGGGGCTATGGCAAAAATTTTCCAAAATGTAGGCATTTGGGTAGTCATGCATTTTTAACTCTACTGTAGACGTATGTTAAAACAATGCATGCATGCATGTAATCATAAAATCCATTTTGAAAAAGCTCCAGGTAAGAATTTACCACACCCTTTTTGAGGTGATTTGGAGACTTGTTGTCCAAATATTATGGATCCGGATCAATGTAGAGTAGTTCCGCAGGACCACTTACCTGTGTGCGGAGGAGGGCTTCCAAGTTCCTCGTCCCCGCTCGTTACATTAGACGATTGCGTTCGTTTGGTGGAGGCGGTGATTCGTCCTATCCGGGTTGAATTATCGGATGTTATGGGCGAGGAGGAGGATGTACCGATTGAGGTTCCTGCTCCTGCTACACTTGTTCCCCATAGGGAGTTGCCAGGAATTCAAGTGGCGAACCCAGATCATCTGGGTGACTTGAGTTGGCATCCTTCAGTATACCTGCACGCAAACGAGGTATGAAGTTAGATCTTAATCTTCCTTGTTTCCTATTGATGAGGAGTAAAGGTTCTGATGTTGATCTGTATTTGATGTAGGTTCCCAGCTTTACACAGCCTCGAGGGAACTGGTTCAGAATCCACTCTATGTATCAGGCTCTGCATGATGACTATAAAGAGATTGTCCATGGCTGGGGATTCGGGACATTCTTTTCCATTCTTCCCCGTCGCTGTCCTTGGGGTTACCTCAGGGCATTATCTGAGTGGTGGTTTCACGAGACTCAGTCACTCCATTTGTTGGACTGTGAGGTGATGATGACGCCGATGGATTGGCAATTTATCACAGTGTATGGAGTTTGGAGGGATCCAAATTGCCTTGACTGGCGGATATTACCCCATCATTGTTAGATCCTTGTTAGGAGTTTCATGAGGCGCCTTCAAGCGAGGATTGTATACATGGTCCTTTGAGCATAGATGTTATGAGCGGGCTGTTGAGTGAGCCTATACCCGATGATGTGAGAGTCAGGGATCACATTCTTCGGTGATTGTTCCTGATGATCATTAGGGGTTGCTTCATAGCAGATAACTCTTCTACGGTGTCCTTCGCTTTGATTAGCGCCACTCGACATGTGGACCGTATAGGAGATTATGATTGGGGTTCCTACACCTTTGCCTACTTCCTCAGGGAATACACATGCGATTACAGGGCTTGACCAAGTCTTGGTTAAGATTCTACCCATTTCTGTTGGTGAGTATTTCTCTTATCTTTTCCCATGTACAAGTAAAGAACGTTGACTGACAGCAGATGTTTTCCTTTGTGTTGGCAGCTTTGGGCCTATGAGAGGTTTCCATGTTTGCGTCCTGTGAGCGTGTTAGGTTTAGATACCTATCCACGAGGATGGAGATGACATCATTCCATACTGGCGGAGGTCCCTGTTGCTGAGGGTTTCACCCATTGCCGCCTACAGCTGGAGCTGTTGATAGCGGATGTCATCACATAGGTTCCCTATTCTGGGTAGCATTTGGGTTTTAGTGTTAGGACGGATACCCGACTGGAGTTGAGTACGTTATGTCCACCCGCAGGATTCCTCTCTTCACAGATGGAGGATGGGAGCTCTATTTAGGAGAGCGTGCTATCAGGAGCACTACAGGAGAGATTCGCATGCCGATCTTGCCTCTTGCTAGGCGTTATTGGCCTATTTTGCAGTCACCCATCACTGATATCCTATTATTGGGGATTGACGGTTACACATTATCAGAGGTCCCCTGCACTCAGGAGATGTTCCAGCATTGGTGGTTCCCTCGTACCATTGGAGCTCAAACCCGCGCCACACAATTTATGGGGGATATGGTTCCAGGATCCGTGATGATGACGGATTGGCTAGCCTGTGTCAGAGATCCAACTCATGTGACACAGATTTCTGACCTTTGACCCAAATAGATTGGACGGTGCACATTTCTTTATCCAGAATTTGGGTAGAGATCCTTCAGAGGTAGATACTTTTGATCCTTCCAGCTCTGGCGCTGGCCCCTCAGGTGACCCATATGGTTTTACCGGTGCAGATCCTCCCTTGTATAGGTCTGATATCCCTATAGATAGAGATCCAGTAACTCAGGAGGAGTTACATCAGGTGGACATAATTGATGATGTAGACATCGACACCATTGACTTCTTCTGATGTATATTTCTCGTTATCTCTTTTGATAGGCCTCTATTAGCTGCTGGGTAGCTTCGCCCCATTCTCGCTATATCTTTTGATAGGCCTGTGTTAGATGATGGGTAGCTTCGCCCCATTTCCCTGTATTTTAGCTGTACAGAGATGTATTAGACGATGATATACTTAGGAATGTATGTATAATTTTCCTTTCCCTATATCATATTGCCATCTATTGTATCATGCATGTTATTATGTTATACATATGTATGTATATCAAGAGATATTCAGCATTGACCTCTGAATGGTCTTATGACACGGCCCGTACAGATGTCTTCTTCGACAGTTAGCCGTATTGATCATACCCCACCATTTTTGGTGGCATCCGTACGCGCTCATGGTATGATAGTATGTCACCACCGTACGGGGTGGTGAGTAGATGATGATTTGCTTCAAAGACACTATAACCTTGTTGATGTTTCAGGTTCCCACATGGTTTATAGATGGTATGCTAGAAACACCGGGTACCTGGGATGACGCATGTGTTTTTGGTTTGGGATCCGAGAGTTGACTCCTACTCTAGAGTAATATGCACGATTGACGATCTTCGTTACCGGATGAGACGGACCTTGCGCAGATATGGCTCTTTGGAGACATGAGTAGGCAGTTCATGACTCTCACCGGCTTGAGGCGTAGGGTGGTACAGGATGAGATTACATCTAGCCACGTGATATCCCATCGTTTTCTGTTTGACAGATTTGGCTCTGAGGATAGTTATGCATGGCATTCCGGGGATTTCACCACACCAAAGGATCAGTGGCATTTGGCCCGAGTGGATGTACTGCTGCTGTACGTATTGTCATACGTCTACATGCCATGGTACATGGATGAGTTGGACATCAGTGTTATTATGGTAATGAGATCTCTCAGGGAGGGTCACACCATCCTACCGATGATTTTGGTAGAGACTCTGAGGTCGGCCACATATTGCTGCACTTATCTGGCAGAAGTGTTCATAGGCAGCTCGGTCATGTTGTACGTGTGGTTTATGTCACACTTGGGATCGATTGGCATATTCAGACGGCATGGATATTGTTTCACCCATGATTTAGTGATGTTGTACTCCTTCCAGCCTGCAGAGTGTACAGATGTTGTATTTTGGTCAGCTTTTCTGGCAGGGATTGGAGATCCATTCACTATATTGCTGTGTACAGGGCTTATCTCACCCTATAGCTTCATTACTCATGCTCCAGGCATGGATTATCTACCTCTAGCTAGTTTAAGAGGAATGATCACCTACCAACTACTGGCCATGATGTGTCACTGACGGTTTGAGATTTCCACCTATATGAGGGTTGGTGATTCGGTAACTTCGCTTCTCACCATTTATCATCAGCCGATAGATCTAGGTTGTATGCCTGTTGGGATCAGCGAGAGCTGGCTGAGTTTTCTATCAGTCATCCGGGTTATTCTGTAGAGTATTCAGCATGGAAGGAGACAGAGACTACATTGGTCATGGTAGTATCCACAAAGTCGAGGGTATTGATTACGACGATGAGGAGCCTATGGAGAAGGTCGACATTCCCATCGATGGGGACTTGGTCATTGGGCTACCAAAGATTTGTGATGGATTCTCCCACCCGAAAAGCATCATTTTCGAAAGATTCGACACAACATTTGGAGCAGAGCTTACATCTGATGACCTATGATAGAGATCAGGCTAGGGCCGCGATGTTGATAGCTCTTGATGGGAGAGACGCCGCTCTATTAGAGAGGGATGAGGCTAGATCAGCTAGGGATGCATTGGTCGTGGAGTGGGATGCCGCCCTATCTGCTAGGGATGTGGCCATTGCAGAAAGTACTTCAGTTAGATCCCAAACGACTGGCATTTTTGCTGATATGAGTGCATACATTGATGAGCATCAGGCCATCATGCAGTTAGCCTCAGATCTGCTAGCTCGTGTAGATGCCATTGGGTAGGAGCTTGCAGCTTTACCTCCGTCTTCAGAGAGGGATGCTATATTAGATCCGATAGTCCGCATACACACAGATCTGTAGATAGCTTTGTATTTTCCTGTACAGACTAACTTAGCCATTTTGTCATGTACAACACAGATGTATATATCAAACAGTCGTATATATGGCAGAGAAATATATTTTTATTTACTTCCCCTTTTAGTTATGCCTTGATACTTGCTTGATATTTGCCTGTTTCTTTAGTGCCTTGTGATCTTGATGCATTCTGAACTTATCCGTGATATGTGGACATTGAGCCATCGCAGGATCTCTCAGAACGGATCATTGATCTATATGTATCCCTACCATCTTTGGTGTCTTAGGACTGGTATCTGTATGGAAATGTGGAGAGGAGTGTGGCTTTTGTGGCGACCCCAAATCCGGATACTTGAAACCCGAACTCGGTTCTCCACGATACCATTTCTTTAAGCTGAATAATACTAAATAATAATACATTCGAACTTAATTTACATACATCAAAGTTTACTTCCCCAGGTACGTGACCTTCAAATACATTCCTTTCAATACATAAATAGATACCCAATGCAGCTATAACCATTAACTCATAATACACACTTATTCGATCAGCTTTCCTTTTCCTTTGTTAGGTGTTGAGCCTTGAGTTGCTCATACATAACTTGAAAACATTTAATTTAAGCAAGGATGAGCATTTGAGTGCCTGACAAGTAATAGCAATTATATATATAAGCTGAAAGAATATAAGTATTCTCTTTACATAACACTTCTACAACGAATCAAAAGTTGTGAAGTAATCTGTACTGATAAAAGATTCACATAACAACTCTCTTTCAAATTCTTGAAATGAGGCTCCACCCATGTATAGGGTTTAAGAAACATACTATGAACATTGTTTTCATTTTTGAAAAGGTTTAGCGAGAAATTCATCCATGAAACCGTCATAACTTACAGCACGGAGGGTGATCGACCAGATTGTACCTGTATTGATCAATACTACATAACTAGAGCGACATTCATCGCTCATCCTTTGTCCGTATAAAAGCGCATAAAAATTTTCCCATTATCGGGATGTTCATACATGCACGGTTCCAAACAGAAGGTTTTAATCTTTGCTCAACAATAATATGTAATTCAACATATATGTATACGGGTAATTGACATGGTATATCAACATGTGAATAAATGCCATGATTATCCAAGTGGGGACACTTGTATAACCATTTAGAAATCAACTTAACGAGAATATATATACGAGCTATCATGTTGATAATCAAAGCGTACATAATACATGCGGAATAGAATAATTACGAAACTTCTTACTCATGTCCATTGCATAAAGGAAATGCAAAGGTAGGATACTTTTTGATTCTTGCGATTACAAATCTCAACTTAGATCTTATCTCTTTATCACAACTATCGATAAGCGGGTCATTAAATCCAGATTAGAACATAAATCATAACACATAAGTAATCTTTGTCGATTATGGTCAATTACATAGTCTAATTAATCATATGTCATCACATTCTATACTTTATACATTTTTCAAATATCTCATCCATGTTCTTACTGTAGTCTTTTTCTTTCTATTATAGGGTCAAATGGGTTTAGCCGGCGTCACAAACGACTTTATCGGTCACATCTTGAGTCTAAGACTCTTATTCTATACCTCAACATACGTAAATATAAGACATTTTACTTTTAATTATTTTTGAATTTTTCCGAAATTGAAAAATTTAAAATAAATCAAATCATCACTCAAGGCTTATAGTGATATAATTATTACTATGGGTGCTCTTCACCAAATCACGGACTTCATAACTTAGGTTCTCTAGGTCACTAGTTTGCCAGGATATCACTTTCAAACATCAGATTATAATTATATGACTTAAACATCAAACAATTCTATTATCATTAATATTATTAATATTAATTATTAATGAAATTGCCAAAATATAAAAGTTATTTATAATAACTCAAACTATTTTAAAACATTTATTTTACCCTTAAATGATTTTTAAAACAATTAAAATCATCTTTTAAATAATCATCATTAATATATAAATATTAATGTACTATTTATCAAATATTAAAAGTCATTAATTATAACTTAAAATATTTTTAAATCCTTAATATCCTCTTTAAATGATTTTAAATAAATAAAACCATTTTTAAACTATTTATTTAATATAAATATTAAATAAACTTAATATCACAAATCATTAACTAAATATCATTAATATATAATTATTAATGAAATTATCTTCTAAATATTAAAAGTTATATTTTATAACTCAAAATATTTTCTTATACCATAAAATAATTTTTCATGATTTTTCATGAATTAAAACTATTTTAAATCATTTATTTAATATTATAATTAAATAAATAAATACCTTTATATTTCAAAAATATTAAATATTTATGAAATATACTCAAAATAATTAAAAACTATTTTTAGGACTTTAAAATAATTTTTTCATAATTTATTTGGTATTTTAATAATTAAAACTAATTTTTCTAATTTTTAAATTAATTTAGGAAAATAAAATGTTAAGCGTAAGCTAAAGGCATCTATAGCGACAGGCGAAATCATTATAGGTGTTCTTGAGCTTCGTGTCGATTGCACAAAGGTCTTTAGTTTGTAGAGCCTTAAATCCATGATCTAAATGTTTTACGGACTTGCAAAAACTTGATGTTGTAGTACTAATGTAATACTACAACTATATACTCATTCATGACAAAAACAACAACAAATCATGAGATATGATCAATAGAAAACCTTGTCGGGACGTGTTCTTCATGTTTACGGGTTGCCCGGAAAACTACGGTCGACAAGGTCAGCGACTTAGTGGTCTTAATGCAGTCGATCGTACATGTTATAGGTGTTTTTATCGTCGGGCTATGTAGTACAACTACAGAGAACATGATTAAATCAAGTTTCAAGTCTAAACATTAACAATACCAAAGATATAAATCATCAAACTCTCTCGACAAAACTTGCATGCGATTACGGGTTTTCGAATTTTAAAAGCGATCGTAAAGAGCTACTTTGGATCTTTATATCTTTCATTACGAGTTTGATCTAAGTGATCTATTGATTCCGGGTTGTAGATAACATGTAATACTACAACTCTATTACATATAAGACATATAACAACAACAGATCCAAGCGAGAAAGAAGTAGGTCGAATGTGACCTCAACAAGCTGTTCTTGAACATTTACGGGAAACCCGAAATGTTGAAAGCGATTCGATCGATGGTAGTTTGACCATAAATAACTTCTAATCTACAATGAGATATGACCATGATTCCTTTTGCGAGAATAAAAGACAACATACCGGGCTACACATAGCAAGCTTTAAACATCAAAAACGCTTAACGAGGATGGGATCTCTGACCTCGACATTCGTTGTCGAACACAAAATTAAAATTTCAGATTTTAAAGATCTTCAAATCCGAGCTTACGAATGTTATGGAATCAACATCAAGCAACCCAGATCATCCTTAGACACTATAATCAACATGTTTTAACATTTAAACATAACATCTAACACCAAAAGTTTAAGAAAAATCAAGCTAGGGTTTATACCTTTTTAAGCTTTGATTACGATTTTTGGCTCTTGATTTGTTATTGGTGTGAATGGGGCTTGTTTATAGGCGATATAATGAGAGAATTTAAAGTAGGTTTAAGCATTGGGAGAATGAAGCTAAGTGCTTGGGTATAAATAGGCCAAAATGTTGCATTTCTCTCTCTTGAATCCATAAATTAATGCATGAATTGATTCTAGTGGTGATTGATGGTAATACTACTGACCCATAGGTAATTTCTAGATGGATTGGTAGGATTTTGTGGACAAGTGGTAGCAATAAGACATAAATAATGCATTTTCCCTTTTCTTTAATTTAAAAAAATAATTTTAAATACCTTGGATGCTAAAGTGGGATGATTCCCTTGTTTGAGAAGCGATAGCATGTAGGGTAAGTATATGTTGGGCATCCTTGTTGCAAGATCCTATCAACAATGTAAGTAATAATACACTAAAATGACAAAAGGGTATTTTGGTCATTTCACATATAATTCAAGGGCATTTTTGTAAAAGGCCATTAAATGTAATATTTAACCATTAGATTATAATTCTTACCATTTACCAATTAATTTCTACCATTTGGTAAATTAAAACATTTATATAATAAAGTAAGTAATTAAACTTAGATAATTTTAAATTAGGGTTTTCTTTAGAAAATTAGGGTTTTCTAATTAGGGTTTCTTAACGTTATCAATTAGGGTTTTCTAATTGATCATTAGGGATTCTCTAATTATCGTGTATGATCTAACACGGTCATTACGGTTTCTAACTTCAATGGAATTAGGGTTGTAATAATTAGGGTTTGTCTAGTTATCGGTAAAATAGTAATTAGGGTTTTTCTTCTAATTACAGAGCATTACGTGTACACGGTAACTTCATATACGGTAACTTCATATATACTACTCGGTCATTTCTCATAAGCGGAGTTTAATAATTAGGGTTTCACAAAGACGGTAATATCTTTATGACCTAATTGGTAGTCATTTCTTTCGATATTATCAATCACGCATATACGATTACATAATTATTGTCTTTGTAAAATCATTATAATAATAATATAATATTATTATTATCATCTCTTGATCATAATCCCAATTCGGGGTTTGGATCTCATATCGACTTCTCTTTCGCATATCAAGTTAAAATACTTGATTTAAATATTACGAACAATTTATATAATAAAATATATATTATATAAGTTCTAATTATCACTTCATATATTATTTCCAATCATGTTATCATGGAAAACATTTACTTAAAATTATTTCTAATTTTTCAAGTAATAAATATATTCATATTTATCGTTCACATTCTTAGACACTTATTCTCGTCATTAAATAATAATAAAAAAAAATTTTATCATAAATTTTCTTAATTATTTTATTTAGGAAATCTCGGGTTATTACATTCACCCTCCCTTATAAGGATTTAGTCCCAGGAATCAGATTCTAAACTTCATAAACATAAGAAGGTACATAGCACATATAATCCTTGCACGTAGACCTCGATCATACTCGATCGAGGCGATCTTTAACTATTCTTCACATCACTCTAATTAGGCGAAATTTGATTTACGAAAGAACTCAAAATTTCTTTATAAGATCACTTTACTATATATATATATAAGATATATAAGTGGTTCACATAGCTTTTTGGAGTTACATTTCCATTTACCCGATGTATCCTGGACCGTCGTGTTGTAGACCCTTGGAGTTCTAACGTTGGAGTCTTGGTTGAGTGTGGTCCTTTGTTTCTCCACAATGGTTATGCTTCCTGCCTCTATTCCCCTCTTTGGGCAGTTCCTCACGATGCTCGATCGATCGCATATGAAGCATCCGCGATCTTCCTTGAATTGGGGCAATTGGGAGAGATATGACCCTCTTTTGCACTTAAAGCACCTTGAACTTACCCTTTAGACACTCGCCGGAGTGATTCTTTCGCATGATTCTTACCTTTGCTTTATCCTTCTCTTCACCTTCCTGCTTCACTTGAACATTCCACGAAAAATTCCTCATCCTCTTCTCACCCCGATTCCCACTACTACTTTCTATCTTCACAGCTCCTCTGACACCTTACTGGTTCTTTTCTCCTTGTTGTAGAGACTCATGGCCTCCTCCCTGTTCACTATGATAGCCTTTTCCATGAGTCTTTTGCAAAAGTATCTATTTCTTGATCTTGCCACCTTATTGTAGAGCCAGGGTTTTAAGCCTTGCTCAAACCTCCTTGCCTTTCTGACTTCTGTACTCACTTGATGTGGAGCAAACCTAGCCAACTCATTAAACTTCACGGCATACTCCGTAACAGTCATGTTTTCCTGCTTTAACTCCAGAAATTTTACCTCCATTCTAGACTGCATACTAACAGAGAGATAGTTTTCAAAAAATAAATCTTTAAACCTATCCCAAGCAATTTCTTCTTCTCACCTTGAGTCTTATTTGCCTCCCACCAAAAGTTAGCCTCCCTTTTATCATATAAGTGGCAAAAAGCGGTCTTTTTGCCCTCATCTACTCTAGCAATTATGAATGCCTTTTCTATTTCATTCACCCATATACAGGCTTACCTCGTAGGGTCGGTGATCCTCACGAACTCTGGTGGTCCTCTTGCTTTGAAGTCTTTGAATTTTGCCAGCGATTTATGCAGTTGGTTCCGTAATGGTGGCATTCCACCTTCATGCTTTGAGCCATCATGTTTGCAAAGTTTTGCATCGATTAAATTGTTGTCCTCCATCATTAATAGATTCTTCTACCCCTTGGTTTTGAGTTCGACGGATTGGCGGCATTATACGGTTAAATAAAACCATAAATTATACCTTTACATTTTAAACATTATTGCATAAGATTAATGTATTAAACTCGTTTCATTCCTCAAACTTAGATTCATATTCATTTATCGAATATTTACATAGCACATCTTGCTTTAATCATGACTATCCCTTTGTGACTAAGAAAGTCGGGATTTAAAATTTTGACCAACATAAAGTTTGAAAGCAGTTCATTATTTTCACACACACAACATAACCCATACCACTCATTTACTAAGCCTTTCTTCTCGGACATTCATTCGCTCGATGTCCTCCATTCCCAATTAAAACATCCACCTTGCTTATAGTTGGGGCAGCGAGGAGATGTATGTCCCTCACGGTATAAATAGAACATATCTTCTTCCCTTTCTTCTTATCGGGTTTTCCCAAGTCGGGATCTTCTATCTTTCTTTTTCCTTACCTCTCGGAGCTGCTTTGCGAAGTGTTGCTTGAGGCTCCCATCGGTTAATTTGGATTTTGAGCTTATCTGCTTTCGTTCATTGTTTCGGCAATGCTTGGCCTTGATTGAATATTAAGCAACGTCTCTATCTCCCCTGACCTTTCGGTGTAGCAAACCTTGTTCTCGAGATCCTGCACCTCGTTGATGCTTGGCGGCTTCAACTTTAGTGTACGAGTCACTATCATCAAATCCACCATTTACGGATCGATACTCGTTTTCCACTATAGCCACCTCGTCCGATTTGGGTTCTGGTAGCTTCTAATTTAATTTGTTGGCCTTGATATTAGCTCGGGGTATGGATCGATCCTTCTTATTCCACATATCTTTTCCACGGACATCTACATACATAAGTTACCACGATTAGCATATAGTATATATACACGACAATCAGAGAGTTTTATATCGTTGTCTTTTATTTTGTTTGACGATAAATTTATTCAATTCTCATCAGCGCCTATCCTTTTCTGTAGAAAGCGCTCCATCCACTTCATGTCGAATCGCATAAAAGCGATGCCTAAAAACTGCTCAAGGTATATATCTTGGTGTCTTTGGCTTTTATCTCAACCTTCAATTATCTACTGTATATCTCTCTGCTCCAACCTCCCTCGTAATTTCGGCTAATTCTATTTGTGCTTGGTGGCGGCGTCCTTATCTTCTTTGTTACGAAAAACGGAAATACGATTACGTGCCTCGCTTGCTTTCGGCTCTGGCCGATTAAGTAAATCGTTCCTAACTAACAAATCTCTTATCATCTCTTTATACATGTACTCCTCGCTAGAGTCCATCGTCTCTTGGGTGAGGAATTGCTACTTTGACTTTCGTCATCCATCCTATGACCACAATAAGCGAGACAACATTAGCACCAGAAATAAAATATATTCATCGGTAAAATGAAGGAATATTTTATTTAGTACAACTAAAACTTGATGGATCTCTTGACTCATCATATCTTATAACTCCTCCTCACAGTACTGCCGTCTCTGGTTCATTTGAATATTTATCTTATCTTTTGTCCTCCATTCTACTAAGGTTATAACCTAGGTTTTGCACTCTCTAACGTTTATAACCTCTGACTTTGATACCAACTTTGTGGCGACCCCAAATCAGGATACTTGAAAGCCGAACTTCGGTTCTCCACGATACCATTTCTATAAAATTTGAATAATCTGATAGTAATAATACATTCAAACTTAATTTACATACATCAAAGTTTACTTCCCAGTGCGAGACCTTTAAATACATTCCTTTCAATACATAAATAGATACCCAATGCGGCTATAACCATTAACTCATAATACACACTTATTCGATCGACTTTCCTTTTCCTTTGTTCGGTACACAGAGCCTTGTGTTGCTCATACATAAGCGAAAACATTTAATTTAAGCAAGGATGAGCATTTGAGTGCCCGACAAGTAATAGCAATTATATATAAAATTTGAAAGAATATAAGTATTCTCTTTACATAACACTTCTACAACGAATCAAAAGTTGTGAAGTAATCATCTTGATAAAAGATTCACATAACAACTCTCTTTCAAATTCTTGAAATGAGGCTCCACCCATGAATAGGGTTTAAGAAACATAATATGAACATTGTTTTTCATTTTGAAAAGGTTTAGCGAGAAATTCATCCGCAAACCGTCATAACTTACGAGACGCGGAGGGTGATCGGCCAGTTGTACCTGTATTGATCAATACTACATAACTAGAGCGACATTCATCGCTCATCCTTTGTCGTGAAAGCGCATAAAAATTTTCCCATTATCGGGATGTTCATACATGTACAGTTCCAAACAGAAGGTTTTAATCTTGCTTTCAACAATAATATGTAATTCAACATATATGTATACGGGTAATTGACATGGTATATCAACATGTGAATAAATGCCATGATTATCCAGTGGGGACACTTGTATAACCATTTAGAAATCAACTTAACGAGAATATATATACGAGCTATCATGTTGATAATCAAAAGCGTACATAATCATCATACGGGAATAGAATAATTTAAAACTTCTTAATCATGTCCATTGCATAAAGGAAATGCAAAGGTAGGATACTTGCACGATTTCTTGATTACAAATCTCAACTTAGATCTTATCTCTTTATCACAACCTATCGATAAGCAGGTCATTAAATTCGATTAGAACATAAATCATAACACATAAATCTTGTCGATTATGGTGATTACATAGTCTAATTATGTCATCACATTGATCATACTTTTATACATTTTTCTATACTTTTATACATTTTTCAAATATCTCATCCATGTTCTTACGATAGTCTTTTCTTTCTATTATAGGAATTAAAGCGGGTTACCGTCGCGTCTAAACGACTTTATCGGAGTACATCTTGAGTCTAAGACTCTTATTCTATACCTCAACATCGTAAATATAAGACATTTTACTTTTAATTATTTTTGAATTTTTTCGAGAAATTGAAAAATTTAAAATAAATCAAATCATCACTCAAGGCTTATAGTGATATAATTATTACTATGGGTGCTCTTCACCAAATCTGGACTTCATAGCAGGTTCTCTAATCGACTAGTTTGCCAGGATATCACTTTCAAACATCGAATTATAATTATATGACTTAAACATCAAACAATTCTATTATTAATAATTAATATATTAAATTATTAATGAAATCATTGCCAAAATATAAAAGTTATTTATAATAACTCAAACTATTTTTAAAACATTTATTTTACCCTTAAATGATTTTTAAAACAATTAAAATCATTTTAAATAATCATCATTAATATATAAATATTAATGTACTATTTATCAAATATTAAAAGTCATTAATTATAACTTAAAATATTTTTAAATCCTTAATATCCTCTTTAAATGATTTTTAAATAAATAAAACCATTTTAAACTATTTATTTAATATAAATATTAAATAAACTTAATATCACAAATCATTAACTAAATATCATTAATATATAATTATTAATGAAATTATCTTCTAAATATTAAAAGTTATATTTTATAACTCAAAATATTTTCTTATACCATAAAATAATTTTTCATGATTTTTCATGAATTAAAACTATTTTTAAATCATTTATTTAATATTATAATTAAATAAATAAATACCTTTATATTTCAAAATATTAAATATTTATGAAATATACTCAAAATAATTAAAAACTATTTTTAGGACTTTAAAATAATTTTTTCATAATTTATTTGGTATTTTAATAATTAAAAACTAATTTTCTAATTTTTAAATTAATTTAGGAAAATAAAATGTTAAGCGTAAGCTAAAGGCATCTATAGCGGCGAGGAAAAATCATATAGGTGTTCTTGAGCTTCGTATCGATTGCCTGAAAGGTGCTAGTTTGATAGAGCCTTAAATCCGTGATCTAAATGTTTTACGGACTTGCAAAAAGCTTGATGTTGTAGTACTAATGTAATACTACAACTATATACTCATTCATGACCAAACAACAACAAATCATGAGATATGATCAATAGAAAACCTTGTCGGGGCGTGTTCTTCATGTTTTACAGGTTGCCCAGAAAACTACAAGTCGACAAGGTCGGCGACCTTAGTGGTCTTAATACAGTCGATCTGTACATGTTATAGGTGTTTTATCGTCGGGCTGTGTAGTACAACTTACGAGAGAACATGATTAAATCAAGTTTCAAGTCTAAACATTAACAATACCAAAGATATAAATCATCAAACTCTCGACAAAACTTGTATGCCGATTACGGGTTTTCGAATTTTAAAAGCCCGATCGTCGAGCTACTTTGGATCTTTATATCTTTCATTACGAGTTTGATCTAAGTGATCTATTGATTCGGGTTGTAGATAACATGTAATACTACAACTCTATTACATATAAGACATATAAAACACTAGATCCAACGAGAAAGAAGTAGGTCGAATGTGACCTCAACAAGCTGTTCTTGAACATTTACGGAAAACCCGAAATGTTCTTGGCGATTCGATCGATAGTAGTTTGACCATAAATAACTTCTAATCTACAATGAGATATGACCATGATTCCTTTTGCGAGAATAAAGACAACATACCGGGCTACTACATAAGCAAGCTTTAAACATCAAAAACGCTTAACGAGGATGGGATCTGACCTCGACATTCGTTGTTGTCGACGAAAAAAATTAAAATTTCAGATTTTAAAGATCTTCAAATCAAGAGCTTACGAATGTTATGGAATCAACATCAAGCAACCTAGATCATCCTTAGACACTATAATCAACATGTTTTAACATTTAAACATAACATCTAACACCAAAAAGTTTAAGAAAAAATCAAGCTAGGGTTTATACCTTTTTAAGCTTTGATTACGATTTTTAGCTCTTGATTTGTTATTGGTGTGAATGGGGCTTGTTTATGGACCGATATAATGAGAGAATTTCGTAGGTTTAAGCATTGGGAGAATGAAGCTAAGTGCTTGGGTATAAATAGGCCAAAATGTTGCATTCTCTCTTGAATCCATAAATTAATGCATGAATTGATTCTAGTGGTGATTGATGGTATCTACTGACCCATAGGTAATTTCTAGATGGATTGGTAGGATTTTGTGGACAAGTGGTAGCAATAAGACATAAATAATGCATTTTCCCTATCCTTTAATTTAAAAAAAATAATTTTAAATACCTTGGATGCTAAAGTGGGATGATTCCCTTGTTTGAGAGTTGATAGCATGTAGGGTAAGTATGTTGGGCATCCTTGTTGCAAGATCCTATCAACAATGTAAGTAATAATACACTAAAATGACAAAAAAGGGTATTTTGGTCATTTCACATATAATTCAAGGGCATTTTTGTAAAAGGCCATTAAATGTAATATTTAACCATTAGATTATAATTCTTACCATTTACCAATTAATTTCTACCATTTGGTAAATTAAAACATTTATATAATCTGAGTAAGTAATTAAACCCGATAATTTTAAATTAGGGTTTTCTTTAGAAAAATTAGGGTTTTCTAATTAGGGTTTCTTAACGTTATCAATTAGGGTTTTCTAATTGATCATTAGGGTTCTAATTTATGCATGTATGATCTAACACGGTCATTACGGTTTCTAACTTCAGCAAATTAGGGTTGTAATAATTAGGGTTTGTCTGAGTTATCGGTAGTAAAATAGTAATTAGGGTTTTCTTCTAATTCTGAGCATCGATGTACTACGGTAACTTCATATATACGGTAACTTCATATACTACTCGGTCATTTCTCATAAGCGAGTTTAATAATTAGGGTTTCACTGACGCGGTAATATCTTATGACCTAATTGGTAGTCGTTTCTTCGATATTATCTGTCGCACATACACACGATACATAATTATTGTCTTTGTAAAATCATTATAATAATAATATAATATTATTATTATCATCTCTTGATCATAATCCCAATTCGGGGTTTGGATCTCATGTCGACTTCTCTTTCGCATATCGAGTTAAAATACTTGATTTAAATATTACGAACAATTTATATAATAAAATATATATTATATAAGTTCTAATTATCACTTCATATATTATTTCCAATCATGTTATCATGGAAAACATTTACTTAAAATTATTTCTAATTTTTCAAGTAATAAATATATTCATATTTATCGTTCACATTCTTAGACACTTATTCTCGTCATTAAATAATAAAAAAAAATTTTATCATAAATTTTCTTAATTATTTTATTTAGGAAATCTCGGGTTATTACAGCTTTTGCTCTTTGAGATTGACCGCACCACAGATGGTCGCCAATACTTCTATTTGTGAGAAGCCTAGTTAATTCCATCTCTTATGGATGGTATTGTTCTTCAAGGCACAACTCAATAGCGACTTAGATGGTCCTTGAATCTTCTATTTATGAGAAGAGTAATGCAAGCCATGAAATGTGGTGGATTGAAGGTTGATCCCAATACCGTGTGACAAGTATTTTTGTTCTGGTAGGGGTTTAGAATATACCATAAATGGCTGCCTACGTACTCCCATTGAAGAGGAGATCAAGTCTGCGTAGTTCGAACCTGGTGTAAGAGGTTCAATGCTGAATGTGAAAGGCAGATGGGTGTAGAAGTATTTTTATTTTTGTAGAGGAAGGGCATAAATGTTTTTGTTGTATTTTTGTTTATTGCGACCGGGCCATATAAAATATGGTTGCCTACGTACTCCCATGTATCAGGGAGAAACGTAGTTGCCCTCGGGATGAATTGCACCAAAGAGAAGTGTGAATCCCATGCGGGCTATCTTTGCGGGAGAAGAAAGTTTAATCCCATAATGGGGACAAACTGCAGATGTGGAAAAAGTTTGATCCCGTCTTCAAGACAAACTGCAAGCGTATAAAAGTTTAATCCCATCTTTAGGATAAACTACAGGTGTGAAAGGTTCAATCCCGTCTTCAGGATAACCGAAATTGTATGAAAGGTTTGAAATGAGGTGAAACCAGGCTGCTGGTTTGAAGTGTAGGTTTCCCTGAGGGGCAGAAAAGTTTGTAAAAAGAGAGGGTTCAAAACCGGAATGACAGGTGATTGGATGATAAATACCAGGATGTTTACTTGATGGAAACTTCAGACATACTACCATTTCACGGTGTCTGAATTGATAAGCTGTGGAAATTCATCGCCATCCATTTCCTGTAGTCTGAGAGCACCTCCTGTCAATACCTCCTTGACAACAAATGGGCCTTCCTAGTTAGGAGTGAATTTTCCCTTAGATTGATCTTGGTTGTCAATGATATTCTTCAAAACCAAGTCATGTTATTTGAAATACTATAGCCGGACTTTTCTGTTGTAGGATCTGGCGATCCTTTGTTGATATAACTTACCATAGAAGATAGCCACGGTTCGCCTTTCGTCTATTAAAGACAATTGGTGATACCTGTCTTTTACACATTGGTCTTCATCCAACTGAGCATCCATCAAAACTCTGAGGGATTCCATTTCCACCTCTATGGGGAGCACTGTTTCCATCCCATAGGCTAACGAGTAGGGGGTTTCCCCAGTGGAAGTACGCATAGATGTTCTGTAGGCTAATAAAGTCAGAGGCAAGAGGTCAGGCCTCCCTCTGTGATTGGCGAACATTTTTTGCATGATCTTCTTGATATTTTTATTAGCCGCTTCAACAACACCATTCATCTTTGGATGGTAGATGACGGAGTTAAGGTGTTTGATGTGGAATTTACTGCATAACTCCTCCATCATCTTGTTGTTGAGGTTCTTAGCATTGTCTGACACAATGTCCTCTGGTTGTCCATATCGACAAACGACATTGTTTCTGATGAAAGCAATGATGACTTCTTTGGTAACCTTGGGGAAGGGGGCTGCTTCTACCCACTTGGTGAAGTAGTCAATCATGGTGAATAAGAATCGATGTCCATTACTGGCTTTGGGCTCGATGGGCCCGATCATGTCCATCCCCCACATTGAAAAGGGCCAAGGTAAACTCATAGTGTGGAGTTCCCTTGGAGGGGCGTGGATGGCATTCCCATGAATTTGGCATTGATAATATCTCTTGACGTGATCATCACAGTCAGCTTTGAGTGTAAGCCAATAATGCCCTGTTCTAAGAATTTTCTTGACAAGTAAGGGGCCGCTCATGTGTGGGCCACATACTCCACCATGGATCTCATCCATGAGCCTCTGAGCTTGGTCTTTATCCAGACATCTAAGGAGACCTAATCCTCCATCTCTTTTATAGAGTGCATCTCTGCTTAGGTAGAATTTCATAGCAAGTCAATGGATCCACCTCTTCTCAGTTAGGTTCACCTCAGCGGGTGTAGATCCATCTCGCAGATACTCTTTGATATGTTGATACCAAGGGTTGTGGATGGGAGGTAGCTCATCCGATACTTCTCCAACATAGTTCCCATAAACTGGGGCCTTTTGCATAGCAAATGTGATGCTTGGCATGTTTTCCTTGTTAGGTATGTGAATCTAGGAGGCCAACGTTACTAATGCATCTGCAAAATCATTCCTATTACGAGGAATGTGTAGAAAGGAGATTTATTCAAACGCCAAAGCCATCTATAGAACTTGTCGATGGTAAGGCAACAAGTGTAATTCTTTTGTTTGATAGATTCCCGTGGATTGTTTGATCACCAATTCAAAATCCCCAAAGACAGTTAACCGCCTAATGCCCATTGAACGGGCAAGTTTTAGCCCATGATCTGACCTTCATAATTTTCGGTTGTGTTATTGGTGCTAACAAAGCGCAATTTGATGGCGACGGATATCGCTCCCCGTGCATGGGACATTAAAGCGCTGCGGCTCGAGCCTTACGCATTAATGACTCCATCAAAATACATTTTCCATGTATGGGATGCATCGTACTAATGGTGTTGCTGAACTATCATTACCCCTTCAACGGGGAAGTATGTTTCTAAGGGTTTGTAGTCCCCTGTAGGTGCGGCGGCCAGTTGATCCGCAATTCCTTGACCTATGACAGACTTTTGCATCACATAGACGATGTCAAATTGCTGTAGGATCAACTGCCATCTAGACAATCAACAATTCAGTATGGGCTTACTGAACACATACTTGAGAGGATCCACACGGGATATAAGATGGGTTGTGTGACCATGGAGGTAATGCTGTAACCTCATGGAAGCCCATGCCAAAGCACAACAAGTCTTCTCAATTAGAGTGTACTTGTGTTCACTGGTGCTGAATCTTTTATTGAGGTAATAGATAGCTCGTTTTTGGCCTCTATCGTCTTTTTGCCCCAGCATGCAGCCCATGGCATTGTCATTAATGGACAGGTACATAAATAGGGGAACATCATCCCTGGGAGGTACCAAAATAGAAGCGTTAACCAGTTGCTCTTTAATGGTAAGGAAGGCTTTTTAACACTCATCGTTCCATTTCATGGAGGAGTTCTTCCTTAATAGCTTGAAGATGGGCTCACAGGTTGCTGTGAGTTAAGAAATAAACCAGCTAATGAAGTTGATTCTTCCCAAAAATCCCCGTATTTCCTTCTTTGTCTGAGGAATGGGCATTTCCTTGATGGCCTGGATTTTGGTAGGATCCAGTTCATTCCCTTTGTGGCTGACTAGGAAACCTAGCAACTTACCTGATTTGACACCAAAGGCGCACTTGGCTGGATTCAACTTCAAGTTGTACTTTACGTTAACTTGTTGAATAGTTTTTACGAGATGGTCTAAGTTGTCTTCCTCCTTTCGGGATTTGACAATGATGTCATCCATGTAGATCTCTATCTCTTTATGCATTAAATTATAGAAAAGAGCCATCATAGCTCATTGGTAGGTTGCCCCGACATTGATGAGGCCAAATGACAACAAATCATAGCAAAAGGTTCCCCAGGCGTGATGAAAGCGGTTTTCTCACGGTCTTCTCGGCGACCATAATTTGATGGTACCTCACGAAACAATCAACAAAGGATTACATGCCGTAGCGCGATATTGTAAAATGAGAATGTGGATAAAGCGGCTATCTTTAAAGGAAAGCTTTATCTTTAAGGCAAGCTTTCCTCCAGGTTTAGGCACGGGAACAATGTTGGATATCCACTTCGGATATGTAGAAACCATGATAATGCCAGCTTGAAATTATTTCACAATTTCTTCTTTGACTTTTAAACTCCACTCAGGTTTCAATCGCCTGAGTTTCTGCCTAACTGGCTTAAATCCTTCTTTAATGGGAAGGCGATGAAGAACAATATCAGTGGACAAAGCCACCATATCTTCATGAGACAATGCAAATACATCCTGGAATTGGGTTAATAGTGCAACTATGTCATTCCATTGGTTTGGAGTGAGGTCTGAACCAATCTGGATTAGCTTAGGGTTTTCTAAGGTTGCAAGATTAAAAGAAGTGGTTTGGTCAAGGTTGGGTTTAGGCTTATCTGCGACCTATTCCTTAATCTCCTGAGGTGTCTCAATGTCCTCTTGTATGTCCCTCAAGTCTGAGTCCAACTTTACATCAAAGTTACAACCCTTGTGGAGAGAAGGCATATCACCAACAAGTATAGGCACACATATATTCAGAGTCTTGAAATCAAAAGATGCTTTCACTTAATATATGAAACTGTTTAATCATACAAAGTGTTAGCATGTACTGATAAAATAACTGCTAATATTGTATAGAAAAGTAAGCAATTAAAGTTATCTACAGGGCAAAGGGATTTTCTGCATGTTTTACCCTCGTCGACCAATGCATGAAGTGCTGCTCCAATTGTCAAGGGCAAAGTCTTGATGGACTGCAGTGATAGAGGGGTCGTCATTGTCCTCCTTCTCCCGAATGATAACCATGATATCTGGGCAATCATCGTCTGGGGTATATCGGTTTATATGTTCATTATGAACAATGATGCGTATGCCGGACATCATTAAAGCGATGTCATGTTTGCATTTTCGTTCCCTTTCTTCCATTTCGGGATCAAGAATTAGCACCTCTTTTACTTTGAATGGTACTGGTTTGGGAAACAACATAGTCATAACATATGCTGGCACCTTAACTGGAGACTGTATCAGCTTATGAGGTACAAATTGAAAACATTGTCGTGTGGCAGAAGTTTGAGGAACCAACCTATGTTTATGTGGATTCCTTTGCCTGGAACTGGTAGAATAGCCTAGTCTGGCTGTCCTTGTTTGACTAGACACTTGAATAGGGTGCTTAATACGCTACTGATTTTTACCAAGCCCTTGTCCAGACTGATGACCCAATGACATTATTTCTTGAGTGGCCGACATAACCTCGGTAGAAATCTTGGGTACGGGAAGTGGTGTTCCAATAGGTCGATATTGATTGTTACTCACTTCCAAGGTATGAAAACTGGCCGGCTCAACTTCAAAGTTGAAACTGATGATTAGCAAATCTCCTTGTTCAGGATACTCTAGCTCAGCATTGACAGTGACTAGATTATTGTTGACAATGCATTTGAGTTGTTGATGTAATGTGGAGGGAACGACTCCAGCCATATGTATCCACGGTCTCCCTAATAGCAGGTTGTATCCTGAATCTATTTTGAGGACATGGAAGGTTACATTGAATGTATTTGGACCAATCTCAATTGGCAGCTCAATCTTTCCGACGGAATTTCACCGGGATTGATCGAAAGCTTTGATCACCGTATGGCTGCTTTGGATCCGCTTGAGATTGACATTCATCTTCACCAAGGTGGCAGAAGGATAGATTTTATGAGATGAACCTCCATCTATCAAAACTCCAGCTAGCATATACCCGGAGGATAACACTGTGATGTGCAGTGGTTTGCAATGACCGGTCCCTTCGGGAGGTATATCATCATCAGTGAAGGATATCACATTGTTGTTGAAAATGTGATCAACCATATGTTGAAATTTTTCCACTAATTTCAGTAAGTAGGCTTCCTCCAAAACCTTCAATAAGATCTTCTAGTGATCTTCGGAAGAGAAAACCAAGTCTAGTATTGATATCTGATGTGGAGCTTCTCTTAAGCTTAAAACCACCTTGGCTTCATTATGACCCATAGTGCGGAGGAATTTTTTAATCTTCTCCATGGGAATCTTCCCCTTTGCTTTGAGAGTAGGCTTTATCACCCTCTGAGGAAGATACAGTGGATTTTCCTTCGACACTGTAGCAGTAGTATGAGACGTGGATCCTTCAGCTTCTCCATAATTCCATGGGACTTTATGTAAGCTGACAACAAGATATTTTGGTGGGAAAGGTAAAGAAATTGGCTCGGGTGCGGCCACTTTCAAAGGATTTTCAGCTCCTTTGAGTTGAATTGCTTGAATGGGAAATGCTTTGATAGTCTTATCATCCTCGTCGGATATAACTGCTACTGATCCTTTCCACTTAGTAGGACATGCACTCCCACCTTCAAGTTGCACAGTGTTATCATCTGCCATTTGCAGGACACCGCTATCAATAAGATTTTGAATGAGGTGGCGGATTGCCCAGCATTCGTCTGTGCTGTGATCGCGAGACTAGGAATGATATTGGCACACTCCATCAAAGTTAAATCGTCCTGCACGGGGATTAATTGGAGGTAGAAGGGATGTAATTCTTCCTTCATTGACCAACATTTGAAATATTTCCTCCATAGGTTGGCCCAGATAGGTGAAATCCCTCTGATTGGAAAAATCCCGACGGGCTTTGGCATTAGCTCTCTTTGCAACCTTATCCTCCATAGCTTCGCTTTCTGAAGGTGACGGTGGAGCATTCATAACAAATGGAAGGAGATAGGCATTCTCCTGTCTAATTAATTGGCGTGTGACTTGATGCTGATGGGTCACCAGTTCTGCCAATTGTTCAATTTGTTTGCAAAGAGCTTTCATCTTTCGTTCCATAGTAAACTGGAACTTTGCATAATCCCATCTATCAACACCGTCTTTGATTGTCTGAGATGGCTCACCATTAAAACTGGAACTTTACCCAGTGCTTCAACTGATCATATTGACCTCTTCTTCTTTGTGTTAAGGAAGAGGGTTGTCTTGCACATAAGGTTGATCTGGTTTGGTGACTACAATCTCACCATTGTCTATCAAGTCTTGGATCTTGTGTTTCAAGGCCCAACAATCTTGAGTATCATGTCCAGGTGCTCCGACATGATAAGCACACTTCCGAGTAGCATTAAAACTCCTACCATTAGGGTTGGCTGGTCGAAGAAGACGTGTGATTTTCTTCTGAGTAGTAAGAAAAGTAAGAATATTCTCGAGTGAGTCCCCTAAGGGTGTGAACATTCGAGGTCGCTTCGCTTCTCCACTTTTGGTTAATGGAGGGTTTAAATACTGTGCTTGGAAAGGGGAGTAGTTTCTCCTCTATATAAGCATGTTCTGACTACCTTTTTGACCTTGTAGTATCAAGGAAACATCCTCCTCTTTCTTTTAATGGACCTTCCGAGGGATGTTTCCATAAGATCCGGATTGGATGTGTCTCGATAGCACTTTTAAAATGACTAGGTCTTGAATCTTACCAGACTTCAATCCCATCTCAGCCATCTCTCCGTGTTTGATCATTTCAGAAAATGGTTTGCCAATACCAGCTAGAACTCTCTCATAGAAAGGAGCTTCCTGTACATCTATGAAAGTCATGACCATTTCTGATTCTGTAATGGAAGGAATAACTTGAGCAGCAAGGCGCCTCCACCTTTGAGCATACTCTCTAAATGACTCATTAGACTATTTCTTGACCTTGGTAATTTGGTACCGGTCAGGAGCCATCTGAGATTGAAAACTATATTGAGTGAGCAAGGCGTGAGCTAGCTCTTCCCAGCTATGGATCTTTGAGTTGTCTAATCTGGTATACCATGAACAGGCTTTTCCAGTCAGACTCTTTTGGAACAGCTGCATTTTGAGATTTTCATTTTCCGCATAAGATCCAAGTTCTCCAATGAACACTTTTAAATGTGTATTAGGATCCCCTAATCCGTCATACTTTTCAAAATCAGGAGTTTTGAATTTCTCTGGATAATGAACACCAGGGAATATGCAAAGGTCAGTATATGAGACACTTCCATGTGTTCCAATCCCTTTGAGAACACGGATAGTCTCCTCCATTTTAAGGACCTTCTTCCTAATATCACCGGTGTCTGGATCTCCTTTGAGACGGGTGTTTTCAGGGTCTTTGTTGGTCGTATCCAACTAAGGTTCTAAAATTGTTTTTTCCAAACCTTGGGCTCCCCCTTATGTAGAGGATTCTGTATGTGTAGGTATCTTTGTACCCTGAGTAGACTGATGCATTTCTTTCAGTAGAACAACCAAGTCTGTGATTTGTTTACTCAATCCATCAAATTCTTCTCGGGAAATAGGATTAGACTGGTCAGAAGAAGACATGATTGAGTGTAGGCTCATGGCCTTTATGGATTTTGAGCGGGTAGCAGGCCCAATTGCTTTCCTACAAAAGACTTATGTAGTTTAGTCTTAGGGATAATATAAATGTTATCATGATGTGTCCGTTTTAGGAATATGGTCATGCAAAAACAGTTGTTAATTGATAACATGTCATGTATGCACATATGTTCTTCATATTTTCCATTACATATAAATGATCATGGAATGAAATTACAAGTAAATGATTTTACAAGTAATTAAAAATAGAAGGCATGAAGAGACTTTCCTCCGCATTTGGTTTATCAGAGGTTGACCTATCTTAGGTTACTCTCGCGGTTTTTTGGCATGAAGGTTCCCAGATCATCACAATCTACTTGACGGGAAGTTAATCCGGTCTTTCAACTAGAGAGAATCTGGGTGGTGCCTTTCCTGAGCTTCGTTGGAATTAGACTTCCTACGAGTCCAGTAATCAAACACTGACAGGATAGCCTCCTGGTGGAGGAACCACACAACATACATTCACATACAACGTGTCTCACCGTTTATGCAAAAGGATGACATGTGCGAAGCACTAATATTGCAGATAGATATTTAGTAGTGCAGTAAGTAAGATGCATTAGTACACATTCATCATAAATGTAAATGCAACATTCACACACAAGCATATAACAATTTTGAAAAGCTTGTAATAGCGGCTTAAGCCCTCTTACCGGAGTCCCCAGCAAAGTCGCCACCTATCGACGTTGGGATTTTTTGTGTCCCTTTTCATTACTTGTTCTTTGGTGTTCTCATATTAATGTGAGATTTGTTTGAAAAAACAAGTGAAAAAGGTCCGACATGTGTAATGTCGACGTTTTGACCTTAAGAGTCGCCAGTTGGTGTTTTTAACTGGTTGTACCAACGCAACCGAAAAGGTTTGCACATTGACCCAGTTATGTGACACCGCTAAACGGGTTTGTGAAATTGAGATTCTTTAGGGTTCGGGGGCTTGATTATGTCGAGGGAAGGTGTTAGGCACCCCCCAATATCCGTGTTGCCACGGTGACCACCACTTCTCAAAAAAATTGTTATATGAATGTGTGTGTGCGTGTGTGTGTGTGTGTGGATCAATGTGCAATTATTTAAAAGTAGTGTGAGGCCTCGTTCGCACCTATATACACAAGGTTTGAATTTATAGGAAAATTTAGTTTTAACCAAGATATAGCAATGAAGTTTTGTAAAAGAGGTTTTTCAAACCCTGTGCTCAATAGGAATTGAGACCTTTTTATACTTCCATTTTATTGTTAAATGTTCAGCTTGTTTGCTTTTATTTTTGAGATGCGAAGCATCTTCGAGAAAATAATATACAACAGTGCCAAACTCCTTATGGGCATGACAACCATCCAAGGAAATTCATACACTGTAAATAATGTACAAGCTGCCATACAATTTGGAAAAGTCCATCACGAATAGAATCTAGATTCGAGAGATCGAATGCGTGATCACATGATTCCTAGGCTCACATGATACTACAATTTGTATTGAAAGAAGTAAGCAATTATATATATATATATATATATATATATGCATGATCAGCCACCACGAAGCAACTCCATGGGGATCGAAATATAAATAAAGCGAAGAATACTATCAACCGCCATGAAGTAAACTCCAAAGGACTTGAATGTAAATAAAGTGTATAAAAAAGCTATCAATCGCCACAAAGTAAACTCAAGCGGACGAAATGTAATGAAAGCTACAAAAGGCCACGGAAGTAAACTCTGTGCTCGATGAAATGTAATATATATATATATATATATATATATATATATAAAGTAGTAAACGACCGGATATAAAATCCAAAGCTTATCGGATATGTTCGACAACAATTATATATATAGCATATATATATAAAAGTTAATAAACGCCCTCGATGTAAAATCCGGGTTCATCGATATGTCAAAAATAATTATATATATAAGTATATATATATATATATAAGTATATATATATATATATATATATATACTGATGACTTGTATTGAGCTAAAGGAGTAAAATGCCATCCCGGAAGGAAAATATCAATGCTTTAATTGAATAGGGTCATTTTGGGTTTCATATTTAACTCAATATGGAATAAGTGTTGATCATAACCGATGATAATCGGATAATCGGGTGACTAGGTTTTGTTAAGTAGCCGGGGTTTGACTAGCGTAAAATATCAAATGGCTTTGGTTGACTAGCAAGAACCGAGAGTAGGGCTTGGGGACCCGTATTAAGCACACGGAATTTATTATCACGTGTGAGAAAATCTGAACCGAGTTGTTACTACCTTTAATATATTCAATATCAAAATCAAAAATACTTAAAATTGCTTGCCATCTAGCTTAATGAATGCTTAGAGGCGCATTTTCAACGCCCTTTTCAAGAATAAATTTTTGATTTTACATACCATTTGGGGCTAAGGAGAAAGGTGAAGAGAGAAGAAGAACGAAAAGATATAAAACACAATTAAATTACTAAATAAAACAATTTTATTGATTAATTCAAACTATTTACAAACTATTTACAAGATAGATAACTAAAATGACTTACAAGATTATCTGAAATAAGAACATTTGATGGAAGTTAAGTAGGCTAAACAATGATTTGAGGCTAAAGATTAGTCGGAGAAGGAACTCGAAGTCTTTCTAAGTCCTATTTAAACCAAATGAATTCGATTTTTATTTAACAAGGAAACGAATCGTTACAAGATTACTTTTACAATAATCTGGGTAAAGTAAAAGTAAGAAACATTTTACTAAAGTAAAAGGAAAAAGAATCGCTTTTGGAAAAGCGCAGGCCTTCGACTAATGCGCTGTATGGGGCGAGATGCTTGACTAAACGCCGGCCATGAAAAAGGTAAGATGTCGCCGACAATGCCGCACCGAAAGTAGTGATCGAGGTGCCGGAGCAAAAAGTAGTGACTAAGGCACGAGCAAAAGCTTGCTTGATCAAGTGGAGAATCACATCTTCACTTTGATTGATTAGAGAGGGGCTCAAGAAAATGGATCTTGAGCATCCTGAAGAGCAATTGTGCCATAGGGGTCACAATCACCTTCGTCTTCAAGGTCTTGACTAGAGTTATCTCCTCTGGACTGTGAAGAAGCTTTGTCTGACTCTTCTCGTAACTGATCAAGTCTTGAATGAATAGCGTCAGCAAGACGCCTTAATTCAGAATTAGAGTAGCTAGAAACATCAGTGACTGAAGCCGGTGAAGTAACTAATTTTGCAACTGATATTTCAGCCATTTTAGAGACTGATTTACTGGAAGATGCAACGACAGAGGCCAGTAGTGATCGTGATTGGGCGTTAATCGGAGGAGATAATAGAGGAGAAGGCGAAATTCTTTTGAACTTGGCCAACAATTCTATCAACTCCGAATTTATCCCACCATTTAATTAAAAAACGGTGAGAGACTTGGGAAATAGGAGAAAGGAAAGTCTGAGCAGTCCTAATTCCTATGGATGATGGAGGCTGAAAAACGGTGACTTCTTGGGTAGTCAGAATTATATATCGCCATTTCAAAATCCAAGGATTTTATATTTACTACAAAATATAAGGAAGACCGGAATTTCCTCATATTTGGAATGATAGTTACTGTGATGACAAAAATTCTCTAACCGAGCAAGGAGAGGTTTGGGGGAAAATGTCGGACTCAAACCATACCTTGTCCACCAAAGGATGAACCATTTGGGGAATTGACTTTTGAATTTGTGGTCGGAACCGAAAAGAACCACGAGTGATTATGATCTTCATTTTGATGAAGCATGATTTTGTGCCAAGCCTCTATATAATCATAATAGCAAAAGAGCTAGTTTGATTAGAAAGAGAGACCAGATCCGATGGATGACTACTCCAATCGATGAATTAAGGACTTGTTTAATATACAATGAATGATAAAGAAGTTTTGATTTATCATCATTGGCATAGATAGGTTTAATGAAAACCCACTGCTTTTAATAAGGATGTCTCTATAATATCGAGTGACTTGTATGGAGCTAAAGGAGTAAAATGCCATCCCGAAGGAAATATCAATCGCTAATTGAATAGGGTCATTTTGGGTTTCATATTTAACTCAATATGGAATAAGTGTTGATCATAAATCGATGATAATCGGACAATTGGGTGACTAGGTTTTTTGAAGTAAGTACGGGGTTTGATTAGCGAAAATATCAAATGGCTTTGGTTGACTAGCAAGAATCGAGGAGTAGGGCTTGGGGACCGTATCAAGCACCGGAATTTATTATCACGGTGAGAAAATCTGAACCTGAAGTTGTTACTACCTTTAATATATTCAATATCAAAATCAAAAATACTTAAAATTGCTTGCCATCTAGCTTAATGAATGCTTAGAGGCGACGTTTTTCAACGCCCTTTTCAAGAATAAATTTTAACGACTTACATACCATTTGGGGCGGAAGGAGAAAGGTGAAGAGAGAAGAACGAGTGCGCATACAAAACACAATTAAATTACTAAATAAAAACAATTTTATTGATTAATTCAAACTATTTACAAACTATTTACAAGATAGATAACTAAAATGACTTACAAGATTACTGAAATAAGAACATTAGATGAAGGGGGGTTAAGTAGGCTAAACAGCGGTTGAGGCTAAAGATTAGTCAGAGAAGGAACTCTTAGTCTTTCTAAGTCTGCCTAAACCAAATGAATTCGATTTCCTTTTATAGAACAAGGAAACGAACTGTTACAAGATTACTATTACAATAACTGGGGTAAAGTAAAAAGTAAAACATTTACTAAAGTAAAAGTACAAGTAAAAACATTTTACTAAAGTAAAAGGAAAAAGAATCGCTTTTAGGTGGAAAAGCAAGGTATCTTCTTTTGACTAATGCGGTACGCTGGGGCCGAGATGCTTGATTGAAACGCCGCTTTGGAAAAGCGTAAGATGTCATTGATAATGCCACCGAAAGAGTGGATCGAGGTCACGAAAATTGCAAGTAGTGACTAAGGTGCACGAGAGGTGTGCTTGTCGATCAAGTGGAGAATCACATCTTCACTTTGATTGATTAGAGAGGGCTCAAGAAAATGGATCTTGAGCATCTCAAGAGCAATTGTGCCATAGGGGTCACAATCACCTTCGCCTTCAAGGTCTTGACTAGAGTTATCTCCTCCGGATTTGTGAAGAAGCTTTGTCCGACTCTTCTCAGAATCGATCAAGTCTTGAATGAATAAAGCGTCAAGAAGACGCCTTAATCGTAATTAGAGTAGCTAGAAACATCGATGATCAAGCGGTGAAGTAACTAATTTTGCAATCGATATTTTGACCATTTTAGAGACCGATTCTATCGAAGATGCAACGACAGAGGTAGTAGGATCAGACAAGCGAATCTGGAGGAGATAATAGAGGAAAAGGCGGAAATTCTTTTTGAACTTCAACAACAATTTATCAACTCAATTTATCCCACCATTTAATTAAAAACAATGAGAGACCCAGGAAATAGGAGAAAGGAAACCGAAAGCGATCCTAATTCCTATGGATGATGGAGGCTGAAAAACGGTGACTTCTTGGGTAGCTGTAACTATATACTGCCATTTCAAAATCCAAGGGATTTTATATTTACTACAAAATATAAGGAAGACTGGAATTTCCTCATATTTGGGATGATAGTTACTGTGATGACAAAAATTCTCTAACTGAGCAAGGAGAGGTTTGGGGAGAATGTCGTGACTCAAACCATACCTTGTCCACCAAAGGATGAACCATTTGGGGAATTGACTTTTGAATTTGTGGTCGAACTGAAAGAACCACGAGTGATTATGATCTTCATTTTGATGAAGCATGATTTTGTGCCAAGCCTCTATATAATCATAATAGCAAAAAAAGATTTAGTTTGATTAGAAAGAGACACGAGATCGATGGATGACTACTCAATCGATGAATTAAGGACTTGTTTAATATACAATGAATGATAAAGAAGTTTTGATTTATCATCATTGGCATAGATAGGTTTAATGAAAAACCGACACTGCTTCAATAAGGATGTCTCTATAATATAATGTGCAGTGACTTGTATGGAGCTAAAGGAGTAAAATGCCATCCCAAGGAAAATCATTGGTCGCTAATTGAATAGGGTCATTTTTGGGTTTCATATTTAACTCAATATGGAATAAGTGTTGATCATAAAACTCGATGATAATCTCTATTAATCGGGTGACTAGGTTTTGCCAAGTAAATTTGGGGTTTGATTAGCGAAAATATCAAATGGCTTTGGTTGACTAGCAAGAATCGATGAGTAGGGCTTGGGACCGCATTTCAAGCACGGAATTTATTATCACGGTGAGAAAATCTGGAACCGAGTTGTTACTACCTTTAATATATTCAATATCAAAATCAAAATACTTAAAATTGCTTGCCATCTAGCTTAATGAATGCTTAGAGGCGACGTTTTCAACGTCCTTTTCAAGAATAAATTTTCTTCGACTTACATACCATTTAGAAAGGAAGGAGAAAGGTGAAGAGAGAAGAACGAAAAGATATAAAAACACAATTAAATTACTAAATAAAAACAATTTTATTGATTAATTCAAACTATTTACAAACTATTTACAAGATAGATAACTAAAATGACTTACAAGATTATGAAATAAGAACATTAGATGAAGGGGGGGGTTAAGTAGGCTAAATGTTGAGGCTAAAGATTAGTCAGAGAAGGAACTCTTAGTCTTTCTAAGTCCGCTTAAACCAAATGAATTGATTTCTTTTTATAGAACAAGGAAACGAATCGCATATAAGATTACTATTACAATAAGCTGGGGTAAAGTAAAAGTAAGAAACATTTTACTAAAGTAAAAGTACAAGTAAAAACATTTTACTAAAGTAAAAGGAAAAAGAATCGCTTTGATGGGAAGCGAGGCGTCTTCTTTGACTAATGCTACCGTAATGATGCTTGTTGATCGAACGCCGCTTTGGCGGAAAAGCGAAGATGTCATTGACAATGCCGCCGAAAGAGTGGGATTGAGGTCTGCCGAGCAATTGTAGGTGACTAAGGTCACGGAGCAGTGCTCATTGACCAAGTGGAGAATCACATCTTCACTTTGATTGATTAAAGAGGGCTCAAGAAAATGGATCTTGAGCATCTCAAGAAGCAATAATTGTGCCATAAGGGTCACAATCACCTTCGTCTTCAAGGTCTTGACAGAAGTTATCTCCTCCGGATTGTGAAGAAGCTTCATTCGACACTCTTCTCAGAATCGATCAAGTTTGAATGAATAGCGTCAAGAAGACGCCTTTAATTCGTAATTAGAGTAGCTAGAAACATCAATTGGATCAAGCCGGTGAAGTAACTAATTTTGCAATGATATTTCAAACCATTTTAGAGGCGATTGATGGAAGATGCAACGACAGAGGCCGAGGATCAGATTGGCGTTAATCGGAGGAGATAATAGAGGAAAAGGCGGAAATTTTTTTGAACTTGGCCAACAATTTATCAACTCTCAATTTATCCCACCATTTAATTAAAAACTACAGAGACCTAGGAAATAGGAGAAAGGAAAGTCGAAAGCAATTCTAATTCCTATGGATGATGGAGGTCAAAAATCAGTGACTTCTTGGGGGTAGTCAGAATTATATATCGCCATTTCAAAATCCAAGGGATTTTATATTTACTACAAAATATAAGGAAGACTGGAATTTCCTCATATTTGGGATGATAGTTACTGTGATGACAAAAATTCTCTAACTGAGCAAGGAGAGGTTTGGGGAAAATGTCGTGACTCAAACCATACCTTGTCCACCAAAGGATGAACCATTTGGGGAATTGACTTTTGAATTTGTGGTCGAACTGAAAGAACCACGAGTGATTATGATCTTCATTTTGATGAAGCATGATTTTGTGCCAAGCCTCTATATAATCATAATAGCAAAAAGAGCTAGTTTGATTAGAAAGAGACCTGAGATCTGATGGATGACTACTCCAATCTGATGAATTAAGGACTTGTTTAATATACAATGAATGATAAAGAAGTTTTGATTTATCATCATTGGCATAGATAGTTTAATGAAAATGACCACTGTTTCAATAAGGATGTCTCTATAATATCTTGAGTGACTTGTATGGAGCTAAAGGAGTAAAAATGCCATCCAGAAGGAAAATCATCAATGCTAATTGAATAGGGTCATTTTGGGTTTCATATTTAACTCAATATGGAATAAGTGTTGATCATAAATCGATGATAATCAGAACCTTTGGGTGACTAGGTTTTTGACAAGTAGTAAAGGTTTGATTAGCGAAAATATCAAATGGCTTTGGTCGATTAGTAAGAATCGATGATAGTAAGGCTTGGGGGACCCATGCAAGCACCGGAATTTATTATCACGGGTGAGAAAATGAAGGCCCGAGTTATTACTACCTTTAATATATTCAATATCAAAATCAAAAATACTTAAAATTGCTTGTATTATATTAGAACGTTTTCAACGTCCTTTTCAAGAATAAATTTTATTTGATTTACATACCATTTGGGGCGGAAGGAGAAAGGTGAAGAGAGAAGAACGAAAAACATACAAACACAATTAAATTACTAAATAAAAACAATTTTATTGATTAATTCAAACTATTTACAAACTATTTACAAGATAGATAACTAAAATGACTTACAAGATTACTGAAATAAGAACATTAGATGAAGGGGGGTTAAGTAGGCTAAACAGCGGTTGAGGCTAAAGATTAGTCAGAGAAGGAACTCTTAGTCTTTCTAAGTCTGCCTAAACCAAATGAATTCGATTTCCTTTTATAGAACAAGGAAACGAACTGTTACAAGATTACTATTACAATAACTGGGGTAAAGTAAAAGTAAGAAACATTTTACTAAAGTAAAAGTACAAGTAAAAACATTTTACTAAAGTAAAAGGAAAAAGAATCGCTTTTCGGAAAAGCAGCGGTCTTCTTTGACTAATGCTGATGGGGCCGGATGTTTTGATGAAACATTGCTTTGGCGGAAGCGAAGATCTTCTTGACAATGCCTTTGAAAGCGGTGATCGAGGTCACGGAGCAGTCATAGCTGCAGGTGACTAAGGTCACGGGCAGTGCTTCTTGATCAAGTGGAGAATCACATCTTCACTTTGATTGATTAGAGAGGGCTCAAGAAAATGGATCTTGAGCATCCAAGAGCAATTGTGCCATAGGGGTCACAATCACCTTCGTCTTCAAGGTCTTGACTAGAGTTATCTCTCTGGAATTTGTGAAGAAGCTTTATTCGACTCTTCTCTAGAATCGATCAAGTCTTGAATGAATAAGCGTCAGTGAAGACGCCTTAATTCGAATTAGAGTAGCTAGAAACATCGTTGATGGTAGGCCAAATAGAGGTGAAGTAACTAATTTTGCAATCGATATTTGACCATTTTAGAGACCGATTATTGGAAGATGCAATGACAACGAGGCAGTAGTGACCGTATTGCAAGTTAATCGGAGGAGGTAATAGAGAGAAGGCGGAAATTCTTTTGAACTTGGCCAACAATTCTATCAACTCAATTTATCCCACCATTTAATTAAAAAAGCTAGAGAGACACGGGAAATAGGAGAAAGGAAAGTCTCGGCGGTCCTAATTCCTATGGATGATGGAGGTCAAAACGGTGACTTCTTTGGGTAAAATGTAATTATATCGCCATTTCAAAATCAAGGATTTTATATTTACTACAAAATATAAGGAAGATGGAATTTCTCATATTTGGAATGATAGTTCTTGTGATGACAAAAATTCTCTAACTGAGCAAGGAGAGGTTTGGGGAAAATGTCGTGACTCAAACCATACCTTGTCCACCAAAGGATGAACCATTTGGGGAATTGACTTTTGAATTTGTGGTCGAACTGAAAGAACCACGAGTGATTATGATCTTCATTTTGATGAAGCATGATTTTGTGCCAAGCCTCTATATAATCATAATAGCAAAAAGAGCTAGTTTGATTAGAAAGAGACCTGAGATCTGATGGATGACTACTCCAATCTGATGAATTAAGGACTTGTTTAATATACAATGAATGATAAAGAAGTTTTGATTTATCATCATTGGCATAGATAGGTTTAATGAAAACTGACTCTGTTTCAATAAGGATGTCTCTATAATATACGAGTGACTTGTATGGAGCTAAAGGAGTAAAATGCCATCCCGAAGGAAAATACTGGGCTGCTAATTGAATAGGGTCATTTTTGGGTTTCATATTTAACTCAATATGGAATAAGTGTTGATCATAAATCTGATGATAATCAGACACTGGGTGACTAGGTTTTGACGAAGTAGCTGGGGTTTGACTAGCGAAAATATCAAATGGCTTTGGTTGACTAGCAAGAACTGAGGAGTAGGGCTTGGGGACTGTACCAAGCACCTGGAATTTATTATCACGGGTGAGAAAATCTGGAACTGAGTTGTTACTACCTTTAATATATTCAATATCAAAATCAAAAATACTTAAAATTGCTTGCCATCTAGCGAATGAATGCTTAGAGGCGACGTTTTCAACGTCCTTTTCAAGAATAAATTTTGCTGACTTACATACCATTTGGGGCGGAAGGAGAAAGGTGAAGAGAGAAGAACGAGTGCGCATACAAAACACAATTAAATTACTAAATAAAAACAATTTTATTGATTAATTCAAACTATTTACAAACTATTTACAAGATAGATAACTAAAATGACTTACAAGATTACTGAAATAAGAACATTAGATGAAGGGGGGTTAAGTAGGCTAAACAGCGGTTGAGGCTAAAGATTAGTCAGAGAAGGAACTCTTAGTCTTTCTAAAATCCGCCTTAAACCAAATGAATTGATTTCCTTTTTATAGAACAAGGAAGCGAATATTACAAGATTACTATTACAATAAGCTGGGGTAAAGTAAAAGTAAGAAACATTTTACTAAAGTAAAAGTACAAGTAAAACATTTTACTAAAGTAAAGGAAAGAATCTGCTTTCGGTGGAAAAGCAGCGTCTTTTGACTAATGCGGCCATGGGGCGGATCTTGGCTGAACAACGCTTTGGCGAAAAGCGAAGATGTTCATCGATAATGAAAGCGGTGGTGAAACTCTTGGGAGGCACGAGAGTGCAGTGTAAAGGCTGCGGAGCAGTGCTTCTTACGATCAAGTGGAGAATCACATCTTCACTTTGATTGATTTAGAGGGCTCAAGAAAATGGATCTTGAGCATCACGAAGAGCAATTGTGCCATAGGGGTCAATCACCTTCGTCTTCAAGGTCTTGACTAGAGTTATCTCCTCTGGGTGTGAAGAAGCTTTGTCGACTCTTCTCAGAATGGCGATCAAGTCTTGAATGAATAAGCGTCGGCCAAGACGCCTTTAATTCAGAAATTAGAGTAGCTAGAAACATCGATGGATCGCTTGAAGTAACTAATTTTGCAATGATATTTCAGCCATTTTAGAGACCGATTCTTTGGAAGATGCAAAATGCAGGCCGGTAGATGGCTATATTGGCGTTAAGCTGGAGGAGATAATAGGAGAGAAGGCGGAAATTCTTTTTGAACTTGGCCAACAATTCTATCAACTCGAATTTATCCCACCATTTAATTAAAAAGCTACGAGAGACACGGGAAATAGGAGAAAGGAAAGTCCGAAGCGATCCCTAATTCTATGGATGATGGAGGTCAAAACAGTGACTTCTTGGGTAGTCGTAACTATATATCGCCATTTCAAAATCCAAGGATTTTATATTTACTACAAAAATATAAGGAAGGCTGGAATTTCCTCATATTTGGAATGATAATTCTTTATGATGACAAAAATTCTCTAAGCGAAAGCGAGAGAGAGGTTTGGGGAAAATGTCGTGACTCAAACCATACCTTGTCCACCAAAGGATGAACCATTTGGGAATTGACTTTTGAATTTGTGGTCGAACTGAAAGAACCACGAGTGATTATGATCTTCATTTTGATGAAGCATGATTTTGTGCCAAGCCTCTATATAATCATAATAGCAAAAAGAGCTAGTTTGATTAGAAAGAGACACGAGATCCGATGGATGACTACTCAATCGATGAATTAAGGACTTGTTTAATATACAATGAATGATAAAGAAGTTTTGATTTATCATCATTGGCATAGATAGGTTTAATGAAAACCGACTCATTTTCAATAAGGATGTCTCTATAATATACGGTGACTTGTATGGAGCTAAAGGAGTAAAATGCCATCCCAGAAGGAAAATCTTTGGGGTTAACTAATTGAATAGGGTCATTTTGGGTTTCATATTTAACTCAATATGGAATAAGTGTTGATCATAAATCGATGATAATCGATACTTTGGGTGACTAGGTTTTGTGAAGTAGCCGGGTTTGATTATGAAAATATCAAATGGCTTTGGTTGACTAGCAAGAATCGAGGAGTAGGGCTTGGGGACTGCATTCAAGCACCGGAATTTATTATGTGTTTGGTAATCGGATGAGGAACAAGTCAGTTCCTTTTGGTTGATTAACTGGACCGGCAAAGCGGCCATGACTATGAGAAGATGAACCTCCTCGTACACTCATTTTGCTGTGATTGTACCTGTGTTAATAAATTCACGGGTGAGAAAATCTGGAACTGAGTTGTTACTACCTTTAATATATTCAATATCAAAATCAAAAATACTTAAAATTGCTTGCCATCTAGCGAATGAATGCTTAGAGGCGACGTTTTCAATGTCCTTTTCAAGAATAAATTTTACTGACTTACAATCTATTCTAACTAAGAATTTCTGATTTAATAAATCTCTCTGAAATTTTTTAATACATAAAACTAGAGATAAAATCTCTTTTTTAATAATCTTGTATTTTAATTGTGTAGGATTCCATGCGCTGGGAATGGAAAGCGAACAATCATTCATTAGAGAAGTAGAAGTCAATTTTTGTTTGAGTATGCCACCGAAACCAACGTCGAGGCGTCAAGATTTCAACTATTTTGAATCTTTGAATCATTAGAGATGCCAAGCGAGAGCAAAACCTTAACATATTTTTAACTTGTTGAATGACGTAAGTATGAATGTCGGTCAAGGAGGAGGATTACTATGTTACTGAAAGAGAGGCTTACAAATCTTCCCGAGGTCCTCGTAAAGCGCCAATATAATTGAGCGAGCCAAGAAACCTCTGTAGCTGATTCTTGTCGGTAATCTTATCTGGGAACCGGTCGGCGAATTGAATAGCTCTGTCAATTGGCCGCGTGAGTCCATGATAGAGGATTAAACCGAGAAATCTGACTTTAGTCAAAAACAGACTACACTTGGAAGGGGAAAGGACAAGACCATTGGTTTTAACTGTTTTGAAGAATGAATTCAAGTGTTTAATATGTTCTTCAATAGTCTTGGAGAATACAAGGATGTCATCGATGTATACAATAATAAAATGACTGAAGGGATTCAAAATATTATTAAGAATATTCTGAAATTCACTGGGTGCATTCTTAAGTCCAAATGACTGAACATTCCATTCGTAGTGTCCGAATGGAGTGGTAAATGCAGTTTTGTACCTATCATCTGGGTGAATGGCAACTTGCCAGAATCCTGACTTGAGGTTAAATTTACTAAAGATTGTGGAGACGCTCAACCTACCAAGGAGATCATCCTTGTTGGGCAAAGGGTACTGATCCACTCTAAAACTTTGTTTAATGGTTTATAATTAATGACTAAGCGAGGACACCTCGTTCTTTCTCAAAACTTCATTATTAACATGAAAAGGTGGACAAGACCATGGTGATTTACTATGCCTAATTAGCCCTTCTGAGAAGATCATTAATTTCAATTTTACATAACTCCATTTGTTCACGACTCATTTGAATAGGCCTAGCCTTAGTAGGAATTAAATGCTCTTTAAATTCTTTAGCATAGGGTAATCTAGCTGCAGTAGCTTCTTCCTATGCCAAAAGCATTGGAGAATCGGAACATAAGTTATGTATTAAATAATCTTTTAATTCTTTTATTTTTTCTTGAACTCTGTTACTCTTAAGTTGGTTTTCAACTTGTTGATACTTAATTTCTTCTTTAAGAAAATTTAGGTGAGTAACTTTACAATTTAACAGGTTAATGATTTAGAGATTGATTCTTCTTCAATAAATTTTAAATCTCTTTCTTTGGGTTTAATTAAGAATTTAAATATAATTTTCTTTCCTAAATGTTCACAACTTAAACCTTTATTACTAGTGGTAAATGGATAAAGCAAATATATGAATGGTAAACCTAAAATGATTTTGTCAGAGAATTCATGAACTAAAACGACGAGGTCTTGAAAACATGATGTCTTGACAAATATGTACTTTAGGTAATTTGTACTTTATTTCCATTTGACTACAATTAATTTAATTTAATTTTCACTAGTTTTCTTCTAATATCTAGTGGGGATAATACCTTCTTGAATACAATTCAAGTCTCGCACCAAGATATCTACTAGGCGAGGAGTTGTCTTGAAAAAGTTTTATCAATGACTAAATTAATGGAAATATACCATTTTGAATAGTAATATCTTTAATTCTTTTTAAGAGAGACCTTGAATAAAGAGATCGGAATCCTTGGCTCCAGATGATTACGGATCCTCGTGACTTTCATCACTGAAGAAGAATCATTAACTTGAAGATCGATTTTTATTGTCAATCTCTTTTCTTAAATTAGAAATATCTATCTTTAAATTAGAAATCTCCTTTTAAGTTTATTAACCTCTTGATTTAATTGAGGCGTAATTTCTTTAATTTGGAGATTTGAATCTTTCAAAGTCTTATTTAAATTGAATATGGGTTTTCTTTGGCTCTAAGAACCTTGTCGTTGACTTTCTTATCTTTAGTTAATAAATCTTTTAATTGTTTGAGGATATTGAGTTTTTAATTACGGATGCGTAAATTTCTTGATTAGATCTATTAATAAGAGCTTTCTTCTTCATCTTTTGTAATTACACTAATTCTTTTTAGCAGTTTTTATTACAATCTTACGTACATATAGTGACTTCATTTTTTCGCTATCGAATTTATGTTGGATGTGTTGTTACTAGAAGATTACGGAATATCGAGAAGATTCTTCATTCTGCTACTACTCTTATTATCAATTCTCATTAATTCTAATAAGCATTTAGTATCTTGATTTGAAATATTCAAGTGAGCTAATCTCATTTAACTCTACATTCACTTTTGTAATGACCTTTACGCCTTACAATTGTGATGAGACAATTTTACTTTTATCAAATGTTTTTGATTTTTTATAAGATTTTTTATTTGATGACTTAGGTTTAATATAATAATTATCTTGATTATTATTCTTATTTTTGCTGTGACTATATCTCTTCTTACGGCGTTTATGATTTTTATGTGGCTCAATATGTTTATCTTTATGCCGTGCTTTCTTACGGAGGGAGCCAGCCGTGATAAACCATCTTATTCACAAAATGTTCCTAACTTTCGTATTTAGCTTTATTTTTGTCTTTTACGGCTTGTTTAGCTAATTTAAAATCAATGCACATTTTAATCCAATTTTTGGATATGACTAATAATATCACCATAAGTTAAATTATCATAATCAATAAATCCTAGGTTTTACTTAACTCTTCTCTAACTTTGTGAGCAAATAAAGACAGTGAGACCATTAATCTAATTTTTCTTTCCAAAATGGTTTATTAACATCATTTCTCATCATAACTCTAGAAGTAAATACATCTTTGTACCATCTAAAATCACTTAGAGTGGGACAAGTAAGATTACTTAATTGATCATGAATTCTTTCTGTAATATTGCTAGGGGTTCCAACAAAATGTTTAATTATGGTGAATATTAAAGTGTTAACTCCATCAGAAAGACCAATACCAGCATCCTCATCAAAGATGGGATTGCCTTCTTTATCTCTTTGAATAGCATGAATTATGGATATTCTAATGTCTTCTGTGAGATGTTTTTTCCACCAAGACCTAAGAATGCCAGTGAATCCACTAGCTATTATCTCGACAATGTCTGGTTGAGACAAAGTGTTGAATTTAGTGATGTAACTGTTAGCTACCATAGACATATGATTAAGTTTATTAAGAATTTCTTGTTCACTAAATCCATCTATATTCCATTCATAAATTTATTAGAGGACACCGAAAACTGTTTATCTAGATTTCTCTCTTGAATTGTAAATCCAGGAGGAGTTGGTGCAGAATACCAATTTTCGTAATACTTGTGTTATTAACAGCTTAATTTATTTAATTGGTCATTAAGGTTTGAAATAGAAGATTGGTGGGAAGAACTTTCATTATTATCATCGGACTTCTACACGATCAATAATGATGATAATTCCCACTTGGACCTAGGGTTCTGTTTTTGAGTTTTTAAACAATTTCTCAATAGATTGGACTAATTAAGTCATCTTTATTAAGTAAACTTAAATTATATCTGCTTTTTACGGTAAATTTAGTAAGCGTTGTTCGATCTTTGAATCGGTGTTTTTAATAATACCTTCTTCAAATCTTTCTTTATTCTATCTGCATTTTGTTTTCCTACCGTTCTTTAGATATTGATTGCTAAAGTTTAATTGTTCAATTATTTTTTTTTGTCGTTATTAGTTCCGTCTGTGTATTTTGGAAGGGACTAGCAATATGTAAGTTTTTAACCGGAATTAGGCTGCTTTCTAATGGGGGATGATGGTGACACTTTGGATCATCGCTTCTTTAATCCATTGGGTTTTACTAATAACATTACATTTACTTTGATCTTTATTCATACCAAATAGTAAAAAGTAATGTTAATTTCTTCATTCTTGATAAATCTTTTCCATCTATTTACTATCTTATCTCTTTCTTTTTCAGTTGGATGAACAGATCTGAAAAGATGTCTTTTTTCTTTATTAGATTTTGAATTAAAATCTTTAACTAAGTTATCCCAATCTAACACGAAATCTTTTTTAATGACTCTTAGTTGATTATGAATTGGGGCATTAAAATCAGATTGTGTGGGATAAACAGAGGATGCCGGGGAAGAAGAATCTTCATCTTCTACGGTATCGTTCTGAGTATAACAGGGATGTCTAACTTGTCCTTCATTAAGAACACCTTTAAGTTTGATGTCCTTAACAACAGGATTACTTAGGACTTTAGTATCTCTTCTAGTGTGGATAATCAAGGGATCAAGAACTAGAAATATCTTCAATAATAAGCGGTGTTCTAAATACGTTCAAAACTAATTTTAGCAGTTCCATCGGAAAAGCTGTTGGATATTTTCAATATTCAACAAATTGTTAACTATGGGTCATTGTGGTAATTCATTTGGTAAAGTCCATCGATTAGGTAAGTTAATATCCTTCCAAAGAATTGTTCTTGGGATCCGGATATTAGCATCACTAGTTGAACTTTGAATTAAAACTGCTTTTGATCTTTTGGGCTTTTATTAAGAGCATGAAGCGTTTAAATTTGACTTCATTGTCTTATAATAAATCCTCAGAATCAAAGCAATGGGTTGAGATCCTTCAATCATTTGAGTAATCTCTCCATCGGTTTTAATATTTAATGATAAGGCTTTAAATAAGTTTTGATCAATTTGAGACTCGAGGGTGAAATCGGAAAGCAATTGAAATGGATAGGTCCATTGTGCAAACTTGCTTCCATAGCACCAATAATGCTTGGATAGTAATTTAAAAATCTAGCATCTCCGAGGTAGGTAGATTGATGAATTAATTCCTTTTCTATTAAGAGATTTAACTGCAACTTGAACAAGACCTATATGTATAAAATTGTAACCCTTTTTTTCTATGTTTTTAATAACTACGGTGATAAAAGACTACAATTTTCGTATTCTTTGTTAATTTATAAACTCTCTCAACTCATTTTTTTTGACATTATAATCAGCTTTTAAATTATATCGAAAATGTTGGATCGATAAATTTCTTTGGGAGATACCTTAGGTATATTCCAGTTGTTTAAAATTTGATTAATGTTTTCATAATTACGTTCTTCTTGGTTCACTATGTCTGGAACAGGAGGCAAAGCTGACCTGTTACTAACTGAAGAGCTAAACCTGAATAATCTACTCATCTTGACTGTTTCAAAAATAAAATCTTACTCAAAGTTCGTTCATGCATACCCCGTTTACCCAAAGTAGACTCATACCTATGTTCTATAACTCGGATATTGCTCGTCACACCCGGAGACTTACAAAGGTTAGACACTTAACTAGGTGGACTACAAAGTAAGTAAGGTGACTTCGTAACTTTGATGAAGAAGATAATTTTGAAAGAGTAAAGAGAAGTTTGATTAACGAGATCTGACTATACAGTTACCAACAACAAACAACTTGGCTTTTACTTTAGTATATATATATATATATATATATATATAAAAGCAAGTAAACGCTCCAGACATAAGTCTAGGCTCAATCGAGGCATAACTCGATAATGTTAGTCCATATATAAAATATATACATATATAAGTATATATATGAGTGAAATGAAAACCACTTGATAGAAAGTCCGCATAATACACACAACACGACTCTCAATGCGTATAACAGTGTGTGTAAATATGAAAGAAAAAGCTTTATAGAGTGTGAGAAGGCTTACAGTGGGCTGCCAATGTAGGCTTCTATGACTCTATATGGATAAACACTCAGCTCTTTCCAGATAAAAATAGCTATATGTGAGCTAACAAATGTTTAAAATGAGGAAACACTCAATATGGGTGCGTACAGAGCAAATTGGACAGGGCTTCCTCGCCTTTTCTCTTTTTTAAAATGGTTAGCCCAAGCTCTATATTTTAGAGTCATGCTAGTCATTGCACAGACCTTTTCTTGGCCGTCCAGTGCCAGGGGTTCCGCTGGTCTCGTTATTGAAGTACGTGCACTCGTGCACTGTAATGTCTGCTCGAACTTGTAGAACTTCAATCCGAGCATCCGAATGAGGTATATACGACCTTCTTCGAACTGCTTGTGTTGAGAGTTATGCAATGACATGGAATAGAGGTTGTACGAAGTCAGGAAGAGGGGACCATGCCCATGGTGTTCAAGCTTCATATTCTATTTGGTGTGCTGCCACGCGTAATAGTCACTCGGGATTGGAACTCCTGGTTCTTGAAGGACATTGTTGTATGTATGTATGTATGAAGTGTTGAGACGACGCGCAGGTGTTGAGGTGGCAAGATGACGTTTGACTTTTCACCGGGGTTATCACTAATTTAAGTTGAAAGCAGACGTTGCTCAGGGTTACATCTGAGATTGGACTACTTGTTTATATGCCGCAATGTCATCTGTGAGAATGCTTGTCTGCCTGATGTTAGCTCCGGGTCTGAGGTTTGAGTGCCTCGGCAGGAGGTTTTTGCTTGAAGCTGATAGCATGAATTTGGAACAAGCATTTCCCGAGTTATCGCCGAAACTGCAACAACATTACTTGGTGTTATTGCCAAGGATGAAACTCGGGGTTATCTCCGAGGTTGGAAATGATCCTTCCGGTGTGTGTTCAGTGGTTTGAGATCGATACATTCTTGTGTGGTCCGGTTGAAATCTGAACTTAGGTAGTATCCGGAATGGATGTGAATTATCTTCCAGGGTTATCTCTGAAAGACGATTTTGCCCTCCTGCAATGTTAGTAACTGTTGTGCAGAAAATTTCGAGTGTCTACACTCATTTGACGCAGATTGATAGCTTGACCCGGTAGTTGGACTGGGCACATTTTTTCATCCGGTATTTGGGCAGAGATTCTTCAAAGGTGGATACTTTTGTTCCTTTCAGCTTAGGGGATAGCCCTTCAGTTGGCCCGTATGATTATGTTGTTGCAGATCCTCCATTGTATAGGCCAAATATCCCTCTTGGTGGAGATCCAGTGACTTAGGAGGAGTTACATCATGTGGATAGGTTGGATGGTATCGACATCAACACTATCGAATTCTTCTGAGGTATTTTCTCGCTATATCTTTTGATAGGCCTCTGTTAGATACTGGGTGGCTGTGCCCCATTCTCGTTATATCTTTTGATAGGCCTATGTTAGTTGTTAGGCGGTTATGCCCCATTTCCCTATATTTTCCAGTTGTATACAGAGATGATGTATTAGATGATGATGTACTTAGGAATGTATATATACTATTTTCCATTCCCTACATCATATTGCCATCTATTATTATATCATGCATGTATTATGTTATGCATATGTATGTCCAGAGATGTTCAACATTGACCCCTGGATGGTCTTATGATAGTCATCTGCATTGATCACACCCCACCAGTATTAGTGGCTTCATGTTTGAGATCATGGTATGATAGTTTGTCACCACCAGATTGGGTGACTGTAGACCAGCTATTGCGGCACTCCATGACCCTCCTGATATTTTAGGTTCTTGTGGGTTTTGTAGAGGGCATGTTGGAGCACTGGGTATTAGACATGCATGTGTTCCGGTTTGAGACCCAGGAGTTGACCCCTACTTTAGAGGATTATAAGCGACTGACGGATTTGCCTCTAGACAGGCCTTGCGCTTGGATGGCTACCGGAGATATGAGCCGACAGTTCATGACCCTCACTAGTTTGAGGCGTTAAGTAGTTCAGGTTGAGATCACATCCAGCCATGTAGTGTCCGTGCGTTTTCTGATAGACAGAGTTGGCTATATAGACAGTTATGCGCAGCACTCTGGGGATTTCGGCACATCGAAGGATGAGTGGCATGTTGCCAGAGTAGACGTACTCCTGATGTGTGTAGTGGATTATTTGTTCATGCCACTGTACATGGATCATTTAGACATCGGTGTGATTATGGCAGTGCGGGCTCTCCGGGAAGGACATACCATTTTGTCGATGGTTGTGGCAGAGACCTTGAGGTCGGCCACGTATTGCCATACCCATCCTACAGGGGTGTTTTTAGGCAGCTTGATCTAGTTGTATGTGTGGTTAATGTCACACATAAGACTGATTGACATATTCTGACGTCATAGGCACTGATTTTCCCATGAGATAGCCATATCTAACTCATTTCAGCCGGTGAAGTGTACAAACGCTGCTTCTTTGTCGGTTTTCTTGGCAGGGATTGAGGATCCATGTGATATTTTCCTATGTTCAGGGCTTAGTTCTCCCTACAGCTTCATTACTCATGCATCTGGCATGGATTATCTCCTTCTGGCTGGTTTGAGGGGCATGACCACGTATCATCCGCTGGCTGTGATGGCACAGTTTGACCAGTTTCATGATGTTCATCCTTTTGAGGGGGCATTGGGTCAGCGTTTGTCTTCTCGACATTTATCAGTAGAGGATAGATCCAGGGTTTATGCCTATTGGGCCCAACGTGAGAGGGTTGAATTCACTACTAGCCATCCAAGTTGTTCCACAGAGTATTCTTCATGAATGGAGGCAGAGATCACATCGATTGGGGTTATATGCACGGAGCCAGAGATTGTTTTTGACATTGGGGAGCCCATGGAGGACACTGATTTTCCCACCGAGGAGGAGCTATTTGCTGGGTTTCCAGTAGCTCTTGTTGATCCTCCTAGTGTAACTGCTACTGTGACCCCGCATTTGGTAGAGTATTTAGAGCAGAGTCTACATCTGGCAACATATGAGAGAGATCAGGCTAGGGCCTTGATGTTTATAGCTCTTGCTGGGAGAGATGCCTCTCTAGCTGAGAGAGACGATTCCTTAGCTCGTAGTGATACCACTATTACCGAGCGAGATGAGGATAGATCATCTAGAGATGCAGTTGTAACTGAGCAGGATGGCGGTATATCTTCCCAAGACGCCGCTACAACATATAGTACTTCATTGAGGTCCCATACTACTAATATCATTGCAGAGATGAGCACGTTCCTTGATGAACATAGTGTTACTATGAAGATGGCTGTGGACCTCTTAGCTCATGTTGATACCATAGCGCAGGAGCTTATAAAGTTACCCCTTTCTTCGGAGAGGGATGCCATGTTGGATTTGATAAAGACGCCAAAAAATTCATACAATATAATTCTCAACTTTAGTCGTTAATAACACATCTACCTTCTGATTTTACATCATTATTCGTTGTTAAACTTTATAAAATGCGGAATAATTTAAACTTTTATGTCTTTTTACTTTAATTCCCTGAATCAAAACCTTTATCATCTACATGTCTTTGAATCAATCTTATTTTATGATTCACTTTATCATTGTTATTTCATAAAATTTTACATTTCAATCCGATGACCTTTACATATTAGATAACTCTAACTTTAGCTTTACAACTCAACATAAAGCTATACATAATAAAACATTTAGTACATCTCATGAATCTTAATCATGGTATTAAGAAATAACAACTTTAGCTAAAATATTAATCTTCGTTGTATTATTTCGATCCACGTCATTCAAGTAAAGCATATAGTGTTACCTTCAATCCTTAACTCCGCAAAATGGTTATTTGCAAGGTTGTTTCGACATATTTCAAACAAAATCTAACAGCTTTTCTATGCATCACGAAAGCACATAATAACATGCTCAACATATATCTCATAAACATTGACTAATATAATATACATGTTACAGTTCATATAACAAGTATAAAGATTGAGTTCCTTACTCAATCAACATGCTTTACTCAATCAACGTAGTCATAAGTTGACTTTAACATTTCATACATTCAACATATATATAACACATCATGCTCTTTGCAATAAAGATTTAAAATAGTTAATCACCAAGTTCACATAGCAAATAGAACCAAAAGACTTGCCTTGATCGTTGTTTACCAATAATAGCTTTTAATAAATTATGTACTATCTCGCACTTCATGTGCCCTACACAATTATATAATCATTCACATTAACTATTAGCCACATAAAAATGCGTAGTAGTTGTAATGTAAACTTTACTCTACATCTCATAACCCTTCCTATTATCAATACACAATGTTCAATTTTATTGTGTTAACTTTCGACTTATAGCTCACTATATTTCATATTCGAAGTTCATTCAAGTGTTTAAGTCTTGCTAGGACTACTTATTGGTTTTATATTAACACTATTCAATACCTTATAATATTCATTTCATTTGATTTAAAACACTTTTTACGTTCATTATCACTTATCACGCCGTTTCGACATTTATTCGTCACACGCCCAATTTGTCTCTCTTGTGTGTGCTTAGTATGCGTATACAACTTATCTAATATATCATTTATTAATGTTAAGCATCATTATACTTCATAATATTCATGTTCTATAACTTAGAACAACATCTTTTATCGTCAAGAGCACTACACTTACACATGTGCATGCCCGACGCCCTCTGATTGCCTCCGAAAACATAATAGTCCTAAAGATAACCATTTTGATGCCTGTTCCAGACCTCAAATTTAATTACTTAAAGAATACAAGTTGTAGGTCTATTCGTCCTTGTTCTGGATCATCTTGAATCACCTCAATTGGAGTTCAGATGAAAACGTTATGGCATTTTTTTACCAAGATAGGTCAAAGCAGTACAAGCATAGCACACATTGGGGCGCGGCCGCCGCCTTTTCCTCACCATTCTAGCATGCCCGCCATTTCATTTCATTCATGTTTGACACCACACGCACGCAAGGTTGCTGCTTTGGCTTCGCACACATGATTACGCTTTTGACATAACTTTTTCATTTTAAGTCCAATTAGTTGGTTTTCGATTTGTTGACTAGTTAAACTCTTAGCTACTCATCTAGAGAATAATTATAACACTTCAAACATATTAACAAATCATTTTAAGGGTTCCAATTCAAGTGTTCATGCTATATTTTCATGTTTTAAACACATTTAGAGAATTCAATCGCCACGACTTTCGCTTTTTAACCAATCGACATGATTCAAACTACGCTGCTTTTCATTTCTTCACATACTAACATAATCCAATACCAATTTATAGATTATAACACATATTAGACATAAAATTTTGTACTTTCTTAAGCCATATCATATATAATACACACTAATATTTACTTTTCTTCTTCAAACCCATTTTCCATGAACTCTCTTACTACAATCATGTATAGATAACAACCAATTGATTACATAAACTAATTTAACAATTATAATATCAATTCACACAATCCAATATTAAAAATCTAGAACATAAACTTAGGTTTTTATACCTTCAATGCTTGATTTCTTTACAAGATGGTCACAAGCTTTTAGCAATCCTTCTTCCTCTTCTTGATAATCTCGTAAAACCTCTCTCAAAACCTACTGTGATTTTTTTCTTCTCTCCCACCTCTCTATCTTAGTTATCCTAAAAAAAAAGACGTAAAAACAAATAAACCGATATGGCTTACCCACGATACTTCAGCTTATAAAATAATACGCCTTCATAGTTAAATTAGATCAAAGGCCACAAGGCCTTGTTTGGCCACACACCAATTCCCCCAAACTAGATTATTTTAATAATATTATATTATATAGTTTCATGTGTCACACCTTTAGTTAATTTAAATAACTTATAATAATAATAAATAATAATAATTATAATCTTATTATAATTATACTTATAATTAATAAATAATTATATGTATCTAATTTAATTAATAAATTAGACTTTAAACATTACTTTATTTAATATACTTATTTTCTTTCATATTAAACAACTCATTTAATTTAATTAATTCATTAAATTAAATCTTCAAAGAATAAAATTTACATTTGCTTTAATTTAATTATCATACACACGTAATTAAATTATTATACCACAATTTCATAAATTATTTATTTTTCTCAATAAATAAATTATTTAAAATATTTATTTAATTCAATAAATATTTAAAATAATTACCAAATTATTTAATTTCTTCAATAGTTAACTTAACTATTGAACCTCACTTTCCCAATATATGAATATATATTTTCTTCACACTAGATCACATATTTAAAAATATATAGCATGTATATATATACATACTCAAACTCAAAACATCTCATAATAAGAATTTTAATTATTAAATTCCTATTTTAATAACTTATAAAAATTCTAAGTTGTCACATCCTTCCCCTTATAAGGATTCCGCCCTCTAATCAACTAAAACCTCCTTACTTGCTTTTCACCAAATCTCTTTTCAAAATTTATCATTGAATATCTTCAATACATTACCTTAATATAGGTTTTATATTTCCTATTACATTCATTACCTCAACAAATTCTAGGTTTTATTTCATAACTTTCACTTGAACTCAATTATATTTTGAGTATTATATATTCTTTAACCCATTCATTTCCTTCTCTAAGGATAGTTATCATAAACACTCGGGATATTACATTCACCCATTCTTCTAAGAATTTTGTCCTCGAAATTTTATTTATTAATCTTCATTCAATCAATCTATCAAAATAGATTTATGCTAATACTTTATTTATTTATTGGGTTCTATAACCACTTCTTTCCACAAAGATCTTTCTATAATTATTAAACTTTTTTTTATTAAAAGTTTTACATTATTCTTTGATAACTCATCTCCTCCTCATTTCAAAATTTCTTTTCTCACTTATTCAATATATTCATCATTCAGTGTTGCATTCTACGATTCACTTCTTTTTAAGGAATATTATCCTTACCACATTCGCCTTTTAGAATAGAAAGAATCTTCCATAATTGTTTAATAATTGGGAAGTAGTATGAATAACTTAGGAATTTAAAAGATTCCAAATCATGCTGAGTGGTCACAAGACCTTGAACTACGTCCACGGTTATAAGAACTCTTTCAACTTAAACCTTAACAATCATTAGACTATAGGGACTCCGCATTTAGGGTGTTAAACCCTTCAGACGATGTATTTGTGCACTCATCCATGGTTATAAATACTCTTTCAACTTAAACCTTAAGCAAATCATTAGATCGTAGGGACTCCTCATACTTAGGGTGATCATTCTTCATACCATGTATTGTGCATAAACATCTAAATGCTTTTGCGTACTCCCCTAGAAAAGGGTTGTTCATATCAGCTTTTCAACATCTAAATCCGCACCAAAGCAATTTGGTTTGGCATAACTTCTCAAGAAACACTTGAATTTCATGAACATCTTTTAATAATCGTTCTAGTTGAATCAAATAGCATAGACTCTACAAACAATTCGAACATCAATATAATATATATATATATATATATATATATATATATATTCTCATATCTCAAAGAAATCAAAAAAATCCTTTTATGGAGTCATGATTATGATGTTGTCATACTATATCTCACCATAGTAATGACGATCATATATGATCACATCCAACACCGTGTTCCATTGCATTGATGACTTCATCATTTATCATATCACCTGATACATATAATTAAAATATATTTTGAAAATTTAAAAAATCATTTTTTTATCTAGCCGAAACAAACAACATAGATACGCGAATAATAACGTTATTTTAAAAAAATTCTCTGGTTCACTAGTGTGACCCAACATTTTTTAAAAAAATCAAAAGTATAACCATCGGCACGAAGTTAATAAATTTCGAAAATCTTGCAAAGCTAGAAGATTTGGAATATCTAATTTTCTCCATCAATTTCAATCTTTATACTAAATATTCTTGTATTTCAACTTACAACCCTCCTATATCCCCAGTATAGTTCATCAAACTTACCACACATTAGAAGTTTAGGAAGTTGCCACAATAGTATGAGTTTAAGAATTATCCTAGTCAGACCATAGGCGTCCATTCGTTGAGGGGTTCAAAACATACCATATTATTGTGGGTCACGAACTTACCATATGCATTAGTTTTAAGAACCGCACATAATCCTAATAATATCTGACTAATCTTAATAGTTTATAACTATCAAATATACACATGAGAAAAGAATCACCTTTTCACCACATATACATTGATAGCGTGACACCAACATTCCAATGATTATCAATGGGATAAACTGAGTGCACGCACAAAACCCTTGCTCATACAAAGGTTTGTACAACTCAGCCATCACATGAGTCCTCAATTAAAATCCCCACCTAAATCTATCTTGCTTATAACTGCTTTTTTCGCTTCAATATAAGTTTTTCGTACCTCATCATTTATAACTCCTCGTGAGTTTACTTCGTACTATTTCAAAATACATTATCTTCATAGCATCAAGCTATAATTATTCGAACATTACAAACCATCTTTCTTTTATAACTTAAATAGATCACCTCTTGATCTTATTCTATAATCATCTCCCTTAAATTCTTTTCTTAACTCGTGATCGTTTTGTTTTACAATCCTCTTTCTTTCTTTTTTCATCATTTACGATTTCATTTATGCTTTTAATCTTACAGGCTTTGTCTATTCATCATTATTCTTTATCTTGGCTATTGGAGTTAGGGTAACTCCCATTTCTTATCTTTATATCTCTTCAAGATTCTGCTTTGAATTTTCTTGTTTATATAACAATTCTTTCTTTAAGAATTTCTAACTTCATTTACATTGCTCAACAATTCATTCGAGTTCTACATTTTTATCATATGTATCCATTTTCTATACTTGGTATGCATCGAGTTTCTAACAGTTTCAATATGGTACGCTGAGTGGTTTCCCACAAACAACCAACTAACTAGGTTTCGAGTTGCTAGTTCGTATATACCTCCGCTCTATGAAGGAATCATTTAGCCTAGATACCATACATCAACCATTAAAGAGTATAATTATACCATACTTAAATATAACTTTTTTTTATTCTTAACTTCTTTATCATTCTTTTCTTATAGACATTGTCTATTTATTATCACCTTACATTATTATTATTGGAGTTGGGCAACCCCACATTCATATTCCTTATAACTCTGTGAGATTCTTCTTTGAATCCTTTCACGCATGTTTTAATCCTTTATATATAAATTTCTTAAATTACTTCTTATTGTTCAAACTCTATTTGAGCGTATTCTTTCATTATCTTCACCTTCCTTCTTTAAGGTTATAGCTTACGGTACTCCTACCTGAGGTTTATACCCTACAACTTTGATACCAACTGTAACGACCCTAAAATTCATACAATATAATTCCCAACTTCGATCATTAATAACACATCTACCTTTTGATTTTACATCATTATTCGATGTTAAACTTTATAAAATGCGGAATAATTTAAACTTTTGTATCTTTTTACTTTAATTCCCTGAATCAAAACCTTTATCATCTACATGTCTTTGAATCAATCTTATTTTATGATTCACTTTATCACTGTTATTATATAAAATTTTACATTTCAATCCGACAACCTTTACATATCAGATAACTCTAACTTTAGCTTTATAACTCAACATAAAACTATACATCATAAAACATTTAGTACATCTCATGAATCTTAATCATGGTATTAAGAAATAAAGACTTTAACTAAAATATTAATCTTCGTGTATTATTTTTGATCCACGTCATTCAAGTAGCACATAGTGTTACCTTCAATCCTTAACCTGCAAAAATGGTTATTTGCAAGGTTGAGCTCGACAGCCCAGCAAAATCTAACAGTTTTAATACATCACGTAGCACATAATAACATGCTCAACATATATCTCATAAACATTGGTGTAAGACCCTAACTTTTATGAATAAAGATGAATTTTCTATAATTATCATTTTTTGAATATTATGGAATGAATTTGATATAATGTTATAGTTGTGGGTAATAGTTATAAATTTTGCAAAGTACGCAAATTGTTATATAATATTCGATTGGTCGGGGAATATTCGGTTTAACACGGAATATTCGTACGACGTCACAATCATTGGTGGACCCCACAATGGAGTTATTGTCGGATTGAGAAAATGACAAAAATATTTTATGAAAATAACGGCAGAAGTTTTATCTTTAACTGTTGAAACACCCGGTGTTAAAAATACAGGAATACGCGTGGTTGCATAGAAGAGCACCACGGTATTGATTATTGATGCTTTACGTGAGAAGTCACTTCGCTTTTGTTCAATTATTGCTTCGAAGAATTGTTGCATAGTATCGGCGTTAATTGATTCAATTATTGTCGATATTTTATATATTATTAAATTAATAATTGAGACTTACGAAATTATTAATATTATTATTTTACAATATTAACGATGTCAGAAGTTCGCGAGGAGGAGGTTTTGGTCACCTAATTGCGGCGCCAATAGGAGAAATCCTTATTGGAAAGCCCCTCTTTCACAGGAACGAATTTGTCGTAAGTGAATTCTAATAATGATGATGAAGTTTTTTTTTTATTAGTATTATTAATGTAATAAAATGAAAAGCTTTTTATATAAAGCAGAATACTTTTATAAAGTTATTCGTTTTATTAGACTATAAATAGAATATATTATATTCTATTATGCATAGTGTTTTGCATAGTAAAATCTTTTTTATATAAAACGGAATACTTTTATAAAGTTATTCGTTTTATTAAACTAAAAATAGAATATATTATATTTTATTATGCATAGTGTTTGCATAGTGCCTGCATAGTGTTTTACATAGTAAAATATTTTTATATAAAACAGAATACTTTTATAAAGTTATTCATTTTATTAGATTATAAATAGAGTATATTATATTTTATTTAAAAGATTTTGTTTTATTGGAATATTTTATAGTAAACCAATCTGGACCGTCCGTTTAAAAGTAAACCAATCTGGACCATTCATGAATTAGTTACTATTCAGTCCATTCTCCTATAAATAGAAGCTCATTCCTTCATTATTTCTTACGAATTCAATGAAACTCTAGAGAGAGAAACTATAGAGAGAAAGAAGAAAAGTATTCTGCTACTTTACTACTCCTATATCCAGTTTTTCTAAGGTAAGGGGTATTATTTCTTTCGTATTCATGAAGAGAACTTCTGTTATTCTATTTTTTTTTATTATTCATTGGAATAACTTTGTATCACAGTGATCTCACCCTATACTTGGTGAAATTCTTCATTATTCCATTTTTTATCATTATGTTGGAATAACTCGCTCATTCAAGTACCATCATGGTGAAATTCTTATGTTATTCCATTCTTTATTATTACGTTAGAACATCACATGCGTGCGTTACGCATGACCGTTCCGATTATTTATTATTTTGTTGGAACATCTTGTGCGGTGCGTAATTTAAATCCCACACGGGTTCCGATTATTTATTATTCATTGGAATATCCGCCATGCGCTTAATTCACGCATGACCGATTCTCATTATTTATTATTCATTGGAATAACTTACATGCATGATTCTATCGCATGCCCGGTGATTTCTTTTGTTATTCCATTCTTTATTATACTCGGTTTGGTTAAAGTTTTGACTTCTATACTCCATGAAATTAATGGAATATCGTTGATATTTGCGCTTCATCTAGTATCTCACTACTACAAAATACTAAATAGACAACACTTAAACCACAACGTTTTTTAATAAAAATGTTGTGGTATTTTTTTTTTACAACGTTTTTAAAAAAAACGTTGTAGATATATATGCAAAAACGTTATCTATTTAAAAGGGAATTTTTTTGGTTTTAATTAAATAACATTTTTTTTAAAAACGTTGTCTATGAAAAAAAATATGAAGTTAAAAAAAAAGGCGATTAAATAAAAACTTAAGCTAGTGCTCCGTGCTCGACCTCTTTTTTCCTTTCTGGAAGTTAATCTAGGGCTCGACCTCTCCCCACTGGAGCGCAAGCAATTCGTCAGGAAAGTTGTTGAATCCTATCTCGCAGACCTGCAATCCAAAGCCGAAGCAGCACGACAAGCGGAGGAAGAAGAGCCTAAAGAAGAAGATGACGAAGAGGGACAGAGAAAGGGAAAGAGAGGCGGCGCTAAAGAGTACGACGATGATGAGATCTCACCATTTGTTGTGTGAGTTTAGATTCAATTCATCTAGTTTTTGTTTTCTTTTATTAATCTCTGGACGTGTTTTCATATTCAGGTCTGAATTAGTAGAACAAAGTGATGAAATTTTGCGTTCTATTTCTGGCATAATAGCTAATAGGTACACCTCTTGTTGACCAAGAGTTCACAGAAAGCGGGTGGGGATTTGTGAGTATCTGATTTTTGTGTTTCCTTCTCAAGTGACATGGATAAGATTAGTAATTTTTGTAATCATTTTTGTAAAAGTTGCAGATAATTGAAATATTGGATGAATTAATTGAGAATGATTCTGATAAGATGGATGTAAAGAATAAGGATGAAGTTATATCACAGATGAGATCTGTCGTTGCTAGCAAACAATTTGGGTAAAAAAATTAAACAATTGCAAAGTGATTTTCAGGCTTTCAGCACTACTACTGTAGCAGATACCTGATAGTATCTTGATGATGCTTAGCATAAGTTTTGTGAAAGATTGGGGTTGATGTTGGGTGTTGGATTTACTTTTCATTCCAAGAAAATGGCTCTGGTACAGAATAATACCAAAAACTTAGCAATTGCAATTGACTGAGGCAAATAATGTGTGCATTGTGCACCTATATAGGTGATATTGTGACTAAAGGTACCAATTATATGTCCTTTTACCTGATTATCCTGACTAAGGAATGTAACATTTTCCATTATTTTTAAACATTTTAAAAGCAACACCAGACTTTCTAAATTCACATCATCTTTGGATTCTAGAATTCGAGATGAGATCTATGACGTTGGCACTCTCTGCAAAGAACAGGCTTGGGATGGTAAATGGCATGCACACTTAAATCTCCCCTGTAGATTCACCTCATTCTCTGTTGTGGCAAAGATGCAATGATATGGTAATCTCTTGACTTTTTATGTTCTATCTCTATAGAAACTGTTTCAAGTATTGTATATATTCCTACTGCACATGAGATTTGGAATGACTTGCATGCTAGGTTTACTTAGAATAATGGCCCAAGACTGTTTGCAATTAGAAAAGATATTGCATCTTTACCTCAAGGTAACTTGTCTATATATATCTGCATCTGCAAACCGTGATTTCCTATTTGGTTTTGTTGGCGTAAAGCAGTGGCAGGATTTTGCTGAATCATTTGAACAACGTTGTTTCCCCCATATACTATGTTATGTTTACGTCTTTAACTATTTTGGCAAGCGTGATCATGTTCAAGGTAACCATTGATAATAATCATTGAAACTCATGTTTGATTGATATAAATATTAATCGTTAATCATATCATTCTGTAAGTACCATCAGATGCATCTCATTAGAAGCATTTTTGTTTTTTGTTTTTGAAAATTTTTGTTTGCATAGCTCATATATCTTTTGGAGCAACTGGAAGAAGGTGGACTTTATTCAAATTGTTGTTTTACCTTTAGGAATGTGCTTGTTAAAGGTGGTGACCTTTCTGCTTCATCAGATGCTATAGATATTTTCTTTGATGGTATGCTCATATATTCTTTCCAATCTTTGACTTATACAGTATTCTTGCTTCTCCGTGTTTCTTGTTAATTGCTTACCTTCTATTCTGATTCGGCCTTGAAGGTGAGGAGTTTTTTGAGCTGCAATCACCACGGATACACACTCGAAATACTTATGGAACTGGTTGCACCTTGGCATCATGTATAGCAGCTGAGCTAGGAAAAGATTCTCAGATGCTGTCAGCTGTTAAGGTAATTTATTCTGTTTTTCCGATCCTAACAGAGTTTTTTTAGTATTTTGGGGTTTGAATGTGTACTTAAATATTACTAGGGCAGCTTTAAGTTATGTCTTGCTATATATAGGCTTGAAACAATCAACATATTTTGTTGGTTGAGCTGTCAATCAAACAGGAGACAGGAAAAACCAAACAATCACCCCCTAACCCAACGCACAGTCTTTTTCTGTAGTCTCTTCCCTTTACGTTTCCTTCTTTCGATCTTATTTTTCGCTTTTACTAACATATGGCACAAAGATTAGGGGTAATTTATAAAATTTTAGGAGGTCCTACTTTGATTAATTCAGTGAATAAATGCTATCCATAGTGATGCTTCTCAGATGAACGAGTGACAAGATAAACGAGAACAGAAGTAGATAAATGTATTTACCTCAAGAGGAAAACATCATTGTGAAAAAATTCTGAGAGATATTACTGTTAGCACTCAGATGTTTTGGCTTTTTCAAATGAAGACTGGTGACACCACACTTGATAACTGAGTTAGTTCATGTTTAGAGTTCTGAAAATTTGTAGTTACTAGTTATCAAAGCTAAAATTAGTTATATTTTTAAATATGGTTGCAAGAAAACAGATCCTTTGTTTGTAAAAAGTTAAGATGGACAACACAGCAGAACCAACATTGTAGATAATGCTTTGACTTGAGTTGGAATTCCTCCCAAACCGTAAAATCATATCTACAGTAAAAATTAGATAAAAGAAACAAACATGTAGATAAAATTTTAATTTACAGATACATATAATAATAACAGTGTATTCATTTAACACCAGTGCATTGGCGTTTAATGATTCTTCTTTTGTTTTAGGCTTGTGCCTTACTCGTCTATTGCACTGCCTTTTATTTTCTCTCATATGTTGGAATATCATTTTTCTTCAATCCAGTCTTGACAGGTCGCAAAACGCTATGTTGAGACTGCATCGGATTATAGCAAAGACATGCTTATTGGAAACTAGGCCATGCATCTCTTTAGAGCAGGTCTTAATGACCTATCATATCAACATAACTATGTCTGGTTTCAGGTCCTTAGTTTGTGTGTAAATGTAATGATCCTTCTAATTTTTTTACCTAAACCAGACAAGGAACCTACTACTCATTGCTATATGCAATATTAATTCATTTTCCAATCCAAATAAGGATTAAACTTGTGTTGTTGAATGGAATTTTGTGGATAGCTTGAACACCAAAATTCTTTTTGATGAACTCTCTTGATACAATATTTGAAAGTTCTTAAGCAAAGTATTACAGTATACTTGCATAGAGAAATCACATATATTACAGTATACTTGTTTTGGCAGTTACTGTGTATCTTTGTGATATGGTGTTTTGGCAGTCACTGATATGGTGTATCACTGTATCTTTGTTTTGGCAGTCAACTCTTCTTGGTTTTCCTTGTCCTGCTAATTCAGTTGGAAATTTTCCACTTGGTTATATCAATTTGAATGAGGTTATTTCTTGTTTATCAAATATACCTTGTCATGTTATCTTATTATGCACCATCTTATAGTTTGGGACAAAAGTTGTTGTTGAGTTTAAAGGTAACCAAGTATAGTACTTGCTGATTTTATGTTTTTTTCTAGACCCAACTGGGAAGGTCGTCAGTATGATGGTGATGAAAAAAGTCGACTGAACGTGCTTCAATTGGCCATGGAATTGGGAGCTGATTACATTGATGTGGAACTTCAGGTTTCTTTCCCCTTAAATTTTGTTTACACAGTTCAAAGATTGACATTCATTGTAATGTAATAAACAGCTTAAAAAACTGGTTTGAATGCAAATATTGTGTTTGTTGATTGTTTAATTAATTTTGGATCAGGAGCTTCCGGTTCATCAGAGGGGAGATGCTGCGAGCAATTTATTTTTTGAAGCGAATGCAAGAATGAGAGACCCTATATACGGTTGTGTTGAAGCAATCTCCTACTTGTAGAATCAAGTATCTCAGTTACAAATGCAGCTAGCAGTTGAACAAGCAGAGATATTATGCTTCCACCAGTTGCACAAGCAGTTTGGTGATAAATGTCATTTTGCCCATGGTGAATGGGAACTTGGCAGACCAACAGCTCCATCCCATGAAGACCCTCGTGCTATGGGACCAAGGCAAGTCAATAGGTTCGGTGGCCACATGGAGCCAACCCCGCCAAGTCACACTATAATTTTATGCATGCTTAGGTAGTAGCTTAATTTTATGGATAATTTGATTTATTTTGTGGATGTAATGAAATTCACCTGCATTGGTAATGTAGGTGAATCACAACATTTTTTTTAATCTACAACATTTTAAAAACGTTGTGTAAATGTGCCTAAACGTTGTCTGATATACTAAATAACAACATTTTTATCCAAAAAACGTTGTGGAATCATACCTTCTACAACGTTTTTAAGCATCTGCTAATTTTTGAAAAACAAATCTACAACGTTTTTTCTCTAAAAAACGTTGTGTTGTGCTTAACTACAACGTTTTAAAAATGTTGTGTAAGGGTGTCAAAACCCTTAACCACGACGTTTTCCTGACTAAAACCACAACGTTTTTTCCGCATTGTCTATTTAATGTTTCGTAGTAGTGTCTTTTCATGGAAATATTCTTCTGAGCATTATTGAATTTTACTCTACAAAGAAGTATCATGTTGATAATTTGGACGTTATTAGTTCCTGGACAAATTAATTCTTGAACTTGTTTTATTGAATTCTTATATCATTGTCATCATCCTCATATTTATATTATGTTGAAAGTCATCTGTGGCCTATAGTGCATAGATGGACTTGGTATGATTTATAACCAGTGATTAATCGGTATAATCATGACCGTAATGTTACAAATGATGTGGTAAAAGTCCTCATTTGCTCGTACTGCATTGATGGATAGTTGTTGGCATGATCATGACCATTGATGAATACACGAATATCCTTGGCCCGTAGTGCATGGATAATTTGTGGTTGTGATCTTAATGAATATCCTTGGTAGTAGTCTTGAGGATGATGTGGATTATTTATTAAAATTTGAGTCGGTGATAAAAGTGATGAAAAACCTTTTAAATCATAAAAGATATTAGATTTTATTCTCTACTTGACTCTTTTAATGGATTGCTTGTTCATTGCAGTTAAACTTGATGTTTGTTATATTGTATCGGTTTTAACTTTGTTGAAGGCTAACGATAATTTATTCTATATTATCTTAGTCATAATATTTCTTCTTTGGGCTAGTTTGAGCTCACCCTTTTACTTTCATTGTTCTCTTGAAATGAGAGCGTGGCGAGGGGACTAGTCGGGGAGCGGGTGATGGTCGGATAATAGCATTAGTAGTCCTCACTATTACATTAAATAGTGTGATAATAAATGTAATGAGGACTCGATTGAGTGTGGATATTGTACAGATGACAATATTTGTATTAAAACTCACGACATATGTTTTTTGTCGTATTTTACACATTTGTTGTATAATTAAGTTGTATTTGAATTTTGTACCATGTATTTGGCGACTCAAGATAGGTGATGTATACCTATTTTGGGGTGTCATGGAGTTAGTATCAAAGCTTTGGGATATGATCCCTGGCTAAGATGTGAGACAAGAACTAGGAGGGAGAGCGAGGGAATTCCTTCACTAGTATGACCTACCTAAGTTTATTTGGTATTTAATTGGTCGGTCGAGTATAGGGATAATATGTGATATGTTAATTAACCCTTGTTTTGTGGTAGTATTTGAAAATGACATCAGAGAATGTTGAGAACATCAATGGAGATACTGAGGAGACAGTTGAGTCTCCAGCGATCAATAATCGAGGATAATGTGCATCGGGAAGGCGACAATCTTGATGCAAACAACAACCTTGACCAAATGATGAGCGATGGAATGTTCGGAGGCTTTATCAATTCATGCGACATCGAGCAAGAGCGGCTCTGTCCAAAATGCGGTGGAAACTCTGCGGCAACTCTCGGACGGTCACCACTAAGAAGTTCAAGGAGCTGGGACCACCGGAGTTTTTGGAGAGCCAAAACCACTTAAGGCGGAGACATGGATAAAAGCGGATCTGCAAGATATTTGATGTCTTGGGATGCTCAGGAGCAAAGGTTCCCTTTGCCACCTTCGTATTGCGTGGAGGTGATGATTGGTGGGAATCGTAAAAGCGTACTAAAACTGCCGCATTAAAGATGACTTGGGAGAAGTTCCAAGAATTGTTCAGCGACAAGTACTTTCCGAAAGTATTAAATCACATGAAAGAGGTAGAGTTCATCAAGTTGGAGCAAAACAACATGGCCAGGTGTGTCGCGATCACGAAGCCAAGTTTGCCGAGTTATCCGGTTTGCGTCCCATTTGGTTGATAATGAGGAGAGAATGGCGCGAATGTTTCTAAGAGGTTTGAAACCGAGAGATCGTCAATATCTTATCTCTCATAAAGCGTGTTTGTATTAGGATGTTGTTAATAGGGCTCGGTTATTTGGGCGTGATAATGAGTCAATGACCAAAAAGAAGCGGTAAGATAAAAATGATAATACCGGTGATAGCGATCATCGAGCGGTGATAATAAGCGTGGAGGAATCAACATGCGAAATGGTAACCACGCCGGTGGTAATCATGGCCAAAATAATAAGAATGGACATTTCAAGAAGAGGAGATTCAATGATGATGGAAAGAGCGTCGACACCAACACTTTGTTGTTAGGAAGGAGAAGCGACCACTATCATATGCTTCAAATGCGGAGGGAGGACACATCGGTCAAAAGCTGCGATGCCATCAAAGCATGTTATAATTGTGGAAGAAGGTCACTAGCCCGATTTTGTCATTCATAGAAGACAAGTTCGACTAGGATGGAGGCACAAAGGGCGTCGAGAAAAGTCAAAGCTAGTAGTGTCTGAGGAGGCGTTTATCGTGACCTCCCGGAAAGCAAGGAACCCGAACGAGGTCATCACGGGTAAGCTTATCATAAACTCTAGTGAAGTATATACCTTATTTGATCTGGGTTCTACCCATTCTTTTATTTCTCCTACTTGCGCTCAGCGTTTAAATTTGACTCGGAGAAATTGGACTTTGACTTATCTGTTGAAACTCCATTGGGAGAAACCTTCATTACATCCTTTGTTTATAAGTCTTGTTTGGTTCAAATCGGTACCCTCACATTACTGTCGATCTTATTTCATTGAAAATACTTGCATTTGGCGTAATTCTAGTGATTGATTGGTTAACTACTCATCATTACAAAAATTGATTATTTTCGTAAGGTTGTTAGCTTTCATATTCCTAACCAACCTATTATGCGAATTCAAGCAACAAAACCATTAAAATCAATCACTTTGTCATCTCAAGCCATAAAGCTATTCGTTTATTGAAAAAGCGGATGTCAAGCTTTCTTAGCTCATATCACGGATCTAAACAAAAAATACGTCGATTTTGAATGATATTTCTATTGTTAATGAATTTCTGAGCGTATTCCACGAAGAACTTCTGGCCTACCCCGAGGCGTGAAATTGAATTTTGTATCGACCTTGAACCGGTACAAAACCTATTTCAAAGCCCCATATCGAATGGCTCTATTGAACTTGAGGAGTTAAAGACCCAACTGCGAGGAATTGTTAGACATGGGTTTCATTCATCTAGTACGTCTCCTTGGGGTGCTCTGTTACTATTCGTGAAAAAGAAAAAGATGGGAGTATCGACTTTGTATTGATTATCGGGAGTTGAATCATGTCACCATAAAAAATAGGTACCCATTGCCAACGTATTGATGACTGTTTGACGGTTGCAAGGCACCAAATTCTTTTCAAAGATTGATCTTCGTTAGGATATCACCGATTGAAGATTAGAGAGCAGATGACATTCAAAAGACTTTTTAGAACTTCGATGCGGGCATTATGAATTCCTAGTCATGTCTTTTGGATTGACTAATGCTCCTGCGCCTTCATGGATATGATGAGCCGAGTATTCAAGGAATATTTGGATCACTTTGTGGTCGTCTTTATTGATGACATCCTTATTTATTCAAAAGCCGTGAAGATCATGAGAAACACTTGAGGTTGATACTTCAAAAAGCTTCGTGAATATAAGCTTTATGCTAAGTTGAAGAAATCGAGTTCGGCTTGAGGAAGTAGCATTCCTTGGGCACGTGGTATCAAGTCATGGAATATCATTGACCCGACAAAGATTGAAGCTATTCAAAGTTGGGAGCAACCTAAATCGATGATGCGAAAGTCACGTAGCTTTCTCGAACATTTGGTTATTATCGGAGATTAGTAGAAGGGTTTTCTCGAATCGCTACTCCCTTAACTTCGGTGACTCGGAAAGATACAAAATTTGGTTGGAGCGAGGAATGTAAGAAGAGTTTTCAAGAACTCGAGAAGACTCATTTTGACACTGTTACGACAATACCATCGGCTCGGAGGATTTGTCATCTCTGATGATGCTTTGAGCAAAGGGTTAGGATGTGTTCTCATGCAACATGGGAAAGTCATAGCCTATGCCTCTCGACAACTCAAAGAATATGAGAGGAATTATCCTACTCATGATCTAGAGTTGGCATTTGTTATCTTCGCACTTAAAATTTGAGGCATTACTTGTATGGGGAGAAAGTGGAGATCTTTACGGATAATAAAAGCCTCAAATATTTCTTCACTCAAAAGGAACTCAACATGTGACATCGATGTTGGCTTGAACTATTGAAAGATTATGATCATACCATCAATACCATCCTGGAAAAAGCAAGCGTGGTAGTAGTAGCATTGAGTAGAAGATCATATCTTGAATGCGAGTGCGATATTGTCGTCAAGCAGAGGCCCATTTTGTATGACTTGAAAAGGATGGAGATAGAGATAAAGACTCGGGGACCCACGTGATGATGGCGAATATATGAGTAGAGCCGACTTTAATCGATAAAGTTAAAAGTTGCTCAAGCTCTGAGACTGGAGGTGATCATATGAGGAAGAAGGTCAAGAAGGTGTTATCTTAGGAAGCAAGAATCGATGAAGAAGGAATACTTGAGTCAACTCCGGACTTTGTGTTCTAACGATCCACGAGTTAAAGTATAAAATCATGATGGAGGCTAACAACACACCATTTGCAATCCATCACAGGAGTACCAAAATGTATCATGATCTTGACATACATTTTGGTGGGGCCATATATGAAGAGAGAGAGCGATTTATTTATCTCAAGGTGTTTAACTTGTCAGCGAGTCGATGCGAGCATCAAGTACCCAAAGGTCTATTGCAACCACTTGAAATTCCAGAATGGAAGTGGGAGCACATTACCATGGATTTTGTTACTGGTGTTCCCAAGGTTTCTCAAGGCATAGATGCAATTTGGGTCATTGTTGATAGATTGACAAAGTCCCGCTCATTTCTTACCAATCGAGAAACTTATACACTTGAGCGTCTTGCTCGTATGTACATAAGCGAGATTTAAGGCGCATGGTATTCCGGTATCCATAGTTTACGATCGAGACCAAGATTCACTTCACGATTTTGGGTTAGTTTTACAAAAAGCTATGAGCGCAATTTACGATTTAGTTCGGCATATCATCCTCAGACAGACGGACAATCGAGAGGACTATTCAAACTCTTGAAAATTTATTAAGACTTTGTCCTTGACTTGAGGAAGTTGGGACAAGTTCTTACCATTGGTGGAGTTTTCTTACAACAATAGTTATCAAACAAGTATTGGCATGGCTCCATTGAGGCGTTGTATGGAAGAAAGTGTCGTTCTCGGTATCTTTGGGATGAGGTGGGTGAAGCAGCGTTGTTGGGGCCGGAGTTGGTGCGTATGACTACGAAAAAGATTCAAATGATCCGACAACGTATAAAAACCTCACAAGACCAAACCAAAAAAGAGTTATCTTGATCTTCATCGAAAGGGCGTGGAATTTGATATTGGAGATCATGTGTTTATTACGTGTTGCTCCATGGAAAGGAGTTATGAGATTTGGAAAGAGAGGAAAGCTCAATCCTCGATTCATTGGCCCATTTTTAATCCTCGATCGAGTAGGGGGCGTAGCCTATAGACTCGCTTTCCGCTAAGTATGTCTCGTGTTCATGCGTTTTTCATATATCCATGTTACATAAATATGTGAAACACCGAGCCACATTATTGAGTTAGAACTAGACGAAATAGCGGAAGATTTAACGTATGAAGAGGTTCTGTTCAAATCTTGGATAAGAAGGAACATATTCTACGCTCTAAGGTTATACCTCAAGTCAAAGTTTTATGGAGGAACCACGATGTTGAGAAATGACACGGGAGTTAGAATGCGAAATGAAATCAAGGTATCCTTACCTCTTTGACATACCAGTGCGTACCCTAATTTAGAGGGTGAAATTTCATAAGAAGGGAGATTGTAAGACCCTGACTTTTATGAATAAAGATGAATTTTCTATAATTATCATTTTTTGAATATTATGGAATAAATTTGATATAATGTTATAGTTGTGGGTAATAGTTATAAATTTTGCAAAAGTACATAAATTGTTATATAATATTCGATTGGTGGGGAATATTCGTTTTAACGAGGGAATATTAAATGCAGCGTCCACAATCATTAGTGGACCCCCTGAAAAGGAATTATTGTCGAATTGAGAAAATGACAAAAATATTTTATGAAAATAATGGCGGAAGTTTTATCTTTAGCTATTGAAGCACCGATGTTAAAAAGTATAGGAATCTGGCGTGGTTGCATAGTAGCACACAATATTGATTATTGATCTTACGTGAGAAGTCACTTCGATTTTGTTCAATTATTACTTGATAATTGTTGCATAGTATCTCACGTTATTTGATTCAATTATTATCGATATTTTATATATTATTAAATCAATAATTTAGGCTGACGAAGTTATTAATATTATTATTTGCAATATTAACGATATACAGAAGTTACGCGAGGAGAGGTTTGGTCACCTAATGCGCGCCTTGATAGGGAGAAATCCTTATTGGAAAGCCCCCTCTCTTTCTAGGAGCGACACAGTCGATTAATAGTGTGAATTATAATAATGATGATGAAGTTTTGTTTTATTAGTATTATTAATGTAATAAAAGCGAGAAAAGCTTTTATATATAAAAGCAGAATACTTTTATAAAGTTATTCGTTTTATTAGACTATAAATAGAATATATTATATTCTATTATGCATAGTGTTTTGCATAGTAAAATCTTTTTATATAAAATAAAATACTTTTATATAGTTATTCATTTTATTAGACTATAAATAGAATATATTATATTTTATTATGCATAGTGTTTGCATAGTACTGCATAGTGTTTTGCATAGAGTAAAATCTTTTTTATATAAAACAAAATACTTTTATAAAGTTATTCGTTTTAATAGATTATAAATAGAATATATTATATTTTATTTAAAAGATTTTGTTTTATTGAAATATTTTATAGTAAACCAATACTGGACCGTCTAGTTTAAAAAGTAAATCAATACGGATAGTTAGAATTAGTTACTTATTTAGTCCATTCTCCTATAAATAGAAGCTCATTCCTTTATTAGTTCTTACGAATTCACTGAAACTCTAGAGAGAGAAACTATAGAGAGAAAGAAGAAAAGTATTCTGCTACTTCACTACTACTATATCCAGTTGTTCTAAGGTAAGAGTATTTCGTATTCATAAAGAGAACTTATGTTATTCAATTTTTTTTATTATTCTGTTGGAATAACCTGTATACGCGGTCTACCCTATACTTGGTGAAATTCTTCTGTTATTCCATTCTTTATCATTATTTTGGAATAACTTTATACATGCAAGATCGCATACATGGTGAAATTCTTACATTATTCCATTCTTTATTATTACATTGGAACATCACATGCATGCGTTACGCATGACGGGTTCCATTATTTATTATTCATTGGAACATCCATCGGCTTGGAATTTACTTTGACACGGGTTAAGATTATTTATTATTATGTTGGAATATCCTGTATATATTATTCTATATCTTTTTATATAAAACAGAATACTTTTATAAATTTATTCGTTTTATTAGATTATAAATAGAATATATTATATTATATTTAAAAAATTTTGTTTTATTGGAATATTTTATAGTAAACCAATTTGGACCGTCCGTTTAAAAGTAAATCAATCTGGACTGTTCAGGAATTAGTTACTATTCAGTCCATTCTCCTATAAATAGAAGCTCATTCCTTCATTAGTTCTTACAAATTCACTTTGAAACTCTGAGAGAGAAACTATAGAGAGAAAGAAAAAATTCTCGCTACTTCACTACTCGTATATCCGGTTGTTCTAAGGTAAGGGTATTATTTCTTTTCGTATTCATGAAGAGAACTTCATTATTCCATTTTTTTATTATTCGTTAGAATAACTCAGATATCTGTGATCTACCCTATACTTGGTGAAATTCTTACGTTATTCCATTTATTTATCATTATTTTGAATAACCTATCTATGCTCAATCTACCATATACATGGTAAAATTCTTACATTATTCTATTCTTTATTTTTTACGTTGGAACATCCTCATGCATGCGTTCACGCATAACTTTCGTTCCGTTATTTATTATTCATTAGAACATCCGCTTGGCAAGTAATTTTGCCCGAACCTAGTTCCGTTATTTATTATTCTGTTGGAATATCCTGTATGTATTATTCTATATCTTTTTATATAAAATAGATTACTTTTATAAATTTATTCATTTTATTAGATTATAAATAGAATATATTATATTTTATTTAAAATTTTTTTGTTTTATTGGAATATTTTATAGTAAACCAACTGGACCGTCCGCTTAAAAGTAAATCAATTTGGACTAGATTAGAATTAGTTACTATTAGGTCCATTCTCCTATAAATAAGCTCATTCCTTCATTAGTTCTTACAAATTCACTGAAACTATAGAGAGAAAGAAGAAAAGTATTCTGCTACTTCACTACTCCTATATCCAGTTGTTTTAAGGTAAGGGATATTATTTATTTCGTATTCATGAAGAGAACTTCTGTTATTCCATTTTTTTATTATTCTGTTGGAATAACTTGTATATGTGGTCTACCTTATACTTGGTGAAATTCTTCTGTTATTCCATTCTTTATCATTATTTTGGAATAACATGTCTATGCGAAGTACCGCATATATGGTAAAATTCTTTTGTTATTCCATTATTTATTATTCTGTTAGAACATTCTGTCTGTGTGTTTACGCATGACCTGGTTCCGTTATTTATTATTCTGTTGGAACATCCTCGCCGTGCAATTTAATTTCGCCTCGATTCGGTTCATTATTTATTATTACATTGGAATATCACATCTGCATGCGTTTACGCATGACCTGGTTCCGTTATTTATTATTTTGTTGAAATAACCTATCTGTGCAGTTTATCGCATGCCTGGTAATTTATTTTGTTATTCCATTTTTTATTATATACTCAGTTGGTTAAAGTTTTAACTTCTATACTCCATGAAATTAGTGGAATATCCTTGATATTTGCGCTTCATCCAGTATCTTTTCATGGAAATATTCTTCTGAGCATTCTTGAATTTTACTCTACAAAGAAGTATCATGTTGACAATTTGGACGTTATTAGTTCCTGGATAAATTAATTCTTGAACTTCTTTTATTGAATTCTTATATCATTGTCATCATCCTCACGTTTATATTATGTTGAAAGTCATTTTGTGCATTTGTAGTGCATAGATGGACTTGGTATGATTATGAAAGCGAGGATTAATCGGTATAATTATGACCGTAATGTTACAAATGATGTGGTAAAAGTCCTCATTGGCCCGTAGTGCATTGATGGACAGTTGTTGGCATGATCATGACCATTGATGAATACATGAAGATCCTTGGCCCGTAGTGCACGGATAATTTTTGGTTATGATACTAATGAATATCTTTGGCCGTAGTGCAGGGATGATGTGGATTATTTATTAAGATGAGTCCCAGCGATAAAAGTGATGAAAAACCTTTTAAATCATAAAAGATAGTAGATTTTATTCTCTACTTGACTCTTTTAATGGATTTCTTGTTCCACTGCAGTTAAACTTGATGTTTGTTATATTATATCAGTTTAACACTGTTGAAGGCTAACGATAATTTATTCTTTATTATCTTAGTCATAATATTTCTTACTGGGCTAGTTGAGATCACCCTTTTACTTTCATTGTTCTCTTAAGGAAATGAGAACGTAGCAGGGACTACTAGGGGAACGGAGTGACGGTCCAGATAATAGCATTAGTAGTCCACTATTATGTTAAATAGTGTGATAATAAATGTAATGAGGACTCAATTGAGTGTGGATATTGTCTAGATGACAATATTTGTATTAAAACTCACAGCATATATTTTGTCGTATTTTACACGAATGTTGTATAATTAAGTTGTATCTGAATTTTGTACCATGTATTTGGCGACTCAAGATAGGTGATGTATACCTATTTTGGGGGCGTCATAATTGGACTAACATAACATACATGTAGTCATAAGTTGACTTTAACATAACATACATGTAGTTCATATAACAAGTATAAAGATTGAGTTCCTTACTCAATCAACATGCTTTACTTAATCAACGTAGTCATAAGTTGACTTTAACATTTCATACATTCAACATATATATAACACATCATGCTCTTTGCAATAAAGATTTAAAAGCAGGTTATCACCTAGTTCACATAGAAAATAGGGAACGAAAGACTTGCCTTGATCGTTGTTACTAATAATACAGTTTTTAACTTACAATATCTCGCACTTCACGTGCCCTACACAATTATATAATCATTCACATTAACTATTAGCCACATAGAAATGCGTAGTAGTTGTAATGTAAACTTTACTCAACATCTCATAACCCTTCTTATTATCAATACACAATGTTCAATTTTATTGTGTTAACTTTTGACTTATAGCTCACTATATTTCATATTCGAAGTTCATTCAAGTGTTTAAGTCTTGCTAGGACTACTTATTGGTTTTATATTAACACTATTCAATACCTTATAATATTTATTTCATTTGATTTAAAACACTTTACGTTCATTATCACTTATCACTGCGTTTCGACGTTTATTAACACACGCCAATTTATCTCTCTTGTGTGTGTGCTAGTATGCGTATACAAATTATCTAATATATCATTTATTAATGTTAAGCATCATTATACTTCATAATATTCATGTTCTATAACTTAGAACAACATCTTTTATCGTAAAGAGCACTACACTTGCATACGTGCATGCCCGACGCCCTCTGAATTCCTCCGAAAACACAACAGTCCTAAAGATGACCATTTTACCCCTATTCCAGACCTCAAATTTAAATACTTAAAGAATACAAGTTGTAGGTCTATTCGTCCTCGTTCTGGATCATCCTGAATCACCTCAATCAGAGTTCGTATGAAAAAGTTATAGCCATTTTACCAAGACAGGTCAAAGTAGTCACAGTTAGTACACATTGGGCGCGACCGCGCCCCTATTCCCCACCATTCCAAAGATGCATCGCGCCATTGCCCGGCCCATTGCTACGCCCTATCAAGCGGGTGGCGTTTTCTTGGCGTAACTTTGCACATATTACAATTTTTGACATAACTTTCTCATTTTAAGTCCGAATTAGATGGTTTTCGATTCGTTGGACTCGTTAAACTTTTAGCTACTCATCTAGAGAATAATTATAACACTTCAAACATAATAACAAATTATTTTAAGGGTTCCAATTCAGTATTCATGCTATATTTTCATGTTTTAAACATATTTAGCGAATTCAATCGCCACGACTTTGTTTCTTAACCAATTGACAAGATTCAAACTACGTCGTTTTCGTTTCATCACATAATAACATAATCAAATACCAATTTACAAATTATAACACATATTCGACATAAAATTTTGTACTTTCTTAAGCCATATCATATGAATACACACTAATATTTACTTTTCTTCTTCAAACGCATTTTCAATGAACTCTCTTACTACAATCATGTATAGATAAAAACCAATTGATTACATAAACTAATTTAACAATTATAATATCGAATTCAAACAATCCAATATTAAAAAACTAGAACATAAACTTAGGTTTTTATACCTTCAATGCTTGATTTCTTTACAAGATGGTCACAAAGCTTTAGCAATCCTTCTTCCTCTTCTTGATAATCTCAGAAAACCCTCTCTCAAAACCTACTGTGATTTCTTTCTTCTCTCCCACTATCTATCTTAGTTATCCTCAGAAAAGGCGCGAAACAAATAAACTGATATGGCTTACCCACGTATACTTCAGTTATAAAATAATACGTCTTCGTTAGTTAAATTAGACCAAAGGCCACAAGGCCTTGTTTGGCCACACACCAATTCCCCCAAACTGGATTATTTTAATAATATTATATTATATAGTTTCATGTGTCACACCTTTAGTTAATTTAAATAACTTATAATAATAATAATTAATAATAATTATAATCTTATTATAATTATACTTATAATTAATAAATAATTACATGTATCTAATTTAATTAATAAATTAGACTTAAACATTACTTTATTTAATATACTTATTTTATTTCATATTAAACAACTCATTTAATTTAATTAATATATTAAATTAAATCTTCAAAGAATAAAATTTACATTTGCTTTAATTTAATTATCATACACACGTAACTAAATTATTATACCATAATTTCATAAATTATTTATTTTTTCTCAATAAATAAATTATTTAAAATATTTATTTAATTCAATAAATATTTAAAATAATTGCCAAATTCATTTAATTTCTTCAATAATTAACTTAACTATTGAACCTCACTTTCGCAATATATGAATATATATTTCTCTTCACACCAAATCACATATTTAAAAATATATAGCATGTATACATACATACTCAAACTCAAAACATCTCATAATAAGAATTTTAATTATTAAATTCCTATTTTAATAACTTATAAAAATTCTGGTTGTCACAATGGATCATTGATCTGGATGTATTCCCTACCCTTTGTTGTCTTGGGACTAGTTTCTTTATGTGGTTATGGAGAGGAGTTTGGCTTTCATCTCTGAGGTTGATCGTACCACAGATGGTCGTCGGTACTCCTTTGTATGGGGGTGGCTAGGTAGTTCCTTCTCTTATGGATTGGTGTTTCTCTTTGAGGACTCAATCGCAGCTGAGATGGTCACCGATTTTCTCCCATTAGCATGGGGAGGCCAGGTAGTTCCATCCCTTTGGTCTAAGCTAATGATGTATGGTGTTAAGGATGATCCCAGTACCATTGACAAGTTTTTATGTTTTGGTAGGGGGTGAGACCGAACCATAAATGGTTACCTACGTACTCCCATTGATGAGGTGAAATCAGGTCTGCGTAGTTTGAACCTAGCATGAAAAGGTTCGATGTTGTATGTGGCAAAGAGGTGTAGAGAGATTTTTTTTCTGTAGTTAGACCGGACCATGAAAATGGCTGCATACGTACTCCCGTATATTGGGGAGATCAGGTCTGCGTAGTTCGCCTCATGTACAGGGCAGACTGCAGAGATAAAAAGTTTGATCCCTGGTGGGACAAAATGAAGGTGTGAAATATTTGATCCCCGGTGGGACAAACTGAAGGTGTGAAATGTTTGTTCCCTGGTGGGACAAACTGAAGGTGTGAAAGGTTTTAAATACCTGAGTTGAGTGATGGATCTGATGATCCAGAACCAGGCTACTGGTTTGAAAGTTATGTTTGTCCCTGATGGGGCAAACGAATATGAAGAAGGGTTGTATGTAGTGAAGGGTTTTGAAAACCTGAACTGATTGGGGATCTGATGATCCAGGACTAGGATGCTAGTTTGTAGGTGACTTTAGACATAGTACCATTTCATGGTGTCTGAGTTAATGAGTTTTGGAAATTCATCGCCATCCATCTCTTGTAATCTGAGGGCTCCTCCTGTTAATACCTCCTTGACAACAAACGGGCCTTCCCAGTTTGGGGCGAATTTTCCTTTAGATTGATCTTGGTTGTCAAGAATTTTTTTCAAGACCAAGTCATGTTCTTTGAACTGCCGTAGCTGAACTTTCCTGTTATAGGATATAGCAATCCTTTGTTGGTATAACTAACCATGGAAGATGGCTGAGGCCCGCTTTTCATCTATTAGAGATAATTGGTGGTACCAATCTTGTAACCATTGGTCTTCATCTAGCTGAGCGTCTATCAACACTCTGAGGGATTCCATTTCCACTTTTATAGGGATCACTGCTTCCATCCCATAGGTTAATGAATAGGGGGTGGCCCTAGTGGAAGTGCGCATTGACGTTCTGTAGGCTAATAGAGTCAGAGGTAACATGTTAGGCCATCCTTTGTGATTAGTGGACATCTTTTGCATGATCTTTTTGATATTCTTATTAGCCGCTTCAACATCACCATTCATCTTTGGATGATAGATGACGTAGTTGAGATGTTTGATGTGGAATTTACTGCATAAATCCTCCATTATTTGGTTATTGAGGTTTTTAGCATTGTCTGACAAAATCACCTCTAGTTGTCCATATCGATAAATGATATTATTTCTGATGAAATCAATGATAACTTCTTTAGTAACCTTGGGGGAGGAGGCTTCTTCTACCCACTTAGTGAAGTAGTCGATCAAGGTGAAGATAAATCGATGACCATTGCTGGCTTTGGGCTCGATGGGCCTGATCACGTCCCTTCCCCACATTGAGAAGGGACAGGGCAAAATCATATTATGGAGCTCCCTTGGAGGGGTGTGGATAACATTTCTATGGATTTGGCATTGGTAACATCTCTTGACGTGATCATCACAGTCAGCCTTGAGAGAGAGCCAAAAATGCCATGTTCTTAGGATTTTCTTGACAAGTAGAGGAGCGCTCATGTGTGGGCCGCATACTCCACCATGGATTTCATCCATGAGCCTCTGAGCTTGGTCTTTGTCTAGACATCTGAGAAGACCTAATCCTGCATATCTTTTATAGAGTGCATCTCCGTTCAGGTAGAATTTTATGGCCATTCGATGGATCCGCTTTCTTTTAGCTGGACTCGCCTCAGCGGGTGTAGATCCATCTCACAGATACTCCTTGATATCTTGATACCAAGGGTATTGGATGGGAGGCAGCTCATCCGATACTTCTCCAATGTAGTTCCCATAGGTTGGGGCCTTTTGCAGGGCGAATGTGATGTTTAGCATGTTTTCCTTGTCAAATATGTTGATCCAGGAGGCCAAAGTTGCTAGTGCATCCGCAAAGTCATTCTTATTCCGAGGAATGTGGAGGAAGGATATTTCTTCAAACTCTAAAGCCATCTGGATAACTTGCCGATGGTAAGGCAGCAAATGTAGCTCTTTGGTGTGATAGATTCCAACGGTTTGTCTGATTACCAATTTGGAATCTCCAAAGACAGTTAATCGTCTGATGCCCATAGATTGGGCTAGTTTTAACCCCATTTTACAACCTTCATACTCAGCTGTGTTGTTGGTGTTGGGAAACTGCAATTTGACGGCAACGGGATACTACTCCCCCGTAATGGATACTAGAACTGCTCCAGCTCGAGAACCTTCCATGTTTACAACTCCATCAAAATACATCTTCCATGATTGGTGTGTATCGTCCTGATTGTGTTGCTAAACTGTCATAACCCCTTCATCGGGGAAGTATGTTTCCAAGGGTTTGAAATACCCTGAAGGTGCAGAGGTCAGTTGATCCGCAATTCCTTGAACTTTGATGGACTTTTGAGTCACACAGATGATGTCAAATTGTTGTAGGATGAACTACCATCCGGACAGTTGACAATTTAACATGGGTTTTCTGAATACGTACTTAAGAGGATCCACACGGGATATGAGATGGGTTGCGTGATCATGGAGATAATGCTGTAACCTCATGGTAGCCCATGCTAAAGCATAACAAGTTTTCTCAATCAAAGTATACTTGTGTTCATTGTTGCCCAGTAACCTCATAGATAGCTCTTTCTTGACTTTTATCATCTTTTTGTCCCAGTATGCAGCCCATGGCATTTCCATTGATGGACAGGTACATAAACAGGGGAACACCATCCCTGGGAGGTACCAACACAGGAGCTTTGATTAGCTGCTCTTTAATGAGAAGGAATGCTTTTTGACACTCATCATTCCATTTCATGGAAGAGTTCTTCCTTAATAACTTGAAGATGGGCTCACAGGTTGCTGTGAGTTGAGCAATGAATCGGCTGATAAAGTTGATTCTTCCCAAAAATCCCCGTATTTTCTTCTTTGTCTGAGGTATGGGCATTTGCGTGATGGCCAGGATTTTTGTAGGATCTAGCTCAATTCCTTTGTGGCTGACTAGGAATCCTAGCAACTTGCCTGACTTAATGCCAAAGGCGCAATTGGCTGGATTCAACTTCAAGTTGTACTTACAACCTGTTGAAGAGCTTTTTGAGATGATCTAGGTGGATTTCTTCCCTTCAGGATTTGACAATGATGTCATCCACATAGATTTCTATCTCTTTGTGCATTAAATCATGGAAATGAGCCATCTTGGCTCACTGATAGGTAGTTCCGTCATTGATGAGGCCGAATTACAATCGTCTATAGCAAAAGGTTCCCCAAGGAGTGATGGATGCAGTTTTCTCATGATCCTCTTCAGCAACCATGATTTGATGATACCCCGCAAATTAGTCAGCAAAGGAGTACATGTCATACTGAGTTGTATATGGATGAATATCACGTGAAAGCTATCTTTGAGGCAAGCTTTATTCAGATCCCTGTAATCCATGCAAACTTGAACCTTCCATCCTGGTTTAGGCATGGGGACTATGTTGGATAGCCACTCAGGGTATGTTGACACCATGATGATGCCATCTTTAAATTGTTTCATAATTTCTTCTTTAACTTTTAAACTCCACTCAGGTTTTAATCGACTGAGCTTCTGCCTGACTGGCTTGAATCCCTCTTTGATAGGGAGGCAATGGATGATGATGTCAATTAAAAAACCAACCATGTCTTCATGAGACCATGCAAACACATCCTAGAATTGGGTTAATAGAGTAACCATGTCATTCCTTTGGTTTAGAGTAAGGTCTGTACAAATCTGGATTTGTTTGGTTTTTTCTTAGGTTCCAAGGTTAAAAGAGGTGGTTTGATCAAGGTTTGCCTTGGGTTTGTCTTCAACCTATTCTTTGATCTTCTGAGGTATCTCATAGCCCTCTTGTTTAATCTCCATCAAGTCTGAGTCCAACTTTACATCAAAGTTACAGTTTGTTAGGAATAGACATGAGAATGATATTCCTATTTACATATGATTTGATTATGATATAGATGAATGAATATGCAAATATGCTTGCATTGAGATAAGCTGTAAAGTCCTTTGATAGATAATAGGAACATTTGTACAAGGACTTAGAATGAATTGATCAAATATGTTAGGTTGATCCTGCATAAGCAAAACAACTTTGTAAAGTCCTTCAAAAGAAATGATGTACAAGGACTATAAATATAGAAAGATCAAGCTTGTTAGGTTGATCTTATAATGTAATAGATAGGCATGTCTGATCGTCGATCACTGCACCAGAAATCGTAGTCTGCCGGGATAGTCAAGAAAAGCTCGAGAACTATCAAGGTGGAATCGTAGTCTGCAAGATAGTAGATCTTGGAGTTCGTAGACTGCCAGAAGAGATGAGGATGGATCGTAGTGTGTCGAGAAGAACTTCCTCAAATCCGTAGTCTGTTGAGGAAGTCATATTCAAAATTGTAGAGACAGCCTGTTTAAGAGCCAAACGAGCATTTGCCAAAGCCAAGTCAAGAATCGTAGACCACAGTCGGAGTCGTAGAGTCTACTGATCATATTAGAGGTAGAAATCGTAGTCGAGCCAGATCAGACTAACACAACAAGCTTAAAGATAAAAATTGTAGAGTGTGAAGATCTGATCTCAGAATCGTAGTGTCTGTAGAACCCAAGCTAAATCATAGGGTGCAGAACTAAGGCTTCAACAGAAGTGCTCACAACGCCAAGGCAGAATCGTAAACACGATTCTCAACAAATAAGCACTCCCAGAATATCCAAAGGATGAAGCCTCTGGTCTGAGTTGCAAAGATACATTCCACCTTAAGGAAACCAGAGAGCACTCAACGGATGGCTTGCAAGCTAACAGAAGACTTAAGCACCAACACAATCAACATCCAGATTGAGTTGTAAGCCATTCTGTAAGACCCCAAATAATTAATAAATGAAATTTATTTTCCTCTATTTATTATTTTGAAATAGTAAGGGTTGATTTAATTAATGTAGTTAGTTATGGGTAAAATGCGCAAATATTTTAAATAAGCAGGTGGTTATATAATATTCATTTTTGTCGGGGAATATTCGTTTGGTCGGGGAATATTCTTACTGTCGAGGAATATTCGTACGACGATGCAACCTTGTGTGGGCCCCATAATGGAAAGCGATTGGATGAAGAAAACGACAAATATAAGTTGTTTAAAAATAACGGCGTAGTAGTTACCGTTTACACTGTTGGAATACCCGGTGGTTAAAACACAGTAATACGCATTGTTGCACAGTAGCACACAGTATTGCACCAATTATTGATTCTTACTTAAGAAGGCACTACTCAATAATTGTTACAGTAGTTACTGTTCAGTATTTTATTTTATTGATTCAATAATTGTTGCGTTAATATTTTATATTACAGTTGTTTCAATAATTGTCACTACAGAGTATTTTCCATTATCGAAGCAATAATTCATATTATCTGAATAATATTATTAGAAAACATTATTGGCAATGTCTAGAAAGTTCTGTCTAAGGAGAGGTTTGGTCACCTAATTGCTTGGCGTCAAGAGGAGAAATTCTTATTGGAAAGCCCCTCTTTCAGGGAGGAACTACCGTTGCCCGAGATCGTAATTGTAATATTATTTGTGAATAATTAATTATTGATTTGTATGATGAGGAAAATATTCATTTTATGTGGATATAGATGGAGAAAATTTTTAAAGTGACAATTGTTGAAAATCGATATTTTATCTTTTGTGATAAAATAATATTTTATTATATTATTATAATATAATAATGATGATATTTTACAATGAATGTGGGATATATGAGTATATGAGGAGGAAGAGTATTTTGTTGCAAAAGTTGTTTAAAACATGTTAAACATGTCTCATGGGCCCATTTCTAGACCTGAAATTTGATTATAGCTTTGTAAAATCGCTCTGTTTATGGATTTCGATCAATTTCGCATTTGGAATTTGGAAAAACTTTCTTCGCAAAGTTGTAAAGAATTGAATTTCCTATAAAAAGTAGCGAGATTTGAATTTTCTGACAAAAGGGCTATTTATTATGAATTATTGAAGTTCCGAAGTTCTGAAATAATGATTTTTGGAAGTTTTAATTATTTTAATTAACAAAAATGTTTTTTGTGTTTGGTTAGCCTCATTAAACACATGCAAGTTGCTGAATTCAGATGGTTCTAGGTGCGTAGACAAATTTGTATATATATATTATTATTATATTAAATTTTCTACTTTGGTGTTCTAAGCATTTTCCTATAAATAGGGTGCTTAGGTTAGAATTGAAAATCACACCAAAAACTGAAGTTTTCTCTCTCTATATTATCGAACGTATTCTTGTGAGTATTTTGAGTATACTTTGAGTACTGTTGCTATACGGTGCAAGTTCAAGTCATAGCTTAGATCCGGTGTTTCAACTAGAAATACTGTCTTTGTGAGGTAAGGGATATTTTTTTTTTCGTAATGATATTATTTCTTCAATATCATTATGCTGAAATATTGATCTGAAGTTTTTATCAAATTTAGAACTTTTGGTGTCTGGAGTTACTTATTCACGATATCTGACTATTCATGTATGTATCTGACTATTATCACACGAATACGGCATTATTCATGAAAAATGAAAATTTTTCCTTTTAAATCTAAAATATCTATTGTGGATACTAGCTTTGATTGTATCCATATTATGATCATTCTTGAATTTTACACCACTATGATTATTTTTGAGGTATTTTGGACATGGATAAAACAAAGTACTAATCCTTAATCCTTAATCCTTGTCATTTTGTTTCACTTTGGATTCGTTTCTTTAAAAATATTTTTCATCATCCTCGGCCTTAAATGATGATATTATTGAATATCTTTGGCACGTAGTGCAAAGATGAATGATTTCGATGAATATCTTTGGCCCGTAGTGCAAAGATGAGCAGTGTTTAGATGAACATGACCAATCGATGAATATCTTTGGCTCAGAGTGCAAAGATGAATATTTGATTCCGAGATATATATTGATTGATGTTACGGGGATAAAAGATGAGCGATGAACTTTTAAATTCATACATAGAAGATAGTAGTTTGCATTCTCTACTTAACTCTTCTAATGAATTATTATTTCCATTGTAATATTGATTTAAAACTTGTTGTCTATTGTATTCTATTAGATTTTTCCCTGTTGAAGACTAATGATAATTTGTTGTATATTATCTTAGTCATAATATTCTTTACTGGGCTAGTTGAGCTCACCCTTTTCCTTTTTGTTCCATTTTTCTTCTCAGGAGGCGAGAATGTATCGAGTACTAGTCGGGGTATGGAATGAAGGTTCTAGAGAGAGTTGTTTAGTAGTCCTCACCATTTTTATAAAATAATGTATCAATAAATGTGATGAGGATTTATTTGAGTATAGATATTGTCTAGAAGATAATATTTGTATTCAAACTCACAGTTTTACTGTTGTAATAATAAAGTTGTAGTTGTTTCTGTACCATGTATTGACAACTCAGAATGGGTGATGTATACCTATTTTGGGGGCGTCACACATTCAAGATGAAGTCTTCCACAAGTAAATCAAAAGAAGACTTCAATAAAAGTGTTTGACTAAGGAAAGCAGATGTTGTAGCTATCAAGAGAACAGAAGACGATGATCTTGGAGTCAACCAGGATCGTAGTGTTTGCCAAACAAAGCAGGAACTGATGCAATTTACATAGAGATACTGGTCAGCTTTTGAAGAACAAGGCGAAAGTGATTAAGCATGGGTCAGTCCATTGATGATAAGTGAACGAGAGATCACAAGGAAAAAGCAAGTTGGGCATGCCACAAATCTGATGTGTCTTACTATTCAGAAGAGACCAGAACAAGGAGTCAAGCTATCAGTTCCTGAGATCAATCGAGGCAAATAGAAGTGTTGAAGCACTACACAAGTGAAGGAAGAGGTGTTCTAAATTGAAGATCCAATGAATACTCTTCAGGATCGTAGTGTTGTCTTAATCAGTTAATGAGCAACATTCAACAAGACACACTACGATCAGGTCCAAGAACTTATGCATCAAAATCGTAGAGTTCGGTCATCTGAAGATTGAAGTATTAGAAATGGTTCAATCTGAAGACTAATATTTGAACATTGCTAATTGAGAGCATCAATGCAAAAGGACAATTTCTGATGTTCTAATCGAGAAGTCAGAAAGAAGAAATAAAGATGACTACCTTCCTAACATGAAAAGGGGACAACTCTAAGGCGGTAGGTAAGGTAGCAGACTGTTGTGTCAGTAAAGTCATAAAGGAGCTGTCATGTCACATCAAGCACTCTGCACAAAATAACTCGAGATCTACGAAGCAATTCAAATAGCTTTCAACAATTACATTCCAACTGAACGATTGGCAAGGAGTATATATCAGCCATAGCTTCAAAGATCAAGAGTTGCTGAGTTGAAAGGATCGTTGAGTAGTTAGAATGCTATGTTGTTGACTCTACGAAGTTCCACCAGAACTGAACAGAACAAGTCTCAATGGCAGTGAGACTACGAAGGTGGAAGTGAAGTAGATTTGAAGAAGGATTTGAATAGACTAAATCTTCACTCAACAAGGATGAGAATTCCACTGAAGATGGCAGCTAAGTTGAGAGCCAAGAAGGCTAAGAAGATAACATTTAGAAAAGTGACAAAACACAAAGAAGATCTAGAGAGCCACTCTACGATTCACCATGAACAAAAAGCTAAAATAAAACAGATGCAAAATCATGTCTGCAAACCATTCACGAAGGGTTCAGGGAATTCTATGTGCCAAACGAAGTCTGCCAAAAGCTCAAACACTTAGTAAACCTAAATGGTGATTATGCACAGCTAACAGCGGATGAAGATGAGTAGAAAAGAATGAAGATCAGTTGCACCAAAGAAGAAATGGTCCAGATTCTATGCAAAATGTAAAGAGGACCACACCAAGCTGTTAAGTACAAAAGATGTTCAAGCTTAAAGACATCTTAGCAGCTCAGCACCAACAACAGCAACACCACCAACAACAAGTAGCAAGGGCCTGAGGGGTCCTTTTTAGGAAGGACTAAATGAAGATCCAAGCCTGTTGGGCTTGAAGAGTTCCTAGGGAACTAGAGGAGTTCCTATCCTGCTGGGTGAAGAGTTCTTAGTGAACTAAAGTTTCAAGGCTGCTGACCTTGAAGGAATCTTAGTGATTCAGGGTGCTGCCCTTCCTTAGTGGAATTCCTGCTCATTAAAGTAGAAGAGTGGATTAGGAGCTTGAGTCTCTGAACCACTTATAATCCCTTGTGTGTTTTACACTCAGTCATTTACTTTCTGCCATTTACATTATGTACCTAACTGCTATAAATGCTATGTATGTATTAACGTCTTACAACTTAACTATCTCTACGAACAATGTATGCAGGGGCTATTATTGTCCTCCTTCTCTTGAATGATGACCATGATGTCTGGACAATCATCATCTGGGATGCCTCTATTCATACCTTCTGTTTGGACCAGAACACACATGTTTGACAGATGTTTATATATCTCTTGTTTGCACTTTTGATTCCTTTCCTCCTCCTCTGGGTCTGGAATTAGGACTTCTTCTCCTTTGACTGGTATCGTCTTAGGAAACAACATAGCTACCACTAGGGCAGGGACCTTTAGTAAAGGCCGTACAGGATTGTCACCTATATGTTTAGGAAGAGGCCTTGTAGATGAGGGAATCAGTTTATGCTTGTGCGGGTTCCTATGATTAGACCCAGAGGTGTAGCCTAGTCCGACAGTCCCTGTCTGGCTGGAAACTTGAATTAGGCATTTGATGCCTTGATGATCCTTGCCTAACCCTTGTCCAGGTTGAAAACCCAAGGATATCATCTCTTGACTTACTGACATTACCTCGGCAGAAACACTGGGTTTCAGAGGTGGCACCTCAATGGGTTGATAGTGAGTGTTTCTCACCTGAAGGGCTTGGAAGCTGACAGGCTCAAATTCTGCATTAAAACTGATGAGGGGTATATCACCTTGAATAGGACATTCTGGCTCAGCACTGATAATGACTAGACTATTGTTAATGATATACTTGAGTTGTTAATGAAGAGTGGATGGGACTGCTCAAACCATATGAATCCAAGGTCTTCCTAACAACAAGTTGTATCTCGTGGTGATCTTAAGAACTTGGAAGGATATGTAGAATGTATGTGGTACGATTTCCACGGGTAATTCAATCTCTTTGACAACATTTTGCCGAGATCCATCAAAGGCTTTAATGATTGTATGGTTGCTTCAAATCCTGTTGAGATTGATACTCAATTTCTCTAATGTGGCATAGGGACAGATATTTAGGGATAATCCTCCATCTATTAGTACTCCTCCAACCATAAATCTGGAAGATATAACTGCTATGTGTAATGGTTTGCAGTGACCCATCACTTCGGGAGGTATGTCATCATCGGTGAAGGATATCACGTTGTTGTTGAAGATATGATCAACCAGATGATGGAATTTTTCAACATCCACTATTTTTTGTAAGTGGCCTTCTTCTAATACTTTCAGTAAGACCTTCTAGTGATCCTCTGAAGAGAAAACCAAGTCCAGAATAGAGATCTATTATGGAGCTTCTTTCAAGCTTAGAACCACCTTGGCTTCATTGTGTCCCATAGTACAGAGGAATTCTTTAATCTTCTCCATGGGAACTTTCCCCTTTGACTTGATGATAAGCTTCATCACCCGTTGAGGAAGATATAGTGGGTTTTCTTTAGCCACTACAACAGTTGTATTGGATGTAGATCTTTCAGCCTCTCCATATTTCCATAGCACTTTCTTGAGGCTGACAATAGGATATTGTGGCTTGAACAACAATATGATTGGCTTTGGTGCAGCCACTTTCAAAGGGTTTTCAATGCCTTTGAGCTGAATTAGTTGAATAGTAAGTGTGGTGGAAGCTACATCGTCCTCAGAGGATACCACTGCTATATCTTCCCCACTCCCAGATGATATAGCATTGTTTTCTTCCATCTGCAAGTCACCGCTGTCGATCATGTTCTAAATAAGATGGTAGAGTGCCCAACATTCTTTAGTGCTGTGATCGTGAGAGTGGGAGTGGTACTGTCATACTCCATTAGCATCAAACCATCCTGAGTATGGGTTGACTGGAGGTAGTAATGCTATGATTTTTCCCTCATTAATTAGCATCTGCAATATTTCTTCCATCGGTTGGCCTAAATAGGTGAATTCCCTTTTATTAGAGAAATCTTGACGGATTTTAGCTTTTTCTCTTTTTGTAATCTTTTCCTCTAGTGTTTCACCTTCTAGAGTAAGTGGTGGAGTACTTGTAATAAGAGGAAGGAGACTAAGCATGCTCCTAACTGAATAATTGACTTGTGGCTTGGTGTTGATGAATCATCAGTTTTGCCAATTGATTGACTTGTTCGCCAAGAGACTTGTTTTCCCGTTCCATCATGAACTGGAATTGTGAATAATCCCATATGTTAAAATTATCCTTGTTGATTTGGGATACACCCACATATTTGGATCTCTGTCCACTGCTCCAGTTAATCATGTTAACCTCCTTTTCCTTGTGTTGAGGGAGAGGATTATCTTAGACATGGGGTTGGTTGGGCTTGGTCACCATGATCTCACCATTGTCAATTAAATCATGTATTTTATGCTTAAAGGCCCAACAATCTTGAGTGTAATGGCCTAGAGCTCCAGCATGATAAGCACACTTCTTGCTTACATTGAAACCTTTTTCACTCGCGTTGGCTGGTGGAAGAAGATGAGTAATTTTCTTCTGAGCTGTCAGAAGTTTGAGAATGTTTTCAAGTGAGTCCCCTAAGGGTGTGAACACTCTTGTACGTCTTACTTCTCCACCTTTTCGCAATGTAGTGTTTGAAGATTGTGCTTGAAAAGGGGAATAATTTCTTCTCTGAATAGGCATGTTTTGATTGCCTTTTTGTCCTTGTAGTATCAAGGAAACATCATCCTCTTTCTTCTTATGGACCCTCCTAGGGTTGTTTCCATAACTTCCAGACTAGATGTGCTTAGCTACAACTTTTAATGCGGTGATGTCTTGAATCTTCCCAGACTTCAATCCCATTTAAACCATTTCTTGATGTTTGATCATTTCAGAGAATAGCTTGCCTATGCCAGCTAGAACCCTCTCATAGAAGGGAGCTTTTTGAATGTCTATGAAAGTCATCACCCTTTCAGACTCGGTCATAGACTTAATAACTTAAGCATCCAGACGCCACCATCTTTGGGCATACTCTCTAAATGACTCATTAACTTATTTCTTGACGTTAGTAATTTGATACCAGTCTGGAGCCATTTGAGTCTGAAAGCTTTATTGATTGAGGAAAGCATGGGCTAATTCCTCCTAGCTATGAATCTTGGAGTTGTCCAATCTGGTATACCATGCTCTAGTTTCTTTAGTCAGACTTTTTTGAAACAGTTGCATGCTGAGCTTTTAATTCTCGATATAAGATTCGAGCTTTTCAATGAATACCTTTAAATGTGTGTAAGGATCTCCCAATTCATTAAATTTTCCAAAATCAGGAGTTTTGAATTTTTTCAGATAATAAACCCTGGGAAATATACAAAAGTCTGAATATGAAACACTCCCGTGTGCTCCAATCCCCTTGATAGACTGAATGGTCTCTTCCATTTGTATGACTTTCTTCCGAATATCATCGGTGTCTGGATCTTCTTTGAGATGGGTGATTTAAGTGATTTTGTTAGTCTTATTAGACTGAGACTCAGGTGCTAGAATTTCTTTGTTCGGACCCTGGATTCCTCCATGTGCAGAGGGTTTTGTATGTATATGGGTATTTGTGGACCCTGAGTTGACTTGTGTAATTCTTTGAGCAAAATAACCAACTCTGTAATTTGATTGCTTAATCCTTCAAACTCCTCACGAGAGACATGAGTAGGATTAAGATGACTAGATGTAGCCATGTTTGGTTGTAGGCTTAATGCCTTCTTGGACTTTGAATGGGTAACGGGACCAATCGTCTCCCTACAAAAAGACTTAAGTAGTTTAGTCTTAGGAAAACGTGGAAAAGCTACATGCTATATAATGTGTCCATTTTTAGGAGTATTATCCAGCAAAACGGATGTCAATTTGTTTTAATGACAAGATAACATAACATGTTTTGATATAAAAGGGAATGCATGTTCACATATTCCTTTATTTTTCCATTACATTGAGATTGACATGGAAATAAAATTACAAGTAATTGAAATGGGAAGGTATAAAGAGACTTCCCTCTGCGTTTGGTTTATCAGAGGCTGACCTATCTTAGGCTACTCTCGCGGGTTTTTGGCATGAAGGTTCCCAGATCATCGCAATTTACTCGAAGGGAAGTTAATCCGGTCTTTCAATTGGAGCGAATCTGGGTGGTACCGTTCTTGAGTCTCGTTGAAATTAGTCTCCCTATGAGTCTAGTAATCAAACACTAATGGGATAGCCTGCTAGTGGAGGGACCACACAACATACATTCACATACATTGCGTCTCACCGTATGGAAATGATGACATATGCGAAGCACTAATATCACAGGCAGATATGGTGTGAAACACTAAGTGTAGTAAGTAAATGCATTAGTACACATTCATTCAAATGTAAATGCAACATCCACACACAAGCAGATAAAATGTTTTGAGTAGCGGCTTAAGCCCTTTTACTGGTGTCCCCAGTAAAGTCGCCACCTGTCGACGTCGGGATTTTTATTTGTCCTTTTCTGTTCTTATTTTTTGTTCTCATGTTAGGGGAGATTTGTTTGAAAAAACAAGTTTGAAAAGGTCTGACATGTATATGTCGATGATTTGACTGTAAGAGTCGCCAGTTGGTAGTTTTAAATGGTTGCACCAACTCAACCGAGAAATGGTTTGCACATAGACCTAGTGATGTGACACTGTATAACTGGTATGCAAAAACAAGATTCTTTAGGGTCCGGAGACTTGATTAAGCGGATGGAAGGTGTTAAGCACCCCCAACTTTCATGATGACACGGTTACCACCACTTTTCAATTTAAACTTTTATTTGAATGTGTGTGTGTGTGTATGTGTAGGTCTACGTGCAGTTGTCTAGAAGTAGTGTTATGCCTCGTTTGCACCTATATATAAAGGGTTGGATTTTTGTATAAAAGTTTAGTTTAAACAAGATATGGCAGTGATGTTTTGTAAAATAGCTTTTTCAAACCCTTGTGCTCAATATTAATTGAGGCCTTTGATACTTCCATTTTATTATGCCTTCGACTTGTTTGCTTTTATTATTTTTGATATGCGAAGCATCTTCGAGAAAATAAGATACATAGCAGCACTGAACTCCTTGTGGGCATGAGAGCCATCTAAAGAAATTTAGACACTATGAATAATTTACAAGTTGGCTGCAGCTAAAAATGTCCATCACGAGAATCGAATCTAGATTCAGGAACTGAATCTGTGATCACATGATTCCTAGGCTCCCATGATAAAGCAAATATGTACAAAAAGCTAAAACAAGAACTAGATTTAAAGAAATCTAAACCATTTCAGCTTCATCGGTTCCAGTTTAGTCACTATGAACCAGTTAAAGTGTGAAATGGATAGATTGGAACAAATCTAGCCCGTAGCAAAATCTAGAAAATGAATTAGATTTAAAAAAATCTAAGCATTCCAGCTTCAACAGTTCCAGTTTAGTCACCATAAACCGGTTAAAGTGTGACATAGCCAGATTTAGGCAAATCTAAGCTGCAGGCTGAAAAACAGTTATATATATATAAAAGCTGTAAATATATATATAATGAACAATCAAATGCCATGAAGTAAACTCCAGGCAAGACGTGAACTGTAAATATATATATATATATATATATATATTAGCGGTAAATGGCCACAAAGTGATCTCCAAGCCTGACTGAAATGTATATATATATATATATATTTATAAATATATAAGCTATAAATGCACCGGATATCACACCCAGGATCAATCGATTTGAATTTTGATAATAATATATATAAGTATTTTTATATATAAAAGCAGTAAATGCACCGGATATCACACCCAAGCTCAATCAATTCGATTTTTGATAATATATATATATATATATATATAAATATATATATATATATATGAAAGCAGTAAATGCTCTGAATATTATATTCGGGCTCAACTGAAGCATAATTCGATAATAGTATATATATAAGTATTTATATATATAAAAGCAATAAAAGTCACTGATCAACGATCCGAGCATACACACACAACACGACTCTCAACGTGAATAAGTATGTGTGGATGGAAGTGGGAAAAAGGCTTAAGAAATCTGAGATGTCTTACAGTGGGCTGCCACGAAGACTTCAGATGGCTTTTTAATGAATGAATACTCTGTTTCCACCAGTTAAATATAGCAAACAAGTGTTTGAAAAGAGAAAACACTCAGTTCAATGTGTGTACAGAGTAAAATGGACAGGGCTTCCTCGCCTTTTCTCTTTAGAAGTGTGTATAGAGTGAAATAGACAGGGCTTCGTCGCATTTTTCTTCTCTAAAATGGCCACCCCAAACCCTCTATTTATAGAGGGGGAAGCCGTAGGTCTACCTATGGCAGTCGCAGGTCCACCAGCGACTACCCGGGGTGCCCCTGGACTCCGTTGGCCACTAACACTAATAATCCCAACATAATGGAACTATCAAATTCATCTTTAATCAACACAAATTATTCATCATTAATATTATAACTCATAATATTTAACAACCAGATTATTCCCAGGAAAGTGGGGGCTTTCCGATAAGGATTTCTCCCTATTAGCGCGCAATTAAGTGACCAAACCTCTCCTCGACAGAACTTTCTAGACATCGTCAATATTGTAAATAATAATATGAATAACTTTTTCGTCTTAATTATTGATTTAATAATATACAATATTGATACTATGACAATAATTGAATTAATAATATGAGAGATATTATGCAGCAATTACTGTAGCAATAATTGAGTGACTTCTCACGTAAGCATAAATAATCAATAATGTGTGCTACTAAGCAACCACGCGTAATACTGTACTTTTACCACCAGGTAGTTCAACAGTTTAACAGTATAACTTTCGCCGTTATTTTTATAAAAAGATAATTATATCGTTTTCTAACTACGACAGTACTTTCATTGTGGGGTCCACCAATGATTGTGTCGTCATACGAATATTCCCCGACCAATCGAATATTATATAACCACTTGCTTACTTTGCAAAATTTATAAATATTACCCACAACTATAACATTATATCAAATCCACACCATAATATTAAAAAATATATTTTGAGAAAAAATATTCTTTATTCATAAAAGTTGGGGTCTTACAACCTCCCCTTCTTATGAAATTTCGTCTTCAAAATTAGGGTGCGTACCTGGTATGTCGAAGAGGTGAGGATGCCTTGACTTTATTTTAGATTTTAACTCCCAGGTCATCTCCTCAACATCGTGGTTTCTCCATAAAACTTTGACTTGAGGTATAACCTTGGAGCGTAGAATATGATCCTTCCTATCCAAGATTTTAACAGGTACCTCTTCATACGTTAAATCTTCCGCTATCTCGTTCGGTTCTAATTCAATAATGTGGTTCTGGTCTTTCACATATTTGTATAACATAGATATGTGAAAAACGTTATGAACACGAGACATACTTGGCGTGTAAGGCTAGTCTATAGGCCAGAGTTCCTACTCGATCGAGGATTATAAATGGGCCAATGAATCAAGGATTTAGCTTTCCTCTCTTTCCAAATCTCATAACTCCTTTCCATGGAGCAACACGTAACAACACATGATCTCCAATATTGATTTCGACGTCCTTTCGATGAAGATCAACATAACTCTTTTGTCGATCTTGTGAGGTTTTTATACGTTGTTGGATCGTTTGAATCTTTTTCATAGTCATACATACCAACTCCGGTCCCAACAACGTTGCTTCACCCACCTCATCCCAGCATATTGGAGAATGACACTTTCTTCTATACAACGCCTCAAATGGAGCCATGTCAATACTTGCTTGATAACTGTTCTTGTAGGAAAACTCCACTAATGGTAAGAACTTGTCCCAATTTCCTTTAAAGTCAAGGACACAGAGTCTTAATAAATCTTTAAGAGTTTGAATAGTCCTCTCCGACTGCCCGATCGTTTGAGGATGATATGCCAAGCTAAATCGTAAATCCATGTCCATAGCTTTTGGCAAACTAACCCAAAATCTTGAAGTGAATCTCGTGTCTTGATCAGAAACTATGGATACTGGCATACCATGCAATCTTAGATATACAACAAGAGCTGTGAGTTTTAATACAAATATTGTCTTCTAGACAATATCCACTCTTAGAATAAGTCCTCATTATATTTATTATCACACTATTTATAGAATAGTGAGGACTACTAAGACACCATCTCAGACCGTCACTCCGTTCCCCGACTAGTCCCGGCTACATTCTCATTTCCTAAAGAGAAAAATGAAAGTAAAAGGGTGAGCTCAACTAGCTCAGTAAGAAATATTATGACTAAGATAATGCAAAAATAAATTATCATTAGCCTTCAACAATGTTAAACTGATAAAATATAATAGACATCAAGTTTAACTGCAGCGGAACAAACAATCCATTAAAAGAGTCAAGTAGAGAATAAAATCTACTATCTTTTATGATTTAAAAGGTTTTTCATCACTTTTATCACTGGGACTCAGAACTAATAAATAATCCACATCATCCACCTTTCACGGCCAAGGATATTCATTAGTATCACGACCACAAATTATCCATGCACTACGGGCCAAGGATATTCGTGTATTCATCAATGGTCATGATCATGCCAACAACTGTCCATCAATGCACTACGGGCCAATGAGAACCTTTCCCACATCATTTATAACATTAAAAATGGGCCAATGAATCGAGGATTGAGCTTTCATCTCTTTCCAAATCTCGTAACTCCTTTTCATAGAGCAACACGTAACAACACATGATCTCCTATATCGAATTCCACGTCCTTTCGATGAAGATCAGCACAACTCTTTTGTCGATCTTGTGAGGTTTTTATACGTTGCCGGATCATTTGAATCTTTTCCGTTGTCATACGTACTAACTCCAGTCCCAACAACGTTGCTTCACCCACCTCATCCCAGCATACTGGAGAACTACACTTTCTTCCATACAACACTCGAATGGAGCCATGCCAATACTTGCTTGATAATTGTTGTTGTAGGAAAACTCCACCAATGGTAAGAACTTGTCCCAACTTCCCTTAAAGTCAAGGACACAAAGTCTTAATAAATCTTCAAGAGTTTGAATAGTCCTCTCTGATTGTCCGTCCGTCTGAGGATGATATGCCGAACTAAATCATAAATCCGTGCCCATAGCTTTTTGCAAACTAACCCAAAATCGTGAAGTGAATCTTGGGTCTCAATCAGAAACTATGGATACTGGCATGCCATGAAATCTTACCACCTCATTTATGTACATATAAGCAAGACGTTCAAGTGTATAAGTTTCTCGTATCGATAATAAATGAACAGACTTGGTCAATCTATCAACAATGACCCAAATCGCATCTATGCCTTGAGAAACCTTGGGAAGACCAGTAATGAAATCCATGGTAATGTGCTCCCACTTCCATTCTGAAATTTCAAGTGGTTACAATGGACCTTTTGGCACTTGATGCTCTTCCTTGACTCGTTGACAAGTTAGACACCTTGAGATAAACCCCGCTATCTCTTTCTTCATATTGCTCTACCAAAACGTATATCGAAGATCACGATACATTTTGGTACTCCTGGGATGGATTGCAAATGGTGTGTTGTGCGCCTCCATCATGATTTTATACTTAATGTCAGAATCGTTAGGAACACAAAGTCTAGAGTTGACTCGAAGTATTCCTTCTTCATCGATTCTTGCTTCTGAAATAGCACTTTCTTGCACTTTCTTCCTCATACGCATCAGCTCTAGGTCTGTAGCTTGAGAAGCTTTAACTTTATTGATTAAAGTCGGTTCTACTCGTATATTTGCCATCATCACATGGGTCCCTGGAGTCTTTAACTCTATCTCCATCCTTTGTAAGTCATATAAAATGGGCCTTTGCGTTGACAATATCGTACTCGTACCCGCATATGATCTTCTACTCAATGCGTCAGCTACTACGTTCGCTTTTCCAAGATGATATTGAATGATATGATCGTAATCTTTCAACAGCTCAAGTCATCGTCATTGTCGCATGTTGAGTTCCTTTTGAGTGAAGAAATATTTGAGGCTTTTATGATCCGTATAGATCTCCACCTTCTATCCATACAGGTAATGTGAGACCCCAAATTTTATGAATAAAGATTCAATTTTCTCAAAATATTTTTTTGAACATTATGGTGTGAATTTAAGATAATGTTATAGTTGTGGGTAGTATTTATAAATTCTGCAAAGTATGCAAGTTGTTATATTATATTCGATTGGTCAGGGAATATTCTTTGTGTCGGGGAATATCCGTACGACGGTACAATCAATGGTGAACCCCACAACAGAATTATTGACGGATTAATAAAATGACAAAAGTATTTTATCGAAAATAACGACGGAAGTTTTACCGTTAATACTGTTGAACTACTCGGTAGTAAAAGTACAGTAATACACGTTGTTGCATAGTGGCATACGGTATTGATTATTGATGCTTACGTGAGAAGTCACTCAGTTATACTCAATTATTGCTACAGTAATTGCTGCATCATATCTCTCATATTATTGATTCGATTATTGCCACAGTATCATCTGTGTTATATGATATATTATTAAATCAATAATTGAGACGATAAAGTTATTCATATTATTAAATTGTAATATTTACAATGTCTAGAAGTTCTGCCAAGTAGAGGTTTAGTCACCTAATTACGCGCCAATAGGGAGAAATCCTTATTAGAAAGCCCCCACTTTCCTGGGAATGACCTGTTTGTTAAATATTGTGAGTTATAATATGAACGATGAATAAGTTCGTGTTGATTAAAAATGAATTTGATAGTTCTATTGTGTTATGATTAGCGGTGTTAGTTGAAATCGACATCTATTCTGATGATAATTGATGTCTTGGGGTTATATTGATAAATCGGATAATTTATCGGATAAATGAGCAATTAATTGCTACTTATTCACATGCTTATATAACTATTTGTTCACATGTGTGTACTATTGAGTCACATTCATTTACTATTAGGGGAGTTGGTGTATGATTGATAATACTTGCATGACTAAGTTAAAGATGGAGGTACTATATTATAATTAATTTTTTCACATGTTTAGAACTATTGAGTTACATGATTTTACTATTGATTCACATAATTTACTATTAGGGGAGTTGGTGCAAGATTGATAATACTGGCAGGACTAAATTAAAAATGAAGAAAAAGTTGGAGGTATTGTACTGTAATTTTTCGAGCTCCAAAACGTGCAATTATCAAAACAATGTTTTCCTATAAATAGAAGCTCATTCTTCCTTCATTTCTCACCAATTCACTAAAGCTTTAGACCCATTATTATAGAGAGAAATCTATAGAAAAAAGAAGAGAAGTGCTGTACCTCACTATTCCAAAGTATCCGCCTTTTTTTCTAAGGAAAGGGTATTATTTCTTTTGTATTCATGAAGAGAACTTTTGTTATTCCATTCTTTATTATTCTCATTGGAATAACTTTGATCATGCGACTACCCTATACTTGGGGAAATTCTTTTGTTATTCCATTATTTATTATTCCTTTGGAATAACTTTTGTCTATCAGCAAATCTACGCATACATGGTGAAATTTCGTTGTTATTCCATTCTTTATTATTACATTGGAATATCCTCATGCATGCATTTTACGTGGGACTGGTTCCGTCTTTATTATTCTCGTTGGAATATCCACATGCATGCGTTTTACGCAAGAACTCGGTTCCGTTATTTATTATTCTATTGTAATAACATGTTTATGCGAAGTACCGCATGCATGGTGATTTCTATTTTTATTCCATTCTTTATTATTCTATTAGAATATCCTGTCGATCGCGTACACGCCGCTTTGACACGGTTACATTATTTATTATTACGTTAGAATAACCCTCTCTATCGGCAATCTGCATGCATGGTGATTTCTTTTGTTATTCCATTCTTTATTATACTCAGTTGGTTAAAGTTTTGACTTCTATACTCGTCATGAAATATCATTTTATTTGGTATTTTCTATTACGAGTTAATATTCACGGGTTACTATTCACTCGATTACTATTCACTCTAGTATTATTCACTCGGGTATTTGGGGCACTTTTCATGCCAGAATACTATTCACCCGCATATTATTCACTCGGGTATTTGGAGTACTTTTCATTTCGGGTAACTATTTACGAGATACTATTCCCGAAGTACTATTCACGGGGTACTACTCACAACGAAAAATTGATTCTTTTCTGTCCAAATTATTTTTGGTGCATGAATATTATTCTTGAATTTTACTCTACAAAGAACTATCATGTTGACAATTTGGACGTTATTAGTTCCTGGATAATTTAATTCTTGAACTTGTTTTATTGAATTCTTATACCATTGTCATCATCCTCATTTTATATTATGTTGAAAGTCATATGTGGCCTGTATTGCATAGATGGACTTGGTATGATTATGACCAGGGATTATTCGGTATAATCATGACCGTAATGTTACAAATGATGTGAAAAAAAGTCCTCATTGGCCCTTGATTGCATTGATGGACAATTTTGGTATGATTATGGCTATGTATTCTCTTGGTCGAGGAGCAAAGATGAATTGTTTTATGGCATGATCGGGAATCGTTGATGAAAACACGATTATCTTTGGGCGTAGTGCATGGATAATTCGTGGTCGTGATACTAAATAATATCATTGGCTTCGTAGTGCAGGGATGATTTGATGATGTGGATTATTTATTAAGCTGAGTCTCAACGATAAAAGTGATGAAAAACTTTTTAAATCATAAAAGATAGTAGATTTTATTCTCTACCTAACTCTTTTAATGGATTATTTGTTCCGCTGCAGTTAAACTTGATGTCTATTGTATTTTAACAGTTTAACATTGTTGAAGGCTAATGATAATTTATTCTGCATTATCTTAGTCATAATATTTCTTACTGGGCTAGTTGAGCTAACCCTTTCTTTCACTGTTCTCTTTAGGAAATGAGAATATAGCTGGAACGAGTCGGGGAGCGGAGTGATGGTCCAGATGATAACATTAGTAGTCCTCACTATTCTGTTAAATAGTGTGACAATAAATGTAATGAGGACTCCATTGAGAGTGGATATTGTTTAGAAGGCAATATTCTTGTTTAAACTCTCAGCTTATGTTTTGTCGTATGTTATACGGCAGTTGTATTATTAAGTTTTATTTTGTATTTTTGTACCATGTATTTGGCAACTCAAGATAGATGATGTATACCTGTTTTGGGGGCGTCACAGTTGGTATCAAAGCTTAGGGATATAATCCCTAGCTGAGATGTGAGACAAGAACTAGGAGGGGAGAGACGGGGAATTCCTTCGCTAGTATGACCTACCTAAGTTTATTTGATATTTAATTGGTCAGTCAGAGTATAGGGATAATATGTGATATGTCAATTAACCATTGTTTTGTGACAGTGTTTGAAAATGGCATCTGAAAATGTTGAGATAAGCAATGGAGCAAAATAATATGATCGTATCGCAGTATGAGGCTAAGTTTGCGGAGTTATCCCGATTTGCATCCCATTTGGTCGATAATGAGGAGCGAATGACGCAATTATTTCTAAGAGGTTTGAAACCCAAAATACGTCAATACCTCATTTTTCATAAACATTATTTATATTCAGATGTTGTGAAAAGGGCTCAGTTATTAGAGCGCGATAATGTGTCAGCACAACCAAAAGGCAAAGACCAACAACATGATAATAATCGTACCGGTGGCAACGACCATCGGAACAATGATAACCATCGTGGGAGAAATTATCATGCCAAGAATGGTAACCACTTTGGTGGTAATCATGGCCAAGATAATAGAAGTGGAAATTTCAAGAAGAGAAGGTCATTTAGCTCGATTTTGTCGTATGGTGAAGTCAAGTCCAGCTGGGATAGTGATGCTAAAGGATGTCCCAGACAAGTCAAAGCCGGTAGTTTAAGTGAGAGTGTTTGTCGAGGAACCCGAACGAAGTTGTCACGGGTAAGTTAATCATAAACGCTTGCAAAATCTATACATTATTCGATACCGGTTCTACCTATTCTTTTATCTCTCTTGCTTGCGTTCAACGTTTAAATTTGACCCCAGAAAAGTTAGACTTTGACTTATTGGTTGAAACCACGTTAGGAGAAACCTTCGTTACCTCCACTGTTTATTAATCTTGTTTGATTCAAATCGACACTTTCACGTTACCTGTCGATCTTATCTCTTTGAAAATACTTGCCTTTGATATGATTTTAGGAATCGATTGGTTAACTACTCATCATTCTTTTAGTAAGGTTGTTAGCTTTCATATTTCTAACCAACCTGTTATGCGAATTCAAGCAACCAAAGCACTAAAGTCAATCACTGTTATATCAAGCCATAAGTAAAGAGCCCTGATCCTTTCGTTGTTAACTTTCTTGTGTGGAATGCACCGAAGCCAGACTATCTGTAGGGGATGTCATGAATTATAGTGGCAAGTTGATAGGTATCAATGTGACGTACTATCCGAGTCTTGGATGAGAGTAACAGTTTTGACTGATATTTCTATTGTTAATAAATTTTCTAACGTATTCTTGAAGACTTCTTAGCCTACCCCTAGAGCGTGAAATCGAATTTTGTATTGACCCCAGTACAAAACCCATTTCTTAAACCCTCAAATATTTTCTTCACCCAAAACGAATGTAACATGTGCCAAATATATTGGCTCGAGCTGTTGAAGATTACGATCGTACCATTCAATACCATCATGGAAAAGCGAACGTGGTAGCTGGCGCATTGAGTAGAAGATCGTATGCGAATATAAGAACCCACGTGTAGATAACAAATATACGAGTAGAATTGACTTTAATCGATAAAGTTAAAGCCGCTCAAGCTAAATACTTAGAGCTGATGAATGTGAAGAAGAAGGTTCAAGAGGGCGTTATTTTAGAAGCAAGAATCGATGAAGAGAATAAATCTCAACCCTTGATTTAATTAGCCCATTTGAAATCCTCGATCGAGTAGGAACTGTGGCTTATAGACTCATTTTACCGCCAAGTATGTCGCGTGTTCATAACATTTTTCACGTATCGATGTTACGTAAATATGTGGAGGACCCGAACCACATTATTGATTTAGAACCGGACGAGATAGCGGATAATTAACGTATGAAGATGTACCTGTTAAAATCCTGGAATGTATTCAACACTCAAAGGTTATACCTTAAGAGTTAGAATTGGATGAAGTGTCCTCATCTGTTCGGCATACTAGGTACGTACGTAAATTTCGAGGGCAAAATTTCATAAGGAGGGGAGATTGTGAGACCCCAAATTTTATGAATAAAGATTTAATTTTCTCAAAATATTTTTTTGAACATTATGGTGTGAATTTGAGATAATGTTATAGTTGTGGGTAGTATTTATAAATTCTGGCGACATGGGGGCGAAAAAAGGGGATCCTATCAACTTGTTCCGACCTGGGATAATAAGCTCATGAGCTTGGTCTTACTTCAAAGTATGCAAGTTGTTATATTATATTCGATTTGTCGGGGAATATTCTTTGTGTCGGGGAATATCCATACGACGATACAATCATTGGTGAACCCCACAATGGAATTATTATCGGATTAATAAAATGACAAAGGTATTTTATCGAAAATAACAGCGAAAGTTTTACCGTTAATACTGTTGAACTACTCGGTAGTAAAAGTATAGTAATATGCGTGGTTGCATAGTGGCACACGGTATTGGTTATTGATGCTTATGTGAGAAGTCACTCAGTTATACTCAATTATTGCTACAGTAATTGTTGCATCATATCTCTCATATTATTGATTCGATTATTGCCACAGTATCATCTATGTTATATGATATATTATTAAATCAATAATTGAGACGATAAAGTTATTCATATTATTAAATTGTAATATTTACAATGTCTAGAAGTTCTGCCAAGGAGAGGTTTAGTCACCTAATTATGCGCCAATAGGGAGAAATCCTTATTAGAAAGCCCCCACTTTCCTGGGAATGACCTGTTTGTTAAATATTGTGAGTTATAATATGAATGATGAATAAGTTCGTGTTGATTAAAAATGAATTTGATAGTTCTATTGTGTTATGATTAGCGGTGTTAGTTGAAATCGACATCTATTCTGATGATAATTGATGTCTTGGGGTTATATTGATAAATCGGATAATTTATCGGATAAATGAGCAATTAATTGCTACTTATTCACATGCTTATATAACTATTTGTTCACATGTGTGTACTATTGAGTCACATTCATTTACTATTAGGGGAGTTGGTGCATGATTGATAATACTTGCATGACTAAGTTAAAGATGGAGGTACTATATTATAATTAATTTTTTCACATGTTTAGAACTATTGAGTCACATGATTTACTATTGAGTCACATGATTTTACTATTAATTCAAATGATTTACTATTAGGGGAGTTGGTGCAAGATTGATAATACTGGCAGGACTAAATTAAAAATGAAGAAAAAGTTGGAGGTATTGTACTGTAATTTTTCGAGCTCCAAAACGTGCAATTATCAAAACAATGTTTTCCTATAAATAGAAGCTCATTCTTCCTTCATTTCTCACCAATTCACTAAAGCTTTAGACCCATTATTATAGAGAGAAATCTATAGAGAAAAAGAAGAAGAGAAGTCTGGTACCTCACTATTCCAGTATCCAGTTTTTTCTAAGGAAAGGGGTATTATTTCTTTTGTATTCATGAAGAGAACTTTTGTTATTCCATTCTTTATTATTCTGTTGGAATAACCTGTATACGCGGACTACCCTATACTTGGGGAAATTCTTTTGTTATTCCATTATTTATTATTCTCTTTGGAATAAACTCATCATCAGTACTAGCGCATACATGGGGAATTTCATTGTTATTCCATTCTTTATTATTACATTGGAATATCTCGTCTATGCATTTCTGTAGGACTGGTTAAAAGTCTTTATTATTACATTGGAATATCACATGCATGCGTTTTACGTCGGACTGGTTTAAATCTTTATTATTCTATTGGAATATCATTCTGCATGCGTTTTCTTGGGACTGGTTCCATTATTTATTATTCATTGGAATAACTTTGTCTATGCAAAGTACCGCATGCATGGTGATTTCATTATTATTCCATTCTTTATTATTACGTTGTAATATCTCGCTTGTGCGTATTATGCCGACGATTCGGTTCTCGTTATTTATTATTCTGCATTGGAATAACTCCGTCTACATCAAGTACCGCATGCATGGTGATTTCTTTTGTTATTCCATTCTTTATTATACTCGGTTGGTTAAAGTTTTGACTTCTATACTCGTTATGAAATATCATTTTATTTGGTATTTTTACATTTACGAGTTACTATTCACTAAGTTACTATTCACCGATTACTATTCACTCTAGTATTATTCACTCTCGAGTATTTGGGGCACTTTTTCATTAGGAATACTATTCACGAGTTACTTATTCATCGAAATTACTATTCACCCGAATATTATTCACTCCGGGTATTTGGAGTACTTTTCATGTCAAGTTACTATTCACGAGATACTATTCTAGGAGTACTATTCACTTATTTAAAAATTGATTCTTTTCTCGTCAAATTATTTTTGGTGCATGAATATTATTCTTGAATTTTACTCTACAAAGAACTATCATGTTGACAATTTGGGACGTTATTAGTTCTGGATAATTTAATTCTTGAACTTGTTTTATTGAATTCTTATATCATTGTCATCATCCTCATGTTTTATATTATGTTGAAAGTCATCGTGGGCCTCGTATTGCATAGATGGACTTGGTATGATTATGACCAGGGATTATTCGGTATAATCATGACCGTAATGTTACAAATGATGTGGAAAAAAGTCCTCATTGGCCCGTAGTGCATTGATGGACAGTTTTTGGTATGATTATGGCTATGGATTCTCTTCGGTCAAGGGAGCAAAGATGAATTGTTTTATGGCATGATCAAGACGATTGATGAAAACACGATTATTTTTGGCCCGTAGTGCATGGATAATTCGTGGTCGTGATACTAAATAATATCCTTGGCACGTAGTGCGAGGATGATTTGATGATGTGGATTATTTATTGTTGAGTCTCGTGATAAAAGTGATGAAAACTTTTAAATCATAAAAGATAGTAGATTTTATTCTCTACCTAACTCTTTTAATGGATTGTTTGTTCCGTTGCAGTTAAACTTGATGTCTATTGTATTTTATCAGTTTAACATTATTGAAGGCTAATGATAATTTATTCTGCATTATCTTAGTCATAATATTTCTTACTGGGCTAGTTGAGCTCACCCTTTCTTTCACTGTTCTCTTTAGGAAATGAGAATATAGCTGGGACGAGTCGGGGAATGGAGTGAAGGTCCAGATGATAGCATTAGTAGTCCTCACTATTCTGTTAAATAGTGTGACAATAAATGTAATGATGACTCCATTGAGAGTGGATATTGTTTAGAAGGCAATATTCTTGTTTAAACTCTCAGCTTATGTTTTGTCGTATGTTACACGGCAGTTGTATTATTAAGTTGTATTTTTTATTTTTGTACCATGTATTTGGCGACTCAAGATGGGTGATGTATACCTGTTTTGGGGGCGTCACAGGTAATGCCTCCAAATCTTAAGCGCAAAAACGATAGCTGCCAACTCTAGATCATGAGTAGGATAATTTCTCTCATATTCTTTGAGTTATCGTAAGGCATAGGCTATGAATTTCCCATGTTACATGAGAACACATCCTAAACCTTTGCCTGAAGCATCGCTGTATAGGAAAAATCCCTCCGAACCAGATGGTATTGTCAGAACAGGTGCTAAAATGAGTCTCATCTTGAGTTCTTGAAAACTCTTCTCACATTCCTTGCTCCAACCGAATTTTGTATCTTTTCGAGTCAGCTGAGTTAATGGAGTAGCGATTCGAGAAAACCCTTCTACGAATCTCCGATAATAATCAGCTAAGCCGAGAAAGCTACGTACTTTGGTCACTAACTTAGTTTGCTCCCAGCTTTGAATTTCTTCAATCTTTGCTGGGTCAACAGATATTCCATAATTTGATATCACGTGCCCAAGGAATGCTACTTCCTCTATCCAGAACTCAAATTTCTTCAACTTGGCATATAGCTTGTTTTCACGAAGCTTTGAAGTATCAACCTCAAGTGTTGCTCATGATCTTCATGGCTTTTGGAATAAATGAGGATGTCAGCAATAAAGACGACCATAAAGTGATCCAAATATTCCTTGAATACTCGTTCATCATATCCATGAAGGTAGCAGGAGCATTAGTCAATCCAAAAGACATGACTAGGAATTCGTAATGCCCGTACCGAGTTCTGAAAGCAGTCTTTGGAATGTCATCAGTTTTAATCTTTAATTGATGATATCCGGAACAAAGATCGATCTTTGAAAAGAATTTGGCGCCTTACAACGGGTCAAACGGATCATCAATTCGGTGCGTACCTATTTTGATGGTGACATGATTCAACTCCTGATAATCAATACAAAGTCGCATACTTCCATCTTTCTTCTTCACGAATAGAATAGGAGCACCCCAAGGAGACGTACTAGGACGAATGAAACCGATGTCTAACAATTCCTATAGTTGGGTTTTTAACTCCTGAAGTTCGATAGGAGCCATTCGATATGGGGCTTTGGAAATGGGTTTTGTACCGGTTTCAAGATCGATACAAAATTCAATTTCATGCTCTGGGGGTAGGCCAGGAAGTTCTTCAAGGAATACGTCAGGAAATTTATTAACAATAGAAATATCATTCAAATCTGACGTATTTTTATTTAAATCCATAACATGGGCTAAGAAAGCTTGACATCCGTTTTCAATAAACGAATAGCTTTATGTCTTGATATGACCGTGATTGAATTTAGTGATTTGGTTTCTTGAATTCGCATAATAGGTTGGTTAGGAATATGAAAGTTAACCATCTTATGAAAATAATTGATTTTAGCATGATGAGTAGTTAACTAATCAATCCCTAAAATCACATCAAATGCAAGTATTTTCAAAGAGATAAGATCGACAGGTAACGTGCGGTTACCAATTTGAATCAAACATGAATTATAAACAGTGGATGTAATGAAGGTTTCTCCTAACGGAGTTTCAACAGATAAATCAAAGTCTAATTTCTCCGGAGTTAAATTTAAACGTTGGTAAGTAGGAGAAATAAAAGAATGGAGTAGAGCAGGTATCAAATAAGGTATAGACTTCACTAGAGTTTATGATTAGCTTACCCGTGATCACCTCGTTTGGATTCCTTGCTTTTTGGGAGGTTACAACAAACGCTCTCCCTTGAACTACCGGTTTTGCCTTGTCTGGGACACCCTTTGATGCCTCCATCCCATTTAGACTTGACTTTGGTGCACGACAAAATTGGGCTAGGTGATCTTCTCTTCCATAATTGTAACATGCTTTGGATTGCTGCGTACAGTTTGGACTGATGTGTCCCTCCCCTCCGCATTTGTAACATACGACTGGTGGTCATTCTCCTTAATTAACAATAGGTGCTGGTGCTGACGTCTTTCCATCATTATTGAATCTCCTCTTCTTGAAATTTCCACTTCTATTATCTTGGCCATGATTACCCATGCAAAAGTGGTTACCATTTTCGGCATGTTGATTCCCTCACGTTTGTTGTCACCGCTTCGATGATTGCTACCACTGGTATTATCGATTTGCCGGCTGCTCTCTCTTGGTTGGGTTGACTCATTATCGCGCTCCAATAACTGAGCTATATTTACAACATCTGAATACAAACATAGTTTGTGAGAACTTAGGTATTGACGTATCTCAGGTTTCAAACCTCTTAGAAACATCCGCGTCATTCCCTCCTCATTATCAACCAAGTGGGACGCAAACCGGGACAACTCGGCAAACTTAGCTTCGTACTATGATACGGTCATATTGTTTTGCTCTAGTTTGATGAACTCTACCTCCTTCATGTGAAGAATACTTTTGGAAAAGTACTTGTCGTTGAACAGTTCTTGAAACTTCTCCCAAGACATCTTTAGTGCGGCAAACTGAGTACGCTTTACAGATTCTCACCAGTAATCTGTCTCTCCTCACAACAATTGTTGCCTCTTTTTAAGTTCTGATAAAAAGCTCTAACTCATGCAAGCATACATGTGTCAACAAGTAATACAGAGTAAGTAGAGTATCGATCCCACGGAGAAAGTTGTCAAATTTAAACTACTATGCATCAATTAAATCACTATATCTATATGCTTAAACTAACGACTATATTAGTGAATTAATCTAATTGTAAATAACAACTAAAACAAGAATAACAACGAAATAAACCAAGTCTGAAAATAATGGGATCCTAACTTCATTTAATACTTCATCCAATTACCACTATCATGCAAGAATTGTTCACATAACACAGGAAAGTAGCCAAGAGCACTAATAGAGTCATAGCCATTTTTTAATGTACTAAGACCTACTTACACAACATCCACAAATGATAGACTCCATGTAATCATCAATATAACCAAAATCACTATCTCTGCCGTCATAATGCAATTGCAATCATCTTTGAATTTAAGCACAAGCCCTTATTTTAACTCATACGGTGAAACAATATATGTCTATCTGGTTCACGAAATACACAAGCCATATAAAACAACCCCATATATGTATGCTATCATGATTACAATCCATACTTGCATGTTCATTGTCAATTCCATACAAGTACTGAAACGAATGGTGATCAAGCATTCATATATGCAAAAATCCCACATGATATGTAAAACAGCCCCAACAATCAAGCATGCAACTAAACTACATATTAAAATCCGTTAGAATCCCATAATGGAGTTTAGTTCATGACTAAACCAAAAGCCATTTTGGGATCAAAGCTAAACATGGTTAACAAGCAAACAACTGAAAGATGAAGGATAGAAACGATCAAACCAAATTGCTGATTATAGACCAAAGTTAACGTTCAAATCCTCATATAAATCCAACAAAATAATAATGATAATCCACAATGATAAAAAATCCCAATAAGAATTGGAGAAATAGGCGTTTAAGCTTCGTTCTACGTTAGAATCTCCCTCAACGTGCAAACCCTAGTTCCTACTATGAAAATACGTGAAAATTTATCAAAGATATGTCTGACAACAGTCAGATATCGTTTTAATCACATTACAACCCTTTTAATTAAAAATTAAAATAAAACAAATCAGCAGCTTCAGGCACCGCGCGCCCCTCCAGTGTAATCCTCGCGTGGGTACGAGACTTGCAGTGTGTCATGTTGTCGGTAGAGTGCTTTCGCGATGGTAGGCGCGTCCCCAAGCTTGTCTCCGGCCATGGCGGCTTGTAGTCTGTGGATTACGGTTACAACTGCTTTGGCGATCCGCTCGCTACTCCTTCCTTTTTCCATCCATGCTTAGTCATCTGCTCCACTTGATCCTCATGCCACGCATATCCCAGCTTGTGCCCCGCTTCATGCGTCCATTAGCCTTGTGCCCTCTAATACCACCAAATTAGGTCGTTTCCTGCACTTTTTCACCAAAAGGAGTTTTAAGTAAATGCAATGCAAAATAACATGAAATGCAACTAAAAACACACTAAAATGTACTTGAGATGGGCATAGTTTGCGTGAATTGGTATTCAATAAGTAGGTATAAAACCCACTTATCAAATACCCCCAAACTTGAACTGTTGCTTGCCCTCAATCAATGCATACTAATGAACAATGAAAAATGCAGCTACATTACTATGCAACTAAGCTATGATGCACACTAGTCTCACATAGTTCCAGCTCTAACAGAATTTCAGTCCAAATTGCCTCAGTGAAGTTTCCAGATTCAATATTACCATTTCAAACCAAACTATAGGCATAATATCATACACTCAGATAATTCATATATGCTATAGAGATGCTGTGTGTGGTTTTCACCAAAACTTGACTTAAGCAAAGAATACACATGTAACATTGCTCAAAATAGAAAATTATTGTCTAAATCAAGACTTATGTATACTCATGTAACACAGGCTATTTCAACATATCAACACAAACTAAGGTTCAACAATTGGTTTAACTGCTTTATTGCTACTCATGAGGGCAATTTTTGCTCTTTTCCGCGGTGTTTATTGCTATTTTTCTTTTTTCTTTTTTTCACATGACTGTGCAATGTCTTATTCCATTAGGCAACACTGCTACCCCTTAGCGAGCTTTTAACCAATGACTCCCAGACCATGAAAGACCTTAGGGCGCTAGGTGTAGAGACAATCCTCCGGCAGCATTACTCAAGTTGCGGGGCCGAAATAAGACTAGCCACGTTACTGCTATTTGATCTTTTTTTATACATAGCATACCCATGTTTTCCCAAAGTTTGAATGTCAATGCTTCATATAGTCTACGATCACTTTCCACATGCTTCTCTTTTTTTAACACTACATTTTCTATCAAGCAATGCAACACATACTTCTTATACCTATAAGTGATTGTAAACAAATATGTGCAAACTGAAAGTATTTAAACAGAAATATGAATTTCATCTTGTAAAGCATTATATCTCAGCTCATGTTATCCACAATACTCAAGAATCTTTCAAAATTCACTATCATCATTGGCTAGAAAAAATTTCCATAAAGCTAAACATTGTGAGACATGCAAACTAAAACATACTAGCACAAGCAATAATAACTAAAAATTAAAAATTTTCTGCAAAATTTTATCTAACACATAAACATGCAAAATTAAAACTAAATGAAACTAAACATGCAAAAACTAAAATTAAAACTAAATGAAACTAAACATGCAAAAACTAAATGAAACTAAATGCAACTATACTACTACCCCAATACCCCCAAACTTATAATATTCAATGCCCCATTAAATGAAGGTAAAGGGTACAGAAAAGTCCCCTAATGATCGGCTGTACCACCCTCCTCAGGTGGTGAATTTGGTGGTGGATATGGCACTGCTATCTCGAACTACGACCACTCAAGAATCGTTCCTTGCTGTACAAAAGCCTCGACCAAGGCTCTCATGAGACCCATAGCAAACGCTCTAAAATTATCATACATGGTATCGACTTTTCGCTCCATCCTTCGGAGCTGGCGATCACCATGGGGAGCATGTGGTCGTGATCGATGGGCGCGCCATCCGTCCCCGAGAGGGATTTTGGTATAGTTCACGGGAATGTGGGCGGAGAATAAATCTCGTCCCATGGTGTGGTTCACCACCGCCTTGATCCTCAAATTTTGCAATGGTGGCATGAGTTATATCTTGGCTCGGGTATTGCATTTGTTCGTTGCCCCAATTGCATCCCTGATGAGCACATAACATGGCTACCACTGATGCGTGTAGAATGCTCCCCGTGGTACTTCCCCTCAGATACATCAAAATATTTTGATGAATCAAATGACCCACGTCAATATACTTGCCCGTAATTATACCCCACAAAATTATGGCCATTTCTGCCGTGATCTCATGCTGATGAGACGAGGGAAATAACTTGGCATATATGAACAAATTCCATGCCTTGGCATATCGATTCAGTGCGGCTGCTAGGAATATGAGAGGCTAGTGCGTGCCAACTTTGTAAGTCCACTTCGTGCCTGACATGCACAATTAAACAATAACAAGCTCCAAGTCTGTTGCCATATGTGCCCCTGTGATCCAATTGGCAGCCCCTGTTGGTGGTGTCTTGGTGAGTCTGAAAATGGTTCTGATGGCGGTGGGTCTGTAGTCTATCTTGACACCTCGAACCATAGCGATATCGTTCATGGTGACTTTGGCATTAGAGTAAAACTCTCGGACTATGCTCATCGAAATGGGCGTGGGAGTGGTAGTGAATCCAACCCATCCCCGTTCGTGAATCATGGCACATAACTGACCATCTTACCCCTTCGATTTGAAACTACGCTCCTTGACAAACGTCTTTGCCACAATTCTGTAATACTCCTGTTGGGCTACCGAATTCAGAAATTTGGTATGATCGACGATATCCTCCCCTTGACTGCCAGAGGAAGATGATGATGAGGAAGAAGAAGAGTGTGCCCTCTTTGGAGCCATTTGAAGTTAAAAGAGAACTGAAAATGATATGCTTGATAATGACTAAGAGCGGCTGATGACAATCTCTCCAAACTCGTTGCTGCAATCCCAATCAAACCTTAGCTTTATAACAGTGGATGAGAGCATGGGGCTGAGCTTTGATCGTGGAGGGAATCATGGGTATGTGCTGAGATTAATGGCTTTGATTTGTAACTGATAGAGGGGAAGATGAGGAAATGTGCATTTGTGGGAGAGAGCACTGTGATTTCGCTTCTATTTTAATTTCAAATGAGAGTCCAACTGATCTCTATCACGTTTCTAAACTTAAAAAAATTTTCCATGTCTGATGTCGTGGGCGCTTGAGGTTTTAATAAATTTGGTGGTATGGCAAGGGTTGTAAATCTGGTCTAGTAGGCATTGCGTATGCATGCGGTTGCCTCGTGATGTAATCATCGCGCAGCGGTCGTGTGATCCCGATACATCATCGCTAGTCTGTTGTTTTTAGAATCTGCAAGGCAAAAATGTATGCTCTCCAATACACCTAAAATAAAATCAATAGACCTTATCAAAGCATGGTTTGCTAAATAAAATGAATGCCTATTCTGTCACCCTAATTTCAATGCAATGCACGAACATAATCTTCTGCGAGTCGACTACGATGAATAAGCATAAAAAGGTACTCATACTGTCCTAACAAGTAATGAAAATAAGCTAAACCAAACAACTTGAATGAATAAATACTAAGTAGAGATGGAAACAATGGGTTGCCTCCCATCAAGTGCTAAGTTATAGTCAATTAACTTAACTGTCTCTGAGTCTCATGGAAAAGATAGAATCGAGGTGACTTTCTTTCTGTCTACCTCACCACCAGAATAACGCTTCAATCTCTGTCATTTCACTTTAAGAGGCTCATCTGAAAACTTATCACATACTGGAATGGTTCCATACTGTGGAGTAGTATCCAGATATTGAACAAGTTCATTTAATTCCTCATCTTCTACATTTGAATTTTCAGAAATGACACTTCGCACTGGTTCATAATCCACTACTCGCTGTACTTCATCATTTGAAACTCGATCCACCAAATCCACCTGGAAGCATTCTTCTTCATCTGTTGGGAACTTCATGGCTTTGAAGACATTGAATGTGACCTCCTGATCATGTACACGCATAGTAAGTTCCCCTTTTTGCACGTCTATTAAAGTCCTTCCTGTGGCAAAGAATGGTCTCCCCAGTATGATCGGTATACTCATGTCTTCCTCGAAATCCCAAATGATGAAGTCAGCCGAAAAGATAAATTTGTCCACCTTTACCAACATGTCTTCAACAATTCCTCGTGGATACGTGATGGATCTGTCAGCTAGCTGTAATGAAATGTTTGTTGGCCTTGGAGCCGACAACCCCAACTGATTAAACACTGACAAGGGAATCAGATTAATATTTGCCCCAAGATCACATAAACACTTTTCAAAGTTTATCTTTCCGATCGTGCATGGAACTGTGAAACTTCCCGGATCTTTCATCTTTGGAGGTAGTTTACGCTGAAGCACTGCACTGCATTCCTCTGTCAATGCCACTATCTCAAACTCATCTAGTCTTCTCTTCCTTAACAATATACCCTTCATAAACTTTGCATAGCTTGGCATTTGTTCCAATGCCTCAGTGAACGGTATATTGATCTATAGCTTTTTGAATACCTCCAAGAACTTGCTAAACTGTTTATCTTCCCTCTACTTATTTAATCTCTACGGATACGGTACTTGAGGGTGAATTGGTGGCACTGAACTCTTAAGCTTCTCCTCTAAACCTGCTTTATCCTTCCTGACCTGCTGCGAATCAGATTTTTCCAACTTCTCTTTCTCTTGATCCACCTGCTCATTACATCTCGGCCTTGACCAGTGTGGTATCCTCAATGTAATCCTGCGTGGGCTCGCGACTTGTAGTCCCAAATTTTTACGAATAAAGATTTAATTTTCTCGAAATATTTTTTGAATATTATGGTGTGAATTTGAGATAAAGTTATAGTTGTGGGTAGTATTTATAAATTTTTGCAAAGTATGCAAGTTGTTATATTATATTGATTGGTGGGGAATATTCTTTATGTCGGGGAATATTAAATGCAATGACACAATCATTGGTGGACCCCTGATGGAATTATTGTCGGATTGAGAAAGCGACAAAAAATATTTTATAAAAATAGCGGCGGAAGTGTTATTATTAAAAGCTTTGTTGAACTACCGGTAGTAAAAATGCGATGTCTGGCGTGGTTGCATAGTAGCACGGTATTGATTATTGATCTTACGTGAAGTCACTCGGTTATACTCAATTATTACTACGATAATTCTTTGCATCATATCTCTCGTATTATTGATTCGATTATTGTCACAGTATCATCGCATTATATGTTATATTATTAAATCAATAATTGAGGCGACAAAGTTATTCATATTATTAAATTGCAATATTTACAATGTCTAGAAGTTACATCGAGGAGAGGTTTGGTCACCTAATTGCGGCGATAGGGAGAAATCCTTATTGGAAAGCCCCTCTTTCACAGGAACAACTTTGGTTGTTAAATATTGTGAGTTATAATATTAATGATGAATAAGTTCGTGTTGATTAAAGATGAATTTGATAGTTTCATTATGTTGGGATTATTTGTGTTAGTAGAAATCGACATCTATTACGATGATAATTGATGTCGGAGGTTATATTGTTGATCGAATTATTCGGGAAACTTTTTTGTGTCGGAGTTCTTATTCACGAGAGTTCTTATTCATGAGTTACTATTATTACTATTATTCATGATTCTTATTCATGATTCTTATTCACGAGTTACTATTTATTCTTATTCGATGAATTATTATTCATGAGATTCTTATTTATTCTTATTTTTGAGTTTTAATAGTAACTTGTCCTTTCGGATTTTAGTAAGAGTTATTTGGTTTTGAAGTTTTAAAGAGTTATTTGCCTCTTGGTGTTCGAGAGTTAATTGCCTTGCCATGAAATAGTAGTTGTCTCTTGATATTACAAGAAGTCATTTTAACCCGCCGTTAAAACCAAGAGCCACTCTCGGTTCTTCTATAAATAGAAGCTCATTCCTTCATTATTTCTTACGAATTCTTTGAAACTCTAGAGAGAGAAATTATAGAGAGAAAGAAGAAGAGTTTTCTACTTTACTTCACTACTTGATATCCGGTTTCTTTTTACGGTAAGAATTGTTATTCTTTTGTATTCATGAAGAGAACTTACATTATTCCATTCTTTATTATTACATTGGAATATTGGAATATACTATACTTGGTGAAATCACTTATTATTCCATTCTTTATTATTACATTTTGAATAACTCCTATACCCTATACTTGGTGAAATCATACATTATTCCATTCTTTATTATTACATTGGAATAACTTTGTATCTGTGACACTCCTATATCATAACTGTATGGACTCCCTATACTTGGTGAAATCTTACATTATTCCATTCTTTATTATTATGTTGGAATAACTTTGTAAATAAATGAAATATTCTATTATTCCATTCTTTATTAATCATATCTCACGTCATCGTGGTGAAATTCTTTATTATTCCATTCTTTATTATTACAGCCGGAATATCACATCGGTGTAATTTCACTTTGACTGGTTCCATTATTTATTATTAGTATTTATTATTATTGGAATAACATGTATACATCAATCTGCATGACATGGTGATTTACATTATTATTCCATTCTTTATTATTACATTTGGAATATCACATGGGTGTGATTTTGTGGGACTGGTTTCATATTTATTATACATTGGAATAACTTTTATACATCTGCAATCTGCATGCATGGTGATTTCTTTTGTTATTCCATTCTTTTTATTATACTCGGTTGGTTAAAGTTTTGATTTCTATACTCCATGAAATTAGTGGAATATCCTTGATATTTGCGCTTCATCGATATCTTTTCATGGAAATATTCTTACGAGCATTCTTGAATTTTACTTTACAAAAGAAGTATCATGTTGACAATTTGGGCGTTATTAGTTCTGGATAAATTAATTCTTGAACTTGTTTTATTGAATTCTTATATCATTGTCATCATCCTCATGTTTATATTTTTTGAAAGTCATACACATGCTTGTAGTGCATAGATGGACTTGGTATATGATTATGACCGAGGATTATTCGGTATAATCATTGTAGTAATGTTACAAATGATGTGATAAAAGTCCTCATTGGCCGTAGTGCATTGATGGACGATTGTTGGCATGATCATGACCATTGATGAATACCACGAATATTCTTGGCCCGTAGTGCATGGATAATTTGTGGTCGTGATACTAAAGAATATCCTTGGGCGTAGTGTAGGGGTGATTCGATGATGTGGATTATTTATTAAAATTTGAGTCTCGTGATAAAAGTGATGAAAAACCTTTTAAATCATAAAAGATAGTAGATTTTATTCTCTACTTGACTCTTTTAATGGATTGCTTATTCATTATGATTAAACTTGTTGTCTATTGTATTTTATCGGTTTAACATTGTTGAAGGCTAATGATAATTTATCTGCATTATCTTAGTCATAATATTTCTTCTTTGGGCTAGTTGAGCTCACCCTTTCTTTTCTTTATTCTCTTGAGGAAATGAGAGCGTGGCGAGGGGACTAGTCGGGGGGCGGAGTGATGGTCGGATGATAGCATTAGTAGTCCTCTTTATTCTATGAAATAGTGTGATAATAATTGTAATGAGGACTTATTACGAGAGTGGATATTATCTAGAAGACAATATTTGTATTAAAACTCACGACTTTTGTTGTATATTTAAGATTGTATTTGTATTACGTACCATGTATTTGGCGACCCAAGATGGGTGATGTATACCTATTTGGGGGCGTCACGGTTAGTATCAAAGCTTAGGATATGATCCTGGCTAAGATGTGAGATAAGAACTAGGAGGGGGAGGGGGAATTCTTTTAGCTAGTATGACCTACCTAAGTTTATTTGGTATTTAATTGGTTGGTTAGGAGTATGGGATAATATGTGATATGTTAATTAACCCTTGTTTTGTGGCGGTATTTGAAAATGGCATCGAGAATGTTGAGAACATCAATGGAGCCACAGGAGGCCGTTGAGTCTCCACGGATCAATAACGAGGACAATGTGCATCGAGGAAGGCGACAATCCTCATGCAAATAACAACCTTGACCAAATGATGAGCGATGGAATGTTAGAGGCTTCATGCGATTCATGCGACATCGGTGAGGCGGCTCTGCTCCAAAATGCGGTGGAAACAACTTGGCAACTCTCGGACGGTCACCATGAAGCAGTTCAAGGAGGCTGGGACCACCCGGAGTTTTTGGAGAGCAAAACCACTTAAAGGCGGAGGCGTGGATAAAAGCAAATCAACAAGATATTTGATGTCTTGGGTTGCTCAGGAGAAAAAGGTTCCCTTTGCCACCTTCATGTATTCTTGAGGCGGCGGCTGATTCTTGGTGGGAATCGTAAAGCGTACTCGACTGCCTTGCTTGAAGATGACTTGGGAGAAGTTCAAGAAGCATTCAATGACAAGTACTTTCGAAAGTATTCGTCACATGAAAGAGGTAGAGTTCATTAAAAGCTGGAGCAAAACAACAACATGGCGTGTCGCGATCTGAAGCCAAGTTTGCGAGTTGTCCGATTTGCGTCTCATTTGGTTGATAATGAGGAGAGAATGGCGCGGATGTTTCTAAGAGGTTTGAGCACGAGATCGTCAATACCTCATTTCTCATAAACTTTGTTTGTATTAGGATGTTGTTAATAGGGCTCGATTATTGGGGCGCGATAATGAGTCAACTTGAACAAAAAGAAAGCGGCAAAATGATAATACCGGTGATAGCGATCATGAGCGGTGACAATAAGCGTGAAGGAATCAACATGCGAAATGGTAATCACTTGGTGGTAATCATGGCCAAAACAATAAGAATGGACATTTTAAGAAGAGGAAATTCAATGATGATGGAAAGGCGTCGGCACCTGACACCGTTGTTAAGGAAGGAGAAGCGACCACTATCATATGTTTCAAATCGGAGGGAGGGACATATCGGTCAAAGCTGCGCGATCTTTGTCAAAGCATGTTATAATTGTGGAAAGAAGGTCACTTGCGATTTTTTTGTCGTTCACAGAAGACAAGTTCAGCTAGGATGGAGGCACCAAAAAAGTAGTCCGGAAAAGTCAAAAGCCGGTAGTCTGAGGGAGGCGTTTTTGTGACTTCTCAAAAGCGAGTAACGACGAAGTTTACGGGTTAGTTAATTATAAATTCTTTGAAGTCTATACCTTATAAGATCTGGGTTCTACCCATTATTTTATCTCTCTTGCTTGCGTTCAACGTTTAAATTTGACTCCTGAGAAGTTAGATTTTGACTTATTGGTTGAAACTTCGTTAGGAGAAACCTTTGTTACCTCCACTGTTTATAAATCTTGTTGATTCAAATCGACACTTTCACGTTACCTGTCGATCTTATCTCTTTGAAAATACTTGCCTTTGATGTAATTTTAGAAATCGATTGGTTAACTACTCATCATGCTTTTCGTAAGGTTATTAGCTTTCATATTCCTAACTAACTTTGTTATGCGAATTCAAAGCAACAAACCACTAAAGTCGATCATTGTCATATCAAGCCATAAGTAAAGAGCCCCGATCCTTTTCGTTGTTGACTTCCTTGTGTGGAATGCTGCGAAGCCAAAACTTTTGTAGGCGGCGTCGTGAATAGCGATGGCAAGTTGATAGGTATCAATGTGACGTCTTATCAAGTCTTGGATGAAGTCACGATTTTGAATGATATTTCTATTGTTAATAAAATTTCTGGCGTATTCTTGAAGACTTCTTAGCCTACCCAGAGGCGTGAAATCGAATTTTGTATTGACCCCGATACAAAACCCATTTCTAAAACCCTTAAATATTTCTTCAACTAAAAATGAGCATAACATGCGCAAAGCGTTGGCTCATTTGTTGAAGATTACGATCGTACCATTGATATCATTGTGGAAAATGAGCGTGGTAGGTGGCGTGTTGAGTAGAAGATCGTATGCATTTCTGAGTGTGGCGTTGTTAACACAAAACCCATTTCGTATAACTTACAAATGATGAAGATAGAGTTAAAGACTCTAAGGACCCACGTGGTGATATCAAATATCTGAGTAGAATCGACTTTAATCGATAAAGTAAAAAGCGCGTGCAAGCTACATACTCGAGGTGATGAATGTGAAGAAGAAGGTTGAGAGGCGTTATTCTAGAAGCAAGAATCGATGAAGAGAGAAATCTCGACCCTCGATTTTATTGGCCCATTTGAAATCCTTGATCGAGTAAGGCTGTGGCTTATAGACTCGTTTTACCGCCAAATATATTGCGTGTTCATAACGTTTATCACGTATCGATGTTACGTAAATATGTGGATGACCGAACCACATTATTGATTTAGAACCGGACGAGATAGCGGATAATTTAGCGTATGAAGATGTACTGTTAAAATCTGGAATATATTCTCGCTTAAAGGTTATACCTCGAGAGTTAGGATCTGAAATGAAATGAAGTGTCCTCATCATTGGCATACGAGTGCGTACGTAAATTTTGAGGTGAAATTTCATAAGGAGGGAGATTGTGAGACCCCAAATTTTACGAATAAAGATTTAATTTTCTCGAAATATTTTTTGAATATTATGGTGTGAATTTGAGATAAAGTTATAGTTGTGGGTAGTATTTATAAATTTTGCAAAGTATGCAAGTTGTTATATTATATTCGATTGGTGGGGAATATTCTTTTTTGTCGGGGAATATTAAATGCAATGGCACAATCATTAGTGGACCCCTGATGGAATTATTGTCGGATTGAGAAAAGCGACAAAAAAATATTTTTATAAATAACGGCGGAGGAAGAAGTTTATTGTTAAAATTGTTGAACTACCGGTAGTAAAAAATGCGATGTCTGGCGTGGTTGCGTAGTAGCGCACGGTATTGATTATTGATCTTTACGTGAGAAGTCACTCAGTTATACTCAATTATTACTACGATAATTCTTTGCATCATATCTCTCGTATTATTGATTCGATTATTGTCACGGTATCATACGCATTATATGTTATATTATTAAATCAATAATTGAGGCGACAAAGTTATTCATATTATTAAATTGCAATATTTACAATGTCTAGAAGTTACATCGAGGAGAGGTTTGGTCACTAATTGCGCGCATGATAGGGAGAAATCCTTATTGGAAAGCCCCTCTTTCACAGGAACAACTTTGGTTGCTAAATATTGTGAGTTATAATATTAATGATGAATAAGTTTCGTGTTGATTAAAGATGAATTTGATAGTTTCATTGTGTTGGGATTATTTGTGTTAGTAGAAATCGACATCTATTACGATGATAATTGATGTGGAGGTTATATTTTGATCGGAATTATTGAGAAACTTTTTTGTCGGAGATTCTTATTCTATTCGAGTTCTATTCATGAGTTCTTATTCATGATTCTATATTGATTATTTTATTGAGTTTTATTCATGAGTTCTTATTCACGATTCTTATTCACGAGTTACTATTCATGAGTTACTATTCACGAGTTTATTATTCTTATTGACTTATTATTTATGCATTTCGGATTTTTATTGAGGAGATACGAGTTTTAATAGTAACTTGTCCTTTTGAGATTTTCAAGAGTTATTTGACCCTTGACTTTCAAGAGTTATTTGCCTCTTGATTGTTCGAGAGTTATTTGCCTTCGGTGTTCGAGAGTTGCCCCTTCATGCAAATAGTAGTTGTCTCTTGATATTACCAAGAGTCATTTTAACCCGCCGTTAAAACCAAGAGCCACTCTCGGTTCTTCTATAAATAGAAGCTCATTCCTTCATTATTTCTTACGAATTCTTTGAAACTCTAGAGAGAGAAATTATAGAGAGAAAGAAGAAGAGTTTTCTCTTACTTTACTTACTTGATATCCGGTTTCTTTACGGTAAGGGGTGTTATTCTTTTGTATTCATGAAGAGAACTTATGTCATTCCATTCTTTATTATTACATTGGAATAACTTTGTATCTGTGGACTCCTATACTTGGTGAAATCCTTACATTATTCCATTCTTTATTATTACATTGGAATTACATTGGAATAACTTTGTATCTATGGACTACCCTATACTTGGTGAAATCCTTACATTATTCCATTCTTTATTATTATGTTGGAATAACTTTTTGTAAATCTATGAAATTTTTGCATACATGGTGAAATTATTCTATTATTCCATTCTTTAAATTATTTTATTATCCATTCTTTAATATTGGAATATCATCGGTGTAATTTCACACGACTGGTTCCATTATTTATTATTTAGTATTTATTATTACATTGGAATATATATACATCTGACGAATTTCACGCATGCATGGTTGATTTTTATTATTATTCCATTCTTTATTATTACATTGGAACATCACATCGGTGTGAATTTCACATTTGGACTTTGGTTCCGTTATTTATTATTACATTGGAATAACTTTTATACATCACAATATCGCATGCATGGTGATTTCTTTTGTTATTCCATTCTTTATTATACTCGGTTGGTTAAAAGTTTTGATTTCTATACTCCATGAAATTAGTGGAATATCCTTGATATTTGCGCTTCATCGATATCTTTTCATGGAAATATTCTTACGAGCATTCTTGAATTTTACTTTACAAAAAGTATCGTGTTGACAATTTGGGCGTTATTAGTTCTGGATAAATTAATTCTTGAACTTGTTTTATTGAATTCTTATATCATTGTCATCATCCTCGTGTTTATATTTTTTTGAAAGTCATGTGGCTTTTGTAGTGCATAGATGGACTTGGTATGATTATGACCGAGGATTATTCGGTATAATCATGGTAGTAATGTTACAAATGATGTGATAAAAGTCCTCGTTGGCCGTAGTGCATTGATGGACGATTGTTGGCATGATCATGACCATTGATGAATACCACGAATATTCTTGGCCCGTAGTGCATGGATAATTTGTGGTCGTGATACTAAAGAATATCCTTGGTAGTAGTGCGGGGGTGATGATGATGGATTATTTATTAAGTGAGTCTCGGTGATAAAAGTGATGAAAAACCTTTTAAATCATAAAAGATAGTAGATTTTATTCTCTACTTGACTCTTTTAATGGATTGCTTATTCAGCTATGATTAAACTTGTTGTCTATTGTATTTTATCGGTTTAACATTGTTGAAGGCTAATGATAATTTATTGCATTATCTTAGTCATAATATTTCTTCTTTGGGCTAGTTGAGCTCACCCTTTCTTTCCTTTATTCTCTTGAGGAAATGAGAGCGTGGCGGGGACTAGTCGGGGGCGGAGTGATGGTCGAGATGATAGCATTAGTAGTCCTCATTTTATTCTATGAAATAGTGTGATAATAATTGTAATGAGGACTTATTACGAGAGTGGATATTATCTAGAAGACAATATTTGTATTAAAACTCATGACTTTTGTTGTATATTTAAGATTGTATTTGTATTACATGTACCATGTATTTGGCGACCCAAGATGGGTGATGTATACCTATTTTAAATGTCTGAGAGTAAGTAGAGTATCGATCCCACAGAGAAAGTTGTCAAATTTAAACTACTATGCATCAATTAAATCATTATATCTATATGTTTAAACTAACGACTATATTGGTGAATTAATCTAATTGTAAATAACAACTAAAACAAGAATAACAACGAAATAAACCAAGTCTGGAAATAATGGGATCCTAACTTCATTTAATACTTCATCCAATTACCACTATCATGCAAGAATTGTTCACATAACACAGGAAAGTAGCCAAGAGCACTAATAGAGTCATGGCCATTTTTCAATGTATTAAGACCTACTTACACAGCATCCACAAATGATAGACTCCATGTAATCATCAATATAACCAAAATCACTATATGTCTATGTGAAATTGCAATCATACTGAATTTAAAAACAAGCCCTTATTTTAACTCATACGGTGAAACAGTATATGTCTATCTGGTTCACGAAATACACAAGCCATATAAAATAGCCCCATATACGTATGCTATCATGATTACAATCCATACTTGCATGTTCATTGTCAATTCCATAAAAGTACTGAAACGAATGGTGATCAAGCATTCATACATGCAAAACAATCATGATAGAAATCCCATATGGTATGTAAAGCAGCCCCATCAATCAAGCATGCAACTAAACTACATATTAAAATCCGTTAGAATCCCATAATGGAGTTTAGTTCATGACTGAACCAAAAGCCATTATGGGATCAAAGCTAAACATGGTTAACAAGCAAACAGCTGAAAGATGAAGGATAGAAATGATCAAACCCAATTGCTGATTATAGACCAAAGTTAACGTTCAAATCCTTATATAAATCCAGCAAAATAATAATTATAATCCACAATGATAGAAAATCCCAAGAAGAATTGGAGAAATAGGCGTTTAAGCTTCGTTCTACGTTGGAATCTCCCTCAATGTGTAAACCCTAGTTCCTACTATGAAAATACGTGAAAAGTTATCAAAGATATGTCTGACACCAGTCAGATATCGTTTTAATCACATTACAACCCTTTTAATTAAAAATTAAAATAAAACAAATCAGCAGCTTCAGGCATCACGCGCGGCCACAAGCCCCTCCAGTGTAATCCTCACGTGGGCGCGAGACTTATAGTGTGTCATGTTGTCGGTAGGGTGTTGCCGCGGCGGTATGGCGTCCCCTGTTGATGTAAACCGGCATGGCGGCAGCGCTTGCGATCTGTGGATTTCGGTTCGCTTCTACAACTAATCTATTCTGCTGCTCCTTCCTTTTTCCATCCATGCTTAGTCTTCTGATCCACTTGATCCTCATGCCACGCATATCCCAGCTTGTTCCCCGCTTCATGCGTCAATTAGCCTTGTCAATTCCATACAAGTACTGAAACGAATGGTGATCAAGCATTCATACATGCAAAAATCCCACATGATATGTAAAACAGCCCCAACAATCAAGCATGCAACTAAACTACATATTAAAATCCGTTAGAATCCCATAATGGAGTTTAGTTCATGACTAAACCAAAAGCCATTTTGGGATCAAAGCTAAACATGGTTAACAAGCAAACAACTGAAAGATGAAGGATAGAAACGATCAAACCAAATTGCTGATTATAGACCAAAGTTAACGTTCAAATCCTCATATAAATCCAACAAAATAATAATGATAATCCACAATGATAAAAAATCCCAATAAGAATTGGAGAAATAGGCGTTTAAGCTTCGTTCTACGTTGAATCTCCTCAACGGCAAAACCCTAGTTCCTACTATGAAAATACGTGAAAATTTATCAAAGATATGTTTGACAACGAAATGGATATCGTTTTAATCACATTACAACCCTTTTAATTAAAAATTAAAATAAAACAAATCGGCTGACTTGTGCACCGCGCCGCCCCTCGGTGTAATCCTCGTGGGTGAGACTTGGATTAAGTGTCATGTTGTCCGGTAAAAGGTTCTCGCGTGCCAAGGCGTCCCCAAGCTTGTCTCCGCCGCTGCCTTGTAGTCTGTGGATTCGGTTCACGCAATCGTGATCTGCTCGCTTCTCCTTCCTTTTTCCATCCATGCTTAGTCATCCGCCTCCACTTGATCCTCATGCCACGATATCCCAAAATTGCCCCCCTTCATGCGCCCATTAGCCTTGTGCCTCTAATACCACCAAATTAGGTCGCGATTTCTCGACTTTTTCACCAAAAGGAGTTTTAAGTAAATGCAATGCAAAATAACATGAAATGCAACTAAAAACACACTAAAATGTACTTGAGATGGGCATAGTTCGCGTGAATTGGTATTCAATAAGTAGGTATAAAACCCACTTATCAACAATAAGGTGGCAAAGGGAACCTTTTGCTCCTCAGAGCATCCCAAGACAACAAATATCTTGGTGATCTGCTTTATCCATGTCTTCGCCTTAAGTGGTTTTGGTTCTCCCAAAAACTCTGGTGGTCTCAGCTCCTTGAACTATTTAGCGGAGACCATTCGAGAGTTGTCAGTGTTTCCACCTGTATTTTGATCAGGAGCCGCTCTCTCCTGATGTTGCATGAATTGTATAAAGCCTCTGAACATCCCATCGTTCATCATTTGATCGATGTTGTTGTTTACCTAAGGATTATTGTCTTCCTGTTGCACATTATCCTGGGTATTGATCGTTGGTGACTCAACGGTCTCACGTGCTTCATTGCTGATCTCAACATTTTCATATGCCATTTTCAAATACTGCCACAAAACAAGGGTTAATTAACATGTCACATATTATCTCTATACTCTGACCGACCAATTAAATACCAAATAACTTAGGTAGGTCATACTAGAGAAGGAATTCTTCGTCTCTCCCCTCCTAGTTCTTGTCTCACATCTCAGCCAGGGATCATATCCCTAAGCTTTGATACCAAATGTGACACCCCCAAAATAGGTATACATCACCCATCTTGAGTTGCCAAATACATGGTACAAAAATCAAATACAAACTTCTTTAATACAACTGTCGTGTAAAAAATACGACAAAACATAGCTGAGTTTTTACATGAATATTGTCTTCTCGACAATATCCAAACTCAAATTCAATCCTCATTACATTTATTATCACACTAAGTAGTGAGGACTGCTAAAATAACCATCTCAGACCATCACTCCGTTCCTCGACTAGTCCCGACTACATTCTCATTTCCTGAAGAGAACAATGAAAGCAAAAGGGTGAGCTCAACTAGCCCAGTAAGAAATTTTATGAATAAGATAATGCAGAATAAATTATCATTAGCCTTCAACAGTGTTAAACTAATAAAATCCAATAAACATCAAATTTAACTGCAGCGGAACAAGCAATCCATTAGAAGAGTCAAGTAGAGCATGATATCTACTATCTTCTATGATTTAAAAAGTTTTTCATCCACTTTATCGCTAAGACTCAGCTTAATAAATAAACAACATAATTGAATCATCCCTGCACTACGGGCCAAGGATATTCATGTAATCATCAATGGTCATGATTATACCGAATAATCCCTGGTCATAATTATACCAACAACTGTCCATCAATGCACTATGGGCCAATGATGACTTTTGCCATATCATTTATAACATTACGGGTCATGATTATACCAAATGATCCCTGGTCATAATCATATCAATCAACAGTCCATCTATGCATGTAATACAAAGATAACTTTCATCACAATATAAGCATGAGGATGATGACAATGATATAAGCATTAATCAAACGAAATCAAGGATAAATATTAAAGACTTTAAATTTATCCAGAGTTTAAAAATATCCAAATTGTCAACATGATGCTGCTTTGTGGAGTAAAATTCAAGAATAATATTCATGTATCAAAAATAATTTGGACAGAAAAGAAATTTATTTTTTGGGTGAATAGTACCCTATGAATAGTACTTCAGGAATAGTACCTCGTGAATAGTACCCCATCATGAAAAGTGCCCCAAATACCCGAGTGAATAATATTTGAGTGAATAGTAATCGGGTGAATAGTAACCCGTGAATAGTAAGTCGTGAATAGTACTCCGACATGAAAAGTGCCCCGAATACTCGAGTGAATAATATTTGAGTGAATAGTAATCGGGTGAATAGTAACCTATAAATAGTAAATTATGAATAGTATTCTGGTATGAAAAGATCAATCATTATCAAGAAAGCTCATAATAATATTTCCATGAAAAGATACTGGATGAAGCGCAAATATCAAGGATATTCTACTAATTTCATGGAATATAGAAGCAATACTTTAATAGAATGAGTGTAGAATTAGGAATATGAAACGAAATAATTTTACTCACATACTATAGAGTATGAAAGAAAATATTATTTCTATGAATACTTAAAAATATAATATCCCTTACTTCAAAAGAAGACTGGATACTGGAATAGTGAGGTATCAGACTTCTCTTCTTCTTTCTCTCTATAGCTTCTCTATCTATAATTGCTCTTGTGAGTCTTAGTGAATTGGTGTGAATGGAAGAAGAATGAGCTTCTATTTATAGGAAAATATAGTTTCGATAATTGCATGTTTTGGGGCTCAAAATATTACAGTATAATACCTTCATATTTTTCTTCATTTTTAATTTAGTCCTACAAGTATTATCAAACTTGCACCACCTCCCCTAATAGTACATCATGTGAATCAATAGTACATTCATGTGAATCAATAGTTCTATACATGTGAAAAAAATGGTTATAGTATAGTACCTTCATCTATACCTCTATTTTTAATTTAGTCATGCAAGTATTATCAATCTTGCACCTCCTCCCCTAATAGTATATGCATGTGAATCAATAGTACACACATGTGAACAAATAGTTATAAGTGTAATAACCCAAGATTTTCTATAAAAATAAATCAAAAATTTTGCGTATAATTTTTTTATTTATTTATTAAAATAAATATGGAAAATATGTATAAGTCAAAGTGTATATATTTATGTGATAAATAAAAATATATTTATTACATGAATAATTATAAATAGTTTTATTTTAGAATTATTGATCATTATAAACTATATTCTTATAATAATTAATTTTATAGTAGAAATATTTTTATTAATTATTTTACATGAAAATATAATTATATATTATTTATTTAATATATGAAATGATTATAGAATAATTATAATAATTATTTTATTATATTATATGAATTTTAGTTCATTATTAAGTTAATTATTTTAACTTAATTAATAATGTTAAATATGAAAGATAAATCAGATATGGAATCCAAACCCTAATTTTAGATTTTGATCAGGGAGTGAGAATAATAATATAATATTAATTATATTTTGATTTTCAGTGCTATAAAGATGTACTGTATGTATAGATTGACAATGGTTGGTCAATTATGATATATTAGTAGAAAACCTAGTAGTACTGTTATTTGAACTCAAACCGGAGTAAAGATCGGTCAAAAATTATGTTAATGTGATTATAACAAGTGTTAGAATTATAATCTAAGTTAGTAAACCTTAATTTCTAAATTAGGAACCCTAACTTCGAAATTATAAACCCTAATTGTTAGAAACCCTAATTTGAAACTCAAAGCGGAGTAGTTGATTGGTAAGAAATCGTGATAATGTGTTCAATGACTGGAATAATAGAATTTAAGATTAATTAGGGAAACCCTAATTACTACCTAGGAACCCTAATTGTTAAAGACTTTAAATTCAAAATTAAAATCCATAATTGTGATTTGGTAACCCTAATTATCAAAATTGGAGCCCTAATTGCTAAAATTAGCAAGGTTAATTATAATTAGTAAATAATTAAACCCTAATGTTCCTGTATAGTGTAATTAGAAAACCTATGTTAATTAAAGAAACCCTAATTTCAATTTTAAAAAACTAATTTTTATGTTTATTGTAAACCCTAAATGGAAACTTAGAAATTTATTTTTGTGTTAAACCCTAAGAATTAAGCCCTAAGGCTCAAACCCTAAGGGTTTGCCAAATGACCAAAGTGCCATTAAAATTATAAGTCTAATGACTAAAATACCCTTTTGTCATATTTTTTATTATGTTACTTGTGTATCTAACCAAATAAGTTGTTGGTGACATAATATGTTGACATTGTGATATTAAATCTCTAGAATATCAGCTCTAGATCTCAGCCAAATCCATTGTATATCATATATATATATATATAGATTGGGAGAGAGAAAATGTCATTTGGTAGCTTATTTTTGCACAACACATATCCTTGAGCTTCTCTCTCTAAAACCTCCGAAATTTCCTTCATCTATCAGTCACAAAACAAGGCCCACTATTACATATAACAACATCAGTAGCCAGAATCAAGAATTAGATCGTAAAGGTATAAACCCTAACCAAGAAATTTGAGTTTTGATTCCATGTTAGATCTTAGGTTTTAATGTTTAAACATGTTATATGTAGTGTATATAAGTGATATGGGTTGTTACTTCCTAGATCCATAACATAAATATGCTCGAAATCAAGTTTTGAAAAAAATCTGGAAATTTTTTTATGGTCTGACAAGCAAATGTCAGAGCCCATAGATTCTTCCATGTTTATTATTTTTGTTGTTTTAAGCTTTTAATGTGTAGTCTGACATTAGTACTTTGATCTGGAACTGGAATCGTAGTCATTTGATGTCCAGAGTTTGAGTTATTGTTGGTCAAAGTCGGTTCACCAAACCGTGATCGGGCCATTTCGGGCAACCTGAAAGTAGTATAAACCGAAGTCGACAAGTTTTTACAACGTCCGGATCATCGGGTTTTAAATGTTATGATGTTGTTGTTGTATCCAGATTGTAGTCTGTAATGTGGACTATAGATCCTGGCCTTCAGATACCTTAAATCATCAACTGATCGAATGGAGTGGACGGTCAAACTTGACCATCCGATCATGACTTGCATTTTTGGGATTTTCCAGAAACATGAAGAACACAACTTTCTGACCATGTTTGACCGAACTGTATCTTGTGATTCTGTTGTTGTTGGACTGATCTATTGTTATTTTAATGCTCCTTGACATATGGACTATAACTTTGAACCATTAGATCACATGAAACATTATTGGAACTTAGATTAAATCGAGCTACAAGAGGGCTACTCGGACTGCCTGGTTTTCTGGAAAACCCAGGTAATGTCTGACAGCGAGTTTGATTGCCCAGATCGTCTTGATATATTGTTGTTTGACCAAACTAAGTAATGTAACTTGTAGAGTTACATAAACACTACAAGATGGATGTACAAGCTTGCCCAAGAGTGCATTACACTAAGAATCATAAGCGGTCAAACCATGACACTTGAAACTGGTCTGACAGTGTTCTTGAGGCTCAAGAAGACCTAAGACGATAGAAAGCGTCGCTAAAGGGCTTTAGCGACAGTTTAATTAATTTCTAATTTTTGATTTTTCGGAAATTATTTAAAAATAGAAATAAATTATAAAAATTTCCAAAAATGGTTTTAAAAATTATTTTAAATTATGAAAAATAATTTTTTAGAATATGTAATATTTTCATTAATAATTATAAATATTTGAATAAAATGATATTTAATTTATTTAATTAGTATATTAAATAAATTAGAGAAAATGATTTTAATGTTATAAAAATTATTTTAAATAAGAATAAAGTGTTTAAAAATATTTTGAATTATAAAATGTAATTTTCAATATATTTGGAAAATTTTCATTAATAAATTAATATTAATGTTATTAAATTTATTTAATAATTATATTAAATAAATTAGAGAAAAAAGATTTTAATATTATAAAAATTATTTTAAATGAAAATAAAGTATTAAATAATATTTTAAGTTATAAAACATAACTTTTAATATTTTAAGATAAATTCCATTAATTATTTTATAATAATGATATTAGAATTATTTAATAATTATATTAAATAATTTAGTTTAAAAATGATTTTATCATTATAAAAATTATTTTAAATGAAAATAAAGTGTTTAAAAATATTTTAAGTTTTAAAATATAACTTTTAATATTTAAAGGATAATTTCATTAATAATTTAATATTAAGTTAATATTAATGATATTAAATTTATTTAATAATTATATTAAATAAATAGTTTTAAAATAGTTTTATTAATTTAAAAATTATTTAAAAAGGATATAAATGAATTAAAAATATTTTAAGTTATAATTAATGACTTTTAATATTTGGATAAATAGTATATTAATATTTAAATATTAATGGTAATTATTTAAAATGATTTTAAATGTTTTAAAAATCTTTTAAGAGTAATATTAGTACTTTAAAAATATTTTGAGTTATTATAAATAACTTTAATATTTTGGCAATGGTTTCATTAATAGTTTAATACTAATTAAATATTAATGATAATAGAATTATTTAATATTTAAATCATTTAATAATGATTTCGGTGTTTAAAAAATCATGAGAAATTAAAATAATTATTTAAAAATTATTATAAGTCGTTTAAAAATAATTTGACCGATGTTTAAGTTATTTAGAACTTTAGTGTAGAGTCTTAGACTCGATAATTACCTGATAAAGCCGTCGATACAACGACATATTTTAGAAATTGATCTGGACTTAGATAATTTGACTAGATACGTGTTTGTTTGTGATCCAATGACTGTTAAACATGTGTGATAATGTGATTAGGTTATGTGCTGACTGCAATAAATAGTATTATGTGTTACGTTATGTTATTCTAATCAGAAAAAAATGATCTTATTACTGATAGGTTGTTATATAAAAGATAAAACTAAGTTGCATATTGTAAGCAGCAGACCAAGCAAGTATCCTACCTTTGCATTTTCTTTATGCAATGGATATAAGTAAGAAAGTTTCAGAATTATATTATTATTTTGCCAGATTATTAACCCTATTGATATATATATATATATATATATATATATATATATTATATCCGATCATTGTTTATCAACATGGTATTATATTATAATTCAAATATTTATTTTGTTCGTTAATTTCTATATATGGTTATACAAGTGTCCTCACTTGGATAATCATTGTATTTAATCACATGTTGATACACCTTTATAAATTTCTAGTATATATGTTATATTAAAAGATATATATATAATATATTTATATAGACATAAACTTATAGATTATTGTTGAACAAGATAAAACCTTACCATTATCCAACCGAATTGTTTTGGTTTGGAATCCCGACTAAGTATGAACATCCCTTACATGGGAAAACTTTTTGTGTGCCAAAGGCGGATAGATGAACGATAATATCGTTCTTACATGTAGTATTGATCAATACAGGGCATAACAGGCTGATCACCCCCCGTGCCCGTAAGTTATGACGGCTTACAAATGAAGTTCTATTTAACCTTTTCAAAAATAAAAAATAATGTTCATAGTCTGTCGACTAATCCCCAGATATATTCAGTACGTAGTTTCAAAATTTTTGATATATAATTAATATATTATTATTGTTTCAGTTTACTTCACAACTATTGATTCGTTGTAGAAGTGTCGTACAAAGAAAACATTTTATCCTTTCAGCTAATATTTATAATTACTATTACTTGTTGGGCACTCAAATGCTCATCATTGCTTAATTTAAAATGTTTTCAGCTAAGTGTGAACAACCAGAAGGCTCGGCTAAGAACAAAGGGAAAAAGAAGGTTGCAGAATAAGTTAGTGCTATTTTATGTAATAGTTTAACTTTATTAAGGATGATATATATTATCTATCATGTTATGTAATGAATGTATTAAAGGGTATGTACTTGGGAATAGACTCTGATAATTATGTAAATTAAGTTTGATATTTATATTATTGTAATTATTATTAGTATTATTCCGCTCATAGAAATGGTATCGTGAAACACCGAGTTCGGGTTTCAAGTACCTGAATTTGGGGGCGTCACAATAAGCATGTGAATCAATAGCAATTAATTCCTCATTTATCCGATTAATTACCCGATTGGTCAATATAACCTCCCGAAATCAATTATTATCGAAATAAATGTCGATTTCCACTAACACTAATAATCCCAACATAATGGATCTATCAAATTCATCTTTGATCAATACGAACTTATTCATCATTAATATTATAACTCACAATATTTAACAACCAGATCATTCCCAGGAAATAGGGGGCTTTCCGATAAGGATTTCTACCTATTGGCGCACAATTAGGTGACCAAACCTCTCCTCAACAGAACTTTCTAGACATCGTCAATATTGCAAATAATAATATGAATAACTTTGTCGTCTCAATTATTGATTTAATAATATAGAATATTGATACTGTGACAATAATTGAATCAATAATATGAGAGATATTATGCAACAATTACAGTAGCAATAATTGGGTATAACTGAGTGACTTCTCACGTAAGCATCAATAATATATATCGTGTGCAACTATGCAACCACGCGTATTACTGTTGTAACGCCCAAAAAATTTGGATTTTTGAGGATTAAATTTTTATTTAATTAATTATTTATGGGAGTAAGCTAATTGAAGGTCGTTCTATGACCTGGACATATCGGAACGTCGTAGTATTTTTGCTACGTGATAGAATTAAAGTGTTTGAATTTCCAAGACGAAAATAAAAACTTTCCGAGAAATTTTCCGAAAAATACTATTCACGCATTTCTGCTCGGGAATTATTTTGGAACTTCCGAGAAATACATAATGATAGAATATCGAGGCGAGATAGAATATCCAATAATATTTCAGTTATGGCAAAAGCAGTATTTCGCCCGCAGACTTAAAACCTAACGGTTAGGGAAAATGAGTTCCGAGAAGGAATTTAAATGCGTATAATGAATTAAAACAATGATTGTATAATACGTAAGTATTGTACGAGGTAATGAATACAAGTATAATACGAGGTATTATACGAGTATGTATGAATGATGGAATATCGTATATTAAATAAGTATACGAGTTGGAATACGAGAATTATACGTAGATTATACATTATAAGACTATTAAGCTAAATGTATTGAATTGTAGGAATGTGTAGGAGATTGTAATGTCCAATTGGGATAATAATAAAGCCCAATACGAATTAATGTTAAAGTCCAAATATTTGTAATGTTATGTCCAATGAAAATTATTGCACAAGCCCAAGTGTTTGTTTAATTACAAGCCCAATGTATAAGATAAGTTAATTAAGCTAATTGAATGAAAAGCCCAAGTTAAGATCCAAAGAGTAAAGCTTGATCCATTGGAGCGACCCATGGGTGATCCAAAGTAATGAGCAAGTAACTTAATGGCTAAGTGTTGTGATGGCTAAGTAATTAATGTGATAAGCAAGTAAAGTGCTTATGTGAGGTGATCAAGTAAAAGTTGTGATGAACAAGTAATGGATAAGCTAGGTGACTAGCAAGTATACTTAATGGCTATGTAAGTGTGATGATCAAGTAGACTTAACGGCCAAGTTTACTTAATAGTTAGGTAAGGAATAGTAAGGAGGTGATTAAGGAGGTGGAGTGGCTTTATGACCATTATACCCTAACTTAGACTTTCCTATAAATAGCAAGCTTGGTTTTCATTTTGTTGGTTGTTCATTTCATCTAACAAGTTGAGAGCTTATTGTTTAGAGAGAATAAGTGAGAATAAGCTACAAAAGCTAGAACAATTTAGCCTTTGAGAAATCAAGAAGCAAGAAGAAGAGTAAGGATTTAAGCAAGTGATCTTCATAGGTAAGAACTTAAACCATAATTTTCTTTCTCTTCAATTGTTAGAGAAGGGAGTAGTGGTAGAACATGTATGCTTAGGAATGATTAAGAACGATTAATCAATGGATTTAAGCCGTAGAAGTCATGAATAAGCTATTCGTAATAATATAAGTTATGAAACAAGGAAGAACTTGTAGGAACTTGTCTTATGTGGAAATAATAAGGTTGTATGATAATAAGAAGCAAGGATGATGGTTAGAAGATTTAAGCTATGATAAGTCATGTAAAGTGAATTCATAAGTAGTTTATAGTTTTACAAATTATAAACTCATAAAGAACAAATATTAACTTATCATGTTTATAAGTTAATGAAGTATGTATGTTAAGATGTTAATATGATGAACGAATTATAAGAAATGAAGTTAAGGCGAAATTTACGAGTTTGGACGATAATCGTCGAATTCGTGAAATTCTCGGAATAGAGGTCGAATTTTGATATTGAACTTGGAAACATTGTTTTTCAATGGAGACAAGTCTTATTTGGCATTTTAGAGTTGCGGACTCGAGAATGACCTGATTTCGACTTAGAACGAAGAAACGAGCGTTGAACGTTCACGAACATTTATCATTTTCATTAAAATAGACTAATAGGTGAATTTTCAGCAAACGAAGTCAAATAGATAAAATTCTTGCATGAACGCGTAGAGTATGTAATTTGTGAACCATAGCCTTTTGAAGGAGCCAATTCAGACTTATAACGAAGAAGTTATGAACCCGGGAATCTCACATAAAAATTTGTCTGTCAAATTTTTCTAAGTCACAGAGTCCATGGCAAATACGACTCAAGCTTAACAAAGGTCCAGCGCCAGCAAATATGAGGTGAGATAGAACACATCTAACTAGCACCGCAGCATGCGACCATGTAATGGAGACTCGCGGCATAAAGGCAAGTCCGGACCATACACACTGCTAAGTCACGTCGCGGCGTGACACGAGGAGAATGAATGTCGGCGCAGTGACCAAAGACTAAGTGAAGCATAGAAAGGAATGTTTTTGAATATAAATGAATGGAGAAGTGAATGAAGGCTGAATTAAATCCTTAATCAACTTAATGTAACATCATTGCTAATGATATAAACCATAGGTATAATACTAAAGGTTGAATATAAGTCAATTTAATGTGAACGTGAATGGTAAGCAATAAGTGTACGTAACCAATAACGATCGAGTCTCGGTAAGTGATGTGATAACATTAGTAAGCCGTGAAGAAGGATGATTAACTTGAAATGAGTTGTATTATTGAAATAGTTTCAGATAAGTTATAAAAGGGAAAGAAGTTGGTAAGAATAATGTAAGTTATAATGATAAGCCGAAACCAATAATAACAAATCTAATACAGGATTGGATTGAGAAGAAGGGTAAGATTCATTAGGAACCATGTATGTTCACTCATGACCTAATGTGGTATGTTATGTGGTTATGTGTTCTAGAGACTGTAGAGACTCAAAGGAAAAGTTATTATACTGTAGCAGATGCTGAAGGCAAGTTTTTCTTATCGCTTGTCTAACCTTCGTGTTAGCCAAGTTTTCTGTGATTCATGTTATGAGATGCATGAATTATTTTAAAGAAAAGGTCGATGCTAGTTTTAACTCGGCTAGACTAATCTTGAAGATTGATTGATTTATTTACAAGTCTTTCAATATAGAATTGCTAACGCTATCCTACGCCAATTGTTTGGTACGAATTCAAGGTAAGCCTGAGTATAAATAAACAAAAGTATTTTTCATCAATTATTCGATGGGCACGCGAGGTTGCCAAAACTTAAACGTACATATGTCTAAATAATGTAGTGTTGATCAACATAGAGTACTATGGGCTGATCACCCAGAAGTGCTCGTAAGATATACCGGACTTACGTACTTAGTGCCGGGTTGTCCTTTTTAAAGAAATTATGCACTGCTCATGGTCTTGAGTAAGAATTGATGTTTTACTAAATATTGTCATTGTAAAACATTTTGAAGGAAAAGAAGTGCTATTTTGAATTATTGGTAGTACTTCGTAACTATTGTTCAGTTACTGAAGATATACGATTCCTATGTTTCAAGCATGTTGTTTAAAAGAAATTACTGTACTTGTTGAGCTTGTTATGCTCACTCTTGCTTGAACCATATGAATACAGCTAGGACCGAACGAACCGAGGGATCCGACAAGGATAAAGGCAAGACGAAGATGAATGATTAGTTTACCTTGTAATAAACTAGTAAGTTGTATATATTATAGTATGATAACCAAAGAATGTAATGGTTTTAGAACCTGGGAACGGGATGTAATATTATTATTGTAATAAGAATGTCGTTGATACACACATTTTGATGTCGTTTCAATAGAATGAATTCAGTTATGAGTACCGTGTAGCACCATCTGTCGGGTTGGAAGATACCCGGATTTGGGGGCATACAACTGTACTTTTACCATCGGGTAGTTCAACAATTTACCGGTAAAACTTTCGCCATTATTTTTATAAAAAGATAATTCTGTCGTTTTCTAACTACGACAATACTTTCGTTGTGGGGTCCACCAATGATTGTGCCGTCATACGAATATTCCCTATTAAAACGAATATTCCCTTACCAATCGAATATTATATAACCACTTGCTTACTTTGCAAAATTTGTAAATATTACCCACAACTATAACATTATATCAAATCCACACCATAATATTCAAAAATATGTTTCGAGAAAAATTATTCTTTATTCATAAAAGTTGGGGTCTTACACAGAGACTGAAGAAAGGAATCAAAGGCGCAAACAAGAGATATATAATAATTTGTCAAACATGCGCGTTCTGGTCCATACAGAGGATATGAACAGAGACATCCTAGATGATGATTGTCCAGACATTATGACAACCCGAGAATTTAAAAAAAATTTAAATCATAATTGATTGATTTAAGGTTCAATATTAGAACCTAGACAGAAAATAAGTGAATGGATTTGACATTTATGGAAAGAAATTTTATGGATTTAAAAATTTTTGTGGTGAATTATTCAGGATTAAGTATATAAGTGTATATGTTCTGCGTGTATGGTCATGTATGTGTACAGAATGTGGTTAAGGGTCAAGGGTTGACCAGATAAACTATATTTGTGACAAACTCTACGTATATATTAAGAACGTCAACGTTTAGTTAGAAAACCCTAGCAATGGATAAGAAACCCTTGAAACCGGTCCTGGAAACCCTAATTTTAGTTTCGGGAATCCGAAACCCTTATTCGGAAGTTGAAAACCCTAATTTGGGAATTTAAATGCTATGTATAAGGCTTTTGAGTATTAATTACAGTCTAATTAGGGATAACCCTAATGATTAATTAGAAATTCTAATAATTAGAAACCCTAATTATTATAAATCCTAATTTGTAAATTAGAAATCCTAATTGGTAATTAGGTAATTTTAATTTTAATTAGGAATCATTAATCCTAATTAGCAAGCTTGAATTATGATTAAGAAATCTTAATATAATTAGAGAATCCTAATTATAATTTAAAAATATTAATTTTCTATTTTGAAAACCAAAATTTGGAAATCTTAGAAATTAAATTGCAAAAATCTAAGGGTTAAACCCTAAACCCTAAGGGTTAGGACAAATGACTAGTATGCCATTAAAATGGTGTGCAAAAAGACCATAATGCCCTCTTTGGATTTTTATATAGGTTGGAGTACAAATCTTGCCATATATGAATTGGTGACAAACTCTAGATATCCCACATGTGCATTATATCTCAACAATCAGCCAACACTTGCCACATTTCATCAGCCATATTCATTGAATTAAAAAAAAATCAAATGATAAAAGTAAGAAAACTTACTTTACTTAACATACTCTCCAAGACCCTTCTCTCTCTAGCTTTTCGAAATTTAGAGTGAGGGAGAGAGAAAAGATGAACCATGATCAGTTCATAACAAGCCAAGGATCATAATCAAAGATCATATTCAAGGATCAAGGTTTAAAGAGGTATAAAAACCTTAACTTGAAATTCATGTGATTTGATGTTAGATGTTAAGTTTTTGTGTTAAAACATGTTGTTTGTAGTGTAAATATGTGATCTGGGTTGTTAGATCAAGGATCTATAACATCTAGATACACGAATTTGTAAATTTTAAGAATCTGGAAAACTGGAAAAAAAATTGTCTGACAGCTGAATGTCAGATGCCCTAGATCCTTCTCTGTTTTTGGTTTGTGTTGTTTTGTGTTATAGATTTGTTCTATGTCATGTGGGCTTTGATCTTGAACTTGAAGCAAGCCCAGATAATGTATAGATTTCAAGATATAATAGGTTAAAAAGTCGTTATTAGAGCATGAAACAAAAGCGTTGTGGTTTCAGTTAGAAAAACGTTGTGGTTAAGGGTGTCATCTATTTGACACCCTTACACAACGTTTTTAAAACGTTGTAGTTAAGCACATTACACAACATTTTTTAAGAAAAAAACGTTGTAGATTTGTTTTTCATAAATTAGCAGATGCTTAAAAACGTTGTAGAAGGTATGATTCCACAACGTTTTCTGGATAAAAATGTTGTAGTTTAATATATCAAACAACGTTTAGGCATATTTACACAACATTTTTAAAATGTTGTAGATTATAAAAAAGAAAAAAAATTATGATTCACCTACATTACCAATGCACCTACAATATGTTAATGCCTAAAAGATTAGCATTTTGTAGCCTGAAAGATTAAAAGAGTTATCAAAAATTATTATTGATCAAATACAGTTTCAGAATTATTATATTGTGCTAGGAACAGAAAAGGTTGCAACCAAAAGACCTAAAATTATTATTGATCAAGAATTACAATTGTCTTCAGGTGTGGTCAAACGTACAATTACAAATATTTGTCCATTTTTCTTCTATAGGACTACAAAACAATTACTCTTGCACAAGAATATCAATCTTGGGGGCTCTTATAATTCCCCTTGCAAACAAACAAACAAACAAACTGGTTGTGCATGTGTAAACCTTTACCCAGTTCCAGATCCAGAGAGGCAAGACCCCGCCAACGATAAGCACTTGTCCTTCTGCCTTTTGTACTCCGCGTAAAGAAGGAATAAATAACCAAAATAATCAAAATCAATTGGGAACATTTTCGCCTGTTAGAAATGGAACCAAATCGTTAAAATGAAATGAGACATTTATTTCATCTTCTTATCTTGAGCAAAGCTTGAATAATTAAGATACCTGGATCAACGCCCACAACGCCCAGTACAAGTGTGAAGCTAGCATGTAACTATTTGTCTCAATATATAGAGCTTCCAGATCTTTGTCAGATACCTGTTTGTTAGAAACAGCTTAATTATGTATATGGCATAACTCTGTAAAAATGTATAGGAAGCTGAAGAAGGAATGCTAGCTTTTATTTGATAAGGTAACTAGTGTTGGTGTAAAGGAGATGGTGCAAGCACCAAGTTAATTTCTACTGACTACTTCCATGATCCACTTTAATTCGTCAATTCAATACCAAAATTGGTATAACCAAAAAATCTGCTTGTGTACGAGGTAAAGCAAAGACAACATGGAAGAAAAATCAAAAATTATTATTGATCAAATAAGATAATGTTTTGGCACATTATCTTATTGTACTTTTAAGTACTGTCTAGCATATATCCACCCTTTCCTATTTGTAATCAGGTGTAATTTTATTATTGATGAACTGTTTAGAGGTAACCAGGTGATAACACAGCTATCCAACAATATAATGAAACCATAATGTGAGTTCTAAACACATAACCTCACTGGATTTCTTCCTACAACAAATATATAAGTAGAAGCAAACCTCATAAATATCTTCTGTCAACCGTGTACAAGACAAATTTACAGCCCCAAGAACAACATGTGGTTGATGGTCTGTCATGAACTTTAATATCAATAGCCACATTCCCATCGGATGTAGGACTTTTTGATACTATAACATTATCTATAAAGATGCTACGAACGTGTTTCCGAACACAAAGTTCATAGCTAATCTCAACTGCTGCCTGGAACAAGCAAAAACTTGCGAGCTTAATCAACTATGTATTCGACTCTTCAGATAAAATTTAATATGGAAGTATGGTGCAACTCTGCAGACATTATAATATCCTTAGACCTTACCATATGCCTAGCAACTCTAAGCACATTTTTTGGTGTTTCAAACATCGCACATGTAAAATTTGAAGCTATCTCTTCTGGGGTTTCCTTAGCATCCCCAAGTTCATTCATTCTCTGCAAGAAAAAGCAAGATCAAAAACACCTATCATTTTTAAATCAAGCATAAACACTGCAAAAACAAACCTGCCATTTTCTCCAGAGATATCTGCAGTCCGAATTGCTCAGAGCTATAGTCGAACTTTCTAGCTACCTCCCATAGCCCAGCCTCACTGCAACTACTATACTGTGATTTCCTCTTTGGCCTTTTATACTTCCCTTCTTCAACATCAACCTCCCCTAGAGGAAAGTGCAGGTTAAACTTTGAGTCAACATCATCAACCTCGATCATACCATCAATCTTGTCCCAATGTTCATTGATTATTGCTGGCAAGTTATAATCTAAGACGAGAGGATGGATGTCATTTGCATTTTGAGCTAAGCACTTTGGATTACTGTGCCTACCTGGCTTTGAACTAAACCAATTGTTTTCACCCATTTAAGTTCATTCAACAGTCACATTAACTAGACAACATAATATTTCAAAAACTAATAAACGCCGAATGAAGCAAAAGAAATGAAACTCTTACCAAATCAAAAATGTTTGTAGTTTAGGATCAACACCATCTGCAACAATCTGATTAGCAAGTTAAGATAGTAAAGTTTTAGTAACATGGTAATTTCAAACAACTTCAAACCACCAGAAGAGAATTTATATATGTAGCTGGTAAGGACATGCACGTATTAATGTAAGAAGTGAGTGTTATAGACACTAAATATCAGTTGAGCAATGGGAAAATAATTGGCATTGTCCATCACCCAAGCAGCCACTGTAAAATGATTCAGTAGCGGGGGAGTAATTTAGGATATATAGATAAACATACATATCCCTGCATAAATCATTCCACATTGTATGTATTAAAATTCATATCTGCAAATGCACTAATAATTTCCATGAATATAAGTCATTACTGATCAATTACCACTAGCATTCTAGCAATACTTCATAGGAAAATTCTGGATTGAAATAGTGTTCTGACCTCAGATCTCCATTGATCAGTATTGACAGATACATTCACGACTTGATACTCTTCATTTGCCTGCCCAATGTTAACAGAACTAAGTGTATGAGTCAAAGATGTAACCGGTCAAAACCATTACAGATTCATGAAGTTACCAACCCAAAATTCAAAGTTGAACAGATCATGAGATGAGGGCAAGTGAAGTCTCAGCCCCTAAAGAAAATGGTGAACATATGTAAGAATCATCCAATAAACTTAAAATTAAAATATATATATATATATATATATATATATATCAACAGATTCATCAGGAGTTAGATGCAGGACTACCTTATAGCTTGTACATTTTACTAAGCAGAATGGACAGGAAAAGTCTTCCATCACTGCAAAATCGTGTTTTGAATCAGGTGCATTACCCATAACATAGGTATTCCGTATGACTACCATGAGTCTAAAGGGGAGGGAGGAGAGGCAGGGAAGACATCAACATGCACCATAAGACTCAAAGGAAAAGGAAATCATAATCAAATGCGGGTTCTAAAAAACTCAATCTAAACATGAAACTTTATCAAACACCTAAAATTTTCTGAGGGGTAAAAATGAAGATCAACGGCTTTCCGATTTCGCTGCTCGGAGGCGGCAATGCCGCGGGTGACACTGAAGAGGGAGAAGGAGGTGGAGGAGCAGACGATGGTATCGGCGTCGGGTCTGAAGTTATCAGATCCATCAACGTCGTCCCCGAAGAGTCCTGTGCACAAAACAAACACAATTTATTAGAGAAAACCCATATACCCAATTTAACACTGCTAACTATGAGGGGAAGTAAGCAAAGAATAAGAAAATAAAAAGGAGAGACAAATACATAGAAACAAATTCCAAAGATGAGAGACAGGAATCAGATGCTATCCTCAAAGCATGACCCATAATAAACCTGTCGTTGGACAGAAGATAGAAACCTGTCGTTGGCGTGATGAGAAACATAGACGAGATCGGGACGGACTTTTGGAGAGATCTATCACCGGGTCGAACATACCACCGATTTTGCTAAGCACCATGAAGTTCTGGGTTTAGCCCAAGAACACATTTAGCGACGATTTTGTCGCCTAAAGCCCCTTTAGCGACAATTAATTACGAAAATTAATTATTTTTATTAAATAATTAGAGAAAATTAGTTTTTAATTATTAAAAATACATAATAAATTGTAAAAAATTATTTTAAAGCCTAAAAATTAGTTATTAATTATTTTGAGTATATTTCATAAATATTTAATATTTTTGAAATATTAATGATATTTAATTTATTTAATTATAATATTAAATAAATTAGTTAAAATGATTTTAATACTTGAAAAATCATGAAAATTATATTTTGGTATAAGAAAATATTTTAAATTATTTTAATGACTTTTAATATTTTGTGATGAATTTCATTAATAAATTAATATTAATGGTGATTAATTTATTTCATTAATAATTTAAATAAATTATGGAAAAATAGAATTAATGATTTAAAAATCATATAAAAATTATTTAAGTGTTATAAAAATATTTGAAGTTATAAAATATAACTTTTGATATTTTTTCATGAAAATATCAATATTTTAATATTAATAGCAATTAACGGATAATGGATTTAAAGGTTTAAAAATCATATAAATATGATTTTAAAGTATTAAAAATACTTTGTGATATTATAAATATATTATAATATTATGTTATGATTTTTATTAATATTTAATATTAAATAAATATTAATGATAAAGGAATTATATGGTATTTAATTATATAAATACGATTTTAATGATTGAAAAATCATGATAAATGATAATAATTATTTAAAAATTATTATAAGACTTGGAAAATTATTTTGATCGATAATATAATTATCTAAGATAATTGTTAAGTGTTTAGGCAGAGTTTAATTGAACTTAAACTCGAGAATTGTCCGACTAGGACGTCGAGATGTCAGAATTATACCAGATTTAATTAAAACTGAAATAGTTTGATTTGATACTAGGTCTTATGTGATAGGATTATGTGTTAATGTGTTTAGGTTATTTTAAAATTGTGATGATATTATTCTAATTTGTATATCGATATTATTTATATATTAGGTCTTCAGAAAAAGCTAAATAAATAGCGTAACAGTAATCGACCGAACAAGTTCCTAACCTTGAACTTCTAATTATTGTTCAAGTTTTTCTTAACTCGACCTCGAGTTGTTTCATTCAAATATACTTCTGGTTAATCATTGTTGATTGCCATGTCTATGAATTGTTGAATCGTACTCTGTGCATATTGCATGTATACATCATGTATGAAAGGTTGATCACCTTCATTACCATTCGGTCCATATATAATTGTTATGTTCATGTTCAATGTTCATTCAGCTAAGAAAGTTTGTTCATGCTAGTTCTCAATTATATTGTAGAATTATAGCCAGCTTATTGTTCAATTCTTTCCATCATGATATATACATGAGACACTTGAAATTTTTCTTGCGCTATTACTAACATTACTGGGAGGGCGATTAAATCTTTTGGAGATAACCCTAAAAGACAGCTCACATCCATTCCGGATACTACCGGAAGTTCAGTCCCAAAACCGGAACACACACCGGGAACTTCATTTCCAACCCCGGAACACACACTGGGAGAATCATTTTCGACCTCGAAGATAACCCCGAGTTTCATCCTTGGCAATAACCCCAATGAATGTTGTTGCAGTTCCGGCCATAACTCCGAAAATGCTTGTTTCAAATGCATGCTATCAGCTTCAAGCTCAGACCTCCTGCTGAGGCACTCATACCTCAGACCCGGAGCTAACACCGGGCAGACATGCATTCTCACAGATGTAATTGAGGCATACAAATAAGTAGTCCAATCTCAGATGTAACCCTGAGCAACGTCTGCTTTCAACTCAAACCGGCGATAACCCCGGTGAAGAGTCAAACGTCATCTTGCCACCTCAATACCTACACGTCATCTCAACACTTCATACATACATACATATAATAATGCCCCACAAGAACAGAAGAGTTACAATCCCGAGTGATTATTACGCGTGGCAACACACCGGATAGAATTTGAAGCTTGAAGACTATGGGTATGGTCCCCTATTCTTGACTTCGTACAACCTCTAATCCAGTTCATTGCGTAAATCTCGACACAAGCGGTCCAAATAAGGTCGTATATACCATGTTCGGATGCTCGGATTGAAGTTCTGCAAGTTCAAGCAGACATTACAGTGCATGAGTGCACGTACTTTGAGATGACGGGACCCGTAGAACCCTGTACACATTTGACTAGAAGCTCTATAAATATAGAGCTTTGGCTAGCCATTTTAAAAGGAGAAAAGGCGAGGAAGCTCTGTCCAATTTGCTCTGTACACACCCATATTGAGTGTTTCCTCATTTTAAACATCTGTTAGCTTACATATATCTATATTTTTATCCGGCAGAAGCTGAGTGTTTATCCATATAAAGTCATAGAAGCCTACATTGGCAGCCCATTGTAAGCCTTCTCACACTCTATAAAGCCTTTCCTTTCATATTTGCACACATTGTTATACACATTGAGAGTCGTGTTGTGTGTGTGCGTATGGTAGGACTTGATTCGTGGTTTTCATTTCGATCAGTATATATATACTTATATATGTATATATTTCATATATGGACTAACATTATTGAGTTATGCCTCGATTGAGCCTAGACTTATATGCAGGCGTTTGCCTTATATATATATATATATATATATATATATATATATATATATATATATATATAAGCAGGTAAATGTCTTAGGATATAAAATCCAGGCTCATCAAATATGTCCGACAATAGCTATATATATATATTTACATTTCTGTCAGGCTTGGAGTTCATTTCATGGCCTTTTACAGCTTTATTTACATTTCGTCCCGCCTGGTGTTTACTTCGTGGCGGTTGATCGCTTTTATAGCTTTATTTACATTCAAGTCCCGCCTGGAGTTTACTTCATGGCCGTTGATAGCATTTACTGCTTTACTTACATTCCTGATCCCCCATGGAGTTGCTTCGTGGTGGCTGATCATGCACATATATATACATATTTATAGCTTATATATATATATATATATAACTGCTTACTACTTTCCATACAAATTGCAATATCATGTGAGCCTAGGAATCATGTGATCACATATTCAGTCTACTGAATCTAGATTCGGTTCCCGTGATGGATTCCTTTAAATTTATAAGTGACTTACATTATTATTCTGATGTCACGAATTTCCTTGGATGGTTGTCATGCCCATAAGGAGTTTAAGCCTTCTCAGATATTATTTTCTCGAAGATGCCTAGCATCTAGAAAATAAAAAGCAAACAAGCGGACATTTTAATAATAAAATGGAAGTATGAAAAGGTCTCATTTCTATTGAGCATGAGGGTTTTAAAAACCTCTTTTATAAAACTTCATTGCTATATCTTGGTTAAAACTGAATTTTTCTATAAATTCAAACCTTGTGTATATAGGTACGAACGAGGCCTCGCACTACTTTCAAATAATTGCACATTGGTCCACACACACACACACACATATTCATATAACAGTTTCTTTGAGAAATGGCGGTCACCGTGGTAACACGGATGTCGGGGGGTGCCTAAAAACTTCCCTCCGCATAATCAAGCCCCCGAACCCAAATGAATCTCAGTTTCACAAACTCGTTTAGCAGTGTCACATCACTGGGTCAATGTGCAAACATTTTCGGTTGCGTTGGTGCAACCAGTTAAATACACCAACTGGCGACTCTTAAAGTCAAACCGTCGACATTACACATGTCGGGCCTTTTTCATTTGTTTTTTCAAAAAAATCTCACATTAACATGAGAACACCAAAGAACAAGTAACGAAAAAGGACAAATTAAAAATCCCAACATCGACAGGTGGCGACTCTGCTGGGGACTCCAGTAAGAGGGCTTAAGCTGCTATTACAAGATTTTCAAAATTTTTATATGCTTATGTGTGAATGTTGCATTTACATTTATGATGAATTTGTACGAATGCATTTTACTTACTGCACTGCTAAATATCTATCTGTGATATTAGTGCTTCGCACATGTCATCATTTTCATGAACGGTGAGACACGTTGTATGTTAATGTATGTTGTGTGGTTCCTCCACCAGGAGGATATCCTGTTGGTGTTTGCTTATTGGACTTGTAGGAAGAATAATTCCAACGAGGCTCAGGAAAGGCACCACCCAGATTCGCTCCAGTTGAAAGACCGGATTAACTTCCCGTCAAGTAGATTGCGATGATCTGGGAACCTTAATGCCAAAAAGCCGAGAGAGTAACCCTAAGATAGGTCAACCTCTGATAAACCAAACGCGGAGGAAAGTCTCTTCATGCTTTCCATTTTCAATTACTTGTAAAGCATTTAATTATAATTTTATTCCATGATCATCTATATGTAATGGAAAATATAAAGAATATATGTGCATACATGACATGTTATCAATTAACAACCATTTTTGCAGGACCATATTCCTAAATCGGGCACATCATGATAACATTTACATTATCCCTAAGACTAAACTATATAAGTCTTTTGTAGGGAAATCATTGGGCCTGTTACCCGCTCAAACTCCAAAAAGGCCACGATCTTATAACAAATCATGTCTTCTTCTGACCAGTCTAATATTTTTTGGAGAAGAATTTGACGGATTGAGTAAACAAATTATGGATTTAGCTATTCTGCTGAAAGAATTGCATCAATCCACTCAGGGTACGAAGATGCCTACACATACAAAATCCTCTTCACAAGGAGGAGCTCAAGGTTTAGAGAAAACAATTCCAGAACCTCAGTTGGATACAACCAACAAAGACCTTGAAAACACCCATCTCGAAGGAGATCCAGACACCGGTGACATCAGGAAGAAGGTCCTCCAAATGGAGGAAACTATCCGTGTTCTCAAAGGGAATGAAACATATGGAAGTGTTTCATATGCTGACCTTTGCATATTTCCTGGGGATCATTATCCAGAGAAATTCAAAACCCCTTATTTTGAAAAGTATGATTGATTAGGGGATCCTTATACATATTTAAAGGTCTTCATTGGAGAACTTGGATCTTACACAAAAAATGAAAAGCTCAGAATACAGCTATTCCAGAAAGTCTGACTGGAGAAGCCCGTTCATGGTATACTAGATTAGACAACTCCAAGATATATAGCTGGGAAGAGCTAGCTCACGCCTTCCTCACTCAATACAGTTTTCAATCTCTGATGGCTCCTAACCAGTACCAAATTACCAAGGTCAAGAAACAGTCTAATGAGTCTTTCAGAGAGTATGCTCAAAGGTGGAGGCACCTTGCTGCTCAAGTTATTCCTTCCATGACAGAATCAGAAATGGTCATAACTTTCATAGATGTACAGGAAGTTCCTTTCTATAAAAGAGTTTTAGCCAGTATCAGCAAACCATTCTCTGAAATGATTAAACATGGAGAAATGGCTGAGATGGGATTGAAGTCTGGTAAGATTCAAGACCTAGCTGCTCTTAAATCAGTTGTTGAGCACATCCAATCCGGATCTTATGGGAATAACCCCTGGAGGGTCCATTAAAAGAAAGAGGAGGATGTTTCCTTGATACTACAAGGACATAAAGGCAGTCAGAACATGCTTATACAGAGGAGAAACTACTCCCCTTTTCAAGCACAGTCTTCAAACCCTCCATTGACTAAAAGTGGAGAAGTAAAGCGTCCTCGAACGTTCACACCCTTAGGGGACTCTCTCGAGAATATTCTGGCTCTTCTGACTACTTAGAAAAAAATTACACGTCTTCTTCCACCAGCAAACCCTAATGGGAGGGGTTTTAATGCTACTCGGAAGTGTGCTTATCATGCCGGAGCACCTGGACATGATACTCAAGATTGTTGGGCCTTGAAGCATAAGATCTAAGATTTAATAGACAACAGTGAGATCGTGGTCATCAAACTAGATCAACCTCATGTGCAAGATAACCCTCTTCCTCAACCCAAAGAAGAAGAGGTTAACATGATCAGTTGGAGCACTGGACATAATTCCAGTTTCAACAATGAATTATCCCCGACCATCCAAGATGGTGTTGACAAATGGGATTATACAAAGTTCCAGTTTACTATGGAACGAAAGATGAAAGCTCTTTGCAAATAAATTGAGCAATTGGCAGAACTGGTGACCCACCATCATCAAGTCACACGCCAATTAATCAGATAGGAGCATACCTATCTCCTTCCATTTGTTATGAATTCTCCACCATCACCTTCAGAAAGCAAAGCTATGGAGGATAAGGTTGTAAAGAGAGAAAATGCTAAAGCCCGTTGAGATTTTGCCAATCAGAGGGAGTTTACCTATCTGGGCCAATCTATGGAGAAAATATTTCGAATGTTGATCAATGAAGGAAGAATTACATCTCTTCTACCTCCAATCAATCCCCATGCAGGACGGTTTAACGCCAATAGAGTGTGTCAATATCATTCCTATTCTCGCGGTCACATCACATACGAATGCTGGGCACTCCGCCATCTCATTCAAAATCTTATTGATAGCGGTGTCCTGCAAATGGCAGACAATGACACTGTGTAACTTGAGGGTGGGAATACATGTCCTACCAAATGGAAGGGATCAATAGCAGTTATATCCAACGAAGGTTATGAAACTGTTAAAGCATTTCCCATACAAGCAATTTAACTCAAAGGAGCTGACAATCCTTTGAAAGTGGCCGCACCAGAGCCAATTTCTTTACCTTTCGGACCACAATATCTGTTGTCGACCACACACAAAGTTCCATGGAATTATGGAGAAGCTGAAGGATCTACGTCTCATACTACTGCTACAGTGTCGAAGGAAAATTCACTGTATCTTCCTCAACGGGTTATGAATCCCGCCATCAAAGAAAAGGGGAAGATTCCCATAGAGAAGATTGAAAAATTCCTGCGCACTATAGGCCATAATGAAGCCAAAGTGGTTTTAAGCTTACGAGAAGCTCCACATCAGATATCAATACTAAACTTGGTTTTCTCTTTCAAGGATCACCGGAAGGTTTTATTAAAGGTTTTGGAAGAAGCCTACTTTCCAAAGTCAGTGGATGTAGAAAAATTTCAACATCTGGTTAATCACATTTTCAACAACAATGTGATATCCTTCACTGATGATGACATACCTCCCGAAGGGACCGGTCATTGCAAGCCATTGCACATTGCAGTTTTGTGTTTAGGGTATATGCAAGCTGGAGTTTTGATTGATGGAGGTTCATCTCTAAATATCTGTCCTTATGCCACCTTGGTGAAGATGAATGTCAATCTCAAACGGATCCAAAGCAGCTATACGGTTATCAACGCTTTTGATGGATCCCGACGAAATTCCATCGGAAAAATTGAGTTGCCAATTGAGATTGGTCAAAATACATTCAATGTATCCTTCCACGTCCTTAGGATAGATTCAGGATACAACCTGCTATTGGGGAGACCATGGATACACATGGCTGGAGTTGTTCCCTCCACACTACATCAGCAACTCAAATACATTATCAACAATAGTCTAGTCACTGTTAACGCTGGCCGGAATGTCCTGAACAAGGAGATCTGCCCATCATCAGTTTTAACTCAGAAGTTGAGCCAGCCAATTTTCATACCTTGGAAGTGAGTAACACTCAATACCATCCTATTGGAGCACCACTTCCCATACCCAATATTCCTGCCGAGGTTATGTCGGTCACTCAAGAAATGACGTTATTGGGTCATCAGCCTGGATAAGGCCTTGGTAAAAATCAGCAAGGTATTAAGCACCCTATTCAAGTGTCCAGTCAAATTGGAACATCCAGACTATGATATTCTGCTAGTTCCAGTCATAGGAATCCTCATAAGCACAAGCAGATTCCTCAGGCTTACGCCTCACGACAATTTTCTCAACCTTTACCTCATGAGTTGATACAATCTCCAGTAAAGGTACCAGCCCATGTTGTGGCCATGCTATTTCCTAAACCAGTACCATTCAAAGCAAAAGAGGTGCTAATTCCTGATCCCAAAATGGAAGAAAAGGAATGAAAATGTAAACATGACATCGTCTTGATGATGTCAGGCGTATGCGTCATTGTTCATGGTGAACATACAAACAGATATACCCCAGACGATGATTTCCCAGATCTCATGGTTATCATTTGGGAGAAGGAGGACACTGATGATCCCTCCATTACTGCAGTCCTTCAGGACTTTGCCCTCGACAATTGGAGCAGCACTCCATGCATTGGTCGACGAGGTAAAATGCGTAAAATCCCTACGCTACATGTAGATAACTTTAATTGCTTGCTTTTCTTTACAGTATTAGCAATTATTTTATCAAGCACATTCTAACACTTCTGTATGATCAAACAGTTGCATATATTAAGTGAAAACATACTTTGTTTCAGGACTCTGAATTTAGATGTGCCTGTACTTGCTGATGAGATGCCTTCTCTCCACAAGGGCTGTAACTTTGACGCAAAGTTGGACTCAAACTTGATGGACATACAAGAGGACATTGAGACACCTCAGGAGATTAACCTAAACGCAACCTTGACCAAACCACTTCTTTCAATCTTGGAACCTTAGAAAACCCTAAGCTAATCCAGATTGGTTCAGACCTCACCCCAAACCAGCGAAATAACATGGTTGCACTATTAACCGAATTCCAGGATTTGTTTGCATGGTCTCATGAAGACATGGTGGATTTGTCCACTGACATTGTTCTTCATCGCCTTCCCATTAAAGAAGGATTCAAGCTAGTTAGACAAAAGCTCAGGCGATTGAAACTTGAGTGGAGTTTAAAGGTTAAAGAAGAAATTGTGAATCAATTTCAAGCTGGCATTATCACGGTGTCTACATATCCGAAGTGGATATCTAACATTGTTCCCGTGCCTAAACTTGGAGGAAAGGTGAGAGTTTGTGTAGATTACCGGAATCTCAACAAAGCTTACCTTAAAGATAGCTTTCTCGTGCCCTTTATCCACATTCTCATTGACAATACTGCTCAATACGGCTTGTACTCCTTTGCAGATTACTTCGCAGGATACCATCAGATTGTGGTCGCTGAGGAAGATCGTGAGAAAACTTCTTTCATCATGCCTTGGGGGACTTTTTGCTACAGACGGTTGTCATTCAGCCTCATCAATGTCGGGGCAACCTACCAACGAGCTATGATGGATCTTTTCCATGATTTAATGCATAAAGAGATAGAGATCTACGTGGATGACATCATTGTTAAATCCTAAAAGGAGGAAGACCACTTAGAGCATCTCAGAAAGCTTTTCAACAGGTTACATAAGTACAACTTGAAGTTGAATCCAGCCAAGTGCGCCTTTGGCGTCAAGTCAGGCAAGTTGCTAGGTTTCCTAGTCAGCCACAAAGGGATTAAACTGGATCCTACCAAAATCCAGGCCATCAAGGAAATGCCCATTCCCCAGACATAGAAAGGAAATACAGGGATTTTTGGGAAGAATCAACTTCATTAGTAGGTTTATCTCTCAACTCACAGCAACCTGTGAGCCCATCTTCAAGCTGTTAAGGAAGAACCCCTCCATGAAATGGAACGATGAGTGTCAGAAAGCCTTCCTTACCATTAAAGAGCAACTGGTTAACGCTCCTATTTTGGTACGTCCCAGGAATGATGTTCCCCTGTTCATGTACCTGTCTAGAAATGACAATGCCATGGGCTATATGCTGGGTGAAAAAGATGATAGAGGCCATGAATGAGGTATCTATTACCTCAGCAAAAGATTTAGTAGCAGTGAACACAGGTACACTCTAATTGAGAAAACTTGTTGTGCTTTAGCATAGGCTTCCATGAGGTTACATCATTACCTCCATGGTCACACAACCCATCTCATATCCCGCGTCGATCCTCTCAAGTATGTGTTCAGCAAGCCCATACTGAATTTTCGACTGTCCAGATGGCAGTTGATCCTACAACAATTTGACATCATCTATGTGACACAAAAGTCTATCAAAGGTCAAGGAATTGCGGATCAACTGGCCACCACACCTGTAGGGGATTACAAACCCTTGGAAACATACTTCCCTGATGAAGGGGTAATGTCAGATTGCAACACCATCAGTACAATGCATGCCACACATGGAAAATGTCTTTTGATGGAGCTGTTAACACAGAAGGCTCTGGAGCTGGAGCAGTTCTAATATCCGGTATGGGGGAGCAGTATCCCGTCACCGTAAAATTGCAGTTTGTTAGCACCAACAACACAGCTGAGTATGAAGGCTGTCTCATGGGGCTAAAACTTGCCCGTTCAATGGGCATCAGGCGTTTAACTGTCTTTGGGGATTTAGAGTTGGTAATTAGATAATCCACGGGAATCTATCAAACTAAAGAATTACATTTGCTGCCTTACCATCGGCAAGTTCTAAAAATGGCTTTGGAGTTTGAAGAAATCTCTTTTCTACACATTCCTCGTAATAGGAATGATTTTGCGGATGCACTAGCTACATTGGCCTCCTTGATTCACATACTTAACAAGGAAAACATGCCAAGCATCACATTTGCACTACAAAAGGCCCCAGTCTATGGGAACTATGTTGGAGAAGTATCAGATGAGCTACCTCCCATCCACAACCCTTGATATCAACACATCAAGGAGTATCTACGAGATGGATCTACACCCACTGAGGCGAGCCTAACTGAGAAGAGACGGATTCATCGACTTGCTATGAAGTTCTACATGAGCGGAGATGCACTCTATAAAAGAGATACAGGATTAGGTCTCCTCAGATGTCTGGATAAAGACCAAGCTCAAAGGCTCATGGATGAGATCCATGGTAGAGTATGTGTCCCTCACATGAGTGGACCCCTACTTGTCAAGAAGATCCTCAGAATAGGGCATTATTGGCTTACACTCAAAGCTGACTATGATGGTCACGTCAAGAGATGTTATCAATACCAAATTCATGAGAATGTTATCCACGCCCCTCCAAGGGAACTCCACAATATGAGTTCGCCATGGCCCTTCTCAATGTGGGGAATGGACGTGATCGGGCCCATTGAGCCCAAAGCCAGTAATGGACATCGATTCATATTCACCATGATCGACTACTTCACCAAATGGGTAGAAGCAGCCTCCTTCCCTAGGGTTACTAAAGAAGTCATCATTGCTTTCATCAGAAACAATGTCGTCTGTCGATATGGACAACCAGAGGTCATTGTGTCAGACAATGCTAATAACCTCAACAATAGAATGATGGAGGAGTTATGCAGTAAATTCCACATCAAACACCTTAACTCCGTCATCTACCATCCAAAGATGAATGGTGCTGTTGAAGCGGCTAATAAAAATATCAAAAAGATCATGCAAAAAATGTCCGCCAATCATAAAGGTTGGCCTGACCTCTTGCCTCTAACTTTATTAGCCTACAGAACTTCCATGCGTACTTCCATTGGGGTAACCCCCTACTCATTAGCCTATGGGATCGAAGCAGGGCTCCCCATAGAGGTGGAAATGGAATCCCTCAGAGTGTTGATGGATGCTCAGTTTGATGAAGACCAATGGGTACAAGATAGGTATCACCAATTGTCTCTAATAGACGAAAGACGAACTACGGCTATCTTCTATGGTCAGTTATATCAATAAAGGATCACACGATCCTACAATAGAAAAGTCTGACTACGATAGTTCAAACAACATGACTTGGTTTTAAAAAAGATCATTGACAACCAAGATCAATCTAAGGGAAAATTCGCTCCTAACTGGGAAGGCCCGTTTGTTGTCAAGGAGGTATTGACAGGAGGTGCTCTCCGATTGTAGGAAATGGATGGCGATGAATTTCCATAGCTTATCAACTCAGACACCATGAAACGGTACTATGTCTGAAGTTACCATCAAATAAACATCCTGGTTTTGATCATCAAATCACAAGTTATTTCTATTTCTAACCCTTTTTACATACTCTTCTGCCCCTCAAGGAAACATACACTTCAAACCAGCAGCCTGGTTTCACTTCATTTCAAACCTTTCATACAATTTCGGTTATCCTGAAGACGGGATTGAACCTTTCATACCTGTAGTTTATCCTGAAGACGGGATTAAACTTTTCACACTTGCAGTTTATCCTGAAGATGGGATTAAACTTTTCTACGCTTGCAGTTTATCCTGAAGACGGGATTAAACTTTTTCCACACCTGCGCTTTATCCCCATTATGGGATCAAACTTTCTTCTACCCGCAGTATAGCCTGCACATGGGATTCAAATTTCTCTTTGGCTGCTATTCGTCCTGAGGGGCGAACTACATCAACTGATCTCCCTGATACATGGGAGTACAAAGGCAACCATATTCTATATGGCCCAGTCGCAATAAACAAAAAATAACAAAAACATTTCTGCCCTTCTTCTACAAAAAACAAAAACAACAAAAATACTTCTACACCCATCTGCCTTTCACATTTAGCGTTGAACCTCTTACACCAGGTTCGAACTAGCAGACTTGATCTCCTCTTCAATAGGAGTACGTAGGTAGCCATTTATGGTTCAGTCTAACCCCTACCAGAATAAAAATGTTTGTCACGCGGTACTAGGATTAACCTTCAATCTACCAAATTTCATCGGCTTCAGACCAAGGGGATGGAATTACTCAACCTCTCCTCACAAATAGGAGATTCAGTGACAATCTAAGCTGTGGTTATGCCTCGAAGAGTAACACCAATCTATAAGAGATGGAAATAACTAGTCTTCTCACAAATAGAAGTATTGGCGACCTTCTGTGGTGCGTTCAATCTCAGACAGGAAAAGCCACACTCCTCTCCATATTTCCATATAGATATCAGTCCCAAGATACCAAAGATGGTAGGGATACATACAGATCAATGATCCATTCTGAGAGATCTTGCGACGTCTCAATGTCCACCTATCAAGGATAAGTTTTGAATGCATCAAGATCACAAGGCCCTGAAGAAATAGGCAAATATCAAGAAAGTATTAAGGCATAAATAAAAGGGAAGTGAATCAAAATACATTTCCCTACCATACATAATACTGTTTGATATATACATATGTGATGTACATGACAAAATGGCTAAGCTAGTATGTGTAGGAAAAATACAAAGCTATCTACAGATCTGTATGTATGTGGACTATCAGATCTAACATGACATCCCTCTCTGAAGATGGAGGTAACGCTGCAAGCTCCTGCCCAATGGTATCTACACAAGCTAGCAGATCAGAGGATAACTGCATAGTGGCATAATGCTCATCAATGTAAGCACTCATGTCGGCAAGAGTGACAGTCATTTGGGATCTCCTTCAATCATCATGCTGCGCAATGGCCACATCCCTAGCGGATAGGCGGCATCCCGCTCCATAATCAATGCATCCTGGTGATCTAGCCTCATCCCTCTCTAACAGAGCGGCGTCTCTCCCATCAAAGAGTATCAACATCGCGGCCCTAGCTTTGATCTCTATCATAGGTCATCGGATGTAGGCTCTGCTCCAAATGATGTGTTGAATCTTTGAAATAACACTTGATGCTTTTCAAGGTGGAGAATCCATCACAAATGCTGGCAGCCCAGTATTCAAGTCTCCATCGATGGGAATGTCAGCCTCCTCAACAAGCTCCTCATCATCAGAATCAACATCCAGCACTGTGGATACTACCATAGTCGATGCAGTCTCTGTCTACATCCATGCTAAATACTCTGCAGAATAACTTTGGATGGTGACAGAAAACTCGACCGACTCTTCATCGATCCCAATAGGCATACAACTTTGGATCGTCCTCTGGCGATAAGCGATTGTGAAGTGAAAGACGACTCACTACCCCCTCGTAAGGATGAAAATCCTAAAACTGGTCAAACTGACACATCACGACCAGTGGGTGGTAAGTGATCATCCCTCTCAAACCAGCTAGATGTAGATAATCCATGCCCGTAGCATGAGTAATGAAGCTGTAGGGTGATATAAGCCCTGAACACGGCAATATAGCGAATGGATCTCCGATCCCTGCTAGGAAAGCTGACTAAGACGCAACATTTATGCACTCTGCAGGCTGAAAAGACTATGACATGGCTATATCATGGGTGAAACAATATCCCTGCCGTCTGAATGTGCCAATCGGTCTCAAGTGTGACATAAACCACACGTATAACATGACCGAGCTACCTATAAACACTCCTGCCGGAAAAGTGCAGCAATATGTAGCTGACCTCAAAGTCTCTGCAATGATCATCGGTATAATGGTATGACCCTCCCTGAGAGCTCTCACTGCCATAATGTTGCTGATATCCAACTCATCCATGTACTATGGCATGTAGACGTATGACAATATGCACAACAATAGTACATCCACTCTGGCTGAACGCTAATGATCCTCCGGTGTGGTGAAATCCCCAAAATGCCATGCATAACTATCCTCAGAGCCAAATCTGTCAAACAGAAAATGCTGGGATACCACGTGACCGGATGTAATCTCGTCCTGTACCACTCTACGTCTCAATCCGGTGAGGGTCATGAACTGTCTAGTCATGTCTCTGATAGCCATATGCACGTAAGGTCTGTCCAGCGGCAGCATCGTCAATTGTGCATACTCCTCCAAAGTAGGAGTCAACTCCTGGGTCCCAAATTGGAAAACTTGTCTCTCCGATACCCAGTGCTCTAGCATACCCTCTACAAATCCTGTGGGAACTTGAAACATCAACAGAGTCATAGTATGCTGCAACAAATCATCCACAGTCACCATGTCTGATGGTGACATACTATCATACCATGAGCGCATACTAGATGCCACCAAAATGGTGGGGTATGATCAATCTGACTAAGCTAGCCGAAGAAGACATCATACATGCGGGCTAGTGTCATAAGAACATCCGAGGTTAAATCTTTGAATATCTCTGGATATACATACATATGCATAACATAATAACATGCATGATCCAATAGATGGCAATATGATATAGGGAATGGAAAACTGTACATACATTCCTAAATATATCATCATCTAATACATCTTTGTACAGATAAAATACAGGGAAATGGGGCGAAGCTACCCAACATCTCAACAGAGGCCTATCAAAAGATATAGTGAGAATGGGGTGAAGCTACGCAGCAGCTAACAGAGGCCTATCAAAAGAGATAACGAGAAATATACATCAGAAGAAGTCGATGGTATCGATGTCTATATTATCAATCATGTCCACCTGATGTAACTCCTCCTGAGTCACTAGATCTCTATCTACAGGGATGTCAGGCCTATACAAAGGAGGATCTGCACCGGCAAAACCATACGAGTCACCTGAGGGGCCAACGCCAGAGCTGGAAGGATCAAAAGTATCTGCCTTTGAAAGATCTTTACCCAAATGCCGAATAAAGAAATGTGCCCGGTCTAACTGCCGGGTCAAATTATCAATCTGTGTCACATGAGTCGGATCTCTGACACAGGCTAGCCAATCCGTCATCATCACGGATCCTGGAACCATATCCCCATAAAGCGTGTGTGGCGCTGGTGCAGAGCTCCAATAGTGCAGGGAACCACCAATGTTGGAACATCTCCTGAGTGCAGGGGCCTCTGACAATGTATAACCGTTAATCCCCAACAATGGGATGTCAATAACGGGTGACTGCGAAATAGGCCAATAATGCTTGGCAGGAGGCAAGATCGGCATGCAAATCTCTGTTGTAGTGCTCCTAATAGCGCGCTCTCCTAAATAGAGCTCCCATCCTCCATCTGTGAAGAGAGGAATCCTACGGGTGGACATATTGTGCTCAACTCCAGTCAGGTACCCATCCTCAAATCCAACACTCAAGTGTTCCCCAGAATAGGGAACCCATGTGATGACATCCACTGTCAACAACTCCAGCTGTAGGCAGCAATGAGTGAAACCCTCAGCTATAGGGACCTCCACCAGTATCGAATGATGTCATCTTCGTCCTCGTGGATAGGTATATAAACCTATCACGCTTATAGGACTCAAACATGGAAGCCTCTCATAGGCCCAAAACTGCCAACACAAAGGCAAACATCTGCTGTCAGTTAACACTCTTAACCTGTACATGGGAAAAGACAAGAGAAATACTCACCAGCAGAAATGGGTAGAATCCTAACCACGCCTCGGTCAAGCCATACGATCGCATGCGCATTCCCTTGAGGAAGTAGGTAAAGGTGTAGGAACCCCAATCATAGTCTCATATATGGTCCACGTGTCGAGTTGCGCTGATCAATGCGAAGGACACCGTAGAAGAGTTATCTGCTATGAAGCAGCCCCTAATGATCATCAAGAATAATCGCCGAAGAATACGATCCCTGACTCTCACATAATCGAGAATAGACTCACTCAACAGCCCGCTCATAGCATCTACGCTCAAAGGACTGTCTGAGCAGCCCTACACTGAAGCGCCCTCACGGAACTCCCAACAAGGATCTGACGGCAGTAGGGGTAATATCTGTCATGCAAGGCACTGGATCCCCTCCAAACTCCATACCTGTGATAAATCGCCAATCCATTGGCATCATCATCACCTCATAGTCCAAAGAAATGGAGTGGTGAGTGCGGTGAAACCAAGCTTAGACAATGCCCTGAGGTAACCCCAGGGACAGCGACGGGGAAGAATAGAGAAGAACGTCCCGAATCCCCAGCCTTGTACAATCTCTCAATAGTCATCATGCAAAGCCTGATACATAGAGTGGATGCTGAACCAGTTCCCTCGAGGCTGTGTAAAGCCAGGAACCTACATCAAATGCAGATCAACATCAAAACCCTTTACTCCTCATCAATAGGAAATAAGGAAGATTAAAGATCTAACTTCATACCTCATTTGCGTGTAGGTATACTGAAGGATGCCGACTCAAGTCACCCAAAAGTTCTGGGTTAGCCACTTGAATGCCTAGAAACTCCCTATGGCGAACACGTGCAGTAGGAGCAGGAACCTCAATCAGTACATCCTCCTCCTCGTCCTCGACATCCGACACTTCAACCCGGATATGATGTATCACCGCCTCCACCAAACGACGAGGCTGTCTAACAGAACAGGGTCGAGGTACTTCGAAAGCCCTCCTCCGTAGACCAGAAGTGGTCCTACGGGAACTACTCGGTTGATCCGGATCCATAATATCTGGACAACAAGTCTCCAAATCACCTCAGAAAGGGTGTGGTAAATTCTTACCTAGAGCTTTTCAAAATGCATTTTATGATTACATGCATGAATGCATTGTTTTAACATACATCTACAGTAGAGTTAAAAATGCATGACTACCCAATGCCTACATTTTGGAAAAAAATTTCCATAGCCCCCTTTGTAACTGGGACTATCCACATGCACATAGGCATGACTAGGTGGCCATTCAGTAGCACACCTATATACAGTCATATACACCCTACATGTTTTAATACATCACATTAAAAAATCCGTAAGTGTAGTTTAATTACCAGGGTTATTTTACTTTTCTACCTTTACTCATTTGTCCTCAAATAGGATAAGAAATGACAGTAAAAGGTGCCAATTTGACTGTTTCAAAAGTCAAATTTTTATCACATCATTATATTCAGCATGGTTTAATACTAACATTTACTATGTTGAATATTTTTTATCAAGTCATATCAGCATGCATATTCACTACTATGTGTCTAAATGCATTTCATGTGATAAGTCATTTTCCAACGGATATAAATTAGAAAAAAAATACAAGCATATGTTACCACGACAGTGAAGAAAGCTTGTATGGTGGCAGAATATGCAGAAAGTTGCCCAAACTCAACAGGTCTGAAGAGAAGCTCTCAAATTTCTTTCGTCGCGTAGCTTAAAAATGACTTATGAAAGCAACCCGCAAGCTTTGTATAGCCATGGTTGGCCACAGGTCCACCTGCGGCTGCTGCTGGTGTACCTACGGCACTCCTACATGGGTCCCACACCTTCGGCCACTCCAGTTAGAGTTTCAAAGGAGGTCTCACAAGCTGAAAAGGTCAAATCAAGAATAAAAATGCTACGCGATTGAGCGAAATAGCCTGGAATCCTGGTTTTTACGGGTCAGAATTAAACTCCCGTCATCTCATTGGTATTCGCCTGAATGAAGGGTATACTATACCAATGAGCTTAGATTTTACAAATCATGCTCGACAATACCCTACAAAGGTCCGATCTCAGTCATTGCGAGGTCCTGACCCTAAACCTTCCCGGCCCGGGAATTCTGTGTAGAAGTCACGAAATCTTAATGTATCCCGACGAGAGTTACAACGTTGAAGTTATGGCGATTAAGTATCCACGTGTGGGGTCACAACGCAAATCTTTCAAGCATCCACGTATCCCCGGCGGGGGTTACAACGCAACTTAACCATTGATACACACATCAATGAGGGTCAAGCAGCCTTGACGTCATGTCAGCCGATGGAAAGTAAACCCATCGAAGCAACCTTCCCCCGTGGGGGTTACAACACAATGTAACCATTGACCCATACATCAGTGGAGGTCAAGCAACCTTGACAATGCACCTAACAGGGATCTATCCGATGATACACACATCGTGAAGGTCGATAACCCCATGACAATGACGATTTGTTGGCGATAACTCAAAGCAGGATGAGGGAATATGTTATACACATCCTCAAACAGACAAAGCTTTATCCCCACAAATCTCTTGAATACAAGAGATACATCTATAGAATAGAGCTAGTGTCTAGGATTCGAGACTTTGGTGATAGCCCCAACGTCAACATCCTTGAAGACTTGAATCGCATGTCCAAGCCATCACTGATTGTCATCCCGACAGGATTAGCAGAGAACCGACAATCATTTCCATCAGGCATCATATATTTGAATTGCTGCACATAACATCATGTTTATCTCACTTACATTTCAAGTGTCTAGGATTCTTTATCCTATCCATGCCTTGCATTGCATGAATATGATAAAGAGGGGCATTTGTAGACACTTGAAATTTTCTGCACGCCTGTTACTGAAATTGCAGGAGGGCAGATTCGTCTTTCGGAGATAACCTTGAAAGATAGCTCACATCCATTCTGGATACTACTGGAAGTTCAGTCCCAAAACCAGGACACACACTGGGAACCTCATTTCCAATCCCAAAACACACACCGGGAGGATCATTTCCGACCTCGGAGATAATCCCAAGTTTCGTCCTAGCGATAACCCCAAGGAATGCTGTAGCAATTCCGACGATAACTCCGAAAATGCTTGTTTCAAATGCATGCTATCAGCTTCAAGCTCAGACTTCCTGCCGAGGCACTCATACCCCATACCCGGAGCTAACACCGGGAAGACAGGCATTCTCACATATGACATTTTGGCATACAAACAAGTAGTCCAATCTCAAATGTAACCCTGAGCAACGTCTGCTTTCAACTTAAATCGGCGATAACCCTGGTGAAGAGTCAAACGTCATATTGCCACCTCAACACCTGCGCGTCGTCTCAACACTTCATACATACATATATACAACAATGCCCCATAAGAACCGAGGAGTTACAATCCTGAGTGACTATTACGCGTGGTAGCACACCGGATAGAATTTAAAGCTTGAAGACTATGGGCATGGTCCCCTCTTCCTGACTTTGTACAACCTCTAATCCATGTCATTACGTAACTCTCGACACAAGCAGTCTGAAGAAGGTCGTATATACCTCGTTCAGATGCTTGGATTGAAGTTCTGCAAGTTTAAGTGGACATTACGAAGGCTTGCAGTACACGCTTGAGACAATTTGGACCGTGGAACCCCGGGTAGCAGGCGTGCAACAGTGCACTGCTGACTAGCAACTCTATAAATATAGAGCTTGGGCTAGCCATTTTAAAAGGATTAAAGGCGAGGAAGCCTTGTCCAATTTGCTCTGTACACACCCATATTTAGTGTTTCCTCATTTTAAACATCTGTTAGCTCACATATAGCTATATTTTTATCCGGTGGGAGCTGAGTGTTTATCCATATAGAGTCATAGAAGCTTACATTGGCAGCCCACTGTAAGCCTTCTCACACTCTATAAAGCCTTTCCTTTCATATTTGCACATACTGTTATACACATTGAGAGTCGTGTTGTGTGCGTATGCCCGGACTTCGGTCTGTGGTTTTCATTTCAGTCTGTATATATATACTTATATATGTATATATTTCATATATGGACTAACATTATCAAGTTATGCCTCGATTGAGCCTAGACTTATATGCGGAGAGTTTACTTGCTTATATATATATATATATATATATATATATATATATATATATATTTACATTTCATGGCGAGTTGATAGCATTTCTTTGCTTTATTTACATTCTCGATCCCCATGGAGTTGCTTTCGTGGTGGTGATCATGCACACATATATATATTTCTGACTTTTATATATATATATATATATATATATATATATATATATATATATATATAGCAATCGCTATCGCTTTCCATACAAATTGCAGTATCATGTGAGCCTAGGAATCATGTGATCACATATTCAGTCTACTAAATCAAGATTTGGTTCCCGTGATGGATTTTTTTTAGCTATAAGCAGCTTGTACATTATTTATAGTGTATAAATTTCCTTGGATGGTTGTCATGCCCATAAGGAGTTCGGCACTGCTGTATATTATTTTCTCAAAGATGCCTCGCATCTCGAAAATAAAAGCAAACAAGCCGGACATTTTAATAATAAAATGGAAGTATGAAAAGGTCTCAATTCCTATTGAGCACAGGGTTTGAAAAAACCTCTTTTATAAAACTTCATTGCTATATCTTGGTTAAAACTGAATTTTTCTATAAATTCAAACCTTGTGTATATAGGTGCGAACGAGGCCTCGCACTACTTTCAAATAATTGCACATTGATCCACACACACACACACATATTCATATAACAGTTTCTTTGAGAAATGGCGGTCACCATGGTAACACGGATGTCGGGGGGTGCCTAACACCTTCCCTCTGCATAATCAAGCCCCCGAACCCAAATGAATCTCAGTTTCACAGACTCGTTTAGCAGTGTCACATCACTGGGTTAATGTGCAAACCTTTTCGGTTGCGTTGGTGCAACCAGTTAAATACACCAACTGGCGACTCTTAAAGTCAAATCGTCGACATTACACATGTCAGACCTTTTTCACTTGTTTTTTCAAACAAATCTCACATTAACATGAGAACACCAAAGAACAAGTAACGAAAAAGGACAAATAAAATCCTGACGTCGACAATATCCTTAAATAAACTTATACTTGCTGGGAAAACTTATGCTCACCCTTTCTATATCATGATAAACATTACAGATTAAGATGAATACTTCGGATATAAGGAAAAGTCACAGACAAGTCCAGCTTTGGAGTTTATTTGCAGATAAATTGTAATAGTATTGTATGATGATAACTTTGTATGTTAGATAGGCTATTGATTAAGGTATTATGTGAAGGTTTTCGACCTTGGGAAAATAGTGTGTAATGTTTAATGTATAAATAATTTATGTTTATATCTTCCGCAATAGGTATATAATTGTTTGTATGGGATCCGCGGTGATTTGGGACTCGAATTTGGGGACGTTACAAACATCATGGTCATCATCCAAGAGAAGGAGGACGATAACAGCCCCTTCATCACAGCTGTCCACTAGGACTTCACCCTTAGCAATTAGAGCATCACTCCTTGCATTTTCTGATAAGGGTAAAAAGGGCAAAAACTCCCTCTGCCTTGTATATAGCAATAACTGCTTACTTTTGTTGTACAATATTAGCAGTTGTTTTTGTCATTACATGCTAACACTTTGTATGATTGAACAATTACATATATTAAGTTAAAGCTTTTTGTTTTAGGACTCTAAAGTTAGATGTGCCTAATCTTGTTGATGAGGTGCCTATTCTTCACACGGACTATAACTTTGATGTAAAGTTGGACTCAAACTTGATGGAGATTGAACAAGAGGACTACGAGATACCTCAGGAGATCAAAGAATGGGTCAAAGATAAACCCAAGCCAAATCTTAATCAAACCACCTCTTTTAACCTTAGAACCTCGAAAAACACCAAATAAATCCAGATTGGTACAAACCTTACTCCAAACCAAAGGAATTACATGGTTACTCTATTGAGGCAATTCCAGGATTTTTTTGCATGGTCTCATGAAGACATGGTCAGTTTGTCAACTAATATCGTCATTCATCACCTCCCCCATCAAAGAGGGATTCAAGCCAGTCAGGTAGAAGCTCAGGCGATTAAAACCTGAGTGGAGTTTAAAAGTTAAAGAAGAAATTATGAAACAATTTCAAGCTGGCATCGTCATGGTATCAACATACCCTGAGTGGTTATCCAACATAGTCCTCGTGCCTAAACTTGCAGGGAAGGTGCGAGTTTGCGTGGATTATAGGGATCTGATTAAAGCTTGCCTTAAAGATTTCTTTCTCGTGCCATTCATCGACATACTCATTAATAATACAGCTCAGTATGACATGTACTCCTTTGTGGGGTATCATCAAATCATGGTTGCTGAAGAGTACATGATGGAGCCTCATCAATACCAGAGCTACCTATCAGCGAGCCATGATGGCTCTTTTCCATGATCTAATGCACAAAGAGATAGAAATCTATATGGATGACATCATTGTCAAGTCCCAAAGGGAGGAAGACTACCTATATCATCTCAAAAAGCTCTCCAACCGGTTGCGTAAGTACAACTTAAAGTTGAATCCAGCCAAGTGTGCCTTTAGCATTAAATCAAGCAAGTTTTTAGGATTCCTAGTCAGCGATAAAGAGATTGAGATGGATCCTACAAAAATCCAGGCTATCACGGAAATGCCCATACCTCAAACAGAGAAGGAAATACAGTGATTTTTTAGAAGAATCAACTTCATCAGCTGATTCATCTCTCAACTCACAGCAACATGTGAGTCCATCTTCAAGTTATTAAGGAAGAACTCCTCCATGAAATGGAATGATGAGTGTCAAAGAGCCTTCCTTCTTATCAAAGAGCATCTAATCAAAGCTCCTATGTTGGTACCTCCCAGGGATGGTGTTCCCCTATTTATGTACCTGTAAATCAATAACAATGCCATGGAATACATGCTGGGATAGAAAAATGATAGAGGCCAAGAAAGAGCTATCTATTACCTCAACAAGAGATTCAACAACAGTGAACACAAGTAAACTCTGATTGAGAAAACTTGTTATGCTTTAGCATAGGCTTCCATGAGATTACAACATTATCTCCATGGTCACACAACCAATGTCATATCCTGCGTGGATCCTCTCAAGTACGTGTTTAGCAAACCCATGTTGAATTATTGACTGTCCAGATGGCAGTTGATCCTACAACAATTTGACATCAACTATCTGACTCAAAAGTCCATCAGAGGTCAAGGAAATGCAGATCAACTGGCCTCCGTACCTACAGGGGATTTCAAACCCTTGGAAACCTACTTCCTTGATGAAAGGGTAATGACAGTTTAGCAAAACCATCAGGACGATACACACCAACTATGGAAGATATATTTTGATTGATCTGTAAACATGGAAGGTTTTGGATCTGGAGCAGTTCTAGTATCCATTATGGGGGAGCAGTATCCCGTTGGTGTCAAATTGCAATTTGCCAACACCAACAACACAACTGAGTATGAAGGTTGTATCATGGGGTTAAAACTAGCTCAATCCATGGGCATCAGATGGTTAGCTGTCTCTAGAGATTTCGAATTAGTAATCAGACAAACCATTGGGATACATCACACCGAAGAGCTACATTTGTTGCCTTACCATTGGCAAGTTATCCAGATGGCTTCGGAGTTTGAAGAAATAACCTTCCTACACATTTCTCGGAATAGGAATGACTTTACGGATGCACTAGCAACTTTGGCGTCCTTGATCAACATACTTGATAAGGATAATGTGACGCCCCCAAAATAGGTATACATCACCCATCTTGAGTCACCAAATACATGGTACATAAATTAAATACAAACTTCTTTAATACAACTGTCGTGTAAAAATACGACAAAACATAGCTGAGAGTTTAAACAAAAATATCGCCTTCTAGACAATATCCACACTCAATGAAGTCCTCATTACAATTATTATCACTATTTTTACGAGAATAGTGAGGACTACTAAAGCCACTTATCCGGACCATCACTCCATTCCCCAGACTGTCGCAATTTATATTCTCATTTCTTGAAGAGAACAATGAAAGAAAAGGGTGAGCTCAACTAGCCCAGTAAAAAATATTATGACTAAGGTAATGCAGAATAAATTATCCTTAGCCTTCAACAGTATAACAGCTGATAGAATATAATAGACAATAAGTTTTAGATCAACAATTACAATGGAACAAGTAATCCATTAGAAGAGTCAAGTAGAGCATGATATCTACTATCTTCTATGATTTAAAAAGTTTTTCATAAAATTTATCGCTGAGTCAACTTAATAAATAAACCACATCATTGAATCATCCTTGCACTACGGGCCAAGGATATTCATTTAATCACCAATGGTCATGATTATACCGAATAATCCCTGGTCATAATCATACCAACAACTGTCCATCAATGCAACACGGGCCAATGAAGACTTTTACCACATCATTTATAACATTACGGGTCATGATTATACCGAATGATCCCTGGTCATAATCATACCAATCAACAGTCCATCTATGCACGTAAGCCAAAGATGACTTTCATCACAATATAAGCATGAGGATTATGACAATGATATAAACATTAATCAAACGAAATCAAGGATAAATATTAAAGACTTTAAATTTATCCAGAGTTTAAAAATATCCAAATTATCAACATGATACTGCTTTGTGGGGTAAAATTTAAGAATAATATTCATCTACCAAAAATAATTTGGACAAAAAAGAAATATATTTTCTGGGTAAATAGTACCCCGTGAATAGTACCCTGTGAATAGTACTTCGGGAATAGTACCCCGGCATGAAAAGTACTCCGAGTGAATAATATTCAGGTGAATAGTAATTAGGTGAATAGTAACCCATAAATAGTAACTCATGAATAGTACTCTGACTTGAAAAGTGCCCCAAATACCCGAGTGAATAATATTTGAGTGAATAGTAATCGGGTGAATAGTAACTCGTGAATAGTACTCCGTCATGAAAAGATCAATAATTATCAAGAAAGCACATAATAATATTTCCATGAAAAGATATTGGATAAAGCGTAAATATCAACGATATTCTACTAATTTCATGGAGTATAGAAGCCAAAACTTTAAAAAAATGAGTATAGAATTCAAAATCTGAAACGAAATAATATTACTTAAATATTACAGAGTATGGAAGAAAATATTATTTCAAGAGAATATTGAACAAAAATAACATCCATTACAACTGTTGAACGAAAATAATATTCCAACGAATATTTAACGAAGATAATATTCCTACGAATATTGAACGAAGATAATATTCTTTATGGATATTGAACGAAAATAATATTCATACGAATATGAAAAATAACATCTCTTTAGAATATGAAATAAGTAATACCCCTTACCTCAGAAGAAGACTGGATATTGGAATAGTGAAGTAGCAGACTTCTCTTCTTCTTTCTCTCTATAGCTTCGTTCTCTATAATTGCTCTTGTGAGTCTTAGTGAATTGGTGAGAATGAAGGAAGAATGAGCTTCTATTTATAGGAATATATAGTTTCGATAATTGCACGTTTTGGGGCTCAAAATATTACAGTATAATACCTTCATCTTTTTCTTAATTTTTAATTTAGTCCTACAAGTATTATCAAACTTGTACCACCTCCCCTAATAGTATATCATGTGAATCAATAGTACAATCATGTGACTCAATAGTTTTATACATGTGAAAAAATAAGTTGAGTATAGTACCTTCATCTATACCTCCATTTTTAATTTAGTCATGCATGTATTATCAATCTTGCACCACCTCCCCTAATAGTACATGCATGTGAATCAATAGTACACATATGTGAACAAATAGTTATAAAGCATGTGAATTAATAGCAATTAATTACTCATTGGTCAATATAACTTCCAGACATCAATTATAACTCACAATATTTAACAACCAAGTCGTTCCCAAGAAAGTGGGGGCTTTCCGATAAGGATTTCTCTCTATTGGCGCGCAATTAGATGACCTAATGTCTCTTTGATAGAACTTCTAGACATTGTCAATATTGCAAATAATAATAAGAATAACTCTGTCGTCTCAATTATTGATTTAATAATATAACATATTATGCAGATGATAATGTGACAACAATTGAATCAATAATATGAGAGATATGATGCATCAATTACTGTAGCAATAATTGAGTATAACTGAATCACTTCTCACGTAAGCATCAATAATCAATATCGCGTGCTACTATGCAACCACGCGTATTACTGTACTTTTACTACTGAGTAGTTCAACAGTTTAACGATAAAACTTTCGCCGTTATTTTTATAAAAAGATATTTCTGCCGTTTTCTCACTACGACAATACTTCCGTTGTGGGGTCCACCAATGATTGTGCCGTCGTACGAATATTCCCTGTTAAAACGAATATTCCCCGATACATCGAATATTTTATAACAACTTGCATACTTTGCAAAATTTTCAAATATCACCTTTAACTTTAACCTTTATCAATTTAACCCTTTACTAAATAACATAATAATCATAAGAAAATTGAATACCTTCATTTTATAAAATTCGGGGTCTTACAGAAAACATGCCAAATATCACATTTGCCCTGCAAAAGGCTCTAGCCTATGGGAACTACATTGGAGAAGTATCAGATGAGCTGCCTCCCATCCAACAACCTTGGTATCAGGATATCAAGGAGTATCTGTGAGATGGATCTACACCCGCTGAGGAGAGTCAAGCTAAAAGAAAGCGGATCCATTGAATGTCTATAAAATTTTACCTAAACGGAGACGCACTCTACAAAAGAGATGCATGATTAGGTCTTCTCAGATGTCTGGATAAAGACCAAGTTTAGAGGTTTATGGATAAAATCCATGGTGGAGTATGCGGCCCACACATGAGCGGACCTCCACTTGTCAAGAAAATCTTAAGAACAGGGCATTACGGGCTCTCTCTTAAGGCTGACTGTGATGATCACGTCAAGAGATGTTACTAATGCTAAATTCATGGGAATGCTATCCACGCCCCTCCAAGGGAGCTCCACAATATGAGTTCGCCCTGGCCCTTCTCAATGTACGGAATGGACGTGATCGGGCCCATTGAGCCCAAAGCCAGTAATGGGAATTAGTTTATCTTTACCATGATCGACTACTTCACCAAGTGGGTAGAAGCTACCTCTTCCCCCAAGGTTACTAAAGAAGTTATCATTGGTTTCATCAGAAATAATGTCATTTGTTGATATTGACAACTAGAGGTGATTATGTCAGACAATGCTAAAAACCTCAACAATCAAATGATGGAGGAGTTATGCTATAAATTCCACCTCAAACACCTCAACTCTGTCGTCTACCATGCTAAGATGAATGGTACTGTTGAAGCGGCTAATAAGAATATCAAAAAAATCATGGAAAAGATGTCCGCCAATCACAAAATATGGCCTGACTTGTTTCCTCTGACTCTATTAGCCTATAGAACGTCAATGCGCACTTCCACTAGGGAAACCCCCTACTCATTAACCTATGGCATGGAAGTAGTTTTCCCCATAGAAGAGGAAATGGAATCCCTTAGAGTGCTGATAGACGCTTATCTGGATGAAGACCAATGGTTACAAGATCGGTACCACCAATTATCTTTAATAGATTAAAGGCGGGCCTCAACCATCTTCCATGGTCAGTTATACCAACAAAGGATCGCTCGAGCCTATAAAAAAAAAGTTTGGCTACGACAATTCAAAGAAAATGACTTGGTCTGGAAGAAAATTCTTAATAATCTAGATTAATTTAAAGGAAAATTTGCCCCAAACTGGGAAAGCCCGTTTGTTGTCCAGGAGGTATTGACAGGAAGAGCTCTCAAATTACAAGAAATGTATGGCGATGAATTTTTGGAACTTATTAACTCAAACACTGTGAAACGGTACTATGTCTGAAGTCACCTGCAAACTAACATCCTGGTTCGGGATAATCAGATCCCCAGTCAGTTCAGGTTTTCAAAAACCTTCACTACATACAACCCTTCTTCACATCTGTTTACCCCATCAGGGACAAATATACCTTTCAAACCAGCAGCCTAGTTTCGGATGATCAGATCCATCACTTAACTTAGGTTTTCAAAACCTTTCGCATCTTTAGTTTATCCCACCAGCGATTAAACCTTTCACACCTTTAGTTTGTCCCATTAGGGATATAACGTTTCATCTACAATCTGTCCTATACATGGGTTAAACTACATAAATCCGATCTCCCCAATTCACGGGAGTACGTAGGAAGCCATTTTTATGGTTCGGTCTAACTATAGAAAAACCAAAAAAATATCTCTACACCCTTTTCACCACTTACAACTTTGAACCTTTTCACGCCAGGTTCGAACTACGCAGACCTAATCTCCCCTCTTTAATGGGAGTACGTAGGCAGCCATTCATAGTTTGGTATCACCCCCTACCAAAATACAAAAACTTGTCAACGGTACTGAGATCATCCTTCACACCATACATCATTGGCTTAGACCAAAGGGATAGAACTACCTGGCCTCCCCATGCTAATGGGAGAACCGACGACCATCTAAGTTACAGTTGAGTCCTCAAAGAGAAACACCAATCCATAAGAGATAGAAATGCCTGGGCTCCCCAATATAAATGAGTATCAGCGACCATCTATTGGGCGGTCAACCTCAGAGAGGAAAGCCACACTTCTCTCTGTAACCACATACAAAAACAAGTCCCAAGACACCAAAGGGTAGGGAATACACACAAATCAATGATCCATTCTAAAAGATCCTAAGACATCTCAATGTCCATCCATCAAGGGGGAGTTCAGAATACATCAAAAGCACAAGCCCTGGAGAAACAGACAAATATCAAGCAAGTAACAAGGCATAACTAAAAGGGAAGTGAATCAAAATATATTTCCCTACCATATATAATATTGTTTGATATATACAATGTGTATTGTACATGACAAAAATGGCTAAGGTAGTCTGTGCAGGAAAATACAAGTCCATCTACAAATCATTGTATATACGCGCTATCAAATCCAACATGGCATCCCTCACAGAAGAAGGGGTTAACTCTGTAAGCTCCTACCCTATGGTATCAACGCGAGGTAAGAGATCCATAGCCATCTGCATGGTGGCACTATGCTCATCAATGAACGTGCTCATCTCTGTGATAATATCAGTAGTATAGGACCTCAATTCAGTACTATCTGTGATAGCGGTGTCTCGGACAGATATAGCACCATCCTGCTCAATAATTACTGCATCTCTAGATGATCTAGCCTCATCCCGCTCAGCAACAGCGGTATCTCTACGAGCTAAAGCATCATCTCACTTAGCTAGAGCGACATCTTTCCCAGAAAGAGCTGTCAGCATCAAGGCCCTAGCCAGATCCCTCTCATATGTCACCAGATGCAGACTCTACTCAAAATACTCTGCAGAATGCGGGTTTACAGTAGCAGTCATACTGGGAGAATCAACAAGATTTGCTGGCAACCCAGAAAATACCTCATCCTCGGTAGGAAAATCAATGTCCTCCATGGGCTCCCCACTGCAAGAATCAATCTCCAGCTCCGTGGATACAACCCCAACCGATGTGATCTCTCCTCCATCCATGCAGAATACTCTGTGGAATGACCTAGATGGCTAGTAGTGAAATCGGCCCTCTCACGCTGAGCCCAACAGGCATAAACCCTAGATCTATCTTCTGCTGATAAATGTCGAGCAGACAAACGCTGAGCCAATGCCCCCTCAAAAGGATGAACATCCTGAAACTGGTCGAACTGTGCCGTCACAACCAGTGGGTGATACGTGGTCATGCCCCTCAAACCAGCTAGAGGGAGATAATCCATGCCAGATGCATGAGTAATGAAGCTGTAGGGTGAACTAATCCCTGAACACAGCAAACTATCAAATGGATCCTCGATCCCTGCCAAGAAAACCGACCAAAAAGCAGCATCTGTACACTCCACCGGCTGAATGGAGTAAGACATGGCTATCTCATGGGAAAAGTAATACCTATAACGCTGGAATGTGCCAATCGGTCTCAGGTGTGACATGCACCACACATACAACAAGACCGAGCTGCCTAAAAACACCCCTGCAGGATGGGTATGGCAATACCTGGTCGACCTCAACGTCTCTGCCACAATCATTGGCAAAATGGCATGTCCTTCCCGGAGAGCCCGCACTGCTATAATCACACCGATGTCTAAATGATCCATGTACAGTGGCATGTACAGATAAATCACTACACACATCAAAAATATGTCTACTCTGGAAACACGTCATGTGACAACCCGAGAAATTAGACAATTTATTAAAATCTTAAATGATGGATTTAAGGTCAAATAATAGACCTAGACAGAAAATTAGTGTATACGTTTGATATTTTTGGGATGGAATTTTTGAGGATTTCCAAATTCAGTGTAGGATTTTGGAGAATTATTCAAGATTAAGTGTATATGTGTTTATGTTCTGTGAATATGGTATTGTGTGTGCATAGTATGTGGTTAAGGGTCAAGGGTTGACCAGATAAATTTTATCAGTGGCAAACCCTAATAATATTAAGAATGCCAATGTACAGTTAAAAAACCCTAACGTCTGACAAGAAACCCTAGAAATCAGTTCTGAAACCCTAATTTTAGTTCTGGGAATCTGAAACCCTAATTCTGGAATTTAAATGCTGTGTATAATGTTTAACGTCATTAATTATAATTTATTAGGGAAAACCCTAACGAATTACTTGAAACCCTAATTGATTATTAGAAAACCCTAATATCAAATCTGGGAACTCTAATTTCAAATTTCGGGTATTTGAAACCCTAATCTGGGAACTTAAAGGATGAGTATACTACTTAAGTGTTATTAATTATAATAGAAATTAGGGTAAAGCTTAATTAATTTGCAAACCCTAATTTTAGATTTTTTTAAACACTAATTATTCTGTCAGGAACCCTAATGTACAATTATGGATTTAATTGCTAATTTCGCAATCTTAATTAGGAAATATGAATCTTAATTTGTGTTAGTCCTAATGTGATTAGGAAAGTATACTGTAATTAAGAAACTCTAGTTATATTTAAAGATGTTAATTTTCATTTTTGAAAACCCTAATTTAGAAATCCTAAAAGGTGAATTATGGAAAGCTTAGGTTTTAACCCTAAGGGTTAAGCCCTAAGGGTTTGCAAAAATGACAATTCTAGAAATAAAATGGTATAGAAAAGACCAAAATACCCTCCCTTAACTTTTATGTTAAAAAAAGAGTTATGGTCACAAATGAAGCCACATCTCTTGATTTACAACCACACACCTTGAATCAACCAAATTTGAACACCTAGCCACATTTACAACCATGGATTCAAAATATCTAAGATTAAAAAGTAAGAAATACTTACTTTTCTTATCATTTGCTCCAAGTCCCTTCTCTCTCTATATTTTCAGAACTTAGAGTGAGAAAGTGTGAGAAACAAAGCTAAGATCGTGTATTAGCAAGCCAAGATCAGGAATCAAAAGTCAGAAATCAAAGATCAAAGCTCAAAGGTATAAGAACCCTAATCTTTTAAATCTTATGATTTAATGTTAGATGTTATGGTTTATTCTTTAAAGTGGTGTAATAAGATGTCATTTAGTGATCTGGGTTGTCAAATCCCAGATCCATAACATCAAAGTGCTCGGAATTAGCATTTCTTGAAAACTGGAAAAACTTTGAAAGTTGTCTGACAGCCATATGTCAGACATCATAGATCTGTGTGTGTTAGATGTTTAGTGTGTTTGTTGTTTTAGATCTGTTCTATGCCATGTGGTCTTTAGTCTGGAGCTTGAATCAAGTGCAGATCGTGTGTAGATCGAGAGTTATTGTTGGGCAAACACCGTTGACCGATCATGAAAGTTAGAATCTAGGCAGCCCAGATTTGCCCAGATGGCTTCTGACAACTTTTGCCGGCCTTGATCTTGTTTGTAGGTTATGTTTTTGGTAGTTTTGTGGGTTTGATAGTGTAGCCGGCCATGAATAATATATTCTGAAGACTTTATTTCACCCAGATCATTAACAGAATCGTTTATAATCTTGGTCAAACTAGCTTGACCGATCTGCCTTTATGAAGATTCTGGAAAACCCAGAATCTTCAAGAACAGGTTCCTGACAGGTAGTTTGACTGACCTAGATCTTACTGTTTTGATGTTGTTAAGTTGATCTGGTGATTTGTTGTTGTACCTTGACATAACGACTATAGATATGAACCTTAATATCACGTGGAACATGACTGGAACATGTATAAAATTTAGCCACAAAGTAGTCACTCGAAACTGATTGGGAATCTGGGAAACCCAGAAATCCCTGCAGGCCTCTGACATCAACTTTGCAAACTTGGATCTTGCGATTATGATGCTTAATGGATTATATGGTGATATATAATTATAGTATTACATAAATACTACAAAATTAACTTCTTAACAAACCCAGAAATCAATAAGAACACTAAATTAAACCTGGTCAAACCTTGACTTCTGAAATCGACATGAAGATCAAGGCAATTTCAAGAACACCTATAAGCGAGATTACATACGTTATAGGGCCCTTTAGTGACACTTAATTTTGGAAATTAATTATTTTAATTAAATAAATAGAAATAAATGGTTTTTAATTATTAAAAATACTTAATAAATTATGAAAAATTATTTTAAAGTCTGACAAATAGTTTTTAATTATTTTAAGTATATTTCAAAAATATTTAATATTTTTGAAATATAAAATTTATTTATTTATTTAATTATAATATTAAATAAATTATTTAAAATGGTTTTAATTCATGAAAAATCATGAAAAATTATATTATGATGTTAGAAAATATTTTAAGTTATTTTTGATGACTTTTAATATTTTGTGATGAATTTCATTAATAATTTATTATTAATGAAATTAATTTATTTAATAATTATAGTAAATAAATTATGGAAAATAGAATTAATGATTTTAAAATCATATAAAAATTATTTATGTGTTATAAAAATATTTTAAGTTATAAAATATAACTTTTGATATTTTGACATGAAAATATTAATATTTTAATATTTATAGCAATTATCGGATAATGAATTTAATGGTTTAAAAATTATATAAATATGATTTTAAGGTATTAAAATACTTTGATACATTATAATTATATTATAATATTATGATATGATTTTCATTAATATTTAATAATAAATGAATATTAATGATTATGGAATTATGTGGTATTTAATTTATTTAAATATAATATAGGTGATTGAAAATTATGATAAATGATATTAATTATCCGAAAATTATTACAAGTATATGAAAATTATTTTGACTACTAAGAAAATTATCTCGTGATAATTGTTAAGTGTTTAGGCAGAGTTTAATTGAACTTAAAATTGATATTTGTCCATTGCATCATTTGGGATGATAGAATTGTGCGGCTTTCAAGTCGATTTGAAATAGTTTGACTTGATGCTAAGTCTTATGGGTATTATAGACTGATAGGATTATGTGATAATGTGTTTAGGTTATTCTATGTGTATATATATATAACAGTATTATACTGTGATGATATTATTCTAATATTGGAGATCTATATTACTAATATTAGGTCTTCGGATAAAGTGTTATAAATTGTGTAGCGGTAATTAACGGTTCAGGCAAGTTTTACTTAACTCTACTAAAAGTTGTTTCATTCAGATATGCTTATGGTTAATCATTGCTGATTGCCATGGATAATTGTACTCTGTACATATTGCATGTATAAGTCAGGTATAAAAGGCTGATCACCTTCATTACCAGTTAGTCCAGATATATTTGTTCATGTTTAATACTTGTTCAGTCAAAAGTTTGTTCGTGCTAGTTCTCAATTATATTGATGAATTATAGACAGCTTATTATTCAGACTCTTTCAATCATGATATATCCTTAAATTATATTTAAACTTGTTGGGCAACTTTCATGCTCACTATTGCTATATCATGATAAACATTGCAGATAAGACGAATGCGTTCGGATACAGGAAAAGGTTAGTGCCAAGTTCAGCTTGAGATAAAATGTGCAGCTAATTTGTAATAGTATAGTTTGATAATAATGTTAGGTGTTAGATAGTTTATGAATTGTGTATAAGTTAAGGTTACTCGATTTTGGGGAATAGTGTGTAAAGTGTATTGTATAAAAAATTTATGTTTATATCTTTCGCAAATAGTTATAGAATGATTGAACCGAATCCGCGATGGTTTAGGACCCGGATTTGGGGCTATCATAGTTGGTATCAAAGCTGTTGGTTATGAAGCTTAGGTAGGAATACCTGAGACCAATAACCACAGTGATTAGGATAAGTACTAACTCACATAGAGTTAGTTGATCGGTAAGATTCACAGACGAATCTCGGGGAGTTGTTAAGACACAGAGTTCCCTAACTCTGATAATAAGGTGAATAGTAGTGATGAATAGATAGAGTCTAAAAGATTAAAAGTGCAGAGATAGGAGATTGTAAAACAAAACGATCAAGACATAGAAATAAATCGTAATATATACGATGAGATCACTTCGTGATCTGATAAGGTTATAATATGGAAAAAGAATTAATCTGATGATTGGAAAGTTTACAACAAGATTGCTGTGTGACTTGGTACAAATTCAGAAAAGGATTATGAATACGGATTAAATAAAATTCGCATTGAGAATGAAGTTAAGATTAAGTGGGGATTATGAAATGTTTGTGTCGCGCTGTTTGCTATATGCGTGTTGAGAGGGTGATTCCTTTTTCATGTGTATGACAAATAGATAGGTTATAGGTAGAGGATATAAGGTTAAGTACGAGTTCTTAAAACTTATACTTATGTGACATTCTTGACTCATAGTTATATGAAATGTTTATGAACCCCTCAGCGAATGGACGACAAAGGTCTGACTAGGACAAGTTCTTAAACTCATATGATTGTGGCAATTTATGAACTCATAATTATGGTTTGATGAACTGGGTATAGTTATGTGTGAATGGAGTATTGAGGATAATAGGAACAGATAGATTGTTAAGCAAATGATTGTTAGTGGAGACATAAGTTTTCCAAAACTCCTAGCTATGCTAGACTTCGAAATTTTGACATCAAGCTAAATACGCACTATGTGCTTTTTTAAAAAAAATATGTAGACGTAACCATTTTTGAAATGGTTTAAAGTACAGTCTATGCTACTTATTTTGGCTAGACGCAAATGATTTGAAATATCTAAATATATTTTATTTATCACTTATGTACCATGTAACCTGGTGCAGAGATGATAAAAAGTTGATGGAGTTGTAAATAAAGGAATACTTAGTGTGAATTCGATCTAAAAATCATTATTCCACTATTGTATGATGTGTTATGACAAAGTCATATAATGACGGCATCCTCAAACGGATTGTTAATACAGTACGACATCATGACGTCATTCTTCAAAAATATTTTCAAAAATTTTAATTTGCCAACGGGGTTTGGCTACACATAAATAATTCGATTGAATTGAATTATTGATATGAGTCTATGCTATTCGATTCAGCTAGACTAATGTTTATGAAAACTCTAAGTGTTCATTGAAAGAAATTTCCCGAACCAAATTATTTTGGTGCGGAATCTAATATGACTGAGGTAAAATTTTGTGCCTATGGTAGTGACGAGAAACAGATAAAACCAGTATTACTGGGCAAGTACTGGGCATACCGGGCTAATCACCCTCTATGTCTTCAGGGTATGACGGTTTGCGGATGAATTTCCATAAAACCTTTTTGAAAATGAAAATTCATGGTCTATATGACTCCTCAGCACGATTTCAAAATTTTAAATCTTATGAGTGATGTTGTGGGTAGCATGTGATGATGTGTATGAATGGTGTATGGTGCATGGTATAAGGAGTAAGGTGTAAGGTAAATTTCGGGGACGAAATTTTTAGAAGAAGGGGTGAATGTGACAACCCGAGAAATTAGACAATTTATTAAAATCTTAAATGATGGATTTAAGGTCAAATAATAAACCTAGACAGAAAATAAGTGTATGCGTTTGATATTTTTGGGATGGAATTTTTGAGGATTTCAAAATTCTGTGTAGGATTTTGGAGAATTATTCAGGATTAAGTGTATATGTGTTTATGTTCTGGGAATATGGTATTATGTGTGCACAGTATGTGGTTAAGGGTCAAGGGTTGACCAGATAAATTTTATCAGTGACAAACCCTAATAATATTAAGAAAGTCAATGTTCAGTTAGAAAACCCTAATGTCTGACAAGAAACCCTAGAAATCGATTCTGAAACCCTAATTTTAGTTCCGGAAATCTGAAACCTTAATTCAGAATTTAAAACCCTAATTCTGGAATTTAAATGCTGTGTATAATGTTTAACGTCATTAATTATAATTTATTAGGGAAACCCCTAACGAATTACTTGAAACCCTAATTAATTATTATAAAACCCTAATATCAAATTTGGGAACTATAATTTCAAATTTTGGGTATTTGAAACCCTAATCTGGGAACTTAAAGGATGAGTATACTACTTAAGTGTTATTAATTATAATAGAAATTAGGGTAAAGCTTAATTAATTAGCAAATCCTAATTTCAGATTTTTTTAAACCCTAATTATTATGTCAGGAACCCTAATGTACAATTATGGATTTAATTGCTAATATAGCAATCTTAATTAGGAAATATTAATCCTAATTTGTGTTAGTCCTAATGTGATTAGGAAAGTATACTGTAATTAAGAAACTCTAATTATATTTAAATATGTTAATTTTCATTTTTGAAAACCCTAATTTAGAAATCCTAAAAGGTGAATTATGGAAAGCTTAGGTTTTAACCCTAAGGGTTAAACCCTAAGGGTTTGCAACAAATGACAATTCTAGAAATAAAATGGTATAGAAAAGACCAAAATACCCTCCCTTAACTTTTTTGTTAAAAAAAAGAGTTATGGTCACAAATGAAGCCACATCTCTTGAGTTACAACCACACACCTTGAATCAGCCAAATTTGAACACCTAGCCACATTTACAACCATGGATTCAAAAGATCTAAGATTAAAAAGTAAGAAATACTTACTTTGCTTATCATTTGCTCCAAGTCCCTTCTCTCTCTATATTTTCGGAACTTAGAGTGAGAAAGTGTGAGAAACAAAGCTAAGATCATGTATTAGCAAGCCAAGATCAGGAATCAAAAGTCAGAAATCAAAGATCAAAGCTCAAAGGTATAAGAACCCTAATCTTTTAAATCTTATGATTTAATGTTAGATGTTATGGTTTATTGTTTAAAGTGGTGTAAAAAGATGTCATTTAGTGATCTGGGTTGTCAAATCCCAGATCCATAACATCAAAGTGCTCGGAATTAGCATTTCTTGAAATTTGGAAAAACTTTGAAAGTTGTCTGACAGCCATATATCAGACATCATAGATCTGTGTGTGTTAGATGTTTAGTGTGTTTGTTGTTTTAGATCTGTTCTATGCCATGTGGTCTTTAGTTTGGAACTTGAATCAAGTCCAGATCGTGTGTAGATCGAGAGTTATTGTTGGTCAAACACCGTTGACCAATCATGAAAGTTAGAATCTGGGCAGCCCAGATTTGCCCAGATGGCTTCTGACAACTTTTGCAGGCCTTGATCTTGCTTGTAGGTTATGTTTTTGGTAGTTTTGTGGGTTTGATAGTGTAGTCGGCCATGAATAATACATTCTGAAGACTTTATTTCACCCAGATAATTAACATAATCGTTTATAATCTTGGTCAAACTAGCTTGACCGATCTGCCTTGATGAAGATTCTGGAAAACCCAGAATCTTTAAGAACAGGTTCCTGACATGTAGTTTGACCGACCTAGATCTTACTGTTTTGATGTTGTTAAGTTGATCTGGTGATTTGTTGTTGTACCTTGACATAACGACTATAGATATGAACCTTAATATCACGTGGAACATGACTGGAACATATATAAAATTTAGCCACAAAGTAGTCACTCGAAACTGAATGGGAATCTGGGAAACCCAGAAATCCCTGCAGGCCTCTGACATCAGGATCTTGCGATTATGATGCTTAATGGATTATATGGTGATATATAATTATAGTATTACATAAATACTACAAAATTAACTTCTTAACGAACCCAGAAATCAATAAGAACACTAAATTAAACCTGGTCAAACTTTGACTCTCGGAGTCTGACATGAAGATCTGGGCAGCTCAAGAACAAGCTCAAGAACACCTATAGCGAGATTCTGTCGTTATAGGGCCCTTTAGTGACACTTAATTTTGGAAATTAATTATTTTAATTAAATAAATAGAAATAAATGGTTTTTAATTATTAAAAATACTTAATAAATTATGAAAAATTATTTTAAAGTCTGACAAATAGTTTTTAATTATTTTAAGTATATTTCAAAAATATTTAATATTTTTGAAATATAAAAGTTATTATTTATTTAATTATAATATTAAATAAATTATTTAAAAATGGTTTTAATTCATGAAAAATCATGAAAAATTATATTATGATGTTAGAAAATATTTTAAGTTATTTTTGATGACTTTTAATATTTTGTGATGAATTTCATTAATAATTTATTATTAATGATAATTAATTTATTTAATAATTATAGTAAATAAATTATGGAAAATAGAATTAATGATTTTAAAATCATATAAAATTATTTATGTGTTATAAAAATATTTTAAGTTATAAAATATAACTTTTGATATTTTGACATGAAAATATTAATATTTTAATATTTATAGCAATTATCGGATAATGAATTTAATGGTTTATGATTTTAAGGTATTAAAAATACTTTGATGTATTATAATTATATTATAATATTATGATATGACTTTCATTAATATTTAATAATAAATGAATATTAATGATTAAGGAATTATGTGGTATTTAATTTATTTAAATACAATATAGGTGATTAAAAATTATGATAAATGATATTAATTATCTGAAAATTATTAGAAGTCTATGAAAATTGTTTTGACTGCTAAGAAAATTATCTGTGATAATTGTTAAGTGTTTAGGCAGAGTTTAATTGAACTTAAACTCGATATTTGTCCGACTAGACCGTCGGGATGATAGAATTGTGTCAGTTTCAAGTCAGACTAAAATAGTTTGACTTGATGCTAAGTCTTATGTGTATTATAGACTGATAGGATTATGTGATAATGTGTTTAGGTTATTCTATGTGTATATATATAACAGTATTATACTGTGATGATATTATTCTAATATTGGAGATCTATATTACTAATATTAGGTCTTCGGATAAAATGTTATAAATTGTGTAGCGGTAATCAATGGTTCAGGCAAGTTTTACTTAACTCTACTAAGAGTTGTTTCATTCAGATATGTTTATGGTTAATCATTGCTGATTGCCATGGATAATTGTACTCTGTACATATTGCATGTATAAGTCAGGTATGAAAGGTTGATCACCTTCATTACCAGTTGGTCCAGATATATTTGTTCATGTTTAATACTTGTTCAGTCAAAAGTTTGTTCGTGTTAGTTCTTAATTATATTGATGAATTATAGCCAGCTTATTATTCAGACTCTTTCAATCATGATATATTCTTAAATTATATTTAAACTTGCTGGGCAACTTTCATGCTCACTCTTGCTATATCATGATAAACATTGCAGATAAGTCGAATGCGTTCGAATACAGGAAAAGGTTAATGCCAAGTTCAGCTTGGGATAAAATGTGCAGCTAATTTGTAATAGTATAGTTTGATAATAATGTTAGGTGTTAGATAGTTTATGAATTGTGTGTAAGTTAAGGTTACTCGATTTTGGGGAATAGTGTGTAAAGTGTACTGTATAAACAATTTATGTTTATATCTTCCGCAAATAGTTATAGAATGATTGAACAGAATCCACGATGATTTGTGACCCGGATTTGGGGCTATCACAGTTGGTATCAAAGTTGTTGGTTAAAAAGCTTAGGTAGGAATACCTGAGACCAATAACTGCAGTGATTAGGATAAGTACTAACTCACATAGACCAATAACCACAATACCTGGTTGACCTCAACGTCTCTGCCACAATCATTGGCAAAATGGTATGTCCCTCCCGGAGAGCCAGCACTGCTATAATCACATCGATGTCTAAATGATCTATGTACAGTGGCATGTACAGATAAATCACTACACACATCAAAAATATGTCTACTCTGGCAACATGTCACTCTTCCTCTGATGTGGTGAAATCCCCGGAGTGCTGTGTATAGCTGTCAAAATAACCAAATTTGTCTATCAGAAAATGCACAGACACTACATGGCCGTAGGTGATCTAATCCTAGGCTACTCTACGCCTCAAACCAGTGAGGGTCATAAATTGTCGGCTCATATCTCCGATAGCCATCTGAGCACAAGGCTTGTCTAGAGGCAAATTCGTCAGTCGCTCAAACTCCTCTAAAGTAGGGGTCAACTCCTGGGTCTCAAACCGGAACACTTGCCTGTCCGGTACCTAGTACTCCAACATGCCCTCTACAAAACCCATAGGAACCTAGAACATAAAGAGGGTCTTGGAGTGTCGCAATAGCTTGTCTACAGTCACCCGGTTTAGAGGTGACAAATTATCATACCACGATCTCAAACATGAGGCCACTAATACTGTGGGGTGTGATCAATGTGGCTAACTATCGAGGAAGACATCTGTGTGGGCCATATTATAAGACTATCCAGGGGTCAATACTGAACATCTCTGGACATACATATGTATAACATAATACATGCATGATATAACAATATATGGCAATATGATGTAGGGAATGGAAAATAGTATATATTCATTCCTAAGTACATCATCATCTAATACATCATCTCTGTATATAGCTGGAAAATACAGGGAATCGGGGCATAACTGCCCAACAACTAACAGAGACCTATCAAAAGGTATAACGAGAATGGGGCACATCCATTCAATATCTAACAGAATGGGGCACATCCATCCCATATCTAATAGAGACCTATCAAAAGATAGCGTTGATGTCGATATCATCCAACCTATCCACCTGATGTAACTCCTCCTGAGTCACTAGATCTCTGCCAAGAGGGATATCAGGTTTATACAATGGAGGATCAGCACCGACATAACCATCTGAATATGGGCTACCTGAAGGGCCAACCCCTGAGCTAGAAGGAACAAAAGTATCCACCTTAGAAGGATCTCTGCCTAAATGCCAGATGAAAAAATGTGCCTAGTCCAACTGTCGGGTCACGCTATCAATTTGAATCAAATGAGTGGGCTCTCGGATGCAGGCAATCCAATCTGTCATCAACACGGATCCAAGAACCATATCCCCCATGAACTGAGTGGCGTGGGTCTGGGATCTAATGGTACAAGGAGACCACCGGCGGTAGAATGCCTCTTGAGTGAACGGTCCCTCTGAAAAATCAAAGCCATCAACTCCAATCAATGGGATATCACTAATCAACGACTGCGACACAGGCCAATAACGTATGACAGGAGAATAGATCGGTATATGGATCTCTCATGTGGTGCACCTGATAACACACTCCAAAATAGAGCTCCCATCCTACATCTGTGAAGAGAGGAATCTGATGGGTGGACATCAAATGCTCGACACCAGTCGGGAAACCACCGTCAAAGCTAACTGTCAAATGGTCTCCAGAATAGGGAACCCATGAAATGAAATTGATTGTCAATAACTCCAATTGTAAGCGGTAGTGGGTGAAACTCTCATCTACAGGAACCTTCACCAACAAGGAGTGATTCCATCGTCATCCCTGTGGGTAGGTATCTAAACTTAACACGCTAATGGGATGAAAACATGGAAGCCCCTCATATGCCATAACTGCCAACACAAGATTAAGCATCTGGGATCAGTTAACACTCTTAACCTGTACATGGGAAATCAAAAGAGAAATAGTCACCAGTAAAAATGGGTAAAATCCTAGCCAAGCCTCTGTCAAGCCCTATGAATGCATGCGCATTCCCCTGAGGAAATAGGCAAAAGTGTAGGAGCCCCAATCATACTCTCTAATATGGTCCACCTCACGTGTTGCGCTAACTAAAGTGAATGACACCATGGAAAAGTTATCCGCTATGAAATAACCCCAGCGGATGACCAGGAACAATCGCTGAAGAATGCGATCCCTGACTCTCACATCATCGGGTATGGGCTCACTCAATGCCCCACTCATAGCATCTACACTAAAAGGACCAGTGCGGACTATCCTGCCTTTGAGCACCTCAGTCGAGACTCCTAGCAAGGATCTGATGGTAGTCAGGGTAATATTTGCCACACAAGGCACTATCGCCCCTCCAAACTCCATACCTATGATAAACCACCAATCCATCGGCGTCATCATTACCTTGCAGTCCAGCAAATGGAGAATCTGAGTCTGGTGAAACCAGCGCTCAAACAACTTCCTGAGGTAACCCTAGGGACATCAACTAGGGTGGATGGAAAAGAACACCTCAAAGCCCCAACCATGCACAGTCTCTCAATACTCTAGATGAAGATTCTAATATAGAGAGTGTATGCTAAACCAGTTCCCTTGAGGCTACGTGAAGCCAGGAACCTACATTAAAATACAAATCAACATCAGAACCTTTGCTCCTCGTCAATAGGTAAAAGGAAGATCAGACACAACTTTTACCTCATTTGCATGTAAGTAAATCGAGGGGTTGCGACTCAAATCATCCAGCAGCTCTAGATTCATCACATTTATAGCTGGCAATTCTCTGCGAGGAATAGAAGAAGTGGGAGCGAGAGCCGCGACCGGTACATCCTCCTCCTCGTCCTCAACATCCGGTACTTCAACCTGGATAATACGAATCACTGCCTCCACTAACCGACGAGGTTGTCGGACTGTACAAGGTCAAGGCACATTAGAAGCTCCAACTTCACACCTAAGGAGGTCCCACGGGAGCTACTCGGCTGATCGAGATCTATATATCTGGACATAATTCTCTTAATCACCTCAGAAAGGGTGTGGTAACTTCTAACTTGGAGCTTTTCAAATGCATTTTATGTCTATATTCATGCATGTATTACTTTAACATACGCCTACAGTAGAGTTCAAAATACATGTTTATTCAATGCCTAGACTCTCGGAAAATTTTTTCTAGAGTCTCATTTGTAAAAAGGACAATCCACATACACGTAGGCATGACTAAGTGGCCATTCAGTAGCACACCAATCCACAGTCATAAACATCCTATATGCATAAGAATATCAAAGTTAAAATCTATAAGGGTATCTTAATTACCAGGATTACTTTATTTTACAACCTTTGCTCATTTGTCATCAGATAGGATAAGAAATAGCAGAAAAAAGGTGCCAGTTTGACTATTTCAAAAGTTAAATTTTTTCACATCATTGTGTTCAGCATGGTTAAATACTAACATTTACTATGTTGAATATTTTTTATCAAGTCATATGAGCATGCATATTCACTACTATGTGTTTAGAAGCATTTCATCTGATAACTCTTTTTCCAACGGACAAAAACTGGAAAAGAAGACATGCATACGTTAGTAGGATAGTGTAAAACACTTGTACGATGACGGATTTTGCAGAAAACAGCCCGAACTCAGTAGATTTGAAGAAGAACTCTTAGATTCTCTGTGTGTCACGACTTAAAAATGACCATCAAATACACCCACGGATGGCCGTAGGTGTATTTGTGGCTGCTGTAGGTCTACCTATGGTTGTCCTAGGTGGGTCCCACACCTCCGGCTCAATCCCATTTGAGTTGAAAATGAGGTTCCACAAGCTAAAAAAGTCAAATCAGGAAAAAAGATGCTACGTGATTAAGCGGAAAAGCCTAAAATCCTGATTTTCAAAGACCAAACTACGGGTCTACATATCACTCGTTGGTATTCGCCCAAACATAGGGTTAACAATACCGATGATCTTAGCTATTGCAAACTACATTTGGCAATAGCTCACAAAGGTCCAGTGCCATCAACTTGGGGTTGTGATTCTAGTTGCAACCATACATTTCATCAAAAACCTATCCCAGTGGATACTTCATACAACTTTTATCCGTTGAAGTACATTTCAATAAAGGTCAGGAAACCCTGACATCATCAGCCATTGGCAAGTAAATCCAGTGAAGTATCGAAGGTGGTCCGATGATTTCATCCGTTGAAGCACATTTCAATGAAGGTCAGGCAACCCTGGCATCATTAGTCTTTGGCAAGTAAATCCAACGAAGCATCGGGGGTGGTCTGATGATGTCATCCATTGAAGAACATTTCAATGAAGGTCAAGCAACCTTGACGTTATTCAGTCGTTAGCAAGTAAATCCAGCGAAGCAACAGAAGTGGTCCAATGATGTTAGCCGTCGAAGCACATTTCAACGAAGGTCAAGCAACCATGACGTATTTAGCCGTTGGCAAGTAAACCCAACGAAGCATCGGAGATGGTCCGATAATGTCATCTGTTGGAGCACATTTTATCAAAGGTCAAGTAGCCAGTTCATGGTGACTAAACTAAAACCGTTAAAGCTGGAATGCTTAGATTTACTCAAATCTAATTCATTTTCTAGCTTTTGTTATGGGCTAGATTTGTTCCGATCTGGCCATTTCACACTTTAACCAGTTCATGGTGACTAAACTGGAACTGATGAAGCTGGAATGGTTTAGATTTATTCAAATATAGTTCTTGTTTAGCTTTTGTACATATTGCTTTATCATGTGAGCCTATGAATCATGTGATCACAGATTCAATTTCTAAATCTAGATTTGGTTCCTGTGATGGACATTTCCAGCTACAACCAGCTTGTAAATTATTCACGGTGTTTGAATTTTCTTAGATGGCTCTCATGCCCACAAGGAGTTCGGCGCTGCTATGTATCTTATTTTCTTGAAGATGTTTTTCATCTCGAAAATAATAAAACAAAACAAGCCGAACATATAATAAAATTGAAGTATCGAAGGCCTCAATTACTATTGAGCATAAGGGTTTGAAAAACCTATTTTACAAAACATCATTGCCATATCTCGTTAAAATTATACTTTTATACAAAATTCAAACCCTTTGTATGTAGGTGCAAATGAGGCATAACACTACTTCCAGACAACTACACATAGACCTACACACACACACACAATCAGATAAAAGTTTAAATTGAAAAGTGGTCGTAACCGTGTCACCACGAAAGTCCAGAGGTGCCTACCACCTTCCCTCCGCTTAATCAAGCCCCCAGACCTTAAAGAATCTCGGTTTTGCAGACCAGTTATACAATGTCACATCAGCAGGTCTATGTGCAAATCATTTCTCGGTTGAGTTGGTGCAACCATTTAAAAATTCCAACTGCCGACTTTTACAGTCAAATCGTCGACATATACAAGTCGAACCTTTTCAAACTTTTTTTTCATACAAATCTCATCTAACATGAGAACACCAAAAGACAAGTTTAGAAAGGGACAAATAAAAATCCCGACGTCAACACGAGTGTTAGAAAGTTGATCAAAATGAGAGAAAAAGAAAATAGTTTTTCTTAAAGTTAGAAAACTCTAGTTTTCTCTTCCTTTGGTTAACTACCATTTTTGGTCTACACCTTCTTTTTGCGATCCGTCAAAGAGGGGTGCTAGATATGTAAGTTAACTACTAAACTCAAGTGGTAGCACTAAAAAATGTTGAGTTCCTAGTCCGTAGTGATTGTTTTAGCAAAAACTATTTTGTTTTTTAAAGAGAAACCATTTGTTTTTGGCCAGTCACTACCAGGGGTGATTTCATCATTTTTCTGACATTCAAAAATTTTGAAAACATTTGGGATGATAATATGATGAGTTTTCTAACATTTCCAAGTGGAATCATTTAAAAAGGAGTTGTAGATTTCCGTAGGGATTGTTTTTGGCAAAGTAGGAAAATGTGGGTTTTTCAAAAAATAAACTGCCCCAGATTTTATAAAGGCAGTTTCGGCCATTTAATTTTTGAAATAAATTCTGGCCTTTTGGGATATGAAAATGTATGATATAAGTAGCTCCTATCCAAAAATGAGCTCATTCCAACTTAAAATGACCAAGTTATGGACATTTTAATTTTTGGGAATTTCTAACAAAAACGACTATAACCAGAGTTCTATAACTCTGATGGCCACGAAATATAAGATGGAGGTTCACGTTAACACGTGTAAGATGATGCCAAGAGATTGGAATTTCTAGAGTTGAGCATAATAGGGCTAATTTCTTAAGCTACAAATTAAAAATGATATTTGAAACATACTAAAGGGAGATGAAAAATTATAGAAAAATTCTTTAGGAGTAAGATGTAAAATCAAAAAATTTTACGAATAAAGATTTAATTTTCTCGAAATATTTTTTTGAATATTATGGTGTGGATTTGATATAATGTTATAGTTATGGGTAGTATTTATAAATTTTGCAAAGTATGCAAGTTGTTATAAAATATTCTTTTTATCGGGAAATATCCGTATGACGACACAATCATTGGTGGACCCCACAAAGGAAGTATTGTCGTAGTTAGAAAACGACGAAATTATCTTTTTATAAAAATAACGGCGAAAGTGTTACCGTTAAATTAAAACTGTTGAACTACCCAGTAGTAAAAGTACAGTAATACGTGTGGTTGCATAGTAGCACACGATATTAATTATTGATGCTTACGTAAGAAGTCACTCAGTTATACTCAATTATTGATACAGTAATTGCTGCATCTTATCCCTCATATTATTGATTCAATTATTGTCACAGTATCATCTATATAATATGTTTTATTATTAAATCAATAATTGAGACGACAAAGTTATTTATATTATTATTTGCAATATTGACAATGTCTAGAAGTTCTGTCAAGGAGAGGTTTGGTCACCTAATTGTGCGCCAATAAGCAGAAATCCTTATCTGAAAGTCAACTCTTTCCTAGGAACAACCTGGTTGTTAAATATTGTGAGTTATATTATTAATGATGAATAAGTTCGTGTTGATTAAAGATGAAATTGATAGTTCCATTGTGTGGGAATTATTAGTGTTAGTGGAAATCGACATTTATTTCGATAATAATTGATGTCTGGAGGTTATATTGACCAATCGGGTAATTAACCGAATAAATAAGAAATTAATTGGTATTAATTCACATGCTTATAACTATGTGTTCACATGTGTGTACTATTGATTCACATGATTTACTATTAGGGGAGTTGGTGCAAGATTGATAATACTTGCATGACTAAGTTAAAAATTGTGATATAGATGGAGGTACTATACTGTAATTCATATTTTTCACATGTCTAGAACTATTGATTCACATGATTTACTATTAGGGGAGATGGTGCAAGTTTGATAATACTTGCAGGGCTAAATTAAATATGAAGAAAAAGTGAAAGGTATTATACTGTAATATTTTGAGCCCGAAAATGTGCAATTATTGAAACTATATTTTCCTATAAATAGAAGCTCATTCTTTCTTCATTTCTCACCAATTTACTAAGTCTCACAAGAGCAATTATTATAGAGATAAATTATAGAGAGAAATTATAGAGAGAAAGAAGAAGAGAAGTCTGCTACCTCACTATTCCAGTATCCAGTTTTCTTCTAAGGTAAGGGGTATTATTCTTTCGTATTCATGAAGAGAATTATTTTCTTTCAATACTCGTAAGGGGTATTATTCTTTCGTATTCATGAAGAGAGTTATTTTCTTTCAATACTCATAAGGGTTAATATTCCATTCTTTATTATTATGTTGGAATAACCTGTCTATGCAAAGTACCGCATACATGGTGAAATTCTTTTATTATTCTTTCTTTTTTTTCTTAGTGATTGAAAAGGAGAGCGCCTGGGTATCTTATAGAAAGGGTCTTTATTATTCTATTGGAATAACCTGTTTGTGCGGTCTATCGCATGCCTGGCGAATTCTGTTGTTATTCCATTCTTTATTATTCTGTTGGAATATCATGTATGTGCGAATTACGTATGACCTAGTTTCGTTCTTTATTATTCTGTTGGATGTCTGTGCAAATTACGCATGACCTGGTTCCATTCTTTATTATTCTGTTGGAATATCCTCTCTGTGCGGATTACGCATGACCTGGTTCCATTCTTTATTATTCTGTTGAAATATCTTGTCTATGCGGATTACGCATGACCTGGTTCCATTCTTTATTATTACATTGGAATAACTTTATCTGTATTTGGCCTATCGTGATGCTGGTGAATTCTTTTGTTATTCCATTCTTTATTATTCTGTTGGAATAACCTATCTGTGTGGACTATCGCATGCATGGTGAAAGATCCTTTGTATTCATTCTTTATTAAATTGTGGAAATGATCTGTCTACGTGGATTACTGTATGACGGGTGAAAATCCATTTGCAGTTTCGTATATTCTATTATATACTCATATGAGATTTCATTTCTTTTGTACTCGTCATGAAATATCATTTTCTTTGGTATTTTTTTCTTTTACAAGTTACTATTCACCCGATTACTATACACTCTGGTATTATTCACTCAGTTGTTCGGGGTACTTTTTGTGCCGGAGTACTATTCACGAGTTACTAATCACCCAATTAATATTCACTCTAGTATCATTCACTCGGGTATTCAGGACACTTTTTGTGTCGGGGTACTATTCCCGAAGTACTATTCACGGGGTACTATTCACCCGAAAAATATATTTCTTTTCTGTTCAAATTATTTTTGGTACATGAATATTATTCTTGAATTTTACCCCACAAAGCAGTATCATGTTGACAATTTGGACGTTATTTATTCCTGGATAAATTAAATTATAAATTTTTAAAATTTATCCTTGAACTAGTTTTATTGAATTATTATGTCATTGTCATCATCCTCATGCTTATATTGTGATGAAAGTCATCTTTGGCTTACGTGCATAGATGGACTTGGTATGATTATGACGGGATTATTCGGTATAATCATGGTAGTAATGTGATTTAATGATGTGGTAAAAGTCCTCATTGGCACGTAGTTCATTGATGGACGATTGTTGGTATGATTATGACCAGGGATTATTCTGTATAATCATGACCATTGATGATTACATGAATATCCTTGGTTGTGGTGCAGGGATGATTCGATTTTATTTATTAAGCTGAGTCTCAGCGATAAAGTGATGAAAAACATTTTAAATCATAGAAGATAGTAGATTTTATGCTCTACATGACTCTTCTAATGGATTGTTTATTTCCGCTGCAGTTGTTGATCTAAAACTTGTTGTCTATTGTATTCTATCAGTTGTTATACTGTTGAAGGTTAAGGTTAATTTATTCTGCATTATCTTAGTCATAATATTTCTTACTGGGCTACTTGAGCTCACCCTTTCTTTCATTGTTCTCTTCAGAAAATGAGAATATAGCTGGGACGAGTTGGGAAATGGAGTGATGGTCCAGCATAAATGGCTTTAGTAGTCTTCACTATTCTATGGAATAATGTGATAATAATTGAAATGAGAACATCATTGAGTGTGGATATTGTCTAGATGACAATATTCTTGTTTAAACTCTCAGCTATGTTTTGTCGTATTTTACACGACTGTTGTATAATTAAGTTGTATTTGAATTTATGTACCATGTATTTGGTGACTCAAGATGGGTGATGTATACCTATTTTGGGGCGTCACAGTTGGTATCAAAGCTCAGGGATATGATCCCTGGCTGAGATGTGAGACAAAAACTAGGAGGGGAGAGACGGGGAATTCCTTCGCTAGTATGACCTACCTAAGTTTATTTGGTATTTAATTAGTTAGTCATAGTATAGGGATAATATGTGACATGTCAATTAACCCTCATTTTGTGGCAGTATTTAAAAATAGCATCCAAAAATGTTGAGATAAGCAATGAAGCACATGAGACCGTTGAGTCACCAACGATCAATAACCAAGATAATGTGCAACAGAAAGACAATAATCCTCAGGTAAATAATAACACCGATGAAATGGTGAATGATGGGATGTTCAGAGGCTTTATGCAATTCATGCAACATCAGGCGAGAGCGGCTCCTGTGCAAAATGCAGGTGGAAACACTGGCAACTCTTGGACGGTCACCGCTAAACAGTTCAAGGAGCTGGGACCGTTGAAGTTTTTGGGAAAACCAGAACCACTTAAGGCGGAGATGTGGTTAAAGCAGATCACCAAGATATTTGATGTCTTGGGATACTCCGAGGAGCAAAAGGTTCCCTATGCCACCTTTATGTTGCCTCAAGAGGCAGATTACTGGTGGGAATCTGTAAAACGTACCCAGCCTGATGCAATCAAGATGTCTTGGGAGAAGTTCCAAGAGTTGTTCAATGACAAGTACTTTCCCAAAAGTATTTGTCACATGAAGGAGGTGGAGTTTATCAAGTTGGAGCAAACCAATATGTCCGTGTCGCAATACGAGGCTAAATTTGCGGAGTTATCCCAGTTTGCATCCCATTTGGTCGATAATGAGGAGCGAATGGCGCGAATGTTACTAAGAAGTTTGAAACCCGATATACGTCAATACCTCATTTCTCACAAAATTTGTTTATTGGAGCGCGATAATGAGTCAGCACAACAAAAAGGCAACGACTAACAACACGATAATAATCGTACTGGTGGCAACGACCATCGGAAAAATGATAACCATTGTGGGGGAAATTATCATGCCAAGAATGTTAACCACTTCGGTGGTAATCATGGTCAAGATAATAGGAGTGGAAATTTCAAGAAGAGAATGTTCACCAACGATGGAAAGACAGCAGCACCAACACCCATTTTCAAGGAAAGAGAACGACCACCATTTGTATGCTTCAAATGCGGAGGGGAGGGACATATTAGTCCAAACTACATGATGCAGTCCAAAGCATGTTTCAATTATCGAAAAGAAGGTCACCTAGCCTGATTTTGTCGTGTACCAAAGTCAAGTCTAGCTGGGACGGTGGCACCAAAGGTGGATACGGACAAAACAAAGTCGGTGGTTTCAGGAAGAGCGTTTTTTGTGACTTCTCAAAAAATGAGTAACCTGAACGAAGTTAGCACGGGTTAGTTGATTATAAATTATTTCTAAGTCTATACCTTATTAGATACCGGTTCTACCCATTCTTTTATCTCTATTTCTTGTGCTCAACGTTTAAATTTGACTCCGGAGAAATTAGACTTTGACTTATCGGTTGAAACTCTGTTAAGAGAAACCTTTATTAGCTCCACTATTTATAAATCTTGTTTGATTCAAATCAGCACCCTCACGTTACCTGTCGATCTTATCTCTTTGAAAATACTGGCCTTTGATGCTATTTAAGAATCGATTGGTTAAATACTCATCATGCTTTTCGTAAGGTTGTTAGCTTTCATATCTCTAACCAACCTGTTATGCAAATTCAAGTAACCAAACCACTAAAGTAAATTATTGTCATATCAAACCATAAGTAAACAGCCCCGAGCCCTTCGCTGGTGACTTCCAAGTCTTGGAATACACCAAAGCTAGAATATCCGTAGGGGACGTTGTGAATAACGGTGGTAAGTTGATAGGTATCAATGTGACGTACTATCCAAGTCTTGGATGAGGGTCACAGTTTTGAATGATATTTCTTATGTTAATAAATTTCCTGGCGTATTCTTGAAGACTTCTTAGCCTACCCTAGAGCGTGAAATCAAATTTTCTATTGACCCCAGTACAAAACCCATTTCTTAAACCCTCAAATATTTCTTCAACTAAAATTAACGTAACATGTGCCAAAGACGTTGGCTCGAGCTATTGAAGATTACGATCATATCATTCAATATCATTGTGGAAGAGAGAACGTGGTAGCTGACACGTTAAGTAGAAGATCGTATTCGTTTATGAGTGCGATGTTGTTAACACAAAAACCCATTCCGTATAACTTACAAATGATGAAGATAGAGTTAAAAACTCTAGGGACCCACATGAAGATAACGAATATAAGAGTAGAATTGACTTTAATCGATAAAGTTAAAGTCGCTCAAGCTACACACCCAAATTTGATGAATGTGAAGAAGAAAGTTCAAGAAGGCGTTATCTCAACCCTCGATTTAATTGGCCTATTTGAAATCCTCGATCGAGTAGGAACTGTGGCCTATAGACTCATTTTACCGCCAAGTATGTTATATGTTCATAACTCTTTTTTTACGTATCGATGTTACGTAAATATGTGGACGACCCGAACCACATTATTGATTTAGAACCTGACGAGATAGCAGAATATTTAACGTATGAGGAGATACGTGTTAAAATCTTGGATAAGAAGGATCATATTCGACACTCAAAGGTTATACCTTAAGAGTTAGAATAAAACGAGGTATCCTCACCTGTTCGGCATACCAAGTACGTACATAAATTTCGAGGGTGAAATTTCATAAGGAAGAGAGATTGTAAAACCCCAAATTTTACGAATAACGATTTAATTTTCTCGAAATATTTTTTTGAATATTATGGTGTGGATTTGATATAATGTTATAGTTGCGGGTAGTATTTATAAATTTTGCAAAGTATGCAAGTTGTTATAAAATATTCTTTTTGTCGGGGAATATCCGTACGACGGCACAATCATTGGTGGACCCCACAAAGGAAGTATTGTCGTAGTTAGAAAACGATGAAATTATCTTTTTATAAAAATAACGGTGAAAGTGTTACCGTTAAATTAAAACTGTTGAACTACCCAGTAGTAAAAGTACAGTAATATGCGTGGTTGCATAGTAGCACATGGTATTGATTATTGATGCTTACGTAAGAAGTCACTCAGTTATACTCAATTATTGCTATAGTAATCGCTGCATCATATCTCTCATATTATTGATTCAATTATTGTCACAATATCATCTGTATAATATGTTTTATTATTAAATCAATAATTGAGATGAAAAAGTTATTCATATTATTATCTGCAATATTGGCAATGTCTAGAAGTTATGTCAAGGAGAGGTTTGGTCACCTAATTGCGCGCCAATAAGGAGAAATCCTTATCGAAAAGCCCCCTCTTTCCTGGAAACAACCTGGTTGTTAAATATTGTGAGTTACAATATTAATGATGTATAAGTTGGTGTTGATTAAAGATGAAATTGATAGATCCATTGTGTGGGAATTATTAGTGTTAGTGGAAATCGATATTTATTTCGATAATAATTGATGTCTGGAGGTTATATTGACCAATCGGGTAATTAACCGGATAAATGAGCAATTAATTGCTATTAATTCACATGCTTATAACTATGTGTTCACATGTATGTACTATTGATTCACATGATTTACTATTAGGGGAGTTGGTGCAATATTGATAATACTTGCATGACTAAGTTAAAAATGGAGGTATAGATGGAGGTACTATACTGTAATTCGTATTTTCACATGTCTAGAACTTTTGATTCACATGATTTACTATTGATTCACATGATTTACTATTAAAGGAGATGGTGCAAGTTTGATAATACTTGCAGGGCTAAATTAAAAATGAAGAAAAAGTGGAAGGTATTATACTGTAATATTTCGAGCCCCAAAATGTGCAATTATTGAAACTATATTTTCCTATAAATAGAAGCTCATTCTTCCTTCATTTCTCACCAATTCACTAAGTCTGACAAGAGCAATTATTATAGAGAGAAATTATAAAGAGAAAGAAGAAGAGAAGTTTGCTACCTCACTATTCTAGTATCCAGTTTTCTTCTAAGGTAAGGGGTATTATTCTTTCGTATTCATGAAGAGAATTATTTTCTTTCAATACTCATAAGGGGTATTATTCTTTCGTATTCATGAAGAGAGTTTTTTTCTTTCAATACTCATAAGGGTTGTTACTCCATTCTTTATTATTATGTTGGAATAACCTGTCTATGCGAAGTATCACATACATGGTGAAATTCTTCTATTATTCCATTCTTTATTATTACATTGGAATAACTCGTATGCATCTTGATCTATTGCATGCCTAGTGAATTCATTGTTATTCCATTCTTTATTATTTCATTTGAATATATCATATGCATCACGGATTACGCATGACACGGGTAGTTCTTTATTATTACATTGGAATATCACATGCATGCGGATTATGCATGACCTGGTTCCATTCTTTATTATCCTGTTGGAATATCCCGTCTGTGCGGATTACGCATGACCTGGTTCCATTCTTTATTATTATGTTGGAATAACCTGTCTGTGCGGTCTATCGCATATCTGGTAAATTCTTTTGTTATTCCATTCTTTATTATTCTATTGGAATAACCTGTCTGTGTGGACTACCGCATGCATGGTGAAAGATCCTTCGTATTCATTCTTTATTAAATTATGGAAATGATCTGTCTACGTGGATTTCCGCATGGCGGGTGAAAATCCATTTGCAATTTCGTATATTCTATTATACTCGTATGAGATATCATTTCTTTTGTACTCATCATGAAATATCATTTTCTTTGGTATTTTTTCTTTTACGAGTTACTATTCACATGTTACTATTCACTTTGGTATTATTCACTCGGGTATTCGGGACACTTTTCATGCTAGAGTACTATTCACGAGTTACTATTCACGAGTTACTATTCACTTTAGTATCATTCACTCGGGTATTTGGTACACTTTTCGTGTTGGGGTACTATTCAAGGAGTACTATTCCTAAAGTACTATTCATAGGGTACTATTCACCTGAAAAATATATTTCTTTTCTGTCCAAATTATTTTTGGTTCATGAATATTATTCTTGAATTTTACCCCACAAAGCAGTATCATGTTGACAATTTGGACGTTATTGATTCCTGGATAAATTAAATTATAAATCTTTAAAATTTATCCTTGAACTTATTTTATTGAATTATTATGTCATTGTCATTATCCTCATGCTTATATTGTGATGAAAGTCGTCTTTGGCTTACGTGCATAGATGGACTTGGTATGATTATGACCCGGGATTATTCGGTATAATCATGACCGTAATGTAACGAATGATGTGGTAAAAGTCCTCATTGGCCTGTAGTTCATTGATGGACTGTTGTTGGTATGATTATGACCAGGGATTATTCAGTATAATCATGACCATTGATGATTACATGAATATCCTTGGCCGTGAAGTAGTGCGAGGATGATTCGATTTTATTTATTAAGTGAGTCTCGCGTGATAAAGTGATGAAAAACTTTTTAAATCATAGAAGATAGTTGATTTTATGCTCTACTTGACTCTTCCAATAGATTGCTTATTTCCGCTGCAGTTGTTGATCAAAAACTTATTGTCTATTGTATTCTATCAGTTGTTATACTGTTGAAGGCTAATGATAATTTATTCTGCATTATCTTAGTCATAATATTTTCTTACTGGGCTAGTTGAGCTCACCCTTTCTTTCATTGTTCTCTTCAGGAAATGAGAATATAGCTGGGACGAGTTGGGGAATGGAGTGATGGTCCAGGATAATTGGCTTTAGTAGTCCTCACTATTCTATGGAATAATGTGATAATAATTGAAATAAGGACACCATTGAGTGTGGATATTGTCTAGATGACAATATTCTTGTGTAAACTCTCAGCTATGTTTTGTCGTATTTTACACAAATGTTGTATAATTAAGTTGTATTTGAATTTATGTACCATGTATTTGGCGACTCAAGATGGGGGTTGTATACCTATTTTGGGGGCGTCACATAAGAAATATATGTATATATGTTTGGACAAAGGATAGAAAAATAATAAGTTGATTTTGTATTTTTGTGAAAAGAGTTAATGAATCTAGCTTTCTAGATTGAAAAATTAATGAATCCAGACTTGCTGGATTTAACATCAATTTAATCCATTTTGTTGGATTGGAAATTAATGAATTCAGGCTTGTTGGATTGGATGTCAGTTGAGGCCAGGCTTACTGGATTGAACATCAGTTGAATCCAGTTTGCTGGATTGGGAATTAGTTAATCCAGGCTTGCTGAATTGGATGTTAGTTGAATCCAGGCTTGCTGGATTGACCATCTAGTTGCTGGATTGACCATCTAGTTGCTGGATTATGAATCCAGTTTGCTGGATTACAATTTGGTTTACTAGATTAGCAATCTGGTTTGTTGGATTGCAATCTGGGGTGCTGGATTGGTATGTTTGGATAATCCAGGTTGCTGGATTAGTATTTCACTTATTAGATTTTAAAGAATAACTTATAATATTGGGACATGTATTTCTTTAATATTTGAAATTAATTAAATATTAATGATAATAAAATTATGTGGTATTTAAATCATTTAAAAATGATATTAATGATTGAAAAATTATTATAAAATGATAAAAATTATTTAAAAATTATTTTGAGCTTCTAAAAAAATGTTATTACTGATAATTGAATTATCTAATATAATATTGAAGCAGTTAAGTAGAGTTTTATTTACAATAAACTCGATAATTATCCGATAAGGCAATCAGGACGTCAAAATATTACCGAACTCAAATCAGATTGAAATAGTTTGACTTGATATCAGGTCTTATGTGTTTTAGTGACTGTTAGGGATATGTGATAAGTGTTTAAGTTGTATAATGACTGTAATGGACAGTAGTGTATGTGATGATATTTTTCTAACTAAGAGATCAATATTATCAATAATATGTCTTTCAGCTGAAGCTAAAATTAAACTGCATAACAGTAATCGACGGTACATGCAAGTTCCTGAACTATACTTTTATTGTGCAACTTCTCTAACTCAAACTTGAGTTATGATTTTTCAAGCATGCTAGTGGTTAATTATTGTTGATTACATCACGTCTATGATTTATTAATTCGCACGTTGTGCATGTTGTATATGTTCATCATGTATAAAAGGTTGATCACCTTCATTACCATTTGGTTCAGTTATAGTTGTTCATGTTCATTGTTGGCCATTCATTGTTATTGACTCGGTCATTCTGTAAGACTCCAAATTTTATGAAATAAAAGTATTCAATTTTCTTATAATTATTATTTTATTTCGTAAATGGTTAAATTGATTAAAGGTTAAAGTTAAGGGTGATATGTGAATTTTTTTTTAAAGTATGCAAGTTGTTATAAAATATTCATTTGGTCGGGGAATATTCTTTTTGTCGGAGAATATCCGTACGATGGCATAATCATTGGTGGACCCCATAATAGAAGTATTGTCGTAGTAAGAAAATGACATAATTATCTTTTTAAAAATAACAATGAAAGTGTTACCGTTAAAACCGTTGAACTACCCGGTAGTAAAAGAAATGAATGTCTGGCGTTAGTTGCGTAGTAGCACCGGTATGGATTATTGATGCTTACGTAAGAAGTCACTCGATTATACTCAATTATTACTTCAGATAATCGCATCATATCTCTCATATTATTGATTCAATTATTGTCACAGTATCATCTGCATAATATTTTATATTATTAAATTAATAATTGAGACGACAAAGTAATTCATATTATTATTTTCAATATTGACAATGTCTAGAAGTTCTGTCAAGGAGAGGTTAGATAATCTAATTGTGCACCAATAGGGAGAAATCCTTATCGGAAAACCCCCTCTTTCCTGGGAACGACCTGGTTGTTAAATATTGTGAGTTATAATATTAATGATGAATAAGTTCGTGTTGATTAAAGATAAAATTGATAATTCCATTGTGTGGGAATTATTAGTGTTAGTGGAAATTGACATTTATTTCGATAATAATTAATGTCTGGTGGTTATATTGACCAATCGGGTAATTAACCGGATAAATGAGCAATTAATTGCTATTAATTCACATGCTTATAACTATGTGTTCATATGTGTGTACTATTGATTCACATGATTTACTATTAGGGGAGTTGGTGCAAAATTGATAATAATTACATGACTAAATTAAAAATGGAAGTATAGATGAAGGTACTATACTTTAATTAATTTTTTCACATGTTTAGAACTATTGAGTCACATGATTTACTATTGATTCACATGATTTACTATTAGGGGAGGTGGTGCAAGTTTGATAATACTAGCAGGACTAAATTAAAAATGAAAGAAAAAGAGGAAGGTATTATACTGTAATATTTCGAGCCCCAAAACGTGCAATTATCGAAACTATATTTTCCTATAAATATAAGCTCATTCTTCCTTCATTTCTTGCCAATTCACTAAAGCTATAAAGCAAATATTATAGAGAGAAATAATAGAGAGAAAGAAGAATAGAAGTCTGCTACCTCACTATTCTAGTATCAAATTTTCCTCTAAGGTAAGGGGTATATGAAGAGAGTTATTTTCTTTCAATACTCGGAAAGGGTTGTTATTCCATTCTTTATTATTATATTGGAATAACCTGTCTATGCGAAGTAACAAATACATGGTAAAATTCTTATGTTATTCCATTCTTTATTATTACATTGGAATAACTTTGTATATATTGATCTATCACATGTACCAGTGAATTACATTTGTTATTCCATTCTTTATTATCCTTTTTGAATATCCTGTCTATGAGGATTACGCATGACCTGATTCCATTATTTATTACTCTGTTGGAATATCTTGTCTGTGCGGACTACGCATGACCTGGTTCCATTCTTTATTATTTTGTTGGGAATAACATGTCTGTGCGGTCTATCGCATGCCTGGTGAATTCTTCTGTTATTCCATTCTTTATTATTATGTTGGAATTACCTGTCTGTGCGGTCTATAGTATGCATGGTGAATAATCCTTCGTATTCATTCCTTATTAAATTGTGGAAATGATCTGTCTACGTGGATTACCGCATGGCGGGCAAAAATCCATTTGCAGATTCATATATTCTATTATACTCAGTTGGTTAATATTTTGGCTTCTATACTCCATGAAATTAGTAGAATATCCTGAATATTTGCGCTACATCCAGTATCTTTTCATGAAAATATTTTTCTGAGCATTCTTGAATTTTACTCCACAAAGCAGTATCATGTTGACAATTTGGACGTTATTGATTTTTGGATAAATTAAATTATAAATCTTTAAAATTTATCCTTGAACTTGTTTTATTGAATTATTATGTCATTGTCATCATCCTCGTGCTTATATTATGATGAAAGTCATCTTTGGCTTACGTGCATAGATGGACTTGGTATGATTATGACCAGGGATTATTCGGTATAATCATGACCCTAATGTGACGAATAATGTGGTAAAAAGTCCTCATTGGCCTGTAGTTCATTGATGGACAGTTGTTGGTATGATTATGACCAGGGATTATTTGGTATAATCATGACCATTGATGATTACATGAATATCTTTGGCTGTGGTGCTTGGATGATTCGATTTTATTTATTAAGCTGAGTCTCGGCGATAAAGTGATGAAAAACTTTTTAAATCATAGAAGATAGTAGATTTTATGCTCTACTTGACTCTTCTAATGGATTGCTTATTTTCGCTGCAGTTGTTGATCTGAAACTTGTTGCCTATTGTATTCTATCAGTTGTTATACTATTGAAGGCTAAGGATAATTTATTCTGCATTATCTTAGTCATAATATTTCTTACTGGGCTAGTTGAGCTCACCCTTTCTTTCATTGTTCTCTTCAGAAAATGAGAATATAGCTGGGACGAGTCGGGAAATGGAGTGATTGTCCAGGATAAATGGCTTTAGTAGTCCACACTATTCTACAGAATAATGTGATAATAATTGAACTGAGGACACCATTGAGTATGGATATTGTCTAGATGACAATATTCTTGTGTAAACTCTTAGCTATTTTTGTCGTATTTTACACGACTGTTAAGTTGTATTTGAATTTATGTACCATGTATTTGGCGACCCGAGATTGGTGATGTATACCTGTTTTGGGGGCGTCACAATTGGTATCAAAGCTTAGGGATATGATCCCTGGCTGAGATGTGAGATAAGAACTGGAGGGGAGAGACGGGGAATTCCTTCGCTAGTATGACCTACCTAAGTTTATTTGGTATTTGATTGGTTGGTCAGAGTATAGGGATAATATGTGATATGTCAATTAACCCTTGTTTTGTGATAGTGTTTGAAAATGGCATCTAAAAATGTTGAGATCAGTAATGAAGCACATGAGACCGTTGAGTCACCAACGATCAATACCCAGGATAATGTGCGACAGAAAGACAATAATCCTCAGGTAAATAACAAAACTGATCAAATGATGAATGATGGGGTGTTCAGAGGATTTATGCAATTCATGTAACATTAGGTAAGAGAGACTCTTGTTCAAAATATAGGTGGAAATAATGGCAACCCCGGTTGGTCCTTTGCTAAGCGATTCAAGGAGTGGGACCATTTAGGTGTTTTTGGGAAAGCCAGAACCACTTAAGGCTGAGACATGGTTAAAGCAGATCACCAAGATATTTGATATCTTGGGATGCTCTGAGGAGCAAAAGGTTCCCTTTGCCACCTTTATGTTGCGTGAAGAGGAAGATTACTGGTGGGAATCTGTAAAACGTACCCGGCCTGACGCACCCAAGATGTCTTGGGAGAAGTTCCAAGAGTTGTTCAACGAAAAGTACTTTCCCGAAAGTATTCGTCACATGAAGAAGGTGGAGTTTATCAAGTTGGAGCAAAATAATATGACCGTGTCACAATACGAGGCTAAATTTGCGGAGTTATCCCAGTTTGCATCCCATTTGGTCGATACTGAGGAGCGAATGATGTGAATGTTTCTAAGAGGTTTGAAACCTGATATAAGTCAATACCTCATTTCTCACAAACTTTGTTTATATTCAGATGTTGTGAATAGGGCTCAGTTATTGGAGTGTGATAATGAGTCAGTACAACCAAAAGGCAACGACCAACAACACGATAATAATCGTACCGGTGGCAATGGCCATCGGAACAATGATATCCATCGTGGGGGAAATTATCATGCCAAGAATGGTAACCACTTCGGCGGTAATCATGGCCAAGATAATAAGAGTCAAAATTTTAAGAAGAGAAGGTTCAACAACGATGGAAAGACAACAGTACCAACACCCGTTTTCAAGGAAGGACAACGACCACCAATTGTATGGTTTAAATGCGGAGTGGAGGGACATATCAGTCCAAGCTGCACGATGCAGTCCAAAGCATGTTATAATTATGGAAAAGAAGGTCACCTAGCCCAATTTTGTCATGTACCAAAGTCAAGTCCAGCTGGGACGGTGGCACCAAAGGCGGATATGGACAAAACAAAGTCGGTGGTTTCAGGGAGAGCATTTTTCGTGACTTCTCAAAAAGCGAGTAACCCGGACGAAGTTAGCACGAGTTAGTTAATTATTAATTCTTGAGAAGTCTATACCTTATTAGATATCGGTTCTACCCATTCTTTTATCTCTCTTGCTTGCGCTAAACATTTAAATTTGACTCCAGAGAAATTAGACTTTGACTTATCGGTTAAAGCTCGGTTAGGAGAAACCTTCGTTACCTCCACTGTTTATAAGTCTTGTTTGATTAAAATCGACACTTTCACGTTACCTGTCGATCTTATCTCTTTGAAAATACTTGCCTTTGATGCGATTTTAGGAATCAATTGGTTAACTACTCATCATGCTTTTCGTAAGGTTGTTAGCTTTCATATTCCTAACCAACCTGTTATGCAAATTCAAGCAACCAAACCACTAAAGTCAATCACTGTCATACCAAGCCATAAGTAAAGAGCCCCGAGTCTTTCGCTGGTGACTTCCAAGTTTTGGAATACACCAAAGCCAGATTTTCTGTAGGCGACGTCGTGAATGACGATGGCAAGTTGATAGGTATCAATGTGACATACTATCCAAGTCTTGGGATGAGAGTCACAGTTTTTTTTCTATCGTTAATAAATTTCATGACGTATTTCTTCAACCAAAACAAACGTAACATGCGCCAAAGACGTTGGCTCGAGCTGTTGAAGATTACGATCGTACAATTCAATATCATTGTGGAAGAGCGAACGTGGTATCTGACGTGTTGGGTAGAAGATCATATGCGTTTATGAGTGTGATATTGTTAACACAAAAACCTATTTCGTATACAAATGATGAAGATAGAATTAAAGACTTTAGGGACCCACGTGAAGATAACGAATATACGAGTAGAATCGACTTTAATCGATAAAGTTAGGCCACTTAAACTACACACCTGGAGATGATGAATGTGAATAAGAAGGTTCAAGAAGGCGTTATCTCAACCCTTGATTTAATTGGCCCATTTTAAATCCTCGATCGAGTAGGAACTGTGGCCTATAGACTCGTTTTACCGTCAAGTATGTCACGTGTTCATAACGTTTTTCATGTATCGATGTTACGTAATTATGTGGACGACCCGAACCACATTATTGAATTAGAAAAAGACGAGATAGCAGAAGATTTAACATATGATGAGATACGTGTTAAAATCTTGGATAAGAAGGATCATATTCGACACTCAAAGGTTATACCTCAAGAGTTGGAAGATGAAATGATGTCAAGGTATCCTCACTTCTTCGGCATACCAGGTACGTACGTAAATTTTGAGGGTGAAATTTCATAAGGAGGGGAGATTGTAAGACCCCGAATTTTATGAAATGAAAGTATTCAATTTTCTTATAATTATTATTTTATTTTGTAAATGGTTAAATTGATAAAAGGATAAAGTTAAGGGTGATATGTGAAAATTTTTGCAAAGTATGCAAGTTGTTATAAAATATTCATTTGGTCGGGGAATATTCTTTTGTTTCGGGGAATATTAAATGCGACCAAGACAATCATTAGTGGACCCCTAATGGAAGTATTGTCGTAGTAAGAAAACGACGTAATTATCTTTTATATAAAAATAACGGCAAAAGTGTTCTGAATTAAAACCGTTGAACTACCCGCTAGTAAAAAAGTACGATGAATGGCGTGGTTGCATAGTACCACACGGTATTGATTATTAATGCTTACGTAAGAAGTCACTCATTTATACTCAATTATTGCTACAGTAATTGTTGCATCATATCTCTCATATTATTGATTCAATTATTGTCACAGTATCATCTGCCTAATATTTTATATTATTAAATAAATAATTGAGACGACAAAGTTATTCATATTATTATTTGCAATATTGACAATGTCTAGAAGTTCTGTCAAGGAGAGGTTAGATAATCTAATTGCGCGCCAATAGGGAAAATCCTTATCGGAAAGCCCCCTCTTTCCTGGGAACGACCTGGTTATTAAATATTGTGAGTTATAATATTAATGATGAATACGTTCGTGTTGATTAAAGATGAAATTGATAATTCCATTGTGTGGTAATTATTAGTGTTAGTGGAAATTGACATTTATTTCGATAATAATTAATTTCTGGAGGTTATATTGACCAATCGGGTAATTAACTGGATAAATGAGCAATTAATTGCTATTAATTCACATGCTTATAACTATGTGTTCACATGTGTGTACTATTGATTCACATGCTTTACTATTAGGGGAGTTGGAGCAAGATTGATAATACTTGCATGACTAAATTAAAAATGGAGGTATAAATGAAGGTACTATACTATAATTAATTTTTTCACATGTTTAAAACTATTGAGTCACGGGATTTACTATTGATTCACATGATTTACTATTAGGGGAGGTGGTTCAAGTTTGATAATACTTGTAGGACTAAATTAAAAATGAAGAAAAAGAGGAAGGTATTATACTGTAATATTTCGAGCCCCAAAACGTGCATTTATCGAAACTATATTTTCCTATAAATATAAGCTCATTCTTCCTTCATTTCTCGCCAATTCACTAAAGCTATAGAGCAATTATTATAGAGAGAAATTATAGAGAGAAAGAAGAAGAGAAGTCTGCTACCTCACTATTCCAGTATCCAATTTTTTTCTACGGTAAGGGTATTATTTTTTCGTATTCATGAAGAGAGTTATTTTCTTTTAATACTCGAAAGGGTTGTTATTCCATTCTTTATTATTATATTGGAATAACCTGTCTATGTGAAGTACCAAATACATGGTGAAATTCTTATGTTATTCCATTCTTTATTATTACATTTGGAATAACTTTGTCATACTGGCCTATCGCATGCTTGGTGAATACGTTGTTAATATTGTAAAAACCCAAAACCCTAATAAGACTTGTATGTATAAAATCCTGTTATATAAAGAAAATTTCTCCGTTCTGAATGTGTTATGTGTTATTATATACTTTGTTTAACAAATCTGACCAAATAAATTTTTGTCTGAAAAACGTCATGCTTGACACCTCGTGCTTAAATTTATTTTTCCATAATCGAACTTTTCGGTATATTTGTTTTAGCAAGTTGCTTTGTCGTGCTTACACTGACAAAATGCTTTGTCGTGCTTATTAGGATTAGTGAGAAATTTAGGTTAACAACCCTAGATTAACAAACCCTAACCCTAATTAGCAAAACCCTAACCCTAATTTGTAAACCTAACGCTAATTAGTTAAATTAACTCTAATTAGCTTATGTTAACACCTAATCATGGTTAGTATCCTTCAATTAGGTACTAATAAACATTACTTAGCAATCCTAATCATTAGAAACAAAACCCTAATCAAGATTATTTAAGATTAAAGCCTAATTAAGCTACTAAACAAACCTAACTAGCTTGCAAGTAGGTTAGGAGTCACCATTGCAAGTCCCTAGGCTACACATGACATGCTTGTAACTCCCAAGCATGACAATAGTCATCAGATCAGATATTTGAAGAGGCAAGTTGCACAAAAATGACCAAAAAGCCAAGTTGAAGAATTCTATAAATAGGAACCTTAGGGCTAAGCAAACTCACGAAATTCCTAAGCCTAAATACACTTATAAACTTACCAAATCAAGCCGGGTGATAGTAGCAAAAATATCGTGGTTTAGAATCAAAAATCATTCAAGAAAAGGTACAAACCCTAGTTCATAATTAGCTCTTTGATCCTATGTTAGATTTGTTGTTTAGATGTTTAGAATTATGTATTAGTATGTTAGAAAGTATGTTAGATTGGTAGAACATATTTTCATAACATCTAGATGCCTTAATTAAGTGTTTTAAGAAATCTGGAAATTTTGAAAACTAAGTCTGACAGCCGAATGTCAAGGCCTATAGATTCACGTGTTTATGTTTTAGTCTATAAATTGTTTGGTATTTGCTTTCGTTAGTAGGTCTTTAACTGAAAAGAAAACAAGTTCATTTGAACCATAGATTTCAAGTTATAAGTAAATAAAGTGGGTTGACCATTCACGGATTGCAGTTTTCTGGGTTACCCAGAAAACTCAAGAACAGTTTGAACCGACTACTTTGACCAATCTTTTTAATCATGTTCTGTTTGTTATTTTTGTAAGGTTTTGTTATAGATCAATACCATGTTATATGTACTACATATATATGATCTCAAATTACTAAAACAACTCATAGGATTATCGAATTAATGGTCAAAAGTCGCTGACCGAAGCTTGACCAAGTTTTCTAGGTTGCCGTGAAAATCAAGAACACGAAGAACATCATTTCATCAGACTTTGACCAAAGATAATTAGAGACCTTAGAGTTATGTTTTGTTCAAGTTAATGTTATATATATGTACCTCGACATATATACTACATGTTACAACAAACATCACACACATCTAATAATATGTAATCAAAGATATTCAAGCCACAAACCGCTGACCGGCCACGACTCACTGCTCGGGTTACCCGTAAACTCAAGACAACTCGATGTTGACTTTGAGCCTCTATAACTTCTTGTTATATGTAAGTTAAAGCCTAAAATTTGTTTCATGTTGTACTATTGTATGAGTACTACAACATCAACTCTCGACCAAACCAAAAATCATTATCAAGTAGATTTTAATTAGTGGTCAAATTGGTCACTTGACCATTTAATCAAACCGATTGCCCGTAACTCAAGAAACCTACACCTACACTCTCAAGGTCACGGAAAGCTTCCTATCATTAAAATTATTTTTCTAAAAAATAAATTATAAAAATTAGAAATAATTAATAAATAAATATAAAATAATTTTTTAAAATTATATTAAATAATTATAATTAAAAAAAATATTTTTACATAAATTTAATAATTATTTTATTATATTTAGATATTATTAATAATTAACTTATTAATAAAGAAATTAGAATAATTATTTATAAATACTAAATAATTATGGAAAAATATTATTATTGATATAAAAATTATAATAAATGAATATAAATTATTTAAAAATAATAATCAATGTTTTTGTAAAATTTTAAGTAAATATTAATTACTTATAAATAGAAATAAATGATTTAAAAATCATTTTAAAGATAAATAAATGTTTTAAATACTTTAAAATTTCTAAAAAGGTATTATAAAGGATAATTAAATTTTATAAATAAAATTTAGTCCATTTATCAAAGGTATTTAACACCAAAAACTTAATTAATCTAATCCGCTCATATGTAAATGATATAATTGAGTATTATTATAAATACTAACGTGTTGGAATTATATATATGAACATCGAGGTATTTATTAACGATTGAATAGCATAACTTGAATCGATCTACGCCAGCAAGTTCTCTATCCTTAAATCTCTTTATAAAGCAAGTTTCTTGTACCCAAGTTATTACTTATGCAAATTTCTTAAACCCTATTTATTCATTGGACAAGATTTTTATCTTGATATGCTGTTGATATAATATACTACACCTACAATTGAATTACCTTCTTATTGTAAAGTTATTATTATAGCTTCAGCATAACTAAGAAATGAATTGTTTATTCATATTATAATGTTTATTGAGCATAAACTGTTGAGTCAAACCAAATTGTTTTGGTAAGACATCCTATACTGAAGTTGGGTATCCCGTAAGGGATCGAGATATGGTCAATGAATATATTGATACTAATGTTAGGTGCGTTTGAGCACTGGTAGGATGAAATGCATACTCCTAGGATGTTGAATAGGCTGATCCCCTATCTCATATCTAAACAAAATTTCTAAGTCTCGTGTGGATCGATGTAAATAAAGAAAATTCCGTAAATGGTTGAAATAAATAGAAATCCAGAAATGGTAACAACTATCAGTCGAAATTTTGAATTGTTGTATTTCTTCAAATCATATATTGTTATAAATACAAAACTTGCTGAGCATGTCATAGCTCACCCTTGCAAATTATTCCCTTTGCGCTTTTTAGATGGTAATCCCCGAACATCCGGAGTAGATAAAGGGAAGCATCCCTACATAGATTAGATTATATTCTTGTCTCATTTGAATACCTTGTAATAAGAACTCGTTATGAGAATCATGTAATCGAATCTTAATATTATGATATATATATATATATATAACATATATTTAATTATATATAACATGTTTTCGTGTTTTCTTACATATATAGATGTAAAATTAGACTTCTTCGAATCTAGTTGAGATCCTTGGGAACTATTTATCTGAGTGAGGGTATTAATAGCATGGACTATTCATGTTGTTATTGATACTCTGGATTTTGGATAGATAGTTACTATCGATACGATAGTATAAATTCGCTTGGCATAGACTATACATCTGGGTGAGGGTATTGGTAATATGGACTGTTCATGTTATTACTGGTACTCTGAATTTTGGATAGATAGACTCTAGTCACAGATACAGTTCATATATCCAAGTGAGGGTATCCAAACACAGTAATAGTTCTCTTGAGAATTGACATCTGTTATGGGATACTGTGAATTTTGGATATATGGGAATTATATCTGATAGTCCCTCTATTTAATGTAATCTTGTAATCAGATACCATGGGTGTATAGATTTAAATGCATTATATTGATTTAATGTAAACACCATATCAGATACCGTGGGAGTATAGATATGGGGGTGTTACAAGTTTGGTATCAAAGCTTCAAGGCTATAGATATAAGGAAGAGAAATCTTAGTATATAGTCTTCGAGTCCGTAAAAATTTTAAAAGTACACATAAAATATAACATTAAAACTATTATGTTGTGTAAATTTCTATACAGTATTAAAGGAGTTTTCTTTTATAGATGGCCAACTCCAATGCTGAAGAAATGGTAATAGCCAATAATCCACCACAAATAGAGTCATACATAGCCAGTGATGCAGAAGATGAGGAATTGTTTCATGATCAACAACTGCTAGATGCTGAGGAAGAGGAAGATCCAGTAGCAGGACAATTAATGAGAATTGATGAACATGATGAGGCAATGGCATCACTGATGAAGACAACAGAATATGAGAATAATAAGATGAGGTTTAGGGCTGATATAGCTGAGGGAATGCTACAACATGAGAGGGGACATAGTCAACGACTAAAAGTACAACTGCACCATGCACAGAGGGGCAGGAAGGAAATTTAGTCAAGGCTTCTTAAAACATCTCTGGGTGTTCGAGATACTTTTAATGATTTACAGCGCCGTGTAGTTCGATATCCTGGTAGAGGAGAAGAAAACGGCTTATCTCATTGATCGATCTGTGGTTTGTCACATGATTCAAGATTCCTTTGATGATATCAATGAATTCTAGAGAGTAGCATAGGTGGTTGAATGCTTTATATTAGTATAATAAAGAAGCATTCAAAGTTTGTATTGTAATCAGTATTGTAAGATAGTACTATGTTTAATTAAGAAGTTGTTATGTAAAATCATTGTGATATATAAAATAACAATATGTTGTATTGTATTATTCAAATTCTTATGTGAATTTTGGTTATTGTTTTATTTAGAATCATGCCACCAACCAGAAGAGCCCAAAGAGAAATGAATGATGATAATTCTACCCAGTAGTTAGTAGACCTTATGCTAGGAGTTGTAAATAGACATGTGAACCAAAATACAACTTTTAAAGACTTTAAATTAGTTGGACCACCTAAGTTTAAAGGTACATCGTAACCTCGTAGATGCACAAATTTGGATTTTCGAGATAGAGAATTTTTTTTCCTAGTAACCAATGTTAATAATAACCAAAAGATAACTTTTGCAACCTTTTTCTTGAAGGGTGAGGCTAATTATTGGTGGGAATCAACCAAAGGTTGGGTAGAAACTGAAATTGTTCCTTGGGATAGATTCAAAGAGTTGTTATTTGAAAACTATTTTTCCCAATCCCTGAAAGACCGAATGGAAATAAAATTTCTAGATTTGAAACAAGGAGATCTTACTGTAACCCAGTATACAGCTAAGTTTAATGAACTGCCCAAGTTTGCTTCTCATCAAGTAACCACTGAACTTAGAAAGACTCGTAGGTTTCAGGAGGGTTTAAAACCTCATATTCGGAGTAAGTTGTCAGTACTTCAAATAAAAACTTTCTCTCAAATACTCGAGAAGGCCACTATAGCCGAAAGTGAGAATGAAAGTCTTGCTAAGTTTCATCAGACAAGAAAAGTCGTAATGAAAAAGGAAAAATTAGGATGTAACCCAGCCTGTGGGTTTAATAAACAAGTTTAAATGGATAATACTTTTCTAACAACCCAGGGAAAAAGATAGGAAATACTAATAACAACTTTAGTAATAATAATATTAAACCTTGTCCTACTTGCAGTAAGAAACATAAAGGAGAATGCTATCGTAACAAATGTTTTAATTGTGGACAATTGGGACATTTTTCTCCACAGTGTCCTCTTCCAAATAAAAATAGATGTTTTAATTGTGGTTCGTTGGACCATTTTTCTAAGAATTGTCCTAAACCCAAGAACCAAGGAGGAAAGGGGAATAGAGTACCAGAGAATAATCAATCAACCGTAGCTGCACTTGGGGTTCATAATCGACCTACCACGAGAACATTTAATATGTCGGTGAGGGATGTTGTTGCTTCACAGGACGTGGTGACAAGTATTATCCCTATCAACACTTTAAATGCATATGTGTTATTCGATTCTGGTGCTACATGTTCTTTTTGTGTCTCAAAATTTCTACAAACTTGAATATACCTTGTGAAAATTTAGACAAACCATTTTGTGTAGAAATTGCTAATAATGAAAGAATTTTGCTAAGACCATATACGTAAACCGTAGTGTGGTAATAAAAGGACATAATTTTAAGGTAGATTTGATACCAATTTAGTTGGGAGAATTTGATGTAATTTTAGGAATGGATTGGTTAGTTAGTCATAACGATGATGATTGATTGTCATCAAAACGATAAACCTTTCGATCGCTTCAAGTCAAAGGTAGTGTTCAACAGTAGTTGTTCACCCAAGCAATCTCGATGTTTGACTATAGTTCAGGTAAAGATTACTTAGAAAGGGTTGTTTAGGATATTTGGCCTATATAGTTGATACTCGACATGAAGGAGTAAAACTAGATCAAATACCTATAGTTAAGGATTTTCCCGATGTATTTTCGAATGACTTACCAGGTTTGCCTCCAGATAGGGAAATTGAGTTTGTCATTGATCTTGCACCAGGAACGACACCAGTTTCTAAGGCACCGCACAGAATGGCACCTATAGAACTCGAAAAGAGTTACTTATACAATTATAGAACTCTTAGATAAAAAGTACATACAACCTAGTGTTTCACCCCGGGAGCACCGTTGTTGTTTTTGTAAAGAAGAAGGATGGAACTATGAGACTATGTATAGACTATAGGAGCTAAATAAATTAACTATTAAAAATAAATATCCTTTACCAAGGATTGATGATTTGTTTGACCAATTAAAAGGGTGAACATTTTTCAAAAATTGACCTTAGAACAAAGTTATCATCAATTAAAGGTAAGAAAGGAGGATGTGCCAAAAATAAAGCGCTTAGGACACGCTATGGACATTATGAGTTTTTGTAATGTCTTTTGATTAACAAATGCACCAACAAACATTTATGGATTTAATGAATCGAGTGTTTAAACCATGCTTGGACAAATTTGTTGTAGTGTTTATCGATTTATATTCTCGTATACTCAAAAACACACGGAAGAGCATATCGAACACTTGAGAGTCATTTTTGAGATATTATTTAAAGGAACAACTTTATGCAAAGTTTTCCAAGTGTGAATTCGTTGAAGAGAGTTCAATTTTTTAGGTCACGAATTGACAAGAATGGAATATCTGTAGATCCAAACTAAGATCGAAACGGTGGCCAGAATTGGGAACAACCAACAACTCCAATGTAATATGAAGTTTTCTGGTTTAATGGGTTATTACCGCTCGGTTTATAAAAGATTTTTCAAAAATAGCAACCCCATTAACTAATTTAACTCAAAAGACGGTGAAATACGCCCTGGACAGATAAATGTGAGGAAAGCTTCCAAGAGTGAAGAAGCGATCGAGCATGGCTCCAAAGGTTATCCTTACTAGATGATACATGAGGCCTCAGTAGTATATAGTGACGCATCACACGAGGTTTAGGTGTGTGTTGATGCAACATGGGAAAGTGATAGCTTATGCATCACGACAACTTAAAGATTATGAGAAGAGGTATCCTACTCATGATTTAGAGTTAGCCGCAGTAGTTTTTGCTCTAAAAATTTGGAGACATTACTTGTTCGCGGAGAAGTATGAAATATATATAGATCATAAAAGTCTGAAATATATTTTTACGCAAAAGGAATTAAATTTAAGACAGAGACGGTGGTTAGAACTGATAAAGGATTATGATTGTGAAATCTTATATCATCCCGGTAAAGCCAATGTCGTAGCTGATGCGTTAAGTAGAAAAAATCAGGAAAAATTGAATGTATTAACCACCAATAATAGGTTAATAAAAGACTTTAAAAATTTAGAAATTGAGGTGGAATGTCCAACTACCTCTACCAAAAAATTATACATTTTAGAGGGAGTTTCATATCTTCTTAACAAAGTCAAAGAGATACAGGAGAAGGATGAAGAGTGTCAGAAATACAAGTCTAATATAACTCATGACAAGTATAATAAATTTAGAATAGATACGGATGGAATAATAAGATATGAAGATAGAATCTGGGTTCCGTTAAACCAAGCTTTAAAAGATGAAATTTTAAACGAAGCTCATAATTCTAAATTTGCCATACATCCTGGCAGTACAAAAATGTATAAGGATTTAAGTCGACATTTTTGGTGGTCGAACATGAAAAGAGAAATAGCTGAATGGGTAAGCAAATGTCTCACGTGTCAAAGGGTTAAGGCTGAGCATCAAAAGCCGAGTGGTTTACTTCAACCCTTACCAATTCCTGAGTGGAAGTGGGAACATATAACTATGGATTTTGTTGTTGGTCTTCCAGCTACACAAAAGGGCCATAATGCCATTTGGGTAATAGTTGATCGTTTAACAAAATCAGCTCACTTTTTACCTATTAAAATTACTCATAACCTAGATCATCTTGCCAAACTGTACATCAATGAAATTATTTCTTGGCATGGAGTACCTGTTTCCATAAGATCGATCGAGATCCACATTTTACCTCTAATTTTGGAAAAGCCTTCGTAAACACTTAGGAACACAATTAAAATTGAGTACAGCTTATCATCTTCAGACTGATGGACAGAGTGAGAGAACCATACAAACATTAGAGGATATGTTGAGAACTTGTATCATAGACTTCAAAGGAAGTTGGGAAGATTAGTTACCCTTAGTTGAATTTTCCTATAATAATAGTTATTATGCTAGCATAGGTATGCCACCCTATGAAGCTTTATATGGAAGGAAGTGTAGAACACCTTTATCTTGGGATGAAGTCATGGAAAGACAAATTCTAGGACCTAAAATAATTTAACAAATAACTAAAACCATCAGAATTATTCGTCAACGATTACAAGCATCTCAAGATCGACAAATAAAATACGTCAATCCACATCATCAACAACAAAACTTTAACGTAGGAAGCCACGTATTCTTGAAGGTATCTCCTTGGAAGGGCAAGATATGTTTTGGCAAGAAAGGAAAACTAAGTCCTAGATTCATTGGACCTTTTTAAATTTTGAGGAGGGTTGGTGAAGTTGCTTATGAAATAGCACTACCTCCTGACTTGAATCATATTCATAATGTGTTTCATGTGTGTATCAGACACGACCATATAAACCCCGATTATAAACACGTTATACAATATGAGCCAATCCAAATAGAAAAAGATCTTTCTTATGTAGAAGAAACTCGTGCAGATCGTCAAATCGTAAAAAGAGCAAGTCTTGAGAAATAAAGTGATAGCATTCCACAAAGTAACTGGAGAAATCGTAACGTCAAGAAGCTACATGGGAGCTTGAAGATAAAATGCGCGAGAATTATCCTCAATTATTTACTTGACTTGTACTATAATTTCGAGGATGAAATTCTTATTAGTGGGGGTGAATGTAAAAACCCAAAACCCTAATAAGACTTGTATGTATAAAATCCCGTTATATAAATAAAATTTCTCCGTTCTGAATGTGTTATGTGTTAATATATACTTTGTTTAACAAATCTGACCAAATAAATTTTTGTTCGAAAAAAATCGTCGGCTTGACACCTCGTGGCTTAATTTTTTTTTTCAGAATCGACTTTTTGGTAAATTTATTTTGACAAGTTGCTTTGTCGCGGCTTACATCGACAAAACGCTTTGTCGTGCTTATTAGAATTAGTGAGAAATTTAGGTTAACAACCCTAGATTAACAAACCCTAACCCTAATTAGCAAAACCCTAACCCTAATTTGTAAACCTAACCCTAATTAGCTAAACTAACTCTAATTAGCTTATGTTAACACCTAATCATGGTTAGTAAACTTCAATTAGGTACTAATAAACATCACTTAACAATCCTAATCATTAGAAACAAAACCCTAATCAAGATTAGTGAAGATTAAAGCCTAATTAAGTTACTAAACAAACCTAACTAGCTCACAAGTAGGTTAGAGTCACCATTGTAAGTCCCTAGGTTTTACACATGACATGCTTGTAACTCCCAAGCATGACAATAGTCATCGATCGATATTTGTAGAGGCAAGTTGCACAAAATGACCAAAAAGCCAAGTTGAAGAATTTTATAAATAGAACCTTAGGGCTAAGCAAACTCACAAAATTCCTAAGCCTAGATACACTTATAAACTTACCAAATCAAGCTCGGGTGATAGCAAAGAATAATATCGTAAGTTAGAATCAAAAATCATTCAAGAAAAGGTACAAACCCTAGTTCATAATTAGCTCTTTGATCCTATGTTAGATTTGTTGTTTAGATGTTTAGAATTATGTATTAGTATGTTAGAAAGTATGTTAGATTGGTAGAAACAATTTTCATAACATCTAGATGCCTTAATTAAGTGTTTTAAGAAACTGAAATTTTGAAAACTAAGTCCGACAAACCAATGTCGGCCTATAGATTCATATGTGTTTATGTTTTAGTTTGTAAATTGTTTGGTATTTGTAGTTCGTTAGTAGGTCTTTAACTCGAAAAGAAAAATAGGTTCATTTGAACCATAGATTTCAAGTTATAAGCAGTCAAAGTGGGTTGACCATTCATAGATTGTAGCTCGGGTTACCCAAAAACTCTCAAGAACAGCTTGAACCTACTACTTTGACCAACCTTTTTAATCATGTTCATTTGTTATTTTTGTAAGGTTTTGTTATAGATCAATACCTCGTTATATGTACTACATATATATGATCTCAAATTACTAAAACAACTCATAGGATTATCGAATTAATGGTCAAAAGTCGCCGATCGAAGTTGACCAAGTTTTCTCGGGTTGCCCGTAAAACTCAAGAACACGAAGAACAACGTCAATGATTTTGACCAAGATAATTAGAGACCTTAGAGTTATGTTTTGTTCAAGTTAATGTTATATATATGTACCTCGACATATATACTACATGTTACAACAAACATCACACACATCTAATACATGTAATCAAAGATATTCAAGCCACAAAACCGCTGACCTACCACGACTCATCGCTCGGGTTACCTGTAAACTCAAGAACAACTCGATAAAGTGACTTTGAGCCTCTATAACTTCTTGTTATATGTAGGTTAAAGCCTAAAATTTGTTTCATGTTGTACTATTGTATGAGTACTACAACATCAACTCTCGACCAAACCAAAAATCATTATCAAGTAGATTTTAATTAGTGGTCAAATCGTCACACTCGACCATTTAATTTAAACCGATTGCCCGTAACTCAAGAACACCTACACGACACTTCTTGTCACCAAAGGCTTTTTAATGACGTAAGTATGTAAATTATTTTTAAAAAAATAAATTATAAAATTAGAAATAATTAATAAATAAATATAAAATAGTTTTAAAATTATATTAAATAATTATAATTAAATTATGATATTTTTACATAAATTTAATAATTATTTTATTATATTTAGATATTATTAATAATTAACTTATTAATAAAGAAATTAGAATAATTATTTATAAATACTAAATAATTATGGAAAAATATTATTATTGATATAAAAATTATAATAAATGAATATAAATTATTTAAAAATAATAATCAATGTTTTTGTAAAATTTTAAGTAAATATTAATTACTTATAAATAGAAATAAATGATTTAAAAATCATTTTTAAAGATAAATAAATGTTTTAAATACTTTAAAATTTCTAAAAATGTATTATAAAGGATAATTAAATTTTATAAATAAAATTTAGTCCATTTATCTAAGGTATTTAACACCGAAAACTTAATTAATCTAATTCGTTCATATCTAATTTATATAATTGAATATTATTATAAATACTAACGTGTTGGAATTATATATATGAACGTCGTAGGTATTTATTAACGATTGAATAACATAACTTGACTGATCTACACTCAGGCAAGTTCTCTATCCTTAAATCTCTTATAAAGCAAGTTTCTTGTACCCAAGTTATTCCTTATGCAAATTTCTTCAACCCTGTTTATTCATTGGACTAGATTTTTATCTTGATATGCTGTTGATATAATATATTACACCTTCAATTGAATTACTTTTTTATTGTAAAGTTATTGCCATAGCTTCAGCATACTAAGAAATGAATTGTTTATTCATATTATACTGTTTATTGAGCATAAACTGTTGAGTCAAACCAAATTATTTTGGTAAGACATCCTATAATGAAGTTGGGTATCCCGTAAGGGATCGAGATATGGTCAATGAATATATTGATACTAATGTTGGGTGCGTTTGAGCACTGGTAGGATGAAATGCATACTCCTAGGATGTTAAATAGGCTGATCACCTATCTCATATCTAAACAAAATTTCTAAGTTTGTGTGACTAACAGAAATAATGAAAAATTCCAGAAATGGATGAAATAAATAGAAATCTAGAAATGGTAACAACTATCAGTCAAAATTTTGAATTGTTTTATTTCTTCAAATCATATATTGTTATAAATACAAAACTTGCTGAGCATGTCATAGCTCACCCTTGCAAATTATTCCCTTTGTAGTTTTAGATGGTAATCCTGGAACATCTGGAGTAGACACAGGGAAGCATCCCTATATATATTAGATTATATTCTTATCTGTTTGAATACCTTGTAATAAGAACTCGTTATGAGAATCATGTAATCGAATCTTAATATTATGATATATATATATATATATATATAACATCTTTAAAATTTCATAACCGTGTTTTTTTACATATATAGATGTAAAATTAGACTTCTTAAAATCTAGTTGAGATCCTTGGGAACTATTTATCTAAGTGAGGGTATTAATAGCATGGAATGTTCATGTTGTTATTGATACTCTGAATTTTGGATAGATAGTTACTATCGATGATATTTTCTATAAAAATAAATCATAAATTTTATATAAATTTTTTTTTTTTATTTATTAAAATAAATATGGGTGATATGTGCCAACATAATATGTATATATTTATGGGTGTGATAAATAAAAATTTATTTATTACATTAATTATTACAGATAATTTTATTTTAGAATTATTGATTATTATCAATTATATGCTTATAATAATTAATTCCATATTGGAAATGTTTTTATCAATTCTTTTTCATGAAAATATAATCTTATATTATTTAAATAATATATGAAATGATTTTTAGAATAATTATAATAATTATTTTATTATATAAATTTTGTTCAGGTTATTAAGTTAATTATTTTAACTTAATTAATAAGGTTAATTATGACAGATAAATCAGATATGGAATCCAAACCCTAATTTTGGGTTTTGATCAAGGAATGAGAATAATATTATAATATTAAATATATTTTGATTTTTCAGTGCTATAAATATGTACTGTATGTACGTATTGATAATGGTTAGTCAATTATGTTGTGTTATGACCAAACCTTAGTATTAGTGTTAAACCCTAATTCCGCAGTCAAATGAGACTTGAAAGTCTGTCAAGACACTGTGATTTGTGTTATACGAATTGTGTTTTAGATAAAGCCTTATTGTTATGGAAAAACCATAATTATAAATTTAGAACCCTAATTAAAATATTAAACCCTAATTGAATATTCAAGTTACTTGAATATGACAAGTCTAATTGGGTTGTGTAATTTAAATCAATAAGGATAATTTTTTTTAAATTCCCAAAATGAGTGGAATAAAACCCTAATTAAATAATTAGGGTAATGTAAAATTAATGTATTGAACCATGCCATTTTTCATGTCCCAAACAAATTAAATGAGAGCCCAAAAGAATTAAATGTATGGCCCAATCTTTAGCCCATGTGCTAGGGACTTTTTGGTCATTCTATTTAGCTAATTTGGCAATAAAAGAAAATCAAAAATTGGGCTAAATTGGGGGGAGATGTATCCGGCAAAAGGAGGGAAATAGATAGCATGTGTTGATTTATTTTCTTACTTTAGTTAGTAACCTACTCCCTTAGGTGTCAACTTAAGAAGCTAGCCACCATGTTTTATCAACATTGCAAGTTATATGGAGAGAGAGGAGAAGATTTGTGTTAGGAGATTTCATGGATATATATAATATATCTACACATTTTTTTACCAACACAAAACATATTATTTTTTCTTTCATCTCACTATTCCAAGTTAGCTAAAAAAAATTAGCTAAAAAAAAATATTAAGGGAGAGAGAGAGGGGTGTCGACAGCCTTGGAGGAAGAAGGAGGAGTTTTTTCATGCCATCCAAGTTCTTAAGTTATTTTGGAAGGAAAAAGAGGACATCCCACAAAACTAGGTATAAAACCCTAACCTTAAGTTTTGTATAATTATTTTGGTTGTCTTACAAAATAAAGACCTTATGTTTCAAAACCCTTGAACTCTTGAATTACTTGTTTTATAATATTTCAAGTATGGATCTCACCATTTTTGGGGTTAGATAGTTGATCAAAAGTATGAAGTAAAGAAAGATAAAAATGAAAGTTATGACTTTAAGTTCATACTACTTTTTCGTTATGTATGTATCTTTATGGTTGAAAGAAAATTTTCAAATTTTTATACCATGTGATAGAGGGCTAAGATAAGAGTAAAACCTAGTTGGAATCGTATAAAAGTGATTTGAAATGAGCAAGATATGATTTTTGGAACTAAAAACGCTGACTGTCGGAACCTCCGCGCGAACAGTCCACTTCTGGCCTATTTTCCGAGACCAAAACAAGTCTGAATTAGGTGTTTGATAAATGGAAAACGAAGTTCGGAAAGATACGAATCCAACGCCACTGACGGAATCGAAATCCGAGTTGTCGATTTTGTTTTATGATTGTTTTCGTAAGAGACCCCAAATCTGGAAATGAAATTCGGGACTTTGTTTTGACAGTCACTTTAGTCCAGTTTTCTGGGCTCATAACAGGCCCAAATGAAGTGTTTAATAAAAGAAAAATGTAATTCAGGAAGATGCGGATCTAACGAGTCTGATTGGCCCTCAATTGGAGTTGTAGATCTCGGTGTACAAAGGTTTTCGTGAATGACCTCAATTTGGAAAAAGAATTTAGAAAGTTAGGAAATAAATGAACTAAATGATTTATTTATTATTTGATTAATGTTAATTAATGATTAAGATTGCTTAATTAAGGTTAGGTAATAATAATGTAATTATTTATTTGCATTAGCATAATAAAATAATTATTTATTATTTAATTAATATTAAATAATCAATAAGTATAAATGTTAAATAATTAATTATTCTTTAAAGAATAATTAGAAATTTATAAAGTAAATTATTTATTTATTTTTCAAGGATAAATAATTTATTTAATTAATTATTATTAAATAATAATTAAAGATTAATAAAATAAATAAAGTAATTATTTATTTATTTATTTATAAGTGATTAATTAATTATTATTTAATTAATATTAAATTATAATTTAAGACTCATATTTATTAATTAATTATTATTTAATTAATATTAAAGAATAATTAAAGTCACATATTAATTAATTAATTATTAGTTAATTATTATTAATTAATAATTAAAGGCATATAATAAAGTAACTAATTAATTATTATTAAATAACAATTAAAGAGAAATAATGATAATTATTTAAAAATGATTTTAATATTTTAAAAAAAATCATTTAAGGGTGATATTAAGGTTTTAAAAATGTTTTAAGTTATAATAAATAACTTTTAAATATTTTGACATGTATTTCATTAATATTTTAAATTATTTAAGTATTAATGATAATGAAATTATTTATTAATTAAATCATTATAAATGATATTAATGATTGAAAAATCATTATAAATGGTATTTATGTTAGGATAAATATTATAAATGATAATTAAATTATCTAATATAATATTTAAGTTCTTGAGCAAAGTTTTATTGGTAATAAATTCGTTAATTATCCGATTATGCAATCGGGACACTGAAATAGTACCGAACTCAAACCAAATGGACATAGTTTGACTTGATGACTGTTCTTAAATGTTTTAATGACTGTTATGAATATGTGACAATATGTTTAAGCTATATACTGACTGCAAATAAGTAGTATTATGTGTTACTTGGTATTATTCTAATTAAAAGAATAATCTTATTGATGATAGGATCCCAGTATTAAAGTTTAAGCTATAACAGCGTAATAATGAGTCAACAACCAAGGCAAGTATCTAAGCCTTTGCATTTACTTTATGCAACGGATATGCGTAAGATAATATCTGAACTGTTCATTTCAATTGTTCAAATATTTTAACCTTTGTATATACTTATGCAATGATTCTGTATAAGTAAGTTATTAAATTATAATTGTTGTACAAATTCCCTTATTCTGTTATTATTGTGGATCAAGATATATATTCTGTTCGTTAATTTCTAAAACATGGTTATACAAGTGTCCTCACTTGGATAACCATTATATTTTATCACATGTTGATACATACTTATCGGTGTCAAGTATGTACGTATAAATTGAATTAAAAGTCGTCTAAGTTATTTGATCCAACTAGAAATAAATTTAAAGTTGTTGTTGAACAAGATAAAACTTATCCAACCGAATTGTTTTGGTTTGGATTCAAGACTGTTATGAACATCCCAATTATGGGAAATTTTTATGCGCTAAGGCGGACAAAGGATGAACGATAATATCGTTCTAGCAATGTAGTATTGATCAATCTGACAGGCATAACTAATTTGATCACCCCCGTGTTCAGTAAGTTATGACGGTTTCTGAGATGAAGAAGTTCATTTAACCTTTTCAAAAATAGAAAACAATGTTCATAGTCTGTCAACTGATTCTCATATATAGTCAATATGTAGTTTCAAAAATTTGAAATCGAAATGATATGTTGTTGATTATTGGTTCAGCTTACTTCACAACTGTTGATTCATTGTAGAAGTATCGTTCAAAGAAAACATTTAATCCTTTCATCTAATTGTTATTATTTGCTATTACTTGTTGGGCACTCAAATGCTCATCCTTGCTTAAATTTAAATGTTTTCAGCTAAGTGTGAACAACTTTGAAGGATCATCAAGAACAAGGGAAAAGGGAAGGTTGCTGAATGAGTGTTTACGTTATCCTATGTAATAGTTTGACTTTATGATAAGGATGATAAATATTATTATTATCATGTAATGAATGTTTAAAGGTTTCGTACTTGGGATTAAAAACTCTGATAATATGTAAATTAAATTTGATAATCTATATTATTGTTATTATTATTAGTATTTTTCCACTCATAGAAATGGTATCGTGAAGCACCGAGAGTTCGGGTTTCAAGTACCCATTGATGATTACATGAATATCCTTCGCGCGTAGTGTGGATGATTCGATGATGTGGTTTATTTATTGTTTGAGTCTCGTGATAAAATTGATGAAAAACTTTTTAAATCATAGAAGATAGTAGATTTTATGCTCTACTTGACTCTTCTAATGGATTGCTTATTTTCGTTGTAGTTGTTGATCTAAATCTTGTTGTCTATTGTATTCTATCAGTTGTTATAATGTTAAAGGCTAAGGATAATTTATTCTGCATTATCTTAGTCATAATATTTCTTACTGGGCTAGTTGAGCTCACCCTTTCTTTCATTGTTCTCTGTGAAATGAGAATATAGGCCGGGACGAGTCCGGGAATGGAGTGATGGTCCAGGATAAATGGCTTTAGTAGTCCTCAGTATTCTACGGAATAATATGATAATAATTGTAATGAGGACACCATTGAGTGTGGATATTGTCTAGATGACAATATTGTTGTTTAAACTCTCAGCTATGTTTTGTCGTATTTTACATGACTGTTGTGTAATTAAGTTGTATTTGAATTTATGTACCATGTATCTGGCGACCCAAGATGGGTGATGTATACCTATTTTTGGGGCGTCACCCATTCAGTTATGAAAATTTATTCATGTTCATTATCGACATCGGGATTTTTATTTGTCCCTTTTCGTTACTTGTTCTTTGGTGTTCTCATGTTAATGTGAGATTTGTTTGAAAAAACAAGTGAAAAAGGTCCGACATGTATAATTTTGACTTTTTGACTTTAAGAGTCGCCAGTTGGTGTATTTAATTGGTTGCACCAACGCAACCGAAAAGGTTTGCACATTGACCCAGTGATATGACACTGCTAAACGGGTCTGTGAAATCGAGATTCATTTGAGTTTGGGGGCTTGGTTTTGCGGAGGGAAGGTGTTAGGCACCCCCCGACATCCTTGTTGCCACGGTGACTGCCACTTTTCAAGAAACTGTTATATGAATGTGTGTGTGTGTGGGGGTCAATGTGCAATTATTTAAAAGTATTGTTATGCCTCATTCGCACCTGTATACAAAGGGTTTGAAGTTATAACCAGATATAGCAATGAAGTTTTGTAAAAAGAGGTTTTTCAAACCACATGCTCAATAGTAATTGAGGCCTTTGATACTTCCATTTTATTATTAAATGTTCGACTTGTTTGCTTTTATTTTCGAAACGAGAAGCATCTTCGAGAAAATAATATACAACAATGCCAAACTCCTCATGGGCATGACAGCCATCCAAGGAAATTCAGACACTATAAATAATGTACAAGCTGCTTACAGAGGAAAAATGTCCATCATAGGAACCGAATCTAGATTCAGTAGACTGAATCTGTGATCACATGATTCTTAGGCTCACATGATATCGCAGATTTGTATGGAAAGCGATAGCGGTTATATATAAAAGTCAGAATATATATATATACGTACATGATCAACCACCACGAAAAGCAACTCCATTGGGGATCGAAAATGTAAATATATAAAAGCGGTAAATATATATATATATATATATGGATATGATCAACCACCATGAAGTAAACTCCGTGTGGGACGAAATGGAAATAAAGTTGTAAAGCAATCAATCGCCATGAAGTAAACTCAAGCGGATTTAAATATAAATAAAGTCAGTAAAAAGCTATTTGAGTAAACTCTCGGCCCGATGTAAATGTAAATATATATATATATAAGCAAGTAAATGTACTAGATGTAAAATTCGTGCTCATCGGATATGTCCCACAATAATTATATATATATGTGTATATATATATATATATATATATATATATATATATATATATATATATATATATATATATATATATATATATATAAAAGCAAGTAAATGCTCCGGATATAAAATCCAAAGCTCATCATATATGCTCGACAACAATTATATATATATAAGTATATATATATATATATATATATATATATATATATATATATATATATATATAAAGCAAGTAAACGCCTCAGCATATAAGTTCAGGCTCAATCGAGGCATAACTCGATAATGTTAGTCAATATATGAAATATATAAAAATATAAGTGTATATATATACAGACAGAAATGAAAACCATGGATCGAAGTTCGGGCAAACGCACACAACACGACTCTCAATGTGTATAACAGTGTGTGCTAATATGAAAAGAAAGGCTTTATAAAATGGGAGTATGCTTACAGTGGGCTGCCAAGGTAGACTTCTACGACTCTATGGGGATAAATACTCAGCTCCCGTCGGACAAAGATATAGCTTTATGTGAGCTAACAGATGAGGAAACCCTCAATATGGGCGTGTACAGAGTAAATTGGACAGGGCTTCCTCGCCTTTCTCTCTCCTTCTCTCCCTCAAATAGCTGACCCCAAGGTCTATATTTATAAACTGATGGCCGCAGGTGTACCTGTGGCAGCCGCAGTTACACCTGCGGCTGGTCGAGGTGTCCCTGGGATTTGCGGGTCCCATTGTCTCGAAGTACGTGCACTTATGCACTGTAATATCCACTCGAACTTGCAGAATTTCAATTTGAGCATCCAAACGAGGTATATGTGACCATCTTTGGACCGTTTGTGTCGAGAGTTACGCAATAACATGGATTAGAGGTTGTACGAAGTCGGGAAGAGGGGACCATGCCCATAGTCTTCAAGCTTCAAATTCTATCTGGTGTACTGCCATGTGTAATAGTCACTTAGGATTATAACTCCTCGGTTCTTGTGGGACATTATTGTATGTATGTATGTATGAAGTGTTGAGATGAAGCACAGGTGTTGATGTGGCAAGATGACATTTGACTCTTCATTGGGGTTATCGCCAGTTTGAGTTGAAAGCAGACGTTGCTCAGGGTTACATCTGAGATTGGACTGCTGCAAGTGTTTGAATGCCTCAAGGTCATCTTGTGAGTGTGTCTGTCTACTCGTTGTTAGCTCTGGGTCTGAGGTATGACTGCCTTGGTAGGAGATCTGAGCTTCAAGCTGATAGCATGTATTTCAAATAAACATTTTCGGAGTTATCGCTGAAACTGCACCAGTATTCCTTGGGGTTATCGCCAAGGACGAAACTCGGGGTTATCTCTGAGGTTGGAAATGATCCTTCCGGTGTGTGTCCCAGGGTTGGAAATGATGCTCCCGGTGTGTGTCCCGGGTTTTGAACTTGAACTTCCTGTAGTATCCAGAATGGATGTAAGCTGTCTTCCAAGGTTATCTCCAAAAGACAAATCTGCCCTCCTGCAATGTTAGTAATAGGCGTGTAGAAAATTTTGAGTGTTTACAGATGCCCCTCTTTATCATATTCATGCAATTCAAGGCATGGATAGGATAACAAATCCTAGACACTTGAAATGTAAGTGAAATAAACATGATGTTATGTGCAGCAACATGATGCAAATGTATGATGCATGATTATCAGGTAATCCTGCTGGGATGACAATCAGTGATGGCTTGGACATGCGATCTAAGTCTTCAAGGATGTTTACGTTGGGGCTATCACCAAAGTCTCGAATCCTAGACACTGTCTTATATTCCATAGAGGTTCCTCTTGTGTACAAGAGATCTGTGGGGGTAAAGATTTATCTGTTTGAGGATGTGTATAACATATTCCTTCATCCTGTCGGAGTTACTGCCAACACTCAGTTGTCTTCAGGGTTGCCCGACCTTCGTTGATGTGTGTATCACCGGATATTCCATGCTAGGTGCATTGTCAAGGTTGCTTAACCTTCATTGATATATGTGTCAATGGTCGCACTGCGTTGTAACCCCCCCCCCCCCAGGGATACTTGTATAAGTTGCTTCGATGGGTTTACTTGCCATCAGCTGATATGACGTTAAGGCTGCTTAACCTTCATTGATGTGTGTATCAATGGTTGAGAATGCATTGTAACCCCCGTCGGGGATACGTGGATGCTTGAAAGATATGCGTTGTGACTCCCGCCGGGGATACGTGGATGCTTAAAAGATGTGTGTTGTGACCCCCCACCGGGGATACTTTATCAATTCGTAACTTCGGCGTTGTAACCCTTGCTGGGGAGGTTTAGCATTTCATAGTTTTGCGTTGTAACCCCCACCGGGGAGGTTTAGGGTTGTGACCCTGCAAATGATGGCATCGAACCTTTGTGGGGTATTGCCGAGCATGCTTTGTGAAAGCTGAGCTCATCGGTATAGTATACCTTGTACATAGGCGAATACCAATGAGATGACGGGAGTTTAATTTTGACCCGTACAAAACTAGGATTCCAGGCTATTCCGCTAAATCGCATAACATTTTTATTCCTGATCTGGCCTTTTCAGCTTATGAGACCTCCTTTGCAACTCTAACTAGAGCGAGCCGGAGGTATGGGACCTGAGAGTTGACTCCTACTTTGGAGGAGTATGCACGGTTGACGATGCTGTCGCTGGACAGACCTTGCGTGCATATGGCTATCAGAGACATGAGTAGACAATTCATGACCTTCACTGGATTGAGACCTAGAGTGGTACAGGACGAGATTACATCCGACCATGTGATATCCTAGCATTTTTTGTTTGACAGATTTGGCTCTGAGGATAGTTATACACTACATTCTGGGGATTTCACCGCACCGGAGGACCATTGGCATTCAGCCAGAGTGGATGTACTACTGCTGTGCGTATTGTTATACGTCTACATGCCACTATACATGGATGAGTTGTACATCGGCATCATTATGGTAGTGAGAGCTCTCAGGGAGGGTCACACCATCCTACCGATTATTATAGCGACTCTGAGTTCGGCCACATATTGCTACATTTATCCGGCAGGAGTGTTCATAGGCAGCTCGGTTATATTGTACGTGTGGTTTATGTCACACTTGGGACTGATTGGCACATTTAGACGGCATGGATATTGTTTCACCCATGATATAGCCATGTCGTACTCTTTTTAGCCTGCGAAGTGTACAGATGTTACATCTTGGTCAGCTTTCCTGGCAGGGATCGGAGGTCCATTTGCTATACTGCCGTGTTCAGGGCTTATCTCACCCTACAGCTTCATTACTCATGCTTCGGGCATGGATTATCTACCTCTAGCTGGTTTGAGAGGGAAGATCACTTACCACCCACTGGCCGTGATGTGTCAGTTTGACCAGTTTCAGGATTTTCATCCTTACGAGGGGGCAGTGAGTCAACGCTTCGCTTAACACCGTTTATCAGTGGAGGACAGATCCAGGTTGTATGCCCATTGGGATCAGCGAGAGCTGGCTGGGTTTTCTGTCAGTCATCTAGGTTGTTCTGCAGAATATTCCGCATGGATGGAGACAGAGACTGCATTGGCTGCGGTAGTATCCATAGTGCAGGATGTTGATTCTGACGATGAGGAGCCCATAGAGGAGGCTGACATTCCCATTAATGACTTGACTGCTGGGCTGCCAGCATTTGTGATGGATTCTCCCACCTTGAGTGCCACTGTTACTCAGTATTCAGCACAGCATTTGGAGCAGAGCTTACATCTGATGACCTATGATAGAGATCAGACTAGGGTCGCGATGTTGACAGCTCTTGATAGGAGAGACGTCGCTCTGTTAGAGAGGGATGAGGCTAGATCAGCCAAGGATATATTGATTGTGGAGCGGGATGCCGCCTTATCTGCTAGGGATGTGGCCATTGCGCAGAAAGATTTCTTGATGAGATCCCAGATGATTTATCGGTCTTGCCGAGCATGAGTGCTTACATTGATGAGCATTATGCCACCATGCGCTTAGCCTCGATCCGCTAGCTCGTGTAGATACCATTGGGCGGGGAGCTTGCACAAATGTTACTCTCCGCCTTCGAGAGAGGGATGCCATGTTAGATCTTATAGTCCGCATATATATAGATTTGTAGATAGCTTTGTATTTTCCTGCACAGACTATCTTAGCCATTTTGTCACGTACATCATATATGTATATATCAAACAGTATTATGTATGGCAGGGAAATATATTTTGATCACTTCCCTTTTAGTTATGCCTTAATACTTGCTTCATATTTGCCTGTTTCTTCAGGGCCTTGTGATCTTGATGCATTCTGAACTTATCCTTGATAAGTGGACATTGAGACATCACAAGAGATCTCAGAACGGATCATTGATTTCTGTATATCCCTACCATCTTTGGTGTCTTGGGATTTGGTATCTCAGATGGAAATTTAGAGGAGGTGTTTTTCTCTCTCGAGATCGACCGCACCACGTGATGGTCGCCAAGATTTCTATTTATGAGAAGCCTAGTTAATTCCATCTCTTATGGGTTGGTATTGCTCTTTGAGGTACGATCGCAGCTTAGATGGTCACCGAATCTTCTATTTGTGAGAAGAGGTTGGGTAATTCCATCCCATTGATCTGAAACCGATGAGATGTGGTGAATTGAAAGTTGATCCCAGTACCGTGTGACAAATATTTTTGTTCTGGTAGGGGTTAGACGGAACCATGAATGGCTGCCTACGTACTCCTATTGAAGAGGAGATCAAGTCTGCGTAGTTCGAACCTGGTGTAAGAGGTTCAACGCTGAATGCGAAAGGCAGAAGCTTTATTAATGAAGAAGGGTGTAGAAGTATTTTTGTGATTTTTATAGAGAAAGGGTAGAAATGTTTTTTTTGTTGTTTTTGTTGTTTATTGCTACCGGGCCATATAGAATATGGTTGCCTACGTACCCCCAGGTATCAGGGAGATCAGGTCGACGTAGTTCACCCCTCGTGATGAATCATGACCAAAGAGAAGTGTGAATCCCATTATGCAAAGCTATATCATGCGGGGAGAAGAAAGTTTGATCCCATAATGGGGATAAACTGTAGGTGTGGAAAAAGTTTGATCCCGTCTTTAGGACAAACTGCAAGTGTAGAAAAGTTTAATCCCGTCTTCAGGATAAACTGCAGGTGTGAAAGTTTCAATCCTGTCTTCAGGAGAACCAAAATTGTATGCAAGATTTGAAATGAGGTGAAACCAGGCTGCTGGTTTGAAGTGTATGTTTCCCTGAGGGGCAGAAGAGTATGTAAAGGGTTCAAAACCGGAATGACTGGTGATTTGATGATCAAAACCAGGATGTTTGTTTGATGGTAACTTCAGACATAGTACCATTTCACGGTGTCCAAGTTGATAAGTTTTGGAAATTCATCGTCATCTATTTCCTATAATCTGAGAGCACCTCCTGTCAATACCTTCTTGACAACAAATGGACCTTCCCAGTTATGAGCGAATTTTCCCTTAGATTGATCTTGGTTGTCAATGATCCTCTTTAAAACCAAGTCATGTTGTTAGAACTGCCGTAGTCGGACTTTTCTATTCTAGGTTCGTGCGATCCTTTGCTGATATAACTGACCATGGAAGATAGCCGCGATTCGCCTTTCGTCTATTAGAGACATATGGTGATACCTGTCTTGTACCCATTGATCTTCATCTAACTGAGCATCCATCAACACTCTGAGGGATTCCATTTCCACCTCTATGGGGAGCACTGCTTCCATCCCATAGGCTAATGAGTAGGGGTTGCCAAGTGGAAGCACGCAGGGAAGTTCTCAGAGGCTAATAAAGTCGAGGCAAGAGGTCCGCCATCCTTTGTGATTGGCGGACATTTTTTGCATGATCTTTTTGATGTTTTTATTAGCCGCTTCAACAGCACCATTCATCTTTGGCCGGTAGATGACCAAGTTAAGGTGTTTGATGTGGAATTTTCTGCATAACTCCTCCATCATTTTGTTGTTGAGGTTTTTAGCATTGTCTGACACAATGACCTCTGGTTGTCCATATCAATAGATGACATTGTTTCTGATGAAAGTAATGATGACTTCTTTAGTAACCCTGGGGAAGGAAGCTACTTCTACCCATTTGGTGAAGTAGTCGATCATGGTGAATATAAATCGATGTCCATTACTGGCTTTGGGCTTGATGGGCCCGATCACGTCAATTCCCCACATTGAGAAGGGCCATGGCGAACTCATATTGTGGAGCTCCCTTGGAGGGGCGTGGATAGCATTCCCATGAATCTAGCATTGATAGCACCTCTTGACGTGATCATCACAGTCAGCTTTGAGTGTAAGCCAATAACGCCCTATTCTAATGATCTTCTTGACAAGTAGGGGTCCGCTCATGCGAGGGCCACATACTCCACCATGGATCTCATCCATGAGTCTCTAAGCTTGGTCTTTATCCAAACATCTGGGGAGACCTAATCTTGTATCTCTTTTATAGAGTGCATCTCCGCTTAGGTAAAATTTCATAGTAAGTTGATGAATCCGCCTCTTCTCAGTTAGGCTCGCCTCAACGGGTGTAGATCCATCTCGTAGATACTCCTTGATGTGTTGATACCAAGGGTTATGGATGGGAGGTAGTTCATCTGATACTTCTCCAAAATAGTTCCCATAGACTGGGGATTTTTGCATTGTAATTGTAATGCTTGGCATGTTTTCCTTATCACGTATGTGAACTAAGGAGGCCAACATTGCTAATGCATCCGCAAAATCATTCCTATTACGAGGAATGTGTAGGAAAGAGATTTCTTCGAACTCCAAAGCCATCTGTAGAACTTGTCGATGGTAAGGCAGCAAATGTAATTCTTTGGTTTGATAGATTCCCGTTGATTGTCTGATTACCAATTCAAAATCCCCAAAGACAGTTAACCGCCTGATGCCCATTGAACGGGAAAGTTTTAGCCCCATGATACAGCCTTCATACTCAGTTGTGTTGTTGGTGCTGACAAACTGCAATTTGATGGCGACGGGATACTGCTCCCCCGTACTGGATATGAAAACTGCTCCAGCTCCAGAGCCTTTTGTGTTAACATTTCCATCAAAATACATTTTCCACGTACGACATGTATCGTACTGATTTTGTTGTTGAACTGTCATCACCCCTTTATCAGGGAAGTATGTTTCCAAGGGTTTGTAGTCCCCTACAGGTGCGGCGGCCAGTTGATCCGCAATTCCTTGACCTTGGATAGACTTTTGAGAGGATCCACGCGGGATATGAGATGGGTTGTGTGACCATGGAGGTAATGTTGTAACCTCATGGAAGCCCATGCTAAAGCACAACAAGTCTTCTCAATCCTTGTGTTCACTGATGCTGAGGTAATAGATAGCTCGTTTTTGGCCTCTATCATCTTTTTACCCTAGCATACAGCCCATGGCATTGTAATTAATAGATAGGTACATGAACAGGGGAACATCATCCCTGGGTGGTACCAAAATAGGAGCATTAATCAGGTGCTCTTTAATGGTAAGGAAGGCTTTCTGACACTAATCGTTCCATTTCATGGAGGAGTTCTTCCTTAACAGCTTGAAGATGGGCTCACAGGTTGCTGTGAGTTGAGAAATGAACCTGCTAATGAAGTTGATTCTTCCCAAAAATCCCCGTATTTCCTTCTCTCTCTGAGGAATGGGCATTTCCTTAATAGCCTAGATTTTGGTAGGATCCAGTTCAATCCCTTTGTGGCTGACTAGGAAACCTAGAAACTTGCCTAACTTAACACCAAAGGCGCATTTGGCTGGATTCAACTTCAAGTTGTACTTACGCAACCTGTTGAAAAGCTTTTTGAGATGGTCTAGGTGGTCCTCCTCCCTTCGGGATTTGACAATGATGTCATCCACATAGATCTCTATCTCCTTATGCATTAAATTGTTGAAAAGAGCCATCATAGATCACTAATAGGTTTCCCCAGCATTGATGAGGCCGAATGACAACCGTCTGTAACAAAAAGTTCCCCAAGGCGTGATGAAAGCAGTTTTCTCACGGTCCTCCTCAGCGACCATAATTTGATGGTACCCCGCAAAGCAATCAGCGAAGCAGTACATGCCATATTGAGCAGTGTTGACAATAAGAATGTGGATAAAGGGCACGGGAAAGTTATCTTTAAGGAAAGCTTTGTTCAAATCCCGGCAATCCACGCATACTCGCACTTTTCCTCCTAGTTTTGTCAAGGGAACAATGTTGGATATCCACTTTGGATATGTAGACACCATGATAATGCCAGCTTAAAATTGTTTCACAATTTCTTCTTTAACATTTAAACTCCACTCAGGTTTCAATCGCCTGAGTTTTTGCCTAACTGGATTGAATCTTTCTTTAATGGGAAGGCGATGAAGAACAATGTCAATGGACAAACCCACCATATCTTCATGAGACCATGCAAACACATCTTGGAATTAGGTCAATAGTGCAACCATGTCATTCCGCTGATTTGTGGTAAGGTCTGAACCAATTTGAATTAGCTTAGAGTTTTTTAAGGTTCCAAGATTGAAAGAAGTGGTTTGGTCAAGGTTTGGTTTAGGTTTGTCTATGACCCATTCCTTAATCTCCTGAGGTGTCTCAATGTCCTCTTGCATATCCATCAAGTCTGAGTCCAACTTTGCATCAATGTTACAACCCTTGTAGAGAGAAGGCAACTCATCAGCAAGCACATGCACATCTAAATTCAGAGTCCTAAAACAAAGTATGCTTTCACTTAATATATGCAACTATTTGATCATACAAAAGTGTTAGCATGTACTTGATAAAATAACTACTAGTACTGTAAAGAAAAGTAAGCAATTAAAGTTATCTACATGGTAGAGGGATTTTTTGCCCATTTTATCCTCGTCGACCAATGCATGGAGTGTTGTTCCAATTGTCGAGGGCAAAGTCCTGATGGACTGCAGTGATGGAAGGATCGTCATTGTCCTCCTTCTCCCGAATAATAACCATGACATCTGGGCAATCATCGTCTGGGGTGTATCTGTTTGTATGTTCATCATGAACAATGATGTGTATGCCTGCCATCATCAAGGCAATGTCATGTTTACATTTCCGTTCCTTTTCTTCCACTTCGGGATCAGGAATCATCACCTCTTTTGCTTTGATTGGCACTGGCTTAGGAAACAACATGGCCACAACATGGGCTGGCACCTTTACTGGAGATTGTATCAACTCATGAGGTCAAGGTATAGAAAATCGCCGTGAAGCGGAAGCCTGAGGAACCTACTTGTGATTTTGAGGATTCCTATGACTGGAACTGGCAGAATAACCTAGTCCGGCTGTTCCAATTTGACTGGACATTTGAATAGGGTGCTTAATACCCTGCTTATCTTTACTAAGCCCTTGTCCAGGATGATGACCGAATGACATCATTTCTTGAGTGGCCGACATAACCTTGACAAAAATCTTGGGTACGGGAAGTGGCATTCCAATAGAATGGTATTGCGTGTTACTCACTTCCAGAGCAGAAAAACTGGCCGGCTCAACTTCTGAATTGAAGCTGATGATTGGTAGAGTTCTTTGTTCAGGACATTCCGGCTCAGCGTTGATAGTGACTAGACTGTTATTGACACTATATTTGAGTTGTTGATGTAGTGTTGAGGGAACGGCTCCAGCCATGTGTATCCATGGTCTCCCCAATAGCAGGTTGTATCCTGAATCTATCTTGAGGACGTGGAAGGATACATTGAATGTATTTGGACCAATCTCAATTGGCAACTCAATCTTTCCAACGGAATTTCGTCGGGATCCATCAAAAGCTCTGATAACCGTATGGCTGCTTTGGATCTGCTTGAGATTAACATTCATCTTCACCAAGGATTCATAAGGACAAATATTTAGAGATGAGCCTCAATCTATCAAAACTCCAGCTAGCATGTACCCGAAAGACAAAACTGTAATGTGCAATGGCTTGCAATGACCGATCCCTTCGGGCGGTATGTCGTCATCAGTGAAGGATATAACATTGTCATTGAAAATATGATCAACCAGATGTTGAAATTTTTCCACATCCACTGATTTTGGCAAGTAGGCTTCTTCCAAAACCTTTAATAAGATCTTTCTATGATCTTCGAAAGAGAAAACTAAGTCTAGCATAGATATCTGGTGTGGAGCTTCTCGTAAGCTTAAAACAACATCGGCTTCGTTGTGGCTCATAGTGCGGAGGAATTTTTCAATCTTCTCCATGGGAATCTTCCTCTTTGCTTTACAAGTAGGCTTCATAACCCGCTGAGGAAGATACAGTGGATTTTCCTTCCACACTATAGAAGTAGTATGAGACGTGAATCCTTCAGCTTCTCCATAATTCCATGGAACTTTGTGTAAGCTGACAACAGGATATTGTGGTCTGAAGGGTAAAGAAATTGGCTCTGGTGCGGCCACTTTCAAAGGATTGTCAGCTCCTTTGAGTTAAATTGCTTATATGGGAAATACTTTGTGATCTCATCATCCACCGGATATAATCGCTCATCGATCCCTTCCATTTTGTAGGACATGCATTCCCACTCTTGAGTTGCACAGTGTAATCATCTGCTAGTTGCAGGACACCGCTATCAATAAGATTCTGAATGAGATGGCGGAGTGCCCAGCATTATTCTATCCAGTGATCGCGAGAATGTGAATGATATTGACGCACTTCATCAGAATTGAACCGTCCTAAACGGGGATTGATTGGAGACAGAAGGAAGATAATTCTTCCTTCGTTGATTAACATTTGCAGTATCTCCTTCATAGATTGGCCCAGATTAGTAAATTCTCTCTGATTGGCAAAATCCCGACGGGCTTTAGTATTTGCTCTCTTTGCAACCTTATCCTCCATAGCTTCGCTTTCTGAAGAGGGTGATGGAGCATTCATAACAAATGGAAGGAGATAGGCATGCTCATGCCTGATTAATTGGCGTGTGACTTGATGCTGGTGGGTCACCAGTTCTGCCAATTGCTCAATTTGCTTGCAAAGAGCTTTCATCTTTTGTTCCATAGTAAACTGGAACTTTGCATAATCATTTTTGTTAACACCATATTTGATGATCGGGGATGATCATGTTGACCTCTGTCCAGTGCTCCAACTGATCATGTTGACCTCTTCTTCTTTGTGTTGAGGAAGAGGGTTGCCTTGCACATGAGGTTGATCTGGTTTGGTGATCACGATCTCACCGTTGTCTATTAAATCTAGGATCTTGTGTTTCAAGGCCCAACAATCTTGAGTATCATATCCAGGTGCTCCGACATAATAAGCAAACTTTCGAGTAGCATTAAAACCCCTCCCATTAGGGTTGGCTGGTGGAAGAAGATGTGTAATTTTATTCTAAGTAGTCAGAAGAGCAAGAATATTCTCGAGCGGATCCCCTAAGGGTGTGAACATCCGAGGTCGCTTTTCATTTCCACCTTTAGGCAATTGAGGGTTTAAAGATTGTGCTTGAAAAGGGGAGTAGTTTCTCCATTGTATAGGCATGCTTTGATTGCCTTTTTGACCTTATAGTATCAAGGAAACATCCTCCTCTTTCTTTTTATGGACCCTTCGGGGGTTGTTTCCATAAGATCCGGACTGGATGTGCTCAGCAACAGCTTTAAAAGTGGCTAGGTCTTGAATTTTACCAGACTTCAATCCCATCTCAGCCATCTCTCCGTGCTTGATCATTTTAGAAAATGGTTTGCCAATACCAGCTAAGACTCTCTCATAGAAAGGAGCTTCCTGTACATCTATGAATGTCATGACCATTTCTGATTCCGTCATGGAGGGAATAACTTGAGCAGCAAAGCGCCTCCACCTTTGAGCATACTCTCTGAAAAACTCATTAGACTATTTCTTGACTTTGGTAATTTGGTACCGGTCAGGAGCCATCTGAGATTGAAAACTATATTGAGTGAGGAAGGCGTGAGCCGACTCTTTGACTAAGGATCTTTGAGTTGTCTAACGGTATACCATGAGCAGCACTCTAGTCGGACTTTTCCGAAACATTTGCATTCCGAGGCTTTTCATTTTCCATGTAAGATCCAAGTTCTCCAATGAATACCTTTAAATGGGTATAAGGATCCCCTAATCCGTCATACTTTTCAAAATCAGGGGTTTTGAATTTCTCTGGATAATGAACACCGGGGAAGATCTGAAAGGCAAAGATATGAAACACTTCCATGTGTTTCATCCCTTTGAGAACACGGATAGTTTCCTCCATTTGGAGTACTTTCTTCCAGATATCATGGTGTGCGGATCTCCTCCGAGATGGGTGCTTTGTGGTCTTTGTTGGTCGTATCCAAGCGAGGTTCGGAATTGTTTTTTCCAAACCTTGAGCTCCTCCTTGTGTAGAGGATTCTGTATGTGGAGGCTTCTTTGTGCCCTGAGTGGACTGATGCAATTCTTTAAGCAAGACAGCCAAATATGTGATTTGCTTACTTAATCCGTCAAATTCTTCATGAGAAACAAGATTAGACATGTCAGACGAAGACATGATTGGTTGTAGGCTCATGGCCTTTTTGGATTTTGAGCAGGTAACAAGCCCAATGATTTCCTTACAAAAGACCTATGTAGTTTAGTCTTAGGGTAATGTAAATGTTATCATAACATGTCCATTTTAGGAATATTGTCCTGCAAAACCGGGTGTTAATGTACAGATAATCTTCATATTTTCTATTACATAAAGATGAACATGGAATAAAATTACAAGTAAATGCTTTTACAAGTAATTGAAAATGGAAAGCATAAAGAGACTTTCCTCCGCGTTTTGTTTATCAAAGGTTGACCTATCTTAGGGTTACTCTCGCGACTTTTTGGCATGAAGGTTCCCAGATCATCGCAATCTACTTGACGAGAAGTTAATCTGGTCTTTCAACTGGAGCGAATCTGGGTGGTGCCTTTCCTAAGCCCCGTTGGATTTATTCTTCCTACGAGTCCAGTAATCAAACACCGACAGGATAGCCTCCTGGTGGAGGAACCACATAACATACATTCACATACAACGTGTCTCACCGTTTATGAAAATGATGACATGTGCGAAGCACTAATATCACAGATAGATATAGTATAGTGTTGTAAATAAAATGTATTCGTACACATTCATCATAAATGTAAATGCAACATTCACACACAAGCATATAACAGTTTTGAAAAACTTGTAATAGCGGCTTAAGCCCTCTTACTGGAGTCCCCAGCGGAGTCGCCACATGTCGACGTCGGGATTTTTATTTGTCCCTTTTTGTTACTTGTTCTTTGGTGTTCTCATGTTAATGTGAGATTTATTTGAAAAAAACAAGTGAAAAAGGTCTGACATGTATAATGTCGACTTTTTGACTTGAAGAGTCGCCAGTTGGAGTATTTAATTGGTTGCACCAACGCAACCGAAAAGGTTTGCACATTGACCCAGTGATATGACACTACTAAACGGGTCTGTGAAACCAAGATTCATTTGAGTTCGGGGGCTTGGTTATGCGGAGGGAAGGTGTTAGGCAACCCAGAGCATCATCCGTGTTTCCTGATGATCGCCACTTTTCGTTAAACCGTTATATGAATGTGTGTGTGTGGGGGGGTCAATGTGCAATTATTTAAAAGTATTGTTATGCCTCATTCGCACCTGTATACAAAGGGTTTGAATTTATAGAAAAATTCAGTTTTAACCAGATATAACAATGAAGTTTTAAAAAGAGGTTTTTCAAACCCTGTGCTCAATAGTAATTGAGGACTTTGATACTTCCATTTTATTATTAAATGTTCGGCTTGTTTGCTTTTATTTTCGAAAGGTGAAGCATCTTGAGAAAATAATATCTGTGATGCTAAACTCCTCATGGGCAAGACTGACCATCCAAGGAAATTCAAACATGTAAATAATGTACAAAAGTCGCTTATAAGCGGAAAAATGTCCATCATAGAACAAGAATCTAGATTCGATGGTGAATCTGTGATCACATGATTCCTAAAGCTCACACGATCTCGTAGTTTGTATGGAGAAGCGATGGTAGCGTTATATATAAAGTCAGTAAATATATATACAAACATGATCAACCACCATGAAGCAACTCCATGGGGGATCAGAAATGTAAATATATAAAAGCGATAAATAAATATATATATATATATATATATATGGACATGATCAACCACCACGAAGTAAACTCCAGGTGGGACGAAATATAAATAAAGCTGTAAAAGCAATCAATTGCCACGAAGTAAACTCCAGGCATGACGAAATGTAAATAAAGCTGTAAAAAGCCACGGAGTAAACTCTAGGCCTGACAGAAATGTAAATATATATATATATATAAGCAGGTAAATGCTCCGGATATAAAATCCAGGCTCATCAGATATGTCTGAAAACAATTATATATTTAAGTATATATATATATATAAGCAAGTAAACGCTCCAGACATAAGTCTAGGCTCAATCAAGGCATAACTCGATAATGTTAGTCCATATATGAAATATATACATATATAAGTATATATATACAGACAAAAATGAAAACCACAGGGCCAGATGTTAGTAAATAAACGACACAAACACGACTTTCAATGTGTATAACAAGGTGTGTGCTTAATATGAAAAGAAAGGTTTTATAGAATGGGAGAAGGCTTATAGTGAGTTGCCAAGGTAGACTTTTATGACTCTATGTGGATATATACTCAGCTCCCGCCGGACAACGATATAGCTATATGTGAGCTAACAGATGAGGAAACACTCAATATGGGTGTGTACAGAGTAAATTGGACAGGGCTTCCTCACCTTTCTCTCTTTTTCTCTCCCTCAAATGGCTGACTCCAAGGTCTATATTTATAGATCGATGGCGCGCAGTGTACTGCGGCGGTATGCAGCTACACTGCTTGGTGGTCGAGGTATCCTCGGGCTTCGCAGGTCCCGTCGTCTAGAAGTACGTGCAGTCGTACACTATAATGTCCGCTCGAACTTGCAGAACTTTAATCCGAGCATCCGAACGAGGTATATGTGACCTTCTTCAACCGGCCAGGTCGAGAGTTATGCAATGACATGGATTAGAGATTGTACGAAGTCGGGGAAGAGGGGACCATGCCCATAGTCTTCAAGCTTCAAATTCTATCTGGTGTACTGCCACGCGTAATAGTCACTCGGGATTGTAACTCATCGGTTCTTGTGGGACATTGTTGTATGTATGTATGTTTGAAGTGTTGAGACGACGCACAGGTGTTGATGTGGCAAGATGACATTTGACTCTTCGCCGGGGTTATCGCCGGTTTTAGTTGAAAGAAGACGTTGCTCAGGGTTACATTTGAGATTGGACTGCTGCAAGTGTTTGAATGCCACAAGATTATCTTGTGAGTGTGTCTGTCTACCCATTGTTAGCTCCGGGTGTTAGGTATGAGTGCCTTGGCAGGAGATCTGAGCTTGAAGCTGATAGCATGCATTTGAAACAAACATTTCTGGAGTTATCGCCAGAACTGTAACAGTATTCCTTGGGGTTATCGCCAAGGACGAAACTCGGGGTTATGTTCGAGGTTAGAAATGATCCTTCCGGTGTGTGTTCCGGGGTTGGAAATGATGTTCCCGGTGTGTGTCCTGGGTTTTGAAATTGAACTTCCAGTAGTATCTGAAATGGATTTAAGCTGTCTTCCAGGGTTATCTCCGAAAGACGAATCTTCCCTTCTGCAATTTTAGTAATAGGCGTGCGGAAAATTTCGAGTGTCTACATTCATTCACAATTATTATATTGTTGAAAGTTTGTCAGCCAACTTATTATTATTTTCATCATGATATATCTTCAATTGTATCTTAAACTTGATGGGAAAACTTGTTGGTCACCCTTGCTATATCATGATAAATATTTTAGATAATTCAAAAGTTCGGATACTGGCAAAGACAAAGATAAGTTCCAGGAATGGATTATTATACAATTAAAATTGTAATAGTATTGAAGGCAAACAATATTATAAGTCCTTTAGTATATGAATATGTATAATAAGTTAAGGTTATCAATCTTGGGAGTTATGTGTAAAGGTTATTGTATAAATAATTTATGTTTATATCTTCTGCAATAGTTATAGAAATGATATACCAAGTTCGTGGTGATTAGTACCTAGATTTTGGGACGTCACAAAACTCTTAGCAAAATCATCGAATATAAACGAACAAGTAGCACCCGAATCAAATAATACTTATGCAGTTATATGATTGATTGGGATAATACCTGACATAACATCTTATGATTGTAAAGTATCCTCCATAGTCATGTTGAAGGTTATGGTTGTGGGTCTGCTCGATGACATTGGTCCAACAATAGCCAATGTACCTCCACTGCCACCTCCCTTACTTCCAGTTGCCTCTCTAGCTTTCTTTCTGGGACACTCATGAACTAAATGATCCTTCGATCCGCATGAGTAACATGTATTCTTCTTTGGTTGATGGCAATTCGGAGCAATGTGACCCTCTTGGACACAATTAAAGCACACTCGCTTACCCCTCAAGCATATGCTAGTGTGATTTCTCTCACATGTAGCACATGCTTCAAATTTCCTTTTCTACTAGCTACTCTGTTGACTTCCAGCACCTACACTCACATTCCATTTCCTCTTTGGGTTATTGTTATTCCCACCACTGCTACCACCAGTTTTACCTCCATTATCACTCTTCTTCTTTCTTTGTTCCTGATTGTACTTCATTAAGGCACCGCTTCCACCTTCCGCGTAATCGCCTTCTCAAGCACTGCTACAAACGTCTTTAGTTGAACCATAGAGACTCTACTGTACAACCAGGGCTTCAATCGTTGTTCAAACCTTCTTGAATTGTGCTCGTCTGTGTTGACTTGATATGGCGCAAACCTTGCCAACTCATTGAATTTTTCCGCATATTCCGACACCGTCATCACACCCTACTTCAGCTCCAAAATTTTGACCTCCATCTGATTCTTTGAGCTTTCTAGAAAGTAGGTCTCAAAAAATATTTTTTTAAACCTATCCCAAGCCATCACTTCGTGTCCCCCTCGGGTTTTGTTAGCCTGCCACCAGTAACTGTCTTTTTCTTTCAACATGAACATTGCGAAAGCTGTCTTCTGGTCCTCACCGACTTTAGCAACGTTAAAAACTTTTTCTATTTCCATGATCCAGCTCTTTGCCTCAACCAGATTCATGGACCCACGAAACTTTGTTGGTCCAACCGCTATGAAATCCTTAATAGTCGCAGCTTGGTTTCGCGGATCGATTTCAGAAGGTTCCGCTAATAATGTCACCAATCTTTGAGCGAAGGTCACTTTTTAGCGTTGTTGTTATTGGTAGACCCCTCAGGGGTTCTTTGTCTTGGTTGGCGTCTTGTAGGAATTTTATGTTAAAATACATTTATTAGATTATTACTCAATTTCTTAAGTATTTTCTACTTAACTTGCACATCATAAAAGATCTTCACATAACACATAATATCTTGAAAAAATATTAACATTTTATTCATTAATCATCTCAAAAAAACATAGGAATGATAGCATCCTTGCTATCTACATCACTTTCTGGAACTGATAAAGTTTCAGGATAACATCATCATATCCCATTGGTTACATAACACTTTGAATTTACATCTTTTTTATTAATTAATCACACCACAATTACATTCTCTATTATGGCCTACTAAGATGTTGCACAGCCTTACGACGCTCCTCTTCCATGATACAGAATATTGTTCTACGATCTAATATATATTATGGCAATTCTTCAAACTGAGTCGGATAGTACATGACTCGATCTTGAGCTCAATTTATCATAGTGTTGAACACACAATTCATCTCCTCCATCTTGATCTTTTTTGCTTGTACCTCTGCACGCTGAGAAGCTTTCTCGTACGTATCTTTAACTCTTGCTTTCTTAGCGGATTCTTTTTTCATGTTATCCTTCAGTTTCGCAACCTCCTCCATCAGCTGCTCATTCCCCCCATCTGTGTGAACCAGCTTCCATTCCAGATTGATGAGACATTCATCAAGATCCTGAATCTCATTGTCCTTCTGTGCCATCGAAGTCTGACGTTTAGCTACTAGCTCTTCAAACTCCTCGACTCTATCCTGAAGCTCAATGTTATGATCATATACTTCGTCATACATTTGAGCTGCGATAGTGTTTGGTGGAAACTCTTTCTCATCCTCTTCCTCATCCGTTTGTGGCGGCTCCACGAGGTCTTCCTCATCCGTCTCTACCACATCCTCATCATCAGGTATACCCTCCTGCTTAAACTCTGGGGCATAACCAACCACTGTAACCAACGGAGATGACTCCCTCGGCACTAGTTGTTCCCAGACTACCTGAATATCTCGAGGCTCCTCCTCTCTAGGCATTTGAGGTCCCTCCTACCTAGCCTAACTGGATTCTCCCACATTAGTCATCCCGACAACAAAAATTTTAAGTATTTAATTACTAATTGACACCACTCGACATTCACGAGCACATAAGTTGCAACCATATAAACACATAGAGTGTTTTATTATTTCTTCCTTAAAACTCGATAAGAGTTTATCACCACTATCTTTATCTTTACAAACTCCTATAAGGTTACTACCTAAGGTTTTTCCCCCATCTAAGGTTCATAACCTAAAGTTTTGATACCAACTAGTTACACCCCCAAATTTGGGTACTTCATTCCCACATGATTTGGTGTTCATTATATAAACATTCATTTTTAACTACCCAAATATAAGAAATTTTAAACAATAAAACCTCCCATTGAAGGGTTATATAATAAAATCCAATAAAATCCCAGGTCATCTAACCTTGAACATTCATCAAATAAGGAAAATTAAATCATTACATCACATAATTAAACCAAGTCTGAAAACATAAATGTCAATAGATTTACAAGTCTTCCTTGTTCATCTTTCCTTTTGCTTTGCTAGTGGTTGGCTCATCAACCTTCTCAACTTTAGCTATAATAGTTATATATATGCAAGAGTGAGCAAAAAAAAAATGCTCACTTGAAAGAATACAATGACTGCCAATAAATAAACTCATTTGAATTGAATAACATATTTGAACATCGATAATCAATAACTGATACTAGAAATTATATGAGGGTCACAAGACCATAAACTAGTTGACGCCCACAGAATAGGTCCATACAACCCATTCTGAGTCGCCAAATACGTGGTACAGAATTTAAATACAAACTTCATTTATACAACTGTCGTGCAAAATACGACAACGCAATAAATGAGTTTCAAAACAAATATTATCTCGTAGATAATATACATACTCAAATAAAGTCCTTATTCAAATTATTATTACACTATTTTACAAAATAGTGAGGACTACTATAAAAACCATCTTGAACAAATACTCCACTCCCCGACTAGTCCCAGCTATATTCTCGCCTCCTGAGAAGAACAATGGAACCAAAAGGAAAATGGTGAGCACAAATAGACCAATAAAGAATATTATAACTAAGATAATATAAAACAAATTATCTTTAGTCCTCAACAGGAAAAAATTTGATAGAATACAATAGACAACAAGTTTTAGATCAATAAATGGAGCGGAAACAACAATCCATTAGAGGAGTCAAATAGAGAATGATGTCTACTATCTTTAATGATTTAAAAATCCATCATCAATATTTTATCCCTATAATATCAATCAATAAACATTGCAATACGGGCCAAGGATATTCGTTAGTATCACCAGTGGTCATGAGCATGCCAAATAACTGTCCATCTATGCACTACGGGCCAACGAGGACTTTCACCATATCATTTGTCTATAACATTACAAGTCATGATTATAACAATACAAACTTTCTTGGTCATAATCATACCAATCAATAGTTCATCTATGCACTATGGGCTAAAGATAACTTTTACCACAACATAAGCATGAGAATGATGACAATGATATAAGGAATTAATCAAGAGAGATCAATGATAAATATTAGAGATTTATAATTCAATTTATCCAGAGTTCAAGAATGTCCAAATTGTCAACATGATGATTAATTTGTGGAGTAAAATTTAATAATGATATTCATGTATCAAAAATAATTTGGATAGAAAAGAAACCCATTTTGTCATGAATAATACCTCGAGTGAATAGTACCCCATGAATAGTACCTTGAGTGAATGGTACCGGAATGAATAGCACCCCATAAATAGTACCCGAGTGACTAGTACCCCGTGAATAGTACCCCAAGTGAATAGTACCCGAGTGAATAATACCCCGAATGAAAATATTGAAATTTAATAAGAAAGTTTAGACCAATATTCCAATGAAACGATACTAGTTGAAGCGCAAAACTCAAGGATATTCTACAAATTTTGGGGATTATAGAAGCAATACTTGCCATAGTAAGTTTAGATTTAAGAATATGAAAAGAAATAATATACAAAAGTGAAAATAGATTTTCACCTATCATGCGGTAATCCGCGTAGACAGATTTTTTTTCCACAAATAAAGAATGAGTATGAAGGGTTATTTACCATGCATGCGGTAATCCGCGTAGGTAGGTTATTCCCACAGAAAAGGTTGAATACGAAAAATAACATCCCTTACAATATGAAAGAAATAATACCCCTTACCTTAGTAGAAGATTGGATACTGCAATAGTGAAGTAACAAAATATTCTTCTTCTTTCTCTCTATAGTTTCTCTCTCTACAATTTCTCTTGTGAGTCTTAGTGAATTAGTGAGAATGAAAGAAGAAATAAGCTTCCATGTATAGGAAAACATAGTTTCGATAATTACACATTAGGGGCTCAACTTATTACAGTTTAGTACCTCATTAATTGCACCTTAGTCCAAGTGAAATCATGATGACATCATGATGATATCATCCTTACATCATCTTTATGTTTCTTTAAGGATGATTCCATGCTTACATTATGCTTGCATCATCTATTCTCTGATTGGTTGATTCAAGTTCATATGGATTGGTTAACGTACTACACTTTGGTGCCCCTAAAGTTTTTCAAGTTTGCATTATTCCCCTTTAACTTTTGTAATTCACTTATCTTCAATAAACACATTTTTAATATTTCAACAATTATTCATTATTAATATTATAACTCACAATATTGACAACCATATCATTCCCAGGAAAGAGGGGGCTTTCCGATAAGGATTTCTCCTTATTGGTGCACAATTAAATAACATAACCCCTTTCCTTAACAGAACTTTCTAGACATTATCAATAATGAAAATAATAATATGAATAATTGTGTCATCTCAATTATTGATTTAATAATATAAAATATTGTGCAGATAATAATGTGACAATAATTAAATCAATAATATTTGATACTAAGCAGCAACTACTGTTGTAATAATTGAATAAAACTGAGTGACTTCTTACGTAAACATCAATAATCAAAGAAATTGTGCAATACCGTGTGCTACTGTGCAACCACGCATATTACTGTACTTTTATCATTGGATATTTCAACAGTTTAATGGTAAAAGTTTTGCCGTTATAATTATAAAAAGTTATTTCTGTTATTTTCTATATCAGACAATTATTGCGTTGTGGGGTCCACCAATGATTGTGTCGTCGTACGGATATTCCCCGACACAACAAATATTTTATATCAACTTGCTTACTTTGTAAAATTTTCACATATCACCCTTAACTTTAACCATTTATCAATTTAACCATTTACTATATAGAATAATAATTGTAAGGAATATACATGAGAATGTTATTCTTATTTATATATGATTTGATTATGATATGAATGAATGAATATGCAAGTATGCTTGCATTAAGAAAACTTGTAAAGTCCTTGATAGATAATAGGAACATATGTACAAGGACATAGAATGAATTGATCAAATATGTTAGGTTGATCCTACATAAGCAAAACAGCTTTGTAAAGTCCTTAAAAAGAAATGATGTACAAGGACTATAAATATAGAAAGATCAAGCTTGTTAGGTTGATCTTATAATGTAATAGATAGGCATGTCTGATGGTCGAGCATTGCACCAGAAATCATAGTCTTCCAGGAGAGTCAAGGAAAGCTCGAGAACTATCAAGGCGAAATTGTAGTCTGCAAGATAGTAGATCTCAGAGTTTGTAGACTGCCAGGAGAGACGAGGATGGATCGTAGTGTGTCGAGAAGAACTTCCTCAAAGCCGTAGTCTATTAAGGAAGTCATATTCAGAATCGTAGAGACAGTCTGTCTAAGGGCCGAACGAGCATCTGTCAAAGCCAAGTCAAGAATCATAGACTACACTTCAAGTTGTAGAGTCTACTGACCACATCAAGAGGAAGAAATCATAGTCGAGCCAGATCAAACGAAGACAACAAGCTTAAAGACAAAAATTATAGAGTGTCAAGATCTGATCTCGAAGTCGTAGTGTCTGCAGAACTCAAGCTAAATCGTAGAGTACAGAACTAAGGCTTCAACAGAAGTGCTCATAATGCCATGGCAGAATCGTAGAGTAAACACAATTCTCAACAAATGAGCACTCCCAGAATATCCAAAGTATGAAGCCTCTAGTCTGAGTTGCAAAGATACATTCCACCTTAAGGAAACCAGAGAGCACTCAATGGATGGCTTGCAAGCTAACATAAGACTAAAGCACCAACCCAATCAGCATCTAGATTGAGTTGTGAATCCATTAAAGATGAAGTCTTCCACCAGTAGATCAAAAGAAGACTTCAGTAAAAGTGTCTGACTAAGGAAAGTCAGCAGATGCAGTTGCTATCAAGAGAACATGAGACAACGATCTTGGGGTAAACTAGGATCGTAGTGTTTGCCAAACAAAGCAGGAACTGATGAAGTTTACATAGAGATACTGGTCAGCTTTTGATGAACAAGGCGAAAGTGATTAAGCATGGGTCAGCCCATTGATGATACGTGAACGGGAGATCACAAGGAGAAAATGAGCTGGGCATGCCACAAATCGGATGTGTCTTTCTATTCAGAAGAGACCAGAACAATGAGTTAAGCTATTCGTTCCTGAGATCAGTCGAGGCAAACACAAGTGTTGAAGCACTACACAAATAAAGGAACAGATGTTCTACATTGAAAATCCAATGAACACTCTTCAGGATCGTAGTGTTGTCTCAATCAGTCAATGAGAAACATTCAAAAAGACACACTATGATCAGGTCCAAGAACATATGCATCAGAATCGTAGAGTTCAGTCATCTGAAGATTGAAGCATTAGTAATGGTTTAATCTGAAGACTGATATTTGAACATTGCTATTTGAGAGCATCGATGGAAAAGGACAATTTCTAATGTTCTAATCGAGAAGTCAAAAAGAAGAAATAAAGATGACTACCTGCCTGACATGGAAAGGTGACAACTCTGAGGTGGTAGGTACGGTAGCAGACTGTTGTGTTAGTAAAGTCATAAAGGAGCTGTCGTGTCACATCAAGCAGTTTGCACCAAATAACTCAAGATCTATGAAGCAATTCAAATAGCTTTCAACGGCTATAATCCAACGGGAAGATTGGGAAGGAGTATATATCAACCCGATCTTTAAAGATCAAGAGTTGCTGAGTTAAAAGGATTGTCGAGTTGTTGGAATGCTATATTGTTGACTCTACGAGTTCCACTAGAACTGAATAGAACAAGTCTCAGTGGCAGTAAGACTACAAAGGTGGAAGTGAAGCAGATTTGAAGAATGATTTGAATAGACTAAAGCTTCACTCAACAAGGATGAGAATGCCACTGAAGATGGCAGCTAAGCTGAGAGCCGAGAAGGCCCGAAAGATAGCAGTCAGAAAAGTGGCAGAGCACAAAGAAGATCCAGAGAGCCACTCTATGAATCACCTTGAACCGAAAGTTGAAACATAAGAGATGCAGAACCATATCTCCAAATCATTCAAGAAGGGTTCAGGGAATGCTAAGTGCTAGAAGAAGTCTACCAAAAGCTTAGAGACTTAGAAAACCTAAATGGTGATGGTGCACTACTGACATCGAATAAAGATGAGATGAAAAGTATGAAGATCAGCTGCACCAGAGAAGAACCGGTCCAGACTCTACGCAAAATGCAAAGTGGACCAATAAAAGATATCTTAGCAATAAAGCACCAACAACAACTACAACAAAAACAAGTAACCAGGGCCGGAGGGTTCCTTGTCCAGAGGGACTAAATGAAGTTCCAAGCCTACTGAGCTTAAAGAGTTCTTAGTGAACTAGAGGAGTTCCAAGCCTACTGGGCTTGAAGAGTTCTTAGTGAACTGAAGTTCTTAGTGAATCTCAGTGATTTAGGGTGCTGCCCTTCCTTAGTGGAATTCCTGCTCGTTGAAGTAAAAGAGTGGATTAGGAGCTTCAGTCTCTGAACCACTTAAAATCCCTTGTGTCTTTTACATTCAGTCATTTACTTTCTGTCATTTACATTATGTACCTAACTGTTATAAATGCTTTGCATGTATTAATTGCTTATAACTTAACTAACTCTATGAACAATGTATGCATGTTCATGAATATATCAATAAAGGGGATCTTTTATTTATTCTGCTATGCTTGAAAAGATTCTTATGTTTATCATGTGCCAATTCATTAGTAATACAAAATAAACAAGAAAATTTTTTGAGAATAAAAAGGATCTATTCAACCCCCCCCCCCTTCTAGATCTATTATGTGCTTACTAGGAACTAACAATTAGTATCAAAGCAGGTTCTCATGCTATATTCAAAAGTTAATCGCTTTGAGTCTGATCCTAGGCACAAACATTGTTCTAAACTTAGTTTACTAGTAAGTCACTTGTAAATGTAGATGAGCTCACACATTGGAAATATTGTGTACAGGTAAATGTGTATATACACCTAAAGTTGCTCAGATTGGTCCATGTTCTTAAATGTTATAGCAACAAGACCAATCCTTGTCCACAGTCAATCTTGTAGTCTGAATACCAGAGATGAGAGGTCAAGAGGTATCAACAGCAAATAGTCAAGCATCCACCAGTCTGAAACATGAAAGGCTATACATTCTAAGAAATACTTATCTAGAGGAGAAAGAAGAATCTCTCAAAAATGAATTTGGTTATCCAGCAGATGGATTTGAACCTTGAGGTTCAAAGTCATCAAAGAACTAAGGATGCAAAGATTTTCTTAGCTTACATCTTTAAGACTATGACTGATTGATCGAAGGACAACTGGAGCAACAAGCTGTCATAAATGAATGTAAACATATGCACATCAATGCCTAACCTCATTATATAAAGATAAATGACTGTCAAGAAATTGACAGTGGAAAGGTACGATTCCTCATTAACATAAATGTGTACATCATGTTGCATCAACTTATGTACTATAACAATATTCTATCAAGAGACCATACTCTACCTAAAAAGGGGAAGAGATAAAGTACACTAAGGTTGGAAACTCAAATGCTAACAAACTTTGTCTCCATCCAAGTTTTAGGTTGAAGATAACATCTTGAAAGAAGTCTGAAATAGGTCATAAGCATATCAAGATTTAATTTATCTTAAGTAGAGTAATCCTTGCTAACAGGTTAGTATATACGTACAAACCTTTGTTTTAGGTTTTTGATAAATGGAGTATGATCAGTTCAACAAGAGTATCTTGAAGACTCATAGAAATTGATCATCTCCATGAATCAACCAGATACAAATAAGTGATAGAACTGATTCTCACTCTGTGAACATTTAAAATGCGTGAACATAACCTAGCAAATGATGAAACTATCAAAGAAAAAGAGTGTTTTATTAAAATGGTTAATCTTACACACATTCATCATCGTGCATATTAAAATGGCATACCTAAATTGAATACATGCATAAATATGATTTTTGATTATCAATGTGATGTAAATTCAAATATATGAGGAACATAGATTTTGGAAACTAACCTAGCAGGACTCATTTAACCATGAGTACCAAAAATAGAAATTTATCCAATCTACAGGTAGTTGGTCTATCTGACCACACTACAGAATACTGAAGCAGATGACTTCAGTCGAGAAGATTCAACTAGCTGGAGGATTAAGACATTTCAGAAATGTTATGACAAAATCATTCTATGTCAAAAAGCACATTCTCAAGACTCTTTGAGCTAACATGGATAAAGCCTACCTGATTGTTGATCTCTATAAGAAAGCAGACCATTCATGCGGAGAGGAAAGGGTCTTATATGCTTACTCATGCAAAGCATATCATCTGAGAAGAACCCACGAGAAAGTTCACATCAAAGGATCATTGAGCATTGATCATGAAGAACTCATCACAGAAGCAGAACTCCACGAGTGCAATCGGTCAAGGAGCTTAAGGAGGATCTACAAGTATGCTGAAAACACCTGTTCAGGTTCTAGATAAAGAAGACTACGTTCGTAGTTCTATCAACAATCATGGAATGATTAGTCCTGAAGATATCTATTTTAATGATCCAAAAAGGTTTAAATGATGGTAATGATTACAGTTAAAAGGAGATATGCAAGGCTGCCTTCTAATGTACATAAAAAAGAAGAACTCATATCTCTCTGAAAAGATAGTATCAACTATGGGGGAGAAGTGATCTTTTAAAGGACAACAGTACTAAAAAGTATCAGAAGTGAACTATGAAGCAATATACCAGTTACAAAGTCCCAAAACATTGTGGCTGATGAACCAAATGAAGATCCATAGTCAGTAGGAGCGTCTCAAAATGTTCCACTGATAACCTTGTCAACCACCCAACTCAAAATCGTGGAGTGCCTAGGATCAAACATTTGATCGTAGTGTAAGAGCGGGAGCACACCACGATTGCAGCCAATGCTAATGTCTAAAGTCGGTAGATGAACTCCCCAACAGAAAGATTAAATGAGATATCAACACTAATTGTCTAAAGTTTTTCATCTGGTAAGCACCTCAAGGACAAACTTAACCCTTAGTTCACCATAAGAGGTTGGCCCTTCCTGAGCTACCTTAACCTAGAAGGAATGCCAAGTCAAGTTCATCTCAAGGACCAGGACAGACGACGTTTGTAGAGTATGTTCAGCAGTAGACTAAATGATCGTAGAGCAGCATCGACGATCGTAGTCTTCCCAAAGGACACACTAGCTCATGGGAAGCTCAGCAGAACTTGGCTAATATAGTTCAGAAAGATGTCTTGCACATTTACTTCAGAATTTCAGTACTCGAACTCTCTTGGGGTGCATCAGTGGTTAAGCCATGCAAAATGAGGATCAGTGTCAAAATGCTCACTAAAGCATCTCTCAGGAGACAATCATTAAGTTGTCAAAGAAAATCGTAGGGTCCATAGCTATCTCATCAAGCTACTCTACGTACTGGAAAAGTCAACAATTAGTCTGAGTTAATAATACTTGTTTTCTTAAAGAGAAAATCAAAACTGAAAAACTGATCAATTTATAAAGAGTTACAGCTTCTTACTGGGCATCGTGCAACCAATAGCTTTTTGACACATCAAAGCTTATGCAGAGTCAGAAGGAACCATCATAAAGAAAAATTCAAAATCTCCAAACAGTTAACAAAAGCTATCGATCTCTCCATCCCTTTTTCAGCCCTAAAATCTTCTTCAAAACCTGAATCCAGTAAATCTTGAGTTTCGCCCAAATTACATTCAACTAACCCTCATAAGAGTCTTGAAACTAAATACCCATATATTTTAAACCCTCAAAATGGAAGAATGGTGTGTTATAACTGGAATCCAACTTGGCTTCAAGAATTTTGAAAGGTCAGAAATGAAGTTCAGGGATATACTTGAGCTTGTAAAGAATGTTAGGTTTTCAGAGTGCTTGGAAGCTAACACTCTAGTCTATACAGAGCTAGTGAAGCAAATCTACTCCAATACATCGATAAAATTTGGGCTTCTATCCACATAGGTCAAAGGAATAAGCCCGAAAATAAGGGCATCAGACATCAACCAATGTCTAGGGTTTCCTGATAAAGGTCTGATAAACCTCAAGGAAGTTGACATTGAAGAAGGCAAGAAGTTAATGCGTTATAGGAGGAACGTAAATCTGAAAGATATGAAGAAGAAGGAGTTTCCTGAAGAGTTTGAGTTCTTAGCTGAGATTATGGGAAAATGCATCTTATGCAAAGACACTACACATGATTCTGTCAGTGATCCGCAACTGAGAGTTATGACTGCAATAGTTATGAAGCAATAGATGAACTTCGGGGCCCTTCTAATTGATTGGTTGACCAAATTGCTGGAAAAGGCTGAGATGAAGAAGTCTATAGATAAACCTCTCAAAAAGGTTTTTCATGGAAGACTCTTGATCATTATATTAAAGAAGAAACTGAAAAGCAAGATAAAGGATGATAAGGGACAACCACTGAATGTTCATAATGTGATGTCCCCACAGTTGTTTGAAAACTGGAAGAAAAATCCCAACGAAATACAAGAGGCTAATGACATCTGGCAACAATAGTAAGGTCTCAGGAAGGCAAAAAAATGGAAGGCAAGATGTCTCAATTTGATGAATCTGTACCTGTAGCAGCCACTCTAGCAAAGAAGAAATCTAAAAGTGTGAAGAATACAGAGGCTCCGGCAAGCAGTATCTCCACTGATAAGAAGAGGCATGGAGCAAGAGAAGAAAAAGCATCAACTACAACAATCTCAAAAAGAAGAAGAAGTAACAGATTATTCCAAGGGCCATCCAAGAAGAAAGTAAAGGTGATGAAGAAGTCAGTTCCAGCTCCTCTAGGAAGTCTATCTACCAAAGAAGGAAATGTAGAGTCAGAAGATGAGAAGGGAACTGAAAGCTTCAAGAATGAACCCTCAAAGAGAAAGTCCAGCAATAAGGAAGAAGTTGAATCTACAGAAGAAATAGCTAAATCTGATAGTAAAGAAGAATGTACAATTCCTATAGCTAACACTCAGAGTAACAACTCTGATGCTGATGAAAGTTTGAAAGCTGAAACAACTACATCTCCTACTACTAAAGTCCCAACAAGTTCACCTGAAGGTTCAAAAGATGTTAAGTCCAAAGAAGAAGGACATGCCCCTATTGTTGCTGAACATCAAGAAGGCTTATTTGATGATACTAAGGCTTCAGATACTGAACAAGAAAAATAATCTAAAACTCCTATAGCTGAACCTCAAAGGAGAAGAAAGAGTAACAGACTGCTTGCTAAATCTATCTCAAAGAAGACAGGAGAACCCTCTACTGTAATCATTGAATTGAGCAATGATAAGTCTAAATCCAAGGGAGAAGATGCTAAAAAAGGTACTAGTAATGAAAATCAGCAGGAAAGATTCACTAAGAATCAGATGAAAGAAGTCAACATGATTCAAGCTCAGAAGGTGAAGAGATGGAAAAAGATTCTAGTTCTACAAATCAGGAATTAGAGGAAAAAACTGATGAGTCTATTTAAGCTAGTCTACACAGGTCTAACTCCAGCTCCAGACAAGATGAAGGTGGAAAAGACTTCAGTTCTGCAACAGAAGAGCCAGAAAATTTTCACATTCCTTACCCTGTAAATCGCAAGAGAAAAATTATAGTAGAAATTAAAGAATCACTAGATGTGCTTCCTAGCAGATGGATTAATCATTGGAATAAAAAGCTAAAAGTGGTGATGATGACTATAGAAAAAGCGCTCAATAATCATAAGGCTATGAAGCTGGACACCTCAATTGTGATATATGAGCCTGAAGTAAAGAATCATGCAATAAGGTGGTTTCACTCTCATATGCCATGGGTAAAGGCATCTCTCACTAAAGACAACAACTATCTCAGATCGGTCTTTTCTCATCTTCCTAACCTAGAGCTGGTGGTGAAAAACTTTCCAAGGATAAAGAAGTTTTCAAATTAATTGATTAAGGACCAGCCTCACTTTACGATCTATCGACACACTGGAAATCATTACATTCCCTACGTTTGTCGAGTAGGATCAGATGGAAGAAGGTGTATACCCAAGTTCATGATCATCCACTTTACCATTAAAGATGATCAAACACAGATTGAGAAGCTCTACACTGCTCAAGCAGAAATGTCTGATATTCCTTCATCCTCCAACAGTGATTGGCACTCAACGATTTATCATATTCTCACGGCTTTTGAAAATCTATCCAAGAATGAAAATCATAGAGTCCAACCAGATAATCAATAGGAGTCTGCCTAATCTAATAACCAAACCCCTACGGAGCAAGAGTTAATAAAGAACTCTGGTGAGTTGGTTGAGAAAATATCCATCATCACTGAAGAAGCAAAGATGTTGTCAGAAGAAGGAGACAATGTGCTTCAAGACAGATTATGAGCCACTATGTCTGATATATCTCTCACGATCAAAGAAAGAGATCAAATCTATCTGAAGTTTATCAAGGATCAGAAGAAAGAATCTCTATGAGAACAGAAGGCTAATGAAGAACAAATTATATCTCTCTCTGACAAGATTGACAATCTAAATCATACTCTCTCCCTACAAATTGAACTGAGCCAACAAGAACTCAAGATTGAGGTTGGTAACTCATCTTACCTGATGAAGCAACTTATGTCAAATGTGGAGAAGCTTTCCCAAGTGATTAATAACAAAAATGGGAAGAAAAAGAGACACAGAAAGAGGCACTCAAGGAGGAGTAAGGAGAATAGGAGAGAATAAGAAAAGAAGGCTAAGAGAATGGCAAGGGAACAAAAGAAGAAGACAGAAATAGAATCATCATCTGAGGGGGAGCCAAAGGATGATGATCTCATGAATACAGGGTCTGAGGGGGAGCAGAGAAAAGAAATAAAATCACCATCCCAGGGGGAGCAGGAGCAAAAAAATGAGTAGATGAGTAGTTGATCAACAAACGTCCTGGAGAAACATATGGAGCCAAAAAGGTATAAAAGGTATATCTTTATCTAGTTAGGTATGTTCTGGATCTAGGATGTAGAGTGTCAGAGTCTACGCAATTTCATATTATTATCAATGACATTTATGTTAATCTATTTTAGAAATACAGTTGTTTACTGTATGAAAGACTCATTCATCTTATGCATATGGACTAATTATTTTTATCATAATCAAATAGGGGGAGATTGTTAGGAACATACATGATAATGTTATTCTTATTTATATATGATTTGATTATGATATAAATGAATGAATATAGAACTATGCTTGCATTAAGAAAAGTTGTAATGTCCTTTGATAGATAATAGGAACATATGTACAAGGACTTAGAATGAATTGATCAAATATGTTAGGTTGATCCTACATAAACAAAATAACTTTATAAAGTCCTTAAAAAAATGATGTACAAGGACTATAAATATAGAAAGATCGGGCTTTTTAGATTGATCTTATAATGTAATAGATAGGCATGTCTGATCGTCGAGCAGCACCGCACTGTAAATCAGTCTGTCACGGAGAGTCGAGAAAGCTCGAGAACTATCAAGGCAGAATCATAGTCTGCAAGATAGTAGATCTCGGAGTTCGTAGACTGTCAGGGGATACGAGGATGGATCGTAATGTGTTGAAAAGAACTTCCTCAAATCCATAGTCTGTTGAGGAAGTTATATCCAGAATCGTAGAGACAACCTATCTAAGAGCCGAACGAGCATTTGCCAAAGCCAAGTCAAGAATTGTAGACCACACTTCAAGTTATAGAGTCTACTGATCATATCAAGAGGTTAAAATCATAGTCGAGTCAGATCAAACGAAGACAACAAGCTTAAAGACAGAAATCATAGAGTGTCAAGATCTGATCTCGAAGTCGTAGTGTTTACAGAACCCAAGCTAAATCGTAGAGTGTAGAACTAAGGCTTCAACAGAAGTGCTCACAATGCTAACGCAGAATCTTAGAGTCACTTACAAAACCATAAATAGACAACACTTAAAAGATGACGTTTTTATAAAAAAAACGTTGTGATATTTTTTTTTACAACTTGTTTTTTAACAAAATATTGTAGTTACATATGAAAAAATATTATGTATTTATAAAGGCAATTTTTGATTTTAAATAGATAACATTTTTAAAAAAACATTATCTATCTAAAAAACACGGAGCAAAAAAAAACGCGAAATTGAAAATCCATTTTTCACGAAGGTATTCTACGTTCTCTCTCATCTCCCATTTTTCTTATCTCCAAATCTTAGATCTTGCCCTTTCTTTCTCGCGAAATTTTATCTTTCTTTTCTTCATCTCATATCTCAGATCTTCCCCTTTCTTCATCACCAAATTTCTTAGCCAAATTAATCTTCCTTACAAATCTTAGAGCTCAATCATCCTTGCCCGATCTCAAAGCTAGGTTAAAAACCCTCACCGCTGCCCTGCCGATTCTCTCTCTTCATGCCGCGACCTCCTCTAAAATTACTTTAAAGCCCTCACTGCCATCGAATCACGCTTCCCAATTTCTCTAAACAAAGACCACATCAACACGGTTACCTTCACGTGGTACGATGCTTTCAAGAGCAAGCTCAAAGCGTCGCAGCAAAATATTCATTTAGAAAAGGCTGACATCTTGTTTAATCTGGGGGCCGTGCATAGTCAGTTAGGACTGGGGTTTGCGTGCAGTGATTCTGTCCCTTCTTCTTTGATTTCAGGTATGATTTGTGGTCCAATTCATTTTCAGATGTGTATTGGTTTTCAAATTTAGTTTATGTACTAAAATTTTAAGTGATAAATGACTAATTTTTGTTGTTCTTATCAATTAATTAACACTCCTACTTTGAGTTCATTTATTTTTTATTTGATTGGATTTTTAAAAGAAGTAAAAAAAAGTTTTGTTTTTTTTAGACAGAGCTATCTTTTGATTTCCAGATTGTTTGAGCTTTTGAAGGTTATTTATATTCTTATCATATTTACGAGTATAATTGACTGTTATAGGATAATGCTCTTACAGGTTTCAGAATCTGCTGTAATTAATTTCATGACTGAATATATTGTTTGTGAATTTGCATTGGGTTGAGCCCATGATTTAAATTTTTCAATCCATGTTATGTACATCTGTAAATCTCTCATGTTATGTACTATCTAGCCAAGTGTACCCATCAACATGTTCTATGTGAAGGTTTTAAGGCTTAGTTGTAAATACCGTTTTCCAAAAACTACTTGGTAAAAGTATTTTTGGATACATTTTGTTGGCATGCCAATTGCTTGAGTAGGTCTTGTTTTTAGCCTAGATGGTTTTTTTTGTTGTTGATGCAAGCATGGGATTCATTGAGTTTCTGAGAAACTATATGGAAACTACTCAATAAATATTCATTTGACCACCAACATGCCTAAACCTTGTGTAAAACAAGAGATTAATTTTTTCTCTAAACCAAGGCTGAAGGAATATTTTGAATAGTATATATGTCATACTATATTGCACAATCCCAGTCTAGTAGCTGCATTTTTTCTGAAGTTTTTAGTTTGGACATTACATGAGGCTTAAGTCAATTAAAAATATATAATCCAGTACATTTTTTCTTCTTCCATGAAGTTCTGTTAGAATCATAAACTGAGATATATACAACCCTCAATTCGAAGGACAAGTAGCAACTTATTGGATTTTTATAAAAAGATATCAGCCTTAGTGAGTTAGTTTCAAATTTTCAGTATGTAACTTTATCCAACTTTGTAGGTTATCTTTATGTTGATCATTTATATTTGGAAGATTTATATATTCTAGTCAAACTTCAGTTATAATTTAAACTAAAAGCTTGTTGAGCTGCATTATATTGTTTTCGAATGTTGTAAAGTAATTCTTCATTCTGGCATGCCACTTTTTATAACACTATTATATTTAATCGTAATGATATTTAATCAATTTAGGTTTGGTTATAAGCTACTAACAGAGATGATGTGCTATACTGTGTTGCGACCTCACATTTTTATTTTGTTGAGATGCTGTCTCTATGACAGTGATGATGAGGTCAGTTGTATTTTTATTTGTCTCTATGACAGTGATGATGAGGTCAGTTGTATTTTTATTTGAAGTCTATAGTTTATGATTCTTATACACTGTAGTGATATTTTATACTGGTTTAGAAGTTGGAGCATAAATTGGGTCTTCTGGTTTGTTTTCCTTGTTCATTGTGGTTTATTCTTTTCACATTCACAAGCTTATCATTTGATTCATAATTTCAAGGATTATTGAATAAAGATTAAAACTTTAAGCATTTCAGTCAATTTCTGTCTTTTTTCTCAGTGTTAGTTAGCTGTAGGTAACAGGTTTTTACTCAAAACTCTTGTAGGTGCTGAATTTATATATAGAGCACAGGATTGTGTGAGATCCTTGACTTACCTCCCATCTCCGTGGATTAAAGTTAAGGGGGTCTTTGTATGTGGAAGGATTCAAGTGCACAGCTGGAGGATAAACCATAACTGCCAATCCTGCTAGAATGGTATGTCCTGCATCAATACCAATATATTTTTTATATTAAATTATGTTTATTTGAACAAATATCGAGATACTATTGTAAAAATTTCAAGTTAATATTAAGTATTTACCCTTAAACTTGATATCCTTTAGTGCTTTTCTGAATATTCCTGGAACTATATTTGCTAATCTGACCGTTTCATTGATGAACTGCAATATCAGTTAGTCGTTAAGCACAATAGACCTTCTCATGGAATGTTTCTTAAAAATTTCTGGTGCAAAAGTGCAACTGTTTAACCCACCCGAAATGTGAACCTCATTGACCTGTATTCTTTCCATGTGACTCCATTCTCATTGAGGAGCATATGAGCTCAATGTCGTGGTAAAGCCAAGGCTTATAACAATCAATGACATTTGTTGCTTGAAGAAATAGCTTGCTGCCAGATTCTTTTGTAGGAGTTGCATTTCCATGTCAGATTATTCACTTGAGTTGTATCTTTTGTCCTGCATAATTTTAGAAAATAGTTAGTTTCCAATCTGATTGAAATTAATCTCTTGTTATGTTACATTTCTTGGGTAGTTGGATGTATAGGCTCATGTTATCTTCTGACTACTGGAGTGAATTTTGACTGTGAACAAGATGGACAGGTGTTTCCTGGAGCTGCAGCTTAACGGTGAGGAGGCTTACCAAACATTTCAAAGAGTTATTGAAAATGCCAATGTCATCATGGGAACCTATGAGGATCCCCTCCTCGGTGATGTTCAGGTTTACCCAGAGAAAGGTACTGTTGCTTTATGTGTCACTTGTTGTGCGTGTTGCGGTTCAGTGCAAAGTTGCCTCTGACCTTCTCAAACTTGTTGAAGGAATGAAACGATGGGCCAAATCTGATCCCATGGTTATCTGTACCATTGTCTATTAATACTTACTACTATTTTTACACTTCAGAATCCATAATGTTGTTCATCTTTTCAAATTCCGACCTTGGAGGACCTCATCCTTTATGTGAACTACCTGCCTATATAAGGAAGTTTACTAATGTCTTAAGTTTAGCTGTTGGGATGCCAAATTTCAAAATATGTCCCATTCAAATACTGATAACTCTAATTGCATGCAAGTTTTTTGCTTTAATGATCCAATTAGTTCCATGGTGATTAATATTTTATTCATCTTTGTCTAGATGACTCTTTATTGGATTATTATTGCAATACTTCTTGCATGTGCAGTTTTAAGGTTTGTCATCCCCTGAGCGACAGGCATTCAGTAATTGGCATTTGGGTCAACTAACATAGATTACCTTATGCACATGAAAACTAAATATGTAGCTATTAAGCTAATATAGCAGACAAATACTCTTATCAACTACAACTAACTAAGTTTTTAACTGTATGCAGGCATATGATGGCATGATTGTTGGCGAACGTTCACGAGATACGGATCTTGATGTAATCTGAACTTTCTTTTCTTCTCGTATAATTATTATGGTTTCTCTAGGTGACTTGGTGTTTTATTTGTCTATCATAGGTCAATCTAGTGCGGAATAAGGAACTCACAAATATAAGGGCTGTGAACATGCTTAAGTAGTAGCTTAATTTTATGGATAGTTTGATTTATTTTGTAGATGTAATCAAATTCACAATTCAATATAGTAGTAATTTATAAGGAAAAGTGAATTTGATATGTATATATGGATAGTTTGGTATATATATTGTGGATGTAGTAATGTGAAAATGTAAACGAATGATATTATTGGGATGTATTTTGAATGGTTGATACATTTTGGCTTTAAATTTAAATGAGAATTTAAATCTTTTAGCTATATATCATGGCATTAGCAGATTGCAGGTGCACTAATAATATAGGTGAATCACAACTTTTTTTTTCTTTTTTTTTCAAGTCAATCTACATCATTTTAAAAATATTGTATATTTGTATAAATAAATGGTACTTTCTAAACAGTTATATGCATGTATTACAACATTTTTAAGTCACACTACAACGTTTTAAAACCATTATATAAATTTGTCTAAATAGATGACACATTATAAACGTTGTGTAAATGTGTTTAAACGTTGTCTGATATATTAAACTACAACATTTTTAGCTAGAAAACGTTGTGGAATCATACCTTTCACAATGTTTTCAACCATCTGCTAATTTATGGAAAACAAATCTACAACGTTTTTTTCTTAAAAAACATTGTATAATGTGTCTAACTACAACGTTTTAAAAACGTTGTGTAAGGGTGTCAATTAGATGACACTGTTAACCACGACGTTTTTCTGATTAAAACCACAACGTTTTTTTCACGTTATCTATTTACTGTTTTGTAGTAGTGAGTAAACACGATTCTCAACAAATGAGCACTCCAAGAATATCCAAAGTATGAAGCCTCTGGTCTGAGTTGCAATGATACATTCCACCTTAAGGAAACCAGAGAGCACTCAGTGGATGGCTTGCAAGCTAACAGAAGACTAAAGCACCAACCCAATCAGCCTCCAGATTGAGTTGTGAATCCAATAATACTCTAATTTAATTTAATAGTTAGAAAGTTGTTAAAGATAACATGAAGTGCTATATTGCTGTTTTAATTTAATAATTTAAAATGGTACGTTAAATTATTAAATAAAATTATAATGAGATTACAATTTTGGGATATTTGGATTAAGTTGAAAATTTATTTAGTATGCTGTAATTAGTTTATTTAACAAAATTGGATATAAAAATCCAAATAAATAATATGAGATTATAAACTATAGTATAAATGATTTATTAAAATAAATTAAAGTAGTTTTAAATGGATTTACCCAAACAAGGCTTAAAGATATTAAGTCTTTATTTTAAAGTATTTTTTCCAAACAAAACCTTATGGCTTTTGAATTTTAAATTTGAATTATAATATATAAAATAAATAAGAAGATAAATAAAATATATTAAATATTTTATAACTGATATGTAATTATTACAATAATTATATAGCAGTTTCATACGTTTTGGTGCATCTGTTTTATTCTTACGTAAAAGGTATGCAATTGGCCTAAGCCTAAGAAGAGAAAAAAAGAAAGTTTGCAGAGAGAATAGAGAGGGAGTTTGAGAGAAAAGTCTTGAGAATTCCAAAATAATTTCTGTGTTTTAGCAAGGATTGTTCAAGCAAGAGAAGGTATACTTCTAAAACCTTAATATTATATATATGAATATTTTATATTCACGAGTCTTATGTTTTCTGTGAATTCACGTTGGGTGAATTGTTGTTATATAAATTGAATTGTTGAAATTGTGTGTAATTGTGGTATTAGAATTTGCATTTAGACAAGAATTAGTGTGCTAATTACGTTAAAAAGAAAGAAAATTGTTTACAATGCATGTTTATATATATGGCTTGCAAAAGTACCAAATTTGGTGGTTAATTTGTAAACTAATATGAAAATTGAGCCTTGGATATGTTAATTCGGTAAGAAACGAAGAGAACATAATTTGAATAAGTTAATTTGGTGTAGAATTGTGATTACAGTGTTAATTTTTGTCAAGGATGTCAAAAATAGAATTTTTGGTATAAAACATGGAATTTAAAGGATTTAAATCAGTTATAGTTGTTGTTTAATTATTTTAAGTTAATATATATGTGAGGAACCATGTTTGTATGAGTCCTATATCAATTGGATATGTTAAAGTTATTGTTTTGTGGATGAAATTCATGATATTTGGGCTAAACAGTAATCAATATGCAGAGGCTGTAGTTTTTCATGCATGCTGGTTGCAATTTAAGGCTAATATAAAGGCCACAAAAGCAATGCATTATTGCGCCAATCGAAGCTTAAGTATGGTGTGAAATTTACATACCACGATTAGAGCGCGGTGATGCCTATTACTTATACAGACCTTGAAGACCTATTGTAACTTAGTCTAATGATATGTTAATGTGATGAACATGTAATGAAGAGGTTAAAACAGAATCGTATCATGTGATTAGTAATTCCAAAGTTGTAAAAAGATTAGTAAGTTATGAAAGCTATATGCTATGATGTAATGTATACATGAGTAGGGAACAAGTGTTTTGAAGTTAACACTTGTTATTTCTAAAATGCATATGGTATAGTAAAACTTGTACTAAATTAACAAGTTTATAAAAAAAAGTGATTGTTATTTTGTAAAGTGGATGTTAGTATATCTAATATATATTATGATTCTAATAATGCGTAGAGGTGAACCTGAGTTATAATTTATAGCTTACGCACGAGGCAAGTTCCTTACTCTAAACTTTGATTGAGTAAGTTCTTTATTCATAAACTTTATTTGAGAAGGCTATAACCCTAATTTTATTCGAGCAATCTTTGAACTCTAATAGTTGTTTGATTATCCTAACTTTTTTATAGTTAAGCAAGTTTTTCTTAGTTCTATTCTTTTTATAATGAATGCAACTTCTTAAACTCTAATCTCTAATATTGAGCCATCATATTTCATTTACTTTGAACAAGTTATTATCATGTTGAGCAAGCTTTTTTTCCAACTTGTTATCAGTTAATGCATGTTTAGTAATTCAATTTCTTATTTGACAAGATCATAGCCTTAGCTTAATATTTTTCAAGCAAGTTTTATTGTTTAATTCAATACTTATGTTATTTTAGTTATTTCTAAGCATGAGTTTAATGTATAGTTGGTTCATCTATGATTCTTAATCATTTCATATTAAATTGTTATTGATCACTAGTAGTATTGTTAAGTCTTGTTGATTCAACTAACCCTTTAGTTGATGATCGTGAACCTCTAAATTGCCCTTGAAGCTTATCCAAATCAAAGTTTCTTTGGTGTGGCCTTGTACTCTAAAACTGAGAAGAACAACCCTATTATAGGGGAGTTATTTTACTGTGAACGCGTTTAGATGTTTGTGCACAATACATGATACGAAGGGTGATTCACCTAAGTACGGGGAGTCCTACAATATTCTTTGTTTAGGTTAAAGTTGAAAGATTACTTGTAACCGTGGACATAGTTCGTGGTCTTGTGACCCTCAGTTACATTTTGTATGTTGATACCAGTTTTTGATTATCATTGACAGAGTATTATTCAACTCTGATGAGCTTATTCATTGGAATTTATTATGCTATTGTTATTCATTGTTATTTCCAGTGAACATTTGTTTTGCTCACTCTTGCATATATATACACTCATTGCAGTTAAGGTTGAGAAGGTCGATGAACCTACCACTAGCAAGGGAAAAGGGAAAATGAACAAGTGATGAAGACTTGTAATTCATTTAATGTCATGGGATAGACTTTATATTTAATGATGTGATGTAATTATTTTATTTCCGCACTTGATTTATGTTAAAGGTTAGATAACCTGGGAGACTTTTGATTTAATGATGTAACCCTTTTAATGGGAAGATTGATGGTTTAATTTTATTATAATTGGGTAGTTAGATATGAATGAATGGTAAGTGAACACCAAATCTTGTGGGAATGAAGTACCTAGATTTGGGGGTTGTTACAGGTTGGTATCAAAGTTTTAGGTTATGAACCTTAGGTAGGGAAAAAGCCTTAGGAAGTAACCTTATAGAAGATTGAAAAGATAGTGGTGATAAACTCTTATCGAGTTTTAAGAAAGAAGCAATAAAACACTTTATGTGCTTATATGATTGGAACCTATATGCTCGTAAGTGTCGAGTAGTTACGATTAGTAATTAAAACTTAAAATTTTGTTGTCAGGATGGCTAATGTGGGAGAATCCAGTCAAGGTTGGGAGGAAGGATCTCGGATGCCTAGAGAGGAGGTGCCTCGAGATATTCGAGTGGTTTAGGAACAACTACTACCCACGGAGTCATCTCGTTGGTCACGATGGTTGAGCATGAGGGCTTACGATGAGGATGATGAGGTGAGGCGGATGAGGAGGATCCCATTGAGATACCACAATTGGATGGGGATGAGGAAGGCGAGGAGGAAGATTTGAAGAGTATATGCTGACGAAGTAAGACCGCAATTTTCCACCAAAGTCGATCGCTCAATGAGACCTCGTATATTATGAAGGATATGAGATCGAGATTTAGATGGAGCGTCTAAGTAATGTGGAACTTCTGAAGGAAGAAACGAGCAAATGTAGAGGAGATTGAGAGAAGTACAAATTAAAGAAGATTAAGAGAGAGAAGAGAGAGAATCTGAGAAGCTTCTCAACAGTCGGAGTGTGACATGTAAAGAGAGTAAACCAAGTAAAGAAGATGAAGAGAATTATGTATTATCAAGTATTCCGATTTGAGATGTATTACCGATTGATTGGTATGGTACATGCTGAGACCTCCAGAACAATGTTCCATTATTATGGAAGAGGGCGTCGTCGTAAAGCTATATGCAACATTTTAGTAGTAAATCATAAGAAATGTAATTATTGTGTGATTAATGAGTAAATAAGATGTAAATCCCGGTATTATATAACCAATGGGATATGATGATGATGATGTTATCCTGAAACTTTTATAGTTCAGGAAAGTAAGGTAGATAGCAGGAATGCTATCATGGCTATATTTTTAAAAGATGATGAATAAATAAAAGTTACTATTTATTCAAGATATTATGTGCTATGTGGTAATTTTTGTGATGTGCAAGTTAAATATATATAATACTTAGAAGATTGAATAATGATCTAATGAGAATATTTTAACAGAAAAGGCCTCCAAGACGTCAACCACGACAAAGGACCCATGAGGGATCTACTAATAACAACAATGCTGAGGCTAATCCAGTTTAGCAATTAGTAACGTTGAGGACGACAGCATTACAGAATCAACAGAAGAATTAAGCTGCGACATTTAAGGATTTCAAGGCGGTTGGGCCACCAGAATTCCGTGGATCCATGAATTCGGTTAAGGCATAGACCTGGATCATGGAGATAGAGAAAGTTTTCAATGTTGCTAGAGTATGTGAGAATCAGAAGACTGCTTTTCAAACATTTATCTTGAAAGCAAAGGCTAGTTATTGGTGGCAATCCAATAAAACTCGTGGAGGTCAAGGGGTAATGACTTGGCAAAGGTTTAAGGAAATATTTTTTGAGACCTACTTCCCAGATAGTTTGAAAAATCAGATGAAGGTGCAGTTTTTAGAACTGAAGCAGGGATCAATGACGGTAGCAGAGTATGCCGCGAAATTTAACGAGTTAGCGAGGTTTGTGCCATATCAAGTCAAAATAGATGAGAGCAAGGCTATGAGGTTTGAGCAGGGGACTGAAACCACAGGTTGTATGAGAAAGTCTCCATGTTTCAACTGAAGACATTTACAATAGTGTACTGGAAAGATAATTCTCATTTGAGGTTGGAGGCAAGGCTGTAACAAAGTACAATCAAGAGCAGAGAAAGAAGAAAAATGAGGGTGAAGCAAAGAATGGTAGTTGTAGTGGTGGAAATGGTAATAATAACTTGAAGAGGAAGTGGAATGCAAATGTGGGAGCTGGGAACTAGCAGGGTAACCAGTAGAAGAAGAAGTTTGAAGCATGTGCTATATGTGGGAGGTTTCACACGAGTCTGTGCTTAAGGGGGAAATGAGTATGCTTCACCTGTGGCCAGGAGTGTCACATTGCCCCAAATTGCAATCAACCCAAGAAGAATGCTAGCTACACCTACGGGTCAAAGGATCATTTTGCTCGTGAGTGTCCTAAGAAGAAATCTGGTGAGACAAATGGAAGCAAGGGAAGTGGCAGTGGAGGTACGTTGACTATTATGGGACCAACATCATCAAATAGACCCACAGCCAGAACCTTCAACATGACGGTGCAAGACGCGGTGCAATCAAAAGATATCATGTCAGGTATTATCCCAATTAATGATATAAATGCATATGTATTATTTAGGGTTCTACTTGCTCGTTTATATCTGATGAATTTGCTAAGAGGTTAGAATTACCTAGTGAAGAGTTGAATTTCCCATTACACATAGAAATTGCGAATAAGGAGGTAATTTCTGTTAAGTTCGTATACAAGAATTGTAAGGTGAATATTAAGGGGAATGTTATGACAGTAGATTTAATCCTGATAAAACTTGGAGAGTTTGATGTTATATTGGGAATGGATTGGCTATTCAATTATGGAGCAATAATTGATTGCCAAAAGAAATGTGTAAACCTTATGACTCCATCAAAGGTAGTTTTCTATGGTAGCAAATCACCTAGACAAGCAATTTGTGTGACGATTATGCAGGCTAATAGGTTATTGAGTCAAGGTTATGTAGGATACTTAGCTTACATAGTCGATGCTCAGAAGAAGAAGGGTGTGAAAGTGGAGGAGATACCGGTGGTTAGGGATTTTGTGGGCGTGTTTTGGAAGATTTGCGGGACTTACTTTGTGAGAGAGATTGAGTTCGTGATTGACTTAGCGCCAAGAACTGCTCCAATATCGAAGGCCTAGTACAGAATAGCTCCGGTAGAGATGAAGGAACTGTTGGTGCAATTACAAGAACTGCTAGACAAGAAATATATTGACGAAAGTGTGTCACCAGTAGGGGGCGTCGGTGTTATTTTGTGAAGAAGAAGGATGGGTTAATGCGTCTTTGTAATTAATTATAGGGAATTAAACAAAGTCACTATTAAGAATAAATATCTATTGCCAAGAATAGATGACTTGTTTGATTAATTGAACGGTGCTAGATATTTCTCGAAAATAGATTTGAGAAGTGGATATCACCAATTGAAAGTAAGGAAGGAAGATGTACTAAAGACATCATTCAGAACTCGGTATGGACATTACGAGTTTCTGGTAATGTCTTTTGGTTTGACAAACGCCCCTTCTGCATTCATGGATTTGATGAACAGGGTGTTTAAACCATTTTTAGATAAGTTTGTGGTGGTATTCATTGATGATATCTTGGTGTACTCCAAATCTCAGGAAGATCACGTGGAACACTTACGTTTGACGCCAGAGACGCTAAGAAAAGAAAAGTTGTATGCAAAATTCTCTAAATGTGAATTTTGGTTGGAACGTGTATAATTTCTTGGGCATGTAATTGACAAAGATGGAATTTCAGTGGATCCATCAAAAGTTGAAGCTGTGATAAATTAGGAACAACCAAGAGCTCCATCAGAAGTGACAAGTTTCTTGGGACTAGCAGGTTATTATAGAAGGTTTATTTAGGATTTTTCCAAGATTGCCACTCCATTGACAAATTTGACGAGAAAATCTGTAAAATTTGTTTTGACGAAAAAGTGTGAAGAGAGTTTCTGGAATTAAAGAAGAGGCTCGATGTGTGGCACATATGTTGTCATTACCGGATAATCTGAGGAAACTTTGTGGTGTATAGTGATGCTTCACATAAAGGTTGGGTTGTGTCCTTATATGAGAATGGCAAAGTCATTGCGTATGCATCAAGGCGATTGAAAGACTACGAGAAAGGATATATCGACTCATGACTTAGAGTTGGCGGCGGTGGTATTTACTCTAAAGATATGGAACATTATCTCTACGGAGAGAAGTGTGAGATCTACATGAGACCATAAGAGTTTGAAGTATATTTTCACGGAAGGACACGAACATGCGTCGAAAGGAGATGGTTGGAATTAATAAAAGATTACGATTGTGAAATCTTTTATCATCGAGGCAAAGCCAATGTGGTTCTGAGATGCCTTGAGTAGGAAAGGTCGAGAAAAGTTGATGTTGTTAACTTGACGGGAGGAGCTCATTTTAGCAATGGCAAGGCTAGAGTTGGAAATCAAATTTCAAAAGAATTTGATGAAAGATTATTATCGGATGGAAGCTAGTCCAACTTTGGTGGACAAGGGTAAAAATGCTCAACTATAAGATGAAGAATGCGAGAAAAATAAAGGAAAGTATGGTGAGGTAGTGAGGTGAAATACAAAGTTGATCTACGAAGAAGGAGTACTAAGATTTGAGGGATGAATTTGGGTTTCGATGATACAGGATATTAAAGAAGAAATCTTGACAGAAGCTCATAACTCAAGATATTCGATCCATCCAGGAAATAGGAAAATGTATCAAGATTTGCGGCGACATTTTTGGTGGCTAAATATAAAAAGAGACGTTACAGAATGTGTTGTGAAATGCTTGACATGTCAGAGAGTAAAGACTAAGCATCAAAGACCAAGTGGATTACTTCAACCATTGGATATACCAGAATAGAAGTGGGAGCATATCACAATGGATTTTGTGGTAGGTCTTCCAACAACACAGAAAAGATACGATGCGATATGGGTCATAGTGGATAGATTAATGAAATCAACACACTTTTTACCAATAAAGATTAGATTTAATCTTGATCAGTTGGAAAAACTGTACGTCAAGGAGATCATTTCAAGACATGGAGTTCTAGTGTCAATTGTATCGAGACGGAGATCAGAGATTCACATCAAACTTACGGAAGAGACTACAAGAATGCATGGGAACTGTTGAAGATGAGTACGGCATATCATCCGCAAACCGATGGTCAAAGAAAATGAACAATCCAGACGTTAGAAGATATGCTTAGAGCATGCATCATGGATTTCAAAGGAAATTGGGACGATCATCTACCATTGGCAGAATTTGCCTACAATAATAGTTACCATGCAAGTGTTGGCATGCCGTCATACGAGGCATTATACGGTAGGAAATGTAGAACTCTACTATGCTGGGATGAAGTTGGTGAACGTCAATTGTTGGGATGATAAAGCGGTAAAACAGGACCATTTGAAATTATCAAACAAATCGGAAGCAAGATGGTAGCTTCTCGGGATGAGCGGAAGAAGTATGTTGATCAACATAAGCAAAATTGCGAATTTGACGTGGGAAATTTTGTTTTCTTGAAAGTTTCTCCTTGGAAGGGGATAATTCATTTTGGAAAGAAAGGAAAGTTAAGCAGGGTTCATTGGACCCTTGAGGTACTCTGAAGAGTGGGGAAAGTAGCTTACGAGGTAGCTTTACCTCAAGAATTAGAACATGTTCACAACATTTTTCATGTGTTGGTGTTGCGGCCAAGTATAAACCGATTACAACCATGTGATCGAGTATGACCGTTCTAGTTCAATAAAGATTTATCTTATGAAGAGGTTCTATCCGGATAGTCGACGAGAAAGAACAAGTGCTCGAGAATAAGGTGATACCTTGTGTGAAGGTGATATGGAGAAACCACAATGTCTAAGGAGGCTACGTGGGAACTCAAAGATGAAATGATGAAGAACTACCCTAAGTTATTTGTTTAATCTGTGTCTTCGATTCTGGGGACAGAATCTTTATAAGGACGGAAGAATGTGACGAATGAGTTGTTTGAGTTGTGATTCTGGGGACAGAATCCTTGTAATGAGGGAAGGATATAACAATCCAAGATTTTATTTGTAATTTAAAATATTTATTAAATTAAATAAATATTTTATTGAATAGTTTATTTATGTGGTTGTTGTTAGTAGATAATTGTGAATTAAATTTATTAGTTAATACTCTAATTTAATTTAATAGTTGGAGAGTTGTTAAAGATAACATGAAGTGCTATATTATTGTTTTAATGCTATATTGTTGTTTTAATTTATATTGTTGTTTTAATTTAATAATTTAAAATGGTACGTTAAATTATTAAATAAAATTATAATGAGATTATAATTTTGGGATATTTGGATTAAGTGAGAAATTTATTTAGTATGTTGTAATTAGTTTATTTAACAAAGATTGGATATGGAAATCCAAATAAATAATATGGGATTATAAACTATAGTATAAATAATTTATTAAAATAAATTAAAGTAGTTTTAAATGGATTTACCCAAACAAGGCTTAAAGATATTAAGTCTTTATTTTTAAAAGTGTTTTTGCCAAACTAAGACTTATGGCTTTTGAATTTTAAATTTGAATTATAATAAATAATATAAATAAAATAAATATGAATATACATAATAATATATTAAATTTTTTTATAAGCGATATATAATTATTATAACAATTTATAGCTATTAGTTTATATGTTTTAATGGCTAATAGAGTTTTTTATCTTACGTAAAAGATACTTAATTGGCCTATATTGCCTACTAAGAAGAGAAAAGAAGAGAGTTTGTAGAGAGAATAAAGTGAGAGTTTGAGAGAAAAGTCCTGATAATTCCAAAATAATTGTTGTGTTTTAGCAAGGATTGTTCAAACAAGAGAAGGTATACTTCTAAAACCTTAATATTATATATATGAATATTTTATATTCACGAGTCTTATATTTTTTGTGAATTCACGTTGGGTGAATTGTTGTTATATAAACTAAATTGTTGAAATTGTGTGTAATTGTGGTGTTAGCATTTGCATTTAGACAAGAATTAGTGTGCTAATTACGTTAAAAAGAAAGAAAATTATTTACAGTCCATGTTTATATATATGGCTTGCAAAAGTACCAAATTTGGTGGTTAATTTGTAAACTAATCTGAAATTTGATCCTTGGATATGTTAATTCGGTAAGAAACGAAGAGAACGTAGTTTCAATAAATTAATTTGGTGTGGAATTGTGATCACAATGTTAATTTTTGTCAAGAATGTCAAAAATGGAGTTTTTGGTATAAAACATGGAATTTAAAGGATTTAAATTAGTTGTAGTTGTTGTTTAATTGTTCTAAGTTAATATATATGTGAGAAACCATGTTTGTATGAGTCCTATATCAACTAGATATGTTAAATTTACTATTTTGTGGATGAACTTCGTGATAGTTGGGCTAAACAGAGTACTGTTAACAGACTGCGTAGTTTCTATTTGTGCACCAGCGCAACTACGTTGGTGCCAAGGTATGAATGAAATAAGCATTTGCTTACTGATCCAGAAGCTTAAGTATGTATATATAACGCCATAGCCATACTACGATCGAGAGGTAGTGATGCATTACTTATCTACAGGACCTTGAAGACCTATTATAACTTAGTCTAATGATATGTTAACGTGACAAACATGTAATGAAGAGGTTAAAACAGAATCGCATCATGTGATTAGTAATTCCAAAGTTGTAAAAAGATTAGTAAGTTATGAAAGCGATACGCTATGATGTAATGTATATATGAGTAAGGAATAAGTGTTTTCAAGTTAACACTTGTGATTTCTGAAATGCATATGTTAAAGTAAAACTTGTACTAAAGTAACAATTTTAAAAAAAGTGAGTGTTATTTTTGAAAGTGGATGTTAGTATATCTAATAGATATTATGATTCTAATAATGTGTGTAGGTGAATGTGAGTTGTAATGTATAGCTTACGCACGAGGCAAGTTCCTTACCCTAAACATTGATTGAGAAATTCTTTATTCATAAACTTTTTGAGCAAGTTCTTTATTCATAAACTTTATTCATATTTCATTTACTTTGCACAAGTTATTATCATGTTGAGCAAGCTTTGTTTCCAGCTTGTTATCAGTTAATGTATGTTTAGTAATTTAATTTCTTATTTAACATTATCATAGCCTTAGCTTAATATTGTTCAAGCAATGTTTATTGTTTAATTCAATACTTATGCTTTTTTAGTTATTTCTAAGCATGAGTTAAGTGTATAGTTGGTTCACCTATGATTCTTAATCATTTCACATTAAATTGTTATTGATCACTCGTAGTACTGTTAGGTCTTGTTTATTCAACTAACCCTTTAGTTGATGATCGTGAAACTCTAAATTTCCCTTGAAGCTTATCCAAACCAAACTTTCTTTGGTGCGGACTTGTACTCTAAAATTGAGAAGAACAACCCTATTATAGGGGAGTTATTTTACGTAATGCGTTTAGATGTTTGTGCACAATACATGGTACGAAGGGTTGATCACCCTAAGTACGGGGAGTCCCTACAATATTACTGTTTAGGTTAAAGTTGAAAGATTACTTGTAACTGTGGACATAGTTCGTGGTCTTGTGACCCTCAGTTACATTTTGTATGTTGATACCAGTTTTTGATTATCATTGGCAGAGTATTATTCAACTCTGATGAGCTTATTCATTGGAATTTATTATGCTATTGTTATTCATTGTTATTTTCAGTGAGCATTTGTTTTGCTCACTCTTGCATATATATACACTCATTGCAACTAAGGATGAGAAGGTCGATGAACCTACCACTAGCAAGGGAAAAGGGAAAATGAACAAGTGATGAAGACTTTTAATTCATTTAATGTCATGATGATAGACTTTATATTTAATGACGTGATGTAATTATTTTATTTTCGCACTTGATTTATGTTAAAGGTTAGATAACCTGGGAGACATTTGATTTAATGTGGTAACCCTTTTAATGGGAAGATTGATGGTTTAATTTTATTATAATTGGGTAGTTAGATATGAATGAATGGAAAGTGAACACCAAATCTTGTGGGAATGAAGTACCTAGATTTGGGGGTGTCAAAGAAAGCGAGTTGGGTTGTTCATCTCATCATTTAGAATACAAGTCCACACCATAGTAAGTTTGGTTTGGATAAGTTTCAAGGTGATTTGGAGTTTAACGAACATCAACTAAGGATTAGTTGAATAAAATGTAATAACAATATGCTATGGAATAAGTCATAAATGAATCAACATTGTATAGCAAGGTCATGCTTTAGAAATGAACTAAAAGTATAAACTTTGAATCACGTAACATACCTTGCTTGAATAACATTAAGCTAAGGCTAGAATTTTGTTTAGTAAAGAATTGAATTATTGAGTATGCAAATTGAACGATAAAACTTGTTCAACATAAATATAGAATTTAGAAGCTTGCATTCTAAGAAATAAGTTAAAATAAGAGTTAGGTTAAATAGATTTGCACAAACATAAATAAATTATATAAATAGGATTAAGAATAACTTGCTCAATAATAAACAAGGTAGAGTAAAGAAACTTGCATGATATAATTAGAGTTAAGAAACTTGCACAATCTCAAGAGGTAAGGTTTAGAAACTTGCCTTGCGTGTAAGCTAAACCGTAATAACTCGATTCACAATATCCTATACATATGTCATCATGACATAATTAGTTACTACATATACTCTGTATACAAATAAGTATCTATTTCATGTATGGATTGATTTTAATCACATAGTCAAGTTACATTAGTAATGTAATAACAAAACTCGTTAATTGTTAATAAAATTCTCATTCTTAGTACTATAATACCACAATTAACAAAAATCACATTCTAACAGTCATAATATTGTACCTTATCAATAATTTCAGACTTTGTGTAATAAAAATAAATTTTTACGCCATTCGATAACCATTACGTTGGCTTGATTTACTTTGAGGAGCAATGACTAATTTGATGATGAATGGCCAGCTGATGAGCCAGCAAACATGAGGCGTTGGTTGACTATTATGTTGAGCATGAGGTTACATACGTGGGCGCTAGAGTAGAAGTTGATTCAAACAACGCAAGCACAAACAAAGCCAAATTTGATCAACTAGAAACCAATTGAACCCGTATAACTTACATGGATTTCAAATAAACATACTTAAGGTCTCTAGCATGTTTTTACCCACATAAATAATATAAACATCAAAATTTAAACCTTTCAATTCCATGTTTTATACAAAACTCCATTTTTTGACATTGTTGACAAAAATTAACAGTTTGATCACAATTATACACCAAAATAATTCATTCAAACTATGTTTGCTTCATTACTTACTGAATAAATACATTCAAAGCTCAATTTACCTATTAGTTCACAATCAACTATCAATTTTGGTATTCCTACAAACCATGTTCATACACACATGCACTGTAATCAATTTTTTCTTATTTTTTTGAACGTACAGAAAGTAATTGGTACACTAAATCCTTATCTAGATGTTAGTTCAAACATCACAAATACATATAAATACAATAGTTTAGTTTATTACAACCACTCAAGAAAAATTGAATTCACAAAAATTGAAAACTCGTGAAATTTTTACCGTAAAGCATATATATATATATATATATATATATAATCAAGGTTATAGAACATACCTTTAATTACTTAGTAATCCTTGCTAACCACAAAGAATTGCTTGGAACTAAGAAATTTCTCTAAATCTCTCTCTAGTCTCTCTCAAATTCTCTGTAACCCTTCTTTCTTCTATTAGTATCAGAATAGGCCACTAACACTAAGCGTAAAATAAAATTGATAGGGCCATAATACGCCTAGTTACTAATTTAGCAGTTATAAAGTAATAAACGTATATCAGTTATAAATTTATTTTATATTTTATTTATATTATTTATTATAATTACAATTCAAAATTCAAAAGCCATAAGGTTATGTTTGGTAAACACTTTTAAAAATTAAAGACTTAATATCTTTAAGCCTTGTTTGGCAAACTAAATTAAACTCCTTTAATTTATTTTAATAACTCATTTATAGCATAGTTTATTGTCACACTTTTATTACCAAATTAAATTAAAAACATTATAATATTTCATTTAATCCCTATCAACTCTCTAACTTAATTATTAAATTAAATTAGAGCATTATCTCATAATAATTAATTTCCTTAACTCATAAATTATTTATTTAACAAAAAAATAATCAAATCAAATCACATTAAACAAATATTTATTCAACAATAAACCCATCAATTAAATATTTATATGATTCAATAAATATTTGAAATTACAATTTAAAATTCTGGATTATTACAAGCATGTTAACATAACTTGACTACATATGAATAGAGCCTTAAAGTTGTCTTGTATGTGTTGAATGGAATTGTTCAAGTTTAAAGTGGTTTCAAAAGCAATCTTGAACATATTTTCAAAATCCAGTTGCATCACATGGATATCTAGATTCTAAATGATTAATATGTCATGTTATGTCTATAATATCCCTAGATATGATTTATATGTATTGAACATAATGATAACTAAACCAAACATGAGTTTAAAGCATGATTTAAAGTGTTAAACAATGATAATGGTGAATAAGCAATATGAATACTATAAGCATGAGTATTGACAGATTGTGTAATGTGGATATATAGCCAAGTTATAAGATATAGTAACCATTTGATCTTGTTATGCTTTAGTACCATATAAGTTGTAAGTTCAAACTTATTCAAGTGAACTCAAGAATGGTCCTATGCTTATGTGAGCACCTCTGACATGTATATATGATAGATTATTAGTACATAGGTGTATAATAATAGAGTAAACTTGAGAAGTGTAAAGCTCAACCTTAGTGCGGCGGGGAGGACGTACGATTCTTGTTATCCCTAAGCCTAGGCAGGCGAACTGTGCCATCTGCTTGATCGAGAATAGTTTACATTTTTTTTTATCTGAAGTTCAAAGCATGCTTATATGTATACTTTAACTTGTAATATATAACCAATATGCTATGTGATGTGTTATGAAGCATGTTATGAGATAGTGATGAGTGTTAATCATGGCTTTCAAATGTTAAGTCCCAAAAGATTGTTTACATAATATAAAGCAATGATACGTTATTTGAATTTGTGATGTCTTGTAAACTGATTTGTGCTATGAAAATATAGGATAAGTGATGTGTATGGAGTTACAACTAAGTTAGACGTTTATGTGTGCATTGAACTTACCTATATGAGTTTATATAACTAATGGGCATCCTATACATATAATACACTGTAATAGGATTAAGAAGTGTTGGTTAAATTACGTGGATAGACTACGCTTAAGGAAAGTATCTGAACTATTCTTTTCATTGTGCAAGTATCTGAACTATTCTTTTCATTGTGTAAGTATCTGAACTATTCTTTTCATTATGCAAGTATTTGAACTATTCTTTTCATTGTGAAAATATATGAACTATTCTTTTCATTGTGCAAGTATCCTAAACCCTTGCATTACTTTATTCAATGGATATCGTAAGCAAGTATCTAAACCTTATCTCTTTGAATGCAAGTGATCCTACTTATTCCTTCAATTGAACAAGTATGTTTAAACTCATGAGAAAACTATTATTCATGTTGAACTTAGTATTGTTCTTGAATATTGTGAAAGGGTCTATGCCATTGATTCGGCTAGACTATATGCATGTTTATAAAACTGTCCAAACCAATTGGTCCGATGTGAAATCTTGGCCGAGTTGAAACAACCCTTATGGTAAAGGGGTGTATGTTGTTGGAAACCCCAACACATGAGTGGATATTACTGTGGTGTTATGGATAACATAGAGTATTGTAGATTGATCATCTATAGTACTTATTTCTTTTGGGTTATCAGTTTAATATTGGTAATTCTAATAGATGTTCAATAGTCCTTAGTGATTGCTCAGTATAAATTATTTTATTAGTTGGATACATTGATAGCCTTTGAGTTCATATATATCTGTTGATCTATATTGAATTATCATTTCATATCCTAAAGATTTGATTCGAGAATTGTTGATACTCATTGTTCATGATATTGTTCTAAGACTCTGAGACTATACCTTGATATACATAACTCGTGATTTAATACTTATCACCCTTGTTGTATATTACTTGGTGGGAAATTTGTGCCCATTCTTGCTTATTTAAAAACTTTCAGTTAAGGCGGGATAGGGAAGTGTCTCTGGGAAAGACAAGGGCAAGGGCAAGGCTACCGACTAGCTTGTTCCTTTAAGAATTAAAATTATTATGTGGTATTAAGACTGTTTTCAGACTATGTTTAAGCTTAAGTAGGATTATGTAATAAGTCTTTATTTGATATTATTATATAATCTATTAAGTACTGTAGGTTACGAGACTTGGGGGAATAATTATATTAATGCATTGTATAGTATTCTAAATTAGATCTTCAGTTGTGAATGTGTGATTTTAGTTATTATTGTATTACCATGAGCACGTGATGAACCAAATTCGAGTGACCAAGTGTCGGTCCGAATTTGGGGGCGTCACATACCCAAGTTGTAATAAGTTTACAGAAACATAAACTAATGTTTTTAACATGTTTCTAACCATAAAAACATTATAAACATCAAATTAAAACTTTAAATTTTACTGTTTTTACTATTTCTTAACTATTTGACATTCTTAGCGTAATTAATCATTGTGAATTCGTTTTACAATCAAAATAGTCTGTTCAAAATTTGTTTTTGAATGAATTTTCACAATTAACAAACAATTTACAGTTTATTACATGAATTGAGCATCAATTTTGATCTAAAATAAGCCATATCATATATATTTACCACTGTAATTCAAGTTATTCAATGCTAACATGTTTCTATGAATTTGATTACTTTACATCATGAGTAAATGGTATAAAACATATTATCAATGCTCACTAACACATATAACACCATGTTTTCAACAATCATACTCAAAAACGCATTTATAGAGAATTTTTATGAAAACTAAAAAACACAGAGAACTTTTCATATATATATATATATATATAACTTTAGAAATTAAAATTATACCTTGAATTTGCTTGTTTAACCAACAAGGATGATTAGCTAGCTTCTTTGATTTCTCAAACTCCTTCCTTTAAACTCATAGACTTCTATCTTCTTCATTCTCTCTTTTCTCTCTGTTTTCTTCTTTTCTCTCATCAGTTCTTTCTTTTCTAACTTAACGTAAATAAAACAGACGCACATAATAATAATACGTATTGACAAAAAAAAATAAAAACTGACATAATAATAATAATAACTCTACTTAATATATCAGTTATGTTTATTTTAAATTCAAAAGCCACTAAGGCTTGTTTGGCAAAACCAATTAAAATAAGGACTTAAAATCCTTATGCCTTGTTTGGTAAAATCAAATTAAAACTTCTTTTAGTTTATTTTAATAAATCAATTATTATATAGTATAATGTCATACTCTATTTAATTAAATTCTAATATTTAACTTTAATTAAATTAAAGCTAATAACAATTTATTAAATCAATTTTTCACATAATCACATTGCGGAAAATTATAATTTCCTTATAATTTTATTTAATAAATTATTACATTACTTTTATTACTAAATTAAATTAAAACAACATTATAACAATTCATTTAATCCTTATCAACTCTCTAATTTAATTATGAAATTAAATTAGAATATTACCACATAATAATTATTTCATCACTATTTTATTTTAATTAACTTCAAAACACAAAATTATCAATTATCAACTTAATTAACATATTACCTTAATTAAGTTAATTCCCCACAACTTATGAATTATTTATTTTACTAATAAATAATCAAATTAAATAAATATTTATTTAACAATAAACACATAAACTAAAATATTTATTTAATTCAATAAATATTTGAAATTACAATTAAATTTCTGGATTGTTACATCCCTTCCCTCCTTATAAGGATTATGTTCCCAGAATTACAACTCAAACAATTCATTCGTCACAAGGGTACCAAGAGGGTCTAAAACCCCAGATTCGTAATAAACTGTTTGTATTCCAAGTCAAGACCTTTCCTGAAAATCTCGAGAAGGCTATTATAGCTGAGCACAAGAATGAAAGCCTCATTAAGTTCCACAAGGATAAATAAAGTCAGAATGGAGGGGGAAATCTAAGGAAAAAACTAGTTCAGGTGGGCTTAATAATAAGAGGAAATGGGATACCACTTTTTCAAACAACTCTGGGAAGAAGGTGAATAATTTCAATAACAAAAGAACATGAACAACAAAATTGACCCTTGTGTCACATGTGGGAGAAAACATATGGGTGTGTGTCTTAAGAAAACATATGGGTGTGTGTCTTAAGAATAAATGTTACACTATTACCCATAATGTCCTAACCCTATTAAGATTAGATGTTTCAATTATGGTTCGTTGGATCATTTATTGAGATACTATCCAAAACCCAAGAACCAAGGAGGATGGGGAAATCGAGCACCAGATAATAATAATAATAAGTCAACAGTAGCTGCAGCTGGAGGTCAGAGTCGACCGACTGTCGGAACATTTAATATGTTGGTGGAGGATGATGTTGCTTCATAGAACGTGGTGACATGTATCATCCCTATCAACACTTTAAATGCATATGTGTTATTCGACTCTGGTGCTACCTTTTCTCTTGTGTCTAATAGCTTTTCTAAAAATTTGAATATGCCATGTGAAAAATTAGACATACTGTTCTGCGTAGAAATTGTGAATAACGAGAAGATTCCTGTTAAAACTATATACAAAAATTGTAGTGTGGATATATAGGGACACAAATTTCTTGTGAACCTTATACTAATACAGCTGGGGGGAATTTGATGTAATCCTAGGGATGGATTGGTTGGTTAAGCATAATGTGGTGATTGACTGCCATTAGAAACAAGTAAACTTATTGACTACGTCAAAGTCAAAGGTAGTGTTTAATGGTGGTTGTTCATCTAAGAAATCTCGATGTCTGACCATAACTTAGGTAGAAAGATTACTTAAAAGGGGTTGTACAGGTTATTTTGCCTACATAGTGGATACTCGGAAGGAATGAGTAAACATTGATCAAATACATGTATTTAGGGAATTTCTCGATGTGTTTCCAGATGACATACCTGGTCTTCCTTCTAATAGGGAGATTGAGTTTGTTATCGACCTTGCACCTGGCACGACGCCAGTTTCTAAGGCACCATATAGGATGGCATCAATACAGCTGAAAGAGTTGCCAGTAAAATTATAGGAACTCTTAGACAAAAAGTACATACAACCTAGTGTTTCACCTTGGGGAGCACCGGTGTTGTTTGTAAAGAAAAAGGATGGAACCATGAGATTATGTATCGACTATTGAGAGTTAAATAAGTTAACCATAAAGAATAAGTATCATTTACCAAGAATTGATGATTTGTTTGACCAGTTAAAAGGGGCCAAAAACTTTTCAAAGATCAACCTACGGTCAGGTTATCATCAGTTAAAGGTAAGAAATGAAGATGTGTCGAAAACAACGTTTAGGACATGCTACAGACATTATGAGTTTCTTGTGATGTCCTTTGGATTGACAAATGCACCAGCAACATTTATGCACATGTTGAATCGAATGTTTAAACCATGCTTAGAAAAAATTGTTGTAGTGTTTATCAATGATATTTTCATATATTCGAAAACATGGGAAGAGCATGCCAAACATTTGAGAAGCATATTGGAGATATTACGAAAGGAACAACTTTACGCAAAGTTTTCCAAGTGTGAATTCTGGTTAGAAAGAGTTCAGTTTTTAGGTTTTGTAATTGACAAGAATGGAATTTTGGTAGATCTAACAAAGATTAAAACGGTTGTGAATTGGGAACAACCAACGGCTCCAACAGAAGTAAGAAGTTTTCTTGGTTTAGCGGGTTATTATCGACGTTTTATACAAGATTTTTCAAAAATAGCATCCCTGTTAACCAATTAAACTCGAAAGACGTACGTCTGGACAGATAAATAGGAGGAAAGCTTCCAAGAGTTGAAGAAGCGACTGAGCATGGCTCCAGTGTTATCCTTACCAGATGATACGGGAGGCCTTGTAGTATATAGTGATGTGTCACACAAAGGATTAGGGTGTGTGTTGATGCAACATGGGAAAGTGATTGCTTATGCATCACGACAAGTCAAAGATTATGAAAAGAGGTATCCTACTCATGACCTTAAGTTATCCGCTGTAATATTTGCCCTAAAAATTTTGAGGCATTACTTGTACGGGGAGAAGTGTGAGATATATACAGATCACAAAAGTATGAAATATATTTTTACACAAAAGGACTTAAATATTAGGCAAAGGAGATGGCTAGAACTGATAAAGGATTTTGATTGTGAAATCTTGTATCATCCGGGGAAAGCCAATGTAGTTGTTGATGCGTTAAGTAAAAAGAAACAAGAAAAATTAAACGTAATAGAAAACAACGAGGTATTGATAAAAGAATTTGAAAAACTTGAGATTGAGGTGAGAGTTCCAACTACCTCTACCCAAAATTTGTTCATTATAGATGGTGTTTCAACTCTACTAGATATAATTAAACAGATGCAGGGAAAGGATGATGAGTGTCAAAAATGTAAATCTGTTATAACTCACATAAAGAATATCAAATTCAGAGTAGACAAGGATGGAGTACTAAGATATGTTGACATAATTTTCGGTTCCATCCGATAAAACATTAAAAAATGAAATCTTAAATGAAGCCTATAATTCTAAGTTTGTCATTAACCTAGGTAATACGAAAATGTACAAAGACATAAGTTGATATTTCCGGTGGTCAAATATGAAAATAGAAATAGCATAATGGGTAAGCAAATGTCTCACATGTCAAAGGGTTTGGTTGAGGTTGAACATCAAAAGCCGAGTGGTTTACTACAACCCTTTCTAATTCCTGAGTGGAAGTGGGAACACATAACAATGGACTTCGTGGTAGGCCTTCCTGTTACACAGAAGGGACACAATGCCATTTGGGTAATAGTTGGCCGACTTACAAAATTAGCTCATTTCCTACCTATCAAGATTAATCTTAACCTAGACTAACTCGCCAAATTATACATTAACGAAATTATCTCTAGGCATAGAGTATCTGTTTCTATAGTGTCAGATAGAGATTTAAGATTCACTTAAAATTTTTGGGGGAGACTTCAAAAACACTTAGGAGCTCAATTAAGATTAAGTACAACAAATCACCCACAAATAGATGGGCAGAGTGAGAGAACCACTCCAATAGTAGAAGTTATATTGAGAACCTACATTATGGACTTCAAAGGAAGTTGGGAGGATCAATTACCTTTGGGAGGATTTGCCTACAACAATAGTTATCATGCTAGTATAGGTATGCCACCCTATGAAGCCTTATATGGTAGAAAGTGTAGGACACCTTTGTGTTGGAATGAGGTCGAGGAAAGACAAATGTTAGGACCCGAGATAATCCAACAATCCACCAAGACAATTCAAGTGATACGCAAGAGATTGCAAGCGTCTCAAGATCGACAACGAAAGTATGCTGATCCACACTGACAACAACGAAACTTTAGTGTTGGAAGCCACATATTCTTGAAAGTGTCCCCATTGAAGGGCAAGATACGTTTTGGCAAGAAAGAGAAATTGAGTCCGAGATTCATTGGACCATTTAAAATTTTAAGGAGGATAAGTGAAGTAGCTTATGAAATAGATTTACCTCCCAAATTGAATCATATCTATAATTTTACGACCATATAAACCCGATAATAAACATATTATAAACTGTGAGCCAATCCAAATCGAAGAAGATCTGTCTTGTATAGAAGAACATGTTCAGATTATCGACTAGAAAGAGTAAGTCCTAAGAAATAAAGCGATATCATCGATTAAGGTGATTTGGAGGAATCAGAACATTGAAGAGGCTACATGGGAGCTCGAAAATAAAATGCAAGAGAACTATCCCCAATTATTTACTTAATATGTACTGTAAATTTCGAGGATGAAATTCTTATTAGAGGGAGTGAATGTAAAATCCCAAAACCCTAATAAGACTCGGTTATGTAAATTCAGTGTTTATTAAATAAAATTTCTCCGTTCTGAATGAGTATTATGCTATTATATACTCTAATGAAGAAATTAGGTTAAATAGATTTTTATTCGAAAGTTGACATACTTGACACCTCGTGCTTAAATTTATATTCTGAATTCAAACTTTCCGATATATCTATTTTGATAAGTTGATTTTTCATGCTTACACTGACAAAATGCTTTGTCGTGCTTGTTGGGATTTATGCAAACCCTAAATTAGGAAATCCTAATATCTAAATTAAGAAACCCTAAACCTAGATTACAAAACCCTAACCCTAAAACCTAAACCCTAAACCCTAAACCCTAACCCTAATTAAGTAGAACTAACTCTAATTAGGTTATCTAAAACCCTAATTATGTTTACTAAACTTCAATTATGTGTTAATTATATCATTAAGTAATCCTAATCATAAAATCTAAAACTAGTCAAGATTAAGGTGGATTAGGGTAAAATTAGGCTATTAATCAAGGTGAACTAGCTCACAAGCACATGTCAACACACAAAACCAAGTTCCAAGACATCACATGATTTGATAAGAGTACCCAAGCAGCACAAGTTCATATGATCAGATATATATGGAGGCAAAAAAGTGGAAAAAGACCAAAAATTGTAACTTGCTAACGCTTATAAATAACAGCCCTTCCTCTAGCCAAACCCACGAAATATTACAACTTATACACTCATATAACATACCTAAAGAATTCCTTGTAGTAGTAAGATCAGATTCAAAGGCTAGAAAGAAAAAATCTATCAAGAAATGTATAAACTCTAATTTAACCCTAGATCTTTAATGCTTTGCTAGATTTGATATTTTGTTGTTTAATTATGTGTAATAACATGTTAGTAAGTGTTCTAGGTTGGTAGATCATGATTCCATAACATCTAGATGTATCAAAGTGGTGTTTTAAGCAATCTGGAAATCTGGGAAAAATAGGCCTGACGGCCTAATGTCAGAGCCTGTAGATCCTTATCTGTTAATGTTTAGGTATGTTAATTGTATGCTAATTATAGTATTACATGAGCTTAGTAAGCTAGAATAAGAATTAGGTTCATTGCATTAATAGGTTGAAAGATATAAGTGGCCAAAGGTCATTAATCGATCATAAAAATCTATTTTCTAGGCAACCCAAAAAATTTCCAAAAATTTTCTGGCAGCCGTTTGACCGGCCCAGATCTTCACCATGATTTGTTGTTATACTATGAAAGTGCTTTATTGATGTACTTTTATATGTATACCGTGACACCCCCAAAATAGGTCCAATCCATCAAACCTATTCTGAGTCGCAAATACATGGTACAGAAAACAACTACAACTTTATTACAACAATTATCGTGCAAAATACAACAACACATATGTTGTGAGTTTTGATACAAATATATACCAACTGTGACTCTCATCCCAACCTTGGATAGCACGTCACAATGACACCTTACATAAAGGTACACAATCGATAATTATTTTAGAAATTAAAATCTTTGGGAAGTGCTCAAGGAAACCTTCGTACATGGGAGGCCATGCGTCTAGGTTATGATAGATATCATATGTCCACAAAATTATTTTTGGTTGACCCAATATACCCCAAAGAAAAATGAAAAGATTACTATCATGTTCTTTCCGTTAGTGAGTCTTCTCTTGACATATAATTATCTCCATTTTCTCCAATTGTAAATTATATTTCAACCAAACTCCAAGGTTATATAGGTAGTGCTCGTAGATATACTCAGCAAGTGGATGTGCACAACCTTGTCTTATGATAACATGAAGTTGTATGTCATTAGACATCTTGTATGGTAGTGGAAAACACCCTTCCAACATTGGGTTCGCCTCACTCTATTTGATTCACCAAATATAACTATTAAATGATGTATAAAATACAACACACATATCTAAAATTCTTAATAAAATTATTTTCATACTGTTTAGGGAGAACCTCAACAACTATAGACCACCGTTCTATTCCCCTGTTATCCCCATTCGACCCAGCTACACTCTTATTACCTGAAAGGAATTGTGAAGCAAAAGGGTGATCACAAATAGCCCAGTAAAGAATATCACGACTAAAGATAATTAAATTATCAATAGCCTTCGTCAGTAATAAATCAGAGATTTAGAACATATGGTAGATGATAAAACTTTTCAACCATAATTGCAGCGGAACGAGCAATCCATTAAAGAGTCAAATAGACCATAAAGTCCATTATCTTCTTCATGTTAAAAGTCCACCAACAATGTTTTATCCCTGTAACATCAATCAACAGTTCCTGTACACAATCATGTGACTAACTCATAATCATAATTGTGGTTCTAAATTCCTCTTCTCATCCAAGACGAAGATAATTTTCATCACCTGTCTTTACCTGAAACATCAAAGATCATGGTTATGCCAAATCACAGTTCCTTTTCATAATCATACTAATAAATTCATCTTTGCACTACGGGCCAAAGATATTCATTAACAGTTCATCTTTGCACTATAGGCCAAAGATATTCAACAACAGGTCATCTTTGCACTACAGGCCAAAGATATTCAACAACAGGTCATCTTTGCACTTACATGCCAAAGATATTCAACAACAGGTCATCTTTGCACTACAGGCCAAAGATATCAATCAACAGTTCTTCTTTGCACTACGGGCCAAAGGCATACAATTGTAAAACCAATAAACAACAGTCCATCTATGCACTACGGGCCAAAGATGACTTTCATCACAATATAAGCATGAAGATCATGACAAGGATATAAAGAATCAATCACATGAGATAAATAATAAATTTTAAATACTTTTAACAATTTAATTTATCCAGAATTCAATAATATCCAAATTGTCAACATGATACTGCTTTGTGGAGTAAAATTCAAGAATAATATTATATCAAAAATGATTTAAATAAAAATAATATTTCAACGAATATTTACTTGAAGATAATAACATTATTCATTATATTATAAACTTCATTTAATATTATTCATTATATAATAATATTAAATTCATTTACTAATATTATTAATCATTAAATAATATTTTAAATCAATGATTTCATAACACCTTAATCCAAATGTTTTAAATCACTTAATAATCTCATAATCTAATATTATTAATATTACCACAATATTTAATCATTTCTTAAACTTATAAATAATTTATTTTAATTATTTATACTTTACTAATTAATGCATTTAATCATCCTAAAATGCCAAACTCATAAGATTTCATCACCAATAACCAAAACCCTCATAAAAAATCTGCATATACCTTATATAGGGTTCTCAAGCCATAAAATCCTATTTTCTAATTTTCTTTCTTCACATAACATATTTAATTCATTTACTCATAACTAGTCCATTTTCATGAAAAATACCAAATCAAACCCAAATTTTTTTTTTTTGGGATTTAGTAGAATATAGTCCCATATTGAACATATATTTTTCTCAGAATTTTTAAAATTCATTTACTATTTTTCATATGACCAAAATTGCCGAATATATAGACATTTATCATAAACTGTACTTTTGTCCAAAAATTCCAAAATTTACAGAGTATACTTCTGTTATATATATGTACTCCCAATAAAAATTTCACCAATATTGGAGTTAACCACAAGGAGTTATAAGAGTTTACTTTTAAAATAGTTTTTCCCCATAAAATTCATAACTCTTAATCTATACATCCAAAAATTGCCATTTTTGGACAGAATCTAGAAAACTCATCAAATTATCATTTTAAATTTTTCCAAAATTTTTAAGGGTCAAAAAAATTACAAAACTAAAAAACGTAATAACCCTTACGATTGACCTCAAAAGAGCAGTATTTCTGACTGGAATATTGGATGTAAAGTCGAAGGAAACTTGCACTGAATAGCAATTGTCAAAGTATCTCAATACTCATAAAAATACGCTCGATAATATAGAGAGAGAAAACTTATGTTTCTGGTGTGATTTTTAATTCTAACTTAAGCGCATATTAATAGGAAAATGCTAGAACGTCATAGGAGACTAAAATAATAAAATATTATTATTATTATTTTTTCTTCATTCTATGCATGCCCATCTTGAATTGTTGGGCAGCCATCTTGGAAGAATTTTTAGCCCACATGTTTTGAAAAAACAAAAGTGGGTCCCACCCATAATTTTAATAAAAATATTTTAATTTCCGAAACTTCAACAATTTATAATAAATAACCCTTTTATCAGAAAAATATGAATTTTCTATCCATTTCATACGAAATCGAATTCTCTACAACTCTGTAGCTTTAAGTTTTTCCAAATTCCAAGCAGAAAATATCTAAATTCCATAAACGGATAATTTTCAACACCTCTTAAAATTCATAACAAATCATACGTTAATTTTTAATGGTTCAAATTTTTTGGACATATACTCAACTTATATATGTATAACATATCAAAAAATCACAACGATCCAACGGTCGGATTAAAATTATATCTCACGCAATAGAGCTTTAAGAACACCAATTTGATTTCTTTAATACCTTCAATCCGACAAAATACCGATAAAACACCTCAACATTAATTCCTTTATTTATAACCACATAAAATAAATATATCCATCATTTATATCCATATCAAATAAATATTTTCTTATCATATAAATTAGTAATTAATTATTCACAAATAATATTACAGAATCACAATAATGGCAACCAGGCAGTTCCCAGGAAAGAGGGGCTTTTCGATAAAGATTTCTCCTTACTGGCGCGCAATTAGGTGACCAAACCTCTCATTGACAGAACTTTCTAGACATTGTCAATAATGCTATCTAATAATATTATTCAAATAATATGAATTATTGATCTGATAATGGGAAATATTGTGCTGTTACAATTATTGAAACAACAATAAAATAAAATATCAACGCAACAATTATTGAATCAATAAAATAAAATATTGAACAGTAATTAATGCAACAATGATTGAGTGGTGCCTTCTTACGTTAGAATCAATAATTCAAAAATCATATGCAATACATATGTCTTCTTTTGTGAAACCATGCGTATTCTTCGTATTTTAACCCTTTGGGTATTCCAAAGTTGTTAACAATAATGATTACGTAATTATTTATAGAAACTCAAACTTGTCATTTTCTTCATCGATAGTTATTACATTATGGGGCCCATAAATGGTCGCTACTGGCAGCATGTAAATATATTCTCAAGCAATGAAGAATATTCCACGACCAAACGAATATTCCCTGACAACAATGAGTATTTTATAACCACTTGCGTATTTTATAAACTTTACATATATCACCCTTAACTTCAACTTTATATCAATTTAACGATTTACTGAATATAAAAAAAATTGAATACTTTTATTTCATAAAATTCGGGATCTTACAATCTCCCCTCCTTATGAAATTTCGTCCCCGAAATTTACGTACCTGGTATTTCAAAGAGTTGAGAATACCTTGCTTTCATTTCAGATTCCATCTTCCTTGTCCTCATGATTTCTCCATTGCTCATCTCTTGTATTTAAGATATCATTCTAGAATACAGCGTCAAAATAAAGGTTAACTTACATATCATAATTTGTCAACTAATTAAGTAAGAAATTTCAGCTTAGGTAAGTCACACTAGCGAATGATTTACTCATCTCTCCCCTCCTAGTTCTATTCCCCGATCTCCGCCAGAGACCATATCCCTAAGCTCTGATACCAAATGTGACACCCCCAAAATAGGTCCAATCCATCCAACCTATTCTGAGTCGCCAAATACAGGGTACAGAAAATAACTACAACTTTATTACTATAATTGTCGTGCAAAATATAACAACACATATGTTGTGAGTTTTGATACAAATATATACCAAATGTGACTCTCATCCCAACCTTGGATAGCACATCACAATGGCACCTTACATAAAGGTACAGTCAATAACTGTTTTAGAAATTAAAATCTTTGGGAAGTGCTCAAGGAAACCTTCGTACATGGGAGGCCATTCGTCTAGGTTATGATAGATATCATATGTCCACAGAATTATCCTTGGTTAACCCAATAGACCCCAAAGAAAAATGAGAAGATTACTATCATGTTCTTTCCAATTGTGAGTCTTCTCTTGACATATAATTATCTCCATTGTCTCCAATTGTGAATTATATTTCAACCAAACTCCAAGGTTATATAGGTAGTGCTCGTAGATATACTCAGCAAGTGGATGTGCACAACCTTGTCTTATGATAACACGAAGTTGTATGTCATTAGACATCTTGTATGGTAGTGGAAAAACACCATTCCAACGTAGGGTTCGCCTCACCCTATTTGATTCACCAAATATAACTATTAAATAACATATAAAATACAACACATTTATCTAAAGTTCTTAATGAAATTATTTCCATACTGTTTAGGGAGAACCTCAACAACTATAGACCACCATTCTATTCCCCTGTTATCCCCGTTCGACCCAGCTACACTCTTATTACCTGAAAGGAATTGTGAAGAAAAAGGGTGAGCACAATTAGCCTAGTAAAGAATATCATGACTAAAGATAATTAAATTATCAATAGCCTTCGTCAGTAATAAATCAGAGATTTAGAACATATGGTAGATGATTAAACTTTTCAACCATAATTGCAGTGGAACGAGCAATCCATTAGAAGAGTCAAATAGACCAGAAAGTCTATTATTTTCTCCATGTTAGAAGTCCACCAACAATGTTTTATCCCTGTAACATCAATCAACAGTTCCTGTACACAATCATGTGAATAACTCATAATCATAATTGTGGTTCTAAATTCCTCTTCTCATCTAGGACGAAGATAATTTTCATCACCTGTCTTTACCTGAAACATCAATGATCATGGTTATACCAAATCACACTTCCTGTTCATAATCATACTAATAAATTCATCTTTGCACTATGGGCCAAATATATTCATTAACAGTTCATCTTTGCACTACATGCCAAAGATATTCAACAACAGGTCATCTTTGCACTACAGGCAAAAGATATTCAACAACAGGTCATCTTTGCACTTACAGACCAAAGATATTCAACAACATGTCATCTTTGCACTCACGGCCAAAGATATTCAACAACAGTCATCTTTTGCACTACAGCCAAAGATATCAATCAATGATTCTTTCTTTTTTCACTTCTGGTAGAAGGCATACAATTGTAAAACCAATAAACAACAGTCCATCTATGCTCTAAGGGCCAAAGATGACTTTCATCACAATATAAGCATGAAGATCATGACAAAGATATAAGGAATCAATCACATGAGATAAATAATAAATTTTAAATACTTTAACAATTTAATTTATTTAGAATTCATTAATATCCAAATTGTCAACATGATACTACTTTGTGGAGTAAAATTCAAGAATAATATTATATCAAAAATAATTTAAACAGAAAATAATATTTCAACGAATATTTAATGGAGATAATAACATTATTCATTATATTATAAACTCCAGTTAATATTATTCATTATATATTAACGTTAAATTCATTTACTAATATTATTAATCATTAAATAATATTTTAAATCAATAATTTCATAGCACCTTAATCCAAATGTTATAAATCACTTAATAATCTCATAATCTATTATTATTAATATTACCACAATATTTAATCATTTCTTAAACTTATAAATAATTTATTTTAATTATTTAAACTTTACTAATTAATGAATTTAATCATCCTAAAATGCCAAACTCATAAGATTTCATCACCAATAACCAAAACCCTCATCAAAAATCTGCATATACCTTATATAGGGTTCTCAAGCCATAAAATCCTATTTTCTAATTTTCTTTCTTCACATAACATATTTAATTCATTTATTCCTAACTAGTTCATTTTCATGAAAAATTTCAAATCAGTCCTAGAAAAATTTCTTTTCTGGGATTTAGCAGAATATAGTCCCATATTGAACATATATTTTTCTCAAAATTTTTAAAATTCACATACTATTTTTCATATGACCAAAACTGCCGAATTTATAGACATTTATCATAAACAGTACTTTTGTCCAAAAATTTCGAAATTTACAGAGTATACTTCTGTTATATATATGTACTCCCAATAAAAATTTCACCAATTTTGGAGTTAACCACAAGGAGTTATAAGTGTTTACTTTTAAAATAGTCTTTTCCCATAAAATTAAGAACTCTTAATCTATACATCCAAAAATCGTCATTTTTGGACATAATCTACAAAACTAATCAAATTATCATTTCAAGTTTTTCCAGAATTTTTGAGGGTCGAAAAAATTATGAAACTGGAAAACATAATATCTTTACACAATCCTTACCTCAAAAAAAAGCGGTATTTACATTTGGAATATCAGATGTAAAGTCGAAGGAAACTTGTACTGAATAGCAATTCTCAAAGTAATTAAATACTCACAAAAATACGCTCAATAATATAGAGAGAGAAAACTTATGTTTCTGGTGTGATTTTCAATTCTAATTTAAGCGCCTATTTATAGGAAAATGCTAGAACGTCATAGGAGACTAAAATAATAAAATATTATTGCTATTTTTTCTTCATTCTACGCATGCCCATCTTGAATTGCTGGGTAGCCATCTTGGAAGAATTTTCAGCCCACATGTTTTGAAGAAACAAAAGTGGGTCCCACCCACTATATCTTCGGCATCGGATGATGAAGCCTATCATCAGGTCAAATGGGAAAGTTCCCATGGAGAAAATTAAAGAGTTCCTCTATACCATGGGCCATAATGAAGCCAAGGTGGTTTTAAGCTTGAGAGAAGCTCCACAACAAATTTCTATATTGGACTTTGTTTTCTCTTCTGAAGATCACAAGAAGATCTTGCTAAGGGTCTTGGAAGAAGCTCATTTATCGAAATCAGTGGATGTGGAAAAGTTCCAACATCTAGTTGATCACATTTTTAACAACAATGTGATATCTTTCACTGATGACGACATACCCGCTGAAGGGACTGGTCATTGCAAGCCGTTGCACATAGCGATTTTGTCCTCTAGATACATGGTAGGAGGAGTCTTGATAGATGGAGGTTCATCTCTGAATATCTGTCCTTATGCTACCTTGGAGAAGATGAATATCAACACCAAGAGGATCAAAAGCAGCCATACGGTTATCAATGCTTTTGATGGGTCCCAACAAAACGTTATGGGAGAGATTGAACTGCCAGTGAAGATTGGTCCACATACATTTAGCATATCCTTTCACATGCTCAGAATAGGTACATGATACAACCTACTTTTGGGAAGACCGTGGATTCATATGGTTGGAGCCCTCCCTTCCACCACTGTTAATGTTCAGCCAGAATGTCCTGAACAAGGTGATATACCACTCATCAGCTTCAATTCAGAAGGTGAGCCGGTCAGTTTCCATGCCCTGGAGGTGAGAAACACTCATTACAATCCCATTGGGGCTCCACCTCTCAAACCCAAGATTTCTGTCGAGGTAATGTCGGCCACTCAAGAGATGATGTCATTGGGTCATCAATCTGGACAAGGGTTGGGCAAAGATCATCAGGGTATTAAGCACCCAATTCAAGTTCCCAATCAAATAGGGACAACTGGATTAGGCTATTCTGCTAGCTCCAGTCATAGAAATCCTCACAAACACAAACAAATTCCTTCATCTTCAGCTATAAGGCGATTATCCCCACCTACCGTTACTGAGCCTATACAGTCTCCGGTAAAGGTTCCAGCCCATGTTATGGCTATGCTATTTCCCAAACCGATAATGGTTAAAGTAAAAGAGGTCCTGATTCCTGATCCTGGAGTGGAAGAGAGGGAACGGAAGCATAAACAAGACATTGCCAGGAGTTTGTATCATCTATGAATCCTTTTTCATGATGAGCACATAAATAGATACACTCCAGACGATGATTGTCCTGACATTATGGTCATCATTCGGGAGAAGGAGGAGCCGTCCACAGGGACTTCACCCTTGACAATTGGAGCAGCACTCCTTGCATTTGTCGCCAAGGGTAAAAAGGGCAGAATCCCTCTGCCCTGTAGATAGCTTTAAATGCTTACTTTTCTATATAGTATTAGCAGTTATTTTGTTAGTACATGCTAACACTTTGTATGATTAAATAGTTTCATATATTAAGTAAAAGCATATTTTGTTTCAGGACTCTGAATTTAGATGTGCCTGTACTTACTTATGAGGTGCCTTTTCTCTACACGGACTGTAACTTTGATGAAAAGTTGGACTCAGGCTTGATGGAAATACAAGAGGACATTGAGATACCTCAGGAGATCAAGGAATGGGTCAAAGACAAACCCAGACTAAATCTTGATCAAACCACCTCATTCAATCTTGGAACCTTAGAAAGCCCTAGGTTGATCCAGATTGGTACAGACCTCACTCAAAACCAAAGGAATGACATGGTTACGCTATTAACCGAATTCCAGGATGTGTTTGCATGGTCTCACGAAGACATGGTGGGTTTGTCCACGGACATCGTCATCCATCGCCTTCCCATTACAAAGGGATTCAAGCCAGTCAGACAGAAGCTCAAGCGATTAAAACTTGAGTGGAGTTTAAAGGTTAAAGAAGAAATTGTGAAATAATTTCACGCTGGCATCTTCATGGTGTCCACATATCCTGAATGGCTATCAAATATAGTCCCCGAGCCTAAACCAGGAGGAAAGGTTTGAGTTTGCGTGAATTATCAGGATCTAAATAAAGCTTGCCTTAAAAATAGCTTTCACGCGCCATTTATCCACATTCTCATTGACAATACTACTCAATATAACATGTACTCATTGGCTGATTGCTTTGCGGGGTATCATCAAATCATGGTTGCTGAGGAAGACCGTGAGAAAACTGCATTCATCACTCCTTGGGGAACCTTTTGCTATAGACGATTGTCATTCGGCCACATTAATGCCAGAGCAACCTACCAGCGAGCTATGATGGCTCTTTTTCATGATTTAATACACAAAGAGATAGAGATCTACGTGGATGACATCATTATCAAAGCCAAAGGGAAGAAGACCACTTAGACCATCTCAGAAAGCTTTTCAACAAGTTGCGTTAGTATAACTTAAAGTTGAATCCAGCCAAATGCACCTTTGGCGTTAAATCAGGCAAGTTGCTAGGTTTCCTAGTCAGCCATAAAGGGATTGAGCTGGATCCCACCAATCCAGGCCATCAAGGAAATGCCCATTCCTCAGACAGAGAAGGAAATACGAGGATTTTTGGGAAGAATCAACTTCATTAGCAGGTTCATTTCTCAACTCACAGCAACCTGTGAGCCTATCTTCAAATTATTAAGGAAGAACTCCTCCATGAAATGGAATGATGAGTGTGAAAAATCCTTCCTTACAATCAAAGAGCAGCTGGTTAACCATCCTGTTTTGGTACCACCCAGGAATGATGTTCCCCTTTTCTTGTACCTGTCCATTAATGACAATGCCATGGGCTGCATGCTAGGACAAAAAGACGATAGAGGCCAAGAGCGAGCTATCTACTACCTCAACAAAATATTCAGTAGTACTGAACACAAGTACACTTTGATTGAGAAGACTTGTTGTGATTTAGCATGGGCTTCCATGAGGTTACAACATTACCTCCATGGTCATACAACCCATCTCATATCCCGCGTGGATCCTCTCATATCCCATATTGAATTGTCGGCTGTCCAGATGGCAGTTGATCCTATAACTATTTGACATCGTCTATGTGACGCAAAAGTCCATTAAAGGACAAGGAATTGTGGATTAACTGGACGCTGCACTCGCAGGGGATTTCAAACCCTTGGAAACATACTTCCCGATGAAGGGGTAATGACAGTCCAGCAATACCATCAGTACAATGCATGTCATATGTGGAAAATGTATTTTGATGGAGCTGTTAACATGGAAGGTTCTGGAGCTGGAGCAGTTCTAGTATCCGGTACGGGGGAGTAGTATTCCGTCACCGTTAAATTGTAGTTTGTCAGCACCAATAACATAGCTGAGTATGAAGGCTGTATCATGGGACTCAAACTTGCCCAATTAATGGGTATCAGGCGGTCAACTATTGTAGACACTCAAAATTTTTTGCACACCTGTTACTGACATTTACAGGAGGGCAGATTCGTCTTTCGGAGATAACCCTGGAAGATAGCTCCGGATACTACTAGAAGTTCAGCCTTAACCCCAAAACACACACCAGAAATATAAATTCCAACCTCGGAGATAACCCTGAGTTTCATCTTTAGACATAACCCCAAGGAATGTTGTTGCAGTTCCGGCGATAACTTCGGAAATGCTTGTTTCAAATGCATGAAATCAACTTCAATCTCAGACCTCCTGCCGAGGCACTCATTCCAAAGACCCATAGCTAACACCGGAAAGATTGGCACACTTACAGATGACCTTCCGGAATTCAAACACTTGCAGCAGTCCAATCTCAGATGTAACCCTGAGCAATGTCTTCTATCAGCTCAAACCGGAGATAATCCCAGTGAGGAGTCAAATTGTCATCTTGCCACCTCAACCCCAACGCGTCGTCTCAAAATTTCATACATACATTTCTACACAATAATGTCCCACAAGAGCCAAGGAATTGGAATCCCGAATGACTATTATGCGTGGCAGCACACCGGATAGAATTTGAAGCTTAAAGACCATGGGCATGGTCCCCTCTTCCTGAATTCATACAACCTCTAATCCCATGTCATTGCGTAACTCTCGACAAAAGCAGTTTGAAGATTGTCTTGTATACCTCGTTCGGATGCGCGAATTGAAGTTCTGCAAGTTCGAGCGGACATAACAGTGCACGAGTGCACGTACTTCGAGATGGCAGGACTCGTAGAGCTCGGGGCACCCCGGCGCGAGCCGGGTGTTTATCCATCTAGAGTCATAGAAGCCTGCTTTAGCAGCCCACTGTAAACCTTCTCACACTCTATAAAGCCTTTCTCTTCATCTTTGCACACACTATTCTTCACATTGAGAGTCGTGTTGTGTGTGTATGCCCAGACTTCAATCCATGGTTTTCATTTCTGTATGTATATATATACTTATATATGTATATATTTATATATGAACTAACATTATCGAGTTATACCTCGATTGAGCCTGAACTTATATACGGAGGCGTTTACTTGCTTTTTATATATATATATATATATATATATATATATATATATATATATATATATATATATATATATATATATATATATATATATATATAAGTAAATGCACCGGATGTAAAATCGAGGCTCATCGGATATACTGTTGTCGGACATATCTAATGAGCCTGGATTTTACATCCGGTTCGTTTACTTCTTTTATATATATATATATATATATATTTACATTTCTGTCAGGACTAGAGTTTACGTCGAGGCCTTTTACTGCTTTATTTACATTTAGTCCCGCCTAGAGTTTACTTCGTGGCGGTTGATCGTCTTTTACAGCTTTATTTACATTTTTGATCACCCATGGAGGTGCTTACCCATGGAGGTGCTTCGTGGTGGTTGATCATGTCCATATATATATATATATATATATTTACCGCTTATATATATTTACATTTCCGATCCCCCATGGAGGTGCTTCGTGGTGGTTGATCATGTCATATATATATATATATATATATATATTTGCCGCTTTTATATATTTACATTTTCGATCCCCCATGGGGGTGCTTCGTGGTGGTTGATCATGTATGTATATATATTTATAGCTTTTATATATATAACTGCTTATTCCTTTTCATACAAACTGTGGCATCATGTGAGCCTAGGAATCATGTGATCACAGATTCAGTCTACTGAATCTAGATTCGGTTCCCGTGATGGATATTTTCAGCTGTAAGCAGCTTGTACATTATTTACGGTGTCTAAATTTCATTGGATGGCTGTCATGCCCATGAGGAGTTCAGCACTGCTTTATATTATTTTCTCGAAGATGCCTCGCATCTCAAAAATAAAAGAAAACAAGCCGAATATTTAATAATAAAATGGAAGTATGAAAAGGTCTCAATTCCTATTGAGCACAGGGTTTGAAAAACCTCTTTTACAAAACTTCATTGCTATATTCTGTTTAAAACTGAATTTTTCTATAAATTCAAACCCTTTGTATATAGGTGCGAACGAGGCCTCGCACTACTTCCAAATAATTGCACATTGATCCACACACACATACACACATATTCATATAACAGTTTCTTAAAAAGTGGCGGTCACCGTGGCAACACGGATGTCGGGGGGTGCCTAACACCTTCCCCCTGCATAATCAAGCCCCCGAACCCAAATGAATCTCGGTTTCACAGACCCGTTTAGCAGTGTTACATCATTGGGTTAATGTGCAAACCTTTGTTGATTGCGTTGGTGCAACCAGTTAAAAACACCAACTGGTGACTCTTAAAGTCAAATCGTCGATGTTACACATGGCGGACCTTTTTCACTTGTTTTTCAAACAAATCTAAACTAACACGAGAACACCAAAGAACAAGTAACGAAAAGGGACAAATAAAAATCCCGACGTCGACAGGTGGCGACTCTGTTGGGGACTCCAGTAAGAGGGCTTAAGCTGCTATTACAAGCTTTTCAAAACTGTTATATGCTTGTGTGTGAATGTTGTATTTACATTTATGATGAATGTGTACAAATACATTTTACTTACTACACTGCAATATATCTATCTGTGATATTAGTGCTTCGCACATGTCATCATTTTCATAAACGGTGAGACATGTTGTATGTGAATGTATGTTGTGTGGTTCCTCCACAAGGAGGCTATCCTGTCGGTGTTTGATTACTGGACTCGTAGGGAGACTAATTCCAATGAGGCTCAGGAAAGGCACCACCCAGATTTGCTCCAGTTGAAAGACCGGATTAATTTCCCGTCAAGTAGATTACGATGATCTGGGGACCTTCATTCTAAAAAGCCGCGAGAGTAACCCTAAGATAGGTCAACCTCTGATAAACCAAACATGGAGGAAAGTCTCTTCATGCTTTCCATATTTCTATTACTTGTAAAAGCATTTACTTGTAATTTCATTCCATGTTCATCTTTATGTAATGGAAAATATTAAGAATATTTGTGCATACATGACATATTATCAAATAACGCCCATTTTTGCAGGACGATATTCCTAAAATGGACACATCATACTAGAATTTACATTATCCCTAAGACTAAACTACATAAGTCTTTTGTAGGGAAACAATTGGACCTGTTACCCGCTCAAAATCCAAAAAGGCCACGAGCATACAGCCAATCATGTCTTCTTCTAACCAGTCTAATGCTGTTTCTCGAGAAGAATTTGATGGATTGAGTAAACAAATTACAGATTTGGCTGTTCTGCTAAAGGAATTGCATCAATCTACTCAGGGTACAAAGATGCCTACACATACAGAACCCTCTACTTAAGGAGGGATACAAGGTTTGGATAAAACAAATCCAGAACCTCAGTTGGATACGACCAACAAAGACCTTTAAAACACCCATCTCAAAGGAGATCCAGACACCGGTGATATCAGAAAGAAGGTCCTTTAAATGGAAGAAACTATTCGTGCTCTCAAAGGGATTGGAACACATGGAAGTGTTTCATATGCTTATCTTTGCATATTCCCTGGTGTTCATTATCCAGAGAAATTCAAAACCCCTGACTTTAAAAAGTATGATGGATTAGGGGATCCTTACACACATTTGAAGGTATTCATTGGAGAACTTGGATTTTATGCGGAAAATGAGAAGCTCAGAATGGAACTTTTCTAGAAGAGTCTGACTGGAGAAGCCCGTTCATGGTATACCATATTAGACAACTCAAAGATCCATAGCTGGGAAGAGCTAGCGCTGGACAAAGGTCCAATTTTAACGGTGAATCATCCCAGAACATCAAAGATGGTGTTGACAGATGGGATTATGCAAAGTTTCAATTTGCTATGGAACGAAAGATGAAAGCTCTTTGTAAGCAAAAGGAACAACTGGCAGAACTGGTGACTCATCAACATCAAGTCACACACCAATTAATTAGCCAGGAGCATGCCTATCTCCTTCCTTTTATTATGAATGCTCCACCATTACCTTCAAAAAGCGAAGCTATGAAGGATAAGGTTGCAAAGAGAGCAAATGCTAAAACCCGTCGGGATTTTGCCAATCAAAGGGAATTTACATACCTAGGCCAACCTATGGAGGAGATATTTTAGATGCTAATTAACGAAGGAATAATTAACTCCCTTCTACCTCCAATTAATCCTCGTTCAAGATGATTTAACTCTGATGGAGTTTGTTAATATCATTCACATTCTCGCGGTCACAGCACAGAAGAATGTTGGGCACTCCGCCACCTTATTCAGAATCTAATTGATAGCGGTGTCCTGCAATTGGCAGACGATGACACTGTGCTAATTGAGAGTGGGAATACCTATCCTACCAAATGGAAGGGATCAGTAGCAGTTATATCCACTGAGGATGATAGGACTGTCAAACGATTTTCCATACAAGCAATTCAACTCAAAGGAGCTGACAATCCTTTGAAAGTGCCTGTACCAGAGCCAATTTCTTTACCATTCAGACCACAATATCCTGTTGTCAGCTTACACAAAGTCCCATGGAATTATGGGGAAGCTAAAAGATCCACATCTCATACTGCTACTACAGTGTTGAAGGAAAATCCACTGTATCTTCCTCAGCGAGTTATGAAGCCCACCTTCAAAGCAAAGGGGAAGATTCCCATGGAGAAGATTAAAAAATTCTTCTGCACTATGGGCCATAATGAAGCCAAGGTGGTTCTAAGCTTAAGAGAAGCTCCACATCAGATCTCAATACTAGACTTGGTTTTCTCTTCCGAAGATCACAGTAAGATTTTATTGAAGGTTTTGGAAGATTCCCAAAATCAGTGGATGTGAAAAAATTTCAACATATGGTTGATCACATTTTCAACAACAATGTGATATCTTTCACTGATAATGACATACCGCCCGAAGGGACTGGTCATTGCAAGCCATTGTACATTGTAGTTTTATCCTCCGGATATATTTTAGCTGGAGTTTTGATAGATGGAGGTTTGTCTCTGAATATATGTCCTTATGCCACCTTGGTGAAGATGAACGTTAATCTCAAATGGATCCGAAGCAGCCATACGGTTATCAAAGCTTTTGATGGATCCCGAAAAAATTCTTTCGGAGAGATTGAGCTGCCAATTGAGATTAGTCAAAATACATTCAATATATCCTTCCACGTCCTCAAGATAGATGCATGATACAACCTGCTATTGGGGATACCATGGATCCACATGGCTGGAGCCGTCCCTTCTACACTATATCAACAACTCAAATACATTATCAACAATAGCCCAGTCACTGTCAACATTGAGCCGGAATGTCCTGAACAAGGAGATCTACCAATCATTAGCTTCATTTTAGAAGTTGAGTTGGCCAGATTTCATACCTTGGAAGTGAGTAACACACATTACCATCCTATTGGAGCGCCACTTCCCATACCCAAGATTTCTGCTGAAGTTATGTCGGCCACTTAAGAAATGATGTCATTGGGTCATCAGCTTGGACAAGGGCTTGGTAAAAATCATCTGGGTATTAAATACTCTATTCAAGTGTCCAGTTAAACGGGGACATCTGGACTAGGCTATTCTGCCAGTTCTAGTCATAGGAATCCTTATAAGCACAAGCAAGTTCCTCAAGCTTCCATCACACAATGATTTTCTCCACCTGCACCTCATGAGCTGATAGAGTCTCTTGTAAAGGTGCCAGCCCATGTTATGGCTATGCTATTTCCCAAACAAGTACCATTCAAAGAAAAAGAGGTGCTGCTTCCTGATCCTGAAGTGGAAGAAAGGGAGCGGAAACGTAAACATGACATCGCCTTGATGATGTCAGGCATACGCATCATTGTCCATGATGAATATACAAACAGATACACCCTAGACGATGATTGCCCAGATGTTATGGTCATCATTCGGGTAAAGGAGGACGTTGACAGCCCCTCCATCACTGCAATCCATCAAGACTTTGCCCTTGACAATTGGAGCAGCACTCCATGCATTGGTCGATGAGGGTAAAACGGGCAAAAAAATCCCTCTGCCCTGTAGATAACTTTAATTACTTACTTTTCCATACAGTATTAGCAGTTATTTTATCAGTACATGCTAACACTTTTGTATGATTAAGTGAAAGCATATTTTGTTTCAGGACTCTGAATTTAGATGTGCATGTACTTGCTGATGAGGTGCCTTTTCTCCATAAGGATTGTAACTTTGTTGCAAAGTTGAACTCAGACTTGATGGAAATACAAGAGGACATTGGGACACCTCAGGAGATTAAGGAATGGGTCGCAGACAAACCTAAACCCAACCTTGATCAAACCACTTCTTTCAATCTTGGAGCCTTAGAAAGCCCTAAGCTAATCCAGATTTGTTCAGACCTAACCCCAAACCAACGGAATAAAATGGTTGCGCTATTAACCCAATTCTAGGATGTGTTTGCATGGTCTCATGGAGACATGGTGGGTTTGTTCACTGACTTTGTCCTTCATCGCCTTCCCATTAAAGAGGGATTTAAGCCAGTCAGACAGAAGCTTAGGCGATTAAAACTTGAGTGGAGTTTAAAGGTTAAAGAGGAAATTGTGAAACAATTTCAAGATGGCATTATCATGGTGTCTACATATCCGAAATGGATATCCAATATTGTTCATATGCCTAAACCAGGGGGAAAGGTGCGAGTTTGCGTGGATTATTGGAATCTGAACAAAGCTTGCCTTAAAGATAGCTTTCCCGTGCCCTTTATCCACATTCTCATTGACAATACTTCTTAATACGACATGTACTCCTTTGTGGATTGCTTCAAGGGGTACCATCAGATTATGGTCGCTGACGAGGACCGTGAGAAAACTGCTTTCATCACGCCTTGGGGAACATTCTGTTACAGACGGTTGTCATTCGGCCTCATCAATGTCGGGGCCACCTACCAGCGAGCCATGATGGCTCTCTTCCATGATTTAATGCACAAAGAGATAGAGATCTATGTGGATGACATCATTGTCAAATCTCAAAGGGAGGAAGACCACTTAGACCATCTTAAAAAGCTATTCAACAGGCTGCATAAGTACAACTTGAAGTTAAATCTAGCCAAGTACGCTTTTGGTGTCAAATCAGGCAAGTTGCTAAGTTTTCTAGTCAGCCACAAAGGGATTGAGTTGGATCCCACCAAAATCCAGGCCATCAAGGAATGGCCATTCCTCAGACAGAGAAGGAAATACAGGGATTTTTGGGAAGAATCAACTTCATTAGCGAGTTTATTTCTCAAGTCGCGTGAACTGTGAGCCCATCTTCAAATTGTTAAGGAAGAACTCCTCCATGAAATGGAGCGATGAGTGTCGAAGCCTTCCTTACAATCAAAAAAGCGTTAGTTAACGCTCCTATTTTGGTACCACCCGAGGATGATGTTCGCTTTATTCATGTACTCCGCACATCCATTAATGACAATGTCATGGAAGTTTGTATCTTAGGGGCAAAAAGATGATAGAGGCCAAGAACGAGCTATCTATTACCTCAAAGAAAAGATTCAAAGACGGTGAACACAAGTACACTCTGATTGAGAAGACTTGTTGTGCTTTAGCTTGGGCTTCCATGAGGTTATAGCATTACCTCCATGGTCACACAACCCATCTCATATCCCGCGTGGATCCTCTCAAGTATGTGTTCAATAATCCCATACTCAATTGTATGTTGTCTAGATGGCAGTTGATCCTACATCAATTTGATATCGTCTATGTGACGCAAAAGTCTATCAAAGGTCAAGGAATTGCGGATCAACTGGGCGCCACACCTATAGGAGATTACAAACCCTTAGAAATATATTTTCCCGATGAAGGGGTAATAGCAGTTCAACAACACCATCAATATGATGTATGCCGTACGTGGAAAATATATTTCGATGGAGCTGTTAATACAGAAGGTTCTGGAGCTGGAGCAGTTCTAGTGTCCGGTACGGGGGAGTAGTATCCCGTCGCTATCAAATTATAGTTTGTCAGCACCAACAACAAAGCTGAGTATGAAGGTTGTATCACGGGGCTAAAACTTGCCCGTTCAATGGGCATCAAGCGGTTAACTATCTTTGGGGATTCAAAGTTGGTAATCAAACAATCCACATGAATCTATCAAACCAAGGAACTACATTTGCTGCCTTACCATTGGCAAGTTTTACAGATGGCTTTGGAGTTCGAAGAAATCTCCTTCCTACACATTCCTCGTAATAGGAATGATTTTGCGGATGCACTAGCAACATTGGCCTCCTTGATTCACATACCTGACAAGGAAAACATGCCAAACATCACATTTGCCCTGCAAAAGGCCCCATCTTATGGGAACTATGTTGGAGAAGTATCGGATGAGCTTCCTCCCATCCACAACCCTTGGTATGAACATATCAAGGAGTATCTGCGAGATGGATCTACACCCACTGAGGCGAGCCCGACTGAAAAGAGGCGGATCCATCGACTTGCTATGAAATTCTACCTGAGCAGAGATGCACTCTACAAAAGAGATGCAGGACTAGGTCTCCTCAGATGTCTGGACAAAGACCAATCTCAGAAGCTCATTGATGAGATCCATGGTGGAGTATGTGGCCCACACATGAGCAGACCCCTACTTGTCAAGAAGATCCTCAGAATAGGGCATTATTGGCTTACGCTCAAAGCTGACTGTGATGATCACGTCAAGAGGTGCTATCAATGCCAAATTCATGGGAATGCTATCCACGCCCATCCAAGGGAACTCCACAATATGAGTTCGCCATGGCCCTTCTCAATGTGGGGAATGGACGTGATCGGGCCCATCGAGCAAAAACCCAATAATGGACATCGATTCATATTCACCATGATCGACTACTTCATGGTTACCAAAGAAGTTATCATTGCTTTCATCAGAAACAATATTGTCTGTCGATATGGACAGCCAGAGGTCATTGTGTCAGACAATGCTAAGAACCTCAACAACAAAATGATGGAGGAATTATGCAGTAAATTCCACATCAAACACCTTAACTCCGTCATCTACCATCCAAAGATGAATGGTGCTGTTGAAGCGGCTAATAAAAACATCAAGAAGATCATGCAAAAAATTTTTGCCAATCATAAAGGATGGCATGACCTCTTACCTCTGACTTTATTAGCCTACAGAAGTTCAATGCGTACTTCCACTGGGGAAACCCCCTACTCATTAGCCTATGGGATAGAAGAAGTGCTCCCCATAGAGGTGGGAATGGAATCCCTCAGAGTGTTGATGGATGCTCAACTGGATGAAGACCAATGGTTACAAGACAGGTATCACCAATTGTCTCTAATAGACGAAAGGTGAACTGTGGCTATCTTCCGTGGTCAGTTATATCAGCAAAGGATCGTCAGATCCTATAATAGACAAGTCCGGTTATGGCAATTCAAACAACATGACTTGGTTTTGAAGAAGATCATTGACAACTAAGATTAATCTAAGGGAAAATTCGGTCCTAACTGGGAAGGCCCGTTTATTGTCAAGGAAGTATTGACAGGAGGCGCTCTCAGACTACAGGAAATGGACGACGATGAATTTCCATAGCTTATCAACTCGGACACTGTGAAACGGTACTATGTCTGAGGTTATCATCAAGCAAACATCCTTGTTTGTGATCATCAAATCACCAGTCATTCTGGTTTTTCTAACCCTTTTACATATTCTTCTGCCCCTCAGGGAAACATACACTTCAAACCAGCAGTCTGGTTTCACCTCATTGCAAAATCTTTCATACAATTTCGGTTATCCTGAAGATGGGATTGAAACTTTCATACCTGCAGTTTGTCCTGAAGACGGGATTAAACTTTCCTACGCTTGCAGTTTGTCCTAAAGACGGGATCAAACTTTCTCCACACCTGCAGTTTGTCTCAATCATGGGATCAAACTTTCTTCTCCCCGTAGTATAACCTGCACATGGGATTCATACTTCTCTTCGGCTACAATTTGTCTTAAGGGGCAAACTACGTCGACCTAATCTCCCTAATACACGGGAGTACGTAGGCAACCATATTCTATATGGCCCGGTCGCAATAAACAAAAAACACAAAACCATTTTTGTCCTTTCTCTACAAAAACAAAAACAACAAAAACACTTCTACACCCTTCTTCATCAATAAAGCTTCTACACCTATCTGCCTTCACATTCAGCGTTGAACCTCTTACACCAGGTTTGAACTACGCAGTCCTGATCTCCTCTTCAATAGGAGTATGTAGGCAGCCATTTATGGTTTGGTCTAACCCCCTACCAGAATAAAAATACTTGTCACACGGTATTGGGATCAACCTTCAATCCACCACATTTCATCGGCTTCAGACCAAAGGGATGGAATTACCCAACCTCTCCTCACTAATAGGAGATTCGGTGACCATCTAAGCTGCGGTTGTGCCTCAAAGAGCAACACCAATCCAAAAGAGATGGAATTAACTAGGCTTCTCACAAATAGAAGTATTGGCGACCATCTGTGGTGCGGTCAATCTCAGAGAGGAAAAGCCACACTCCTCTCCACATTTTCATACAGAAACCAGTCCCAAGATGTGACGCCCCCAAAACAGGTATACATCACCCATCTTGAGTCGCCAAATACATGGTACAAAATTCAAATACAACTTAATTATACAACAGTCGTGTAAAATACGACAAAACATAATCTAAGAGTTTTAATAAGAATATTGTCATCTAGACAATATCCACCACACTATTTAACAGAATAGTGAGGACTACTAATGCTATCATCTGGACTGTCACTCCATTTCCCGACTAGTTTCGGGTACGTTATCATTTCCTGTAGAGAACAGTGAAAGAAAGGGTGAGCTCAACTAGCCCAGTAAGAAATATTATGACTAAGATAATGCAGAATAAATTATCATTAGCCTTCAACAATGTTAAACTGATAGAATATAATAGACAACAAGTTTAACTGCAGCGGAATAAGAAATCCATTAGAAGAGTCAAGTAGAGCATAAAATCTACTATCTTCTATGATTTAAAAAGTTTTTCATCAACTTTTATCGCTGAGACTCAGCTTAATAAATAAAATTGAATCATCCCTGCATCATGACCAAGGATATTCATGTAATCATCAATGGTCATGACTATACCGAATAATCCCTGCTCATAATCACACTAACAAATGTCCATCAATGAACTATAAGTCAATGAGGACTTTTACCACATCATTCATCACATTACAGTCATGATTATACCAAATAATCCCTGGTCATAATCATACCAAGTCCATCTATGCACGTAAGCCAAAGATGACTTTCATCACAATATAAGCATGAGGATGATGACAATGACATAATAATTCAATAAACCAAGTTCAAGGATAAATTTTAAAGATTTATAATTTTAATTTATCTAGAAATCAATAACGTCCAAATTGTCAACATGATACTTCTTTGTAGAGTAAAATTCAAGAATAATATTCATGTACCAAAAATAATTTGGACAGAAAAGAAATATATTTTTTGGGTGAATAGTACCCCGTGAATAGTACCCCGTGAATAGTACCCCAACACGAAAAGTGTCACGAATACCCGAGTGAATGATACTAGAGTGAATAGTAATTGGGTGAATAGTAACCCATGAATAGTAACTTATGAATAGTATTACGGCACAAAAAGTGCCCCGAATACCCGAGTGAATAATACTAGAGTGAATAGTAACTGGGTGAATAGTAACCCATGAATAGTAACTCGTAAAAGAAAATACCAAAGAAGATGATATTCCATGACGAGTACAAAAGATATGATATCTCATACGAGTATAATAGAATATACGAAACTACAAATGGATTTTCACCCGCCATGTGGTAATCCACGTAGACAGATCATTTCCACAATTTAATAAAGAATGAATACAAAGGATCATTCACCATGCATGCGGTAATCCACATAGATAGGTTATTCAAATAGAATAATAAAAAATGGAATAACATAAGAATTCACCAGGCATGTGATAGACCGCACAGACAGGTTATTCCAACAGAATAATAAAGAATGGAACCAAGTCATGCATAATCCGCACAGACAGGATATTTCAACAGAATAATAAAGAATGAAACCAGGTCATGCGTAATCCGCACAGACAGGATATTCCAACAGAATAATAAAGAATGGAATAACAACAGAATTCACCAGGCATGTGATAGACCGCACAGACAGGTTATTCCAACAGAATAATAAAGAATGGAATAACAGAAGAATTTCACCATGTATGCGGTACTTCGCATAGACAGGTTATTCCAACATAATAATAAAGAATGGAATAAAAACCCTTACGAGTATTGAAAGAAAATAACTCTCTTCATGAATATGAAAGAATAATACCCCTTACCTTAAAAAAAGACTGGATACTGGAATAGTGAGGTAGCAGACTTCTCTTCTTCTTTCTTTCTATAATTTCTCTCTATAATAATTGCTCTATAGCTTTAGTGAATTGGTGAGAAATGAAGGAAGAATGGGCTTCTATTTATAGGAAAATATAGTTTTGATAATTGCACGTTTTGGGGCTCAAAATATTATAGTATAATACCTTCCTCTTTTTCTTCATTTTTAATTTAGTCCTGCAAGTATTATCAAACTTACACCACCTCCCCTAATAGTAAATAATGTGAATCAATAGTTCAATCATATGAATCAATAGTTATAATCATGTGAAAATACGAATTACAGTATAATACCTTCAACTATACCTCCATTTTTAACTTAGTCATGCAAGTATTATCAATCTTGCACCACCTCCCCTAATAGTACAAGAATGTGAATCAATAGTACACACATGTGAACAAATAGTTATAATCATGTGAATTAATAGCAATTAATTGCTCATTTATCCGGTTAAATACCCGATTGGTCAATATAACCTCCAGACATCAATTATTATCGAAATAAATGTCAATTTTCACTAACACTAATAATTCCAACATAATGGAACTATATATTTCATCTTTAATCAACACGAACTTATTCATCATTAATATTATAATTCACAATATTTAACAACCAAGTTGTTCCTAGGAAAGAGGGGGCTTTCCGATAAGGATTTCTCCTTATTGGCGCGTAATTAGGTGACCAAACCTCTCCTTGACAGAACTTCTAGACATTGTCAATATTACAAATAATAATATGAATAACTTTGCCGTCTCAATTATTGATTTAATAATATAACATTTTATGCAGATGATACTGTGACAATAATTGAATCAATAATATGAGAGATATGATGTAGCAATTACTATAGTAATAATTGAGTATAACTGAGTGACTTCTTACATAAGCATCAATAATCAATACTGGTGTGCTACTATGCAAACCCGCATTCTTGTACTTTTAATCTTGGGTAGTTCAGCGGTTTAATTCAGTAACACTTTCGTCGTTAAAAGATAATTCTATCGTTTTCTAATTACGACAATACTTCCGTTGTGGGGTCCACCAATGATTGTGCCATTGTACGAATATTCTCCGATAAAAAGAATATTCCCCAACCAAACAAATATTTTATAACAACTTGCTTACTTGCAAAAAAAAATTTCACATATCACCCTTAACTTTAACCTTTTATCAATTTAACCATTTAAGAAATAAAATAATAATTGTAATAAAATTGAAAACTTTCATTTCATAAAATTTGGGGTCTTACACTAGACACCAAAGATGGTAGGGATACATACAGATCAATGATTCGTTCTGAAAGATCCTGCGATGGCTCAATGTCCACATATCAAGGATGAGTTCAGAATGCATCAAAATCATAATCCCTGAAGAAACAGGCAAATATCAAGCAAGTATCAAGGCACAACTGAAAGGGAAGTAAATCAAAATATATTTCTCTGCCATATATAATACTGTTTGATATATACAATATATGTTGTACATGACAAAATGGCTAAGCTAGTCTGTGCAGGAAAAATACAAGTTTATCTATGGATCTGTGTGTATGCGGACTATCAGATCTAACGTAGAATCCCTCTCTAAAGAAGGAGGTAACGATGTAAGCTCCTGCCCAATGGTATCTACACGAGCTAGTAGATCAAAGGTTAACTGCATGGTGGCATGATGCTCGTCGATGTATGCACTCATATTGGCAAGGATGCCAGTCGTATGGGATCTCACTGAAGTACTGTCTGCAACGGCCACATCCCGGGTAGATAGGGCAGCATCCCGCTCCATAATCAATGCATATCTGGTTGATCTAGCCTCATCTCTCTCTAATAGAGCGGCGTCTCTCCCATCAAGAGATGTCAACATCGAGGCCCTAGCATGATCCTTCTCATAGGTCATCAGATGTAGACTCTGCTCCAGATATTGTGCTGAATGCTGAATGACAATAGCACTCATAGTGGACGAATCCATTATAAATGCTGGCAACCCAGCAGTCAAATCCTCCTCGATAGGAATATCAGCCTCCTCCATAGGCTCCTCATCATTGGAATCAGTCCCATGCACTGTGGATACTACCACATTCGATGCAGTCTTTGTCTCCATCCATGCGGAATACTCTGCAGAATAACCCAGATGGCTGATAGAAAACTCAGATAGCTCTCACTGATCCCAAAAGGCATACAACCTAGATTTGTTCTCTGCTGATAAATGCCAAGAAGCGAAGCGCTGACTCGATGCCCCCTCAAAATGATGGAAGTCCTAGAACTGGTCAAACTGACACATCACGGCCAGTGGGTGGTAAGTAATCATGCCTCTCAAACCAGCTACAAGAAGATAATCCATGCAGGGCATGAGTAATGGCTTGTAGGGTGAATTAAGCCCCAGCATACAGCAAATTATAACGAACGGATCTCCAATCCCGCCAGAAAGTCGACCAAGATGCAAGACGACATCAGACACTCCACAAAGTGAAAAAGAGTATGACATGGCTATATCATGGGTTAAACAATATCTATGTCATCTAAAAGTGCCAATCAGTCTCAAGTGTGACATAAACCATATGTACAGCAAGACCGAGCTGCCTGTAAACACCCGTGCCAGATAAGTGCAACAGTATGTAGCTGACCTCTGAGTCTCTGCGATGATCATCGGTATGATGGTGTGACCCTCCCTAAGAGTTCTCACTGCCATAATGACGCCAATGTCCAACTCATCCATGTATCGTAGCATGTAGACATACGACAGTACGCACAATAGCAGTACATCCACTCTGGCTGAACGCCAATGATCCTCTGGTGTGGTGAAATCCCCGGAAAGCCATGCAAAACTATCCTCTAAGCCAAATCTGTCAAACAAAAAATGCTGGGATATAACGTGGCCAGATGTGATCTCATCCTGCACCACTCTATGCCTCAAGCTAGTGAGGTCATGAACTACCTACTCATGTCTCCAATCCCCATATGCACGCAAGGTCTATCTAGTGGTAGCATCATCAAACGTGCATACTCCTCCAAAGTAGGAGTCAACTCCTAGGTCCCAAATTGGAAAACCTACCTCTCTGATACCCAGTGTTCCAGCATGCCCTCCACGAATCCTGTGGGAACCTGAAACATCAACAGGATCATAGTATGCTGCAACAAATGATTTACAGTCACCCTGTCTAATGGTGATATGTTATCATACCATGATCGCATACCCGATGCCACTAAAGATGGTGGTGTATGATCAATACGGCTAACTGTCGAAGAAGACATCTGTACGGGCCGTGTCATAAGACCATCCAGGGGTCAATGGTGAATATCTCTGGACATATATACATATGCATAACATAATAATATGGATGATACAATAGATGGCAATATGATATAGGGAATAGAAAACTGTACATACATTCCTGAGTATATCATCATCTAATGCATCTCTGTACAACTAAAATACAGGGGAATGGGGCAAAATTGCCCTACAACTAACAGAGGCCTATCAAAAGATATAGCGAGAATGGGGCGAAGCTACCCAATGTCTAACAGAGGCCTATCAAAAGAGATAACGAGAATATACATCAGAAGAAGTCAATGGTATCGATGTCTACATCGTCAATCCTGTCCACCTGATGGAACTCCTCCTGAGTCACTAGATCTCTATCTATAGGGATGTCAGGCTTATACAAGGGAGGATCTACACCGGTAAAGCCATATGGGTCACTAGAGGGGCCAGCGCCAAAGCTGGAAGGATCAAAAGTGTTTGCCTCTGAAGGATCTCTGCCCAAGTGCCAGATAAAGAAATTTGCCCAGTCCAACTGCCAGGTCAAACTATCAATCTGTGTCACATGAGTCGGATCTCGGACACAGGCTAGCCAATCTATCATCATCACATATCCTGGAACCATATCCCCCATGAACTAAGTGGCACGGGTCTGGGCTCCAATGGTACGAGGGAACAACCAATGCTGGAACATCTCCTGAGTGTAGGGACCCTCTGATAATATGAAATCGTGAATCCCCAACAATGGGATATCAATGATGGGTGACTACGAAACAGGCCAATAACGCCTGACAGGAAGCAAGATCGGCATGCGAATATCTCCTGTAGTGCTTCTGATAGCACGCTCTCTTAAGTAGAGCTCCGATCCTCCATCTATGAAGAGAGGAATCCTACGGGTGGAAATCACATACTCGACACCAGTCGGGTACCCATCCTCAAATCCAATGCTCAAATGCTCCCCAGAGTAGGGAACCCATGTGATGACATCTGATGTCAACAACTCCAGCTGTAGGCGGCAATGAGTGAAACCCTCAACAACAAGGACCTCCGCCAGTATGGAATGATATTATCTCTGTCTTCGTGGATAGGTGTCTAAACCTAACACGCTCACAGGACGTAGACATGGAAGCCTCTCATAGGCCCAAAACTGACAACACAAAGGCAAACATCTGCTGTTAGTCAACGCTCTTAACCTTTACATGGGAAAAGACAAGAGCAATACTCACCAGCAGAAACGGGTATATACCTAACCAAGCCTCGGTCAAGCCCCACGATCGAATGCACATTCCCCTGAGGAAGTAGGCGAGGGTTAGTCTCCTATACGGTCCATGTATCGAGTGGCACTGATCAAAGCGAAGAACACCGTAGAAGAGTTATCTGCTATGAAGCAGCCCCTAATGATCATCAGGAACAATCGCCAAAGAATGTGATCCCTAACTCTCACATCATAGGGTATGGGCTCACTTAATGCCCGCCGCATAGATCTATGCTCGGAGGACACAGACGCATGATCCCCTTTCTTGAGCGCCTGTCGAGAACTCCCAACAAGGATCTGACGGCAGTAGGGGAATCTCCATCGTATAAGGCATTGGATCCCCTCCAAACTCCATACCTGTGATAAACTGCTAATCCATCAGCGTCATCATCACCTCACAGTCCAGCAAATGGAGTGACTGAGTCTGGTGAAACCAGCACTCAGACAATGCCCTGAGGTAACCCCAGGGACAACGATGGGGAAGAATGGAAATGAACATCCCGAATCCCCAGCCATGTACAATCGCTCTATAGTCATCGTGCAAAGCCTAATACATAGAGTGGATGCTGAACCAATTCCCTCAAGGCTGTGTAAATTCAGGAACCTACATCAAATGCAGATCAACATCAGAACCCTTTACTCCTCATCAATAGGAAATAAGGAAGATTAAGATCTAACTTTATACCTCGTTTGCGTGCAGGTATACTGAAGGATGTCAACTCAAGTCGCCTAGAAGCTCTGGGTTCACCACTTGAATACCTGGCAAATCCCTACGAGGAACACGTACAACAGGAGCAGGAACCTCAACCAGTACATCCTCCTCCTCATCCTCGACATCCGACACTTCAACCCGGATATGACGTATCATCGCCTCCACCAAACAACGAGGCTGTCTAACAGAACGGGGTCAAGGCACTTTAGAAGCCCTTCTCCGTACACCAGAAGTGGTCCTATGGGAACTACTTGGCTTATCCGGATAATTATGTTTAGGATGGTTTAATACTAACATTATGTTTAGGATGGTTTAATACTAACATTTACTATGTTGAATATTTTTTATAAAGTCATATCAGCATGCATATTCACTACTATGTGTCTAAGTGCATTTCATGTGATAAATCACTTTCCAATGGATAGAAACTAGAAAAGAATACATGCATATGTTACCAGGATAGTGAAGAACACTTGTACGGTGGCAGAATGTGCAGAAAGTCACCCGAACTCAGCAGGTCTGAAGAAGAGCTCTCAGATTTCCTTCGCGGCGCATCTTGAAAGTGATTTATGAAAGCAACCCGCAGGCCTTTCATACCCATGGTTGGCCGCAGGTCCACCTGCGACTGCTGTAGGTGTACCTACGGCACCCCTACATAGGTCCCACACCTCCGGCTCAGTCTAGTTCGAGTTGCAAAGGAGGTCTCACAAGCTGAAAAGGCCAAATCAAGAATAAAAATGCTACGCGATTGAGCGGAATAGCCAGAAATCCTGGTTTTCTCAGGCCAAACTCTGGCTCCGCATATCACTCTTTGGTATTCGCATGGATACAAGGTATACTATACCAGTAGCCTCAGCTTTTAGAAATCATGCTCGACAATACCTCACAAAGGTCCGATGCTGTAAGTGCAGGGTCAAAGGCCTAAAACCTTTCCCGACGGGGGTTACAACGCCGAAGTTATAAATTGATAACGTATCCCCGACGGGGGTTACAACGCAAAAATTTCAAACATCCACGTATCCTCGGCGGGGGTTACAACGCATTCTCGACCATTGATACACACATCAATGAAGGTCAAGAAACCTTTACAATATCTCAGCTGGTGGCAAGTAAACCCATCAAAACCATTGATACACACATCAATGAAGGTCAAGCAACCTTGACTTTACCTCAGCCGATGGCAAGTAAACCCATCGAAGTAATGTATCCCCGGCGGGGGTTATAACGCCCAAGTCAGACATTGATAAAGTATCCCCGACGGGGGTCACAACGTGATTCAACCATTGATATACGCGTCAATGAAGGTAAAGCAGCCTTAACATACTCCCCAGCAAGGGTCACAACACAATGCAATCATTGATACACACATCAATGAACGTCAAGCAGCCTTAATAGTTTGCCCAACAGAGACCTATCCGGTGATACACACATCAGTGAAGGTCAAGAATCCCTGACAATACATACTGTTGGCAGTAACTCCAACAAAAATCATGGTATATGCCGGTGACACAAACTAGAGAAGACCATCCTCATCGGAGAGCACCGATGATGGAATATGTTATACACATCCTTAAACAGACAAAGCTTTATCCCCACAGATCTCTTGCACACGAGAGGCACCTCTATGGAGTAGAAGTCTGTATCAAGGATCCATGACTTTGGTGATAGCCCCAACGTCAACATCCTTGAAGACTTGGATCGCATGTCCAAGACATCACTAATTGTCATCCCCGACAAAATTAACAGGGAACTGACAATCATTTCAACCCACATGCATCATACATTTGCATCATGTTGCTGTACATAGCATCATTTTTATCTTGTTGCATTTCAAGTGTCTAGTATTCTTTATGCTATCCATGCCTTGTATTGCATGAATATGATAAAGAGGGGCATCTATAGACACTTAAAATTTTTTGCACACCTGTTACTGACATTGCAGCATGGCAGATTCGTCTTTCAGAGATAACCCTGGAAGACAGCTCACATCCATTCCAGATTCTACTGGAAGTTCAACCTTAACCCCGGAACACACACCGGGAATATCAATTCCAACCTCGATGATAACCCCGAGTTTCATCCTTGGAGATAAACCCAAGGAATGTTGTTGTAGTTTCGGCGATAACTCCGAAAATGCTTGTTTCAAATGCATGCAATCAGCTTCAATCTCAGACCTCCTGCCGAGGAACTTATTCCAAAGACCCGGAGCTAACACCGGGAAGACATGCACACTTATAGATGACCTTGCAAAATTCAAACACTTGCAGCAGTCCAATCTCAGTTGTAACCCTGAGCAACGTCTGCTATCAGCTCAAATCGGATATAACCCAGGTGAGGAGTCAAATTGTCATCTTGCCACCTCAACCCCAACGCGCCGTCTCAACATTTCATACATACATTTTTGCACAACAATGTCCCACAAGAGCCAAGGAATTCCAATCCCGAGTGACTATTACGCGTAGCAGCACACCGCATAGAATTTGAAGCTTGAAGACCATGGGCATTGTAAGACCCCGAATTTTATGAAATAAATTATTCAATTTTTCTTATAATTATTATTTAGTAAATGGTTAAATTGAAAAAAATAAGTTTAAGTTAAGGGTGATATATGTAAAATTTTCAAAATACGCAAGTGGTTATGAAATACTCATTTCTGTCGGGGAATATTCATTTGGTCGTGGAATATTCTTGTTGTCTTGGGAATATTAAATGCATTGTGCCAGCAGATGATTTGTGGGCCCCATAATGTAATAACTATCGGATGAAGAAAAGCGACAAGTTTGAGTTTTTTATAAATAACGACGTAGTAGTTACCCAGAATAATCGTTGGAATACACGGTGGTTAAAATATAGTAATACACATGGTCGCATTTAAAGTAGAACACCAGATTATTGCAAAGATTTTTGAATTATTGATTCTTACGTAAGAAGGCACTACTCAATAATTGTTACGGTAATTACTCGCTCAATATTTTATTTCATTGATTCAATAATTGTTGCGTTGATATTTTATATTATTGTTGTTTCAATAATTGTCCTTTGCACAAGATTTCCCATTATCAGATCAATAATTCATATTATTTGAATAATATTATTAGATAGCATTATTGGCAATGTCTAGAAAGTTCTATCAAGGAGAGGTTTGGTCACCTAATTGCGCGCCAGTAAGGAGAAATCCTTATTGGAAAGCCCCTTTCGGGAACCACACGGTCATCATAATTGTGATTCAGAATATTATTTGTCAATAATTAATTATTGATTTATATGATAAGGAAATATTTATTTGATGCGGATATAAATGATGGATTTATTTATGTGGTTATAAATGAAGGAATTAATGTCGAGGTGTTTTATCAGTATTTTGTCGGATTGGAGGTATTAGAAGATCAAATCGTTGTTCTTAAAGCTCTATCATGTGAGTTATAATTTTTAATCCAAATAGTTGGATCGTTGTGATTTTTGGATATGTTATACATATATAAGTTGAGTATATGTCCACAAATTTTGAACCATTAAAAATGAACGTATGAATTGTTATGAATTTTAAGAGGTGACTGATTCGGAAATTAGGTTTATAAATAATTTTTGGTGGAAAATTCTAGAATGAGAGGGCCCCACCCGTGGTTGATGAAGAAATGTGCTGAATTTTATTTCAAATGTGGTGGGTGGAAATAGTAGCAGGTAAAGCCATCAGGTAGCAGGTTAAGTCTGCTACGGCGTGCTAATATTTTCCTATAAATAGAGGGCTAAGTTAGAATTGAAAATCACACCAGAAACATAAGCTTTCTCTATTTCTCTCTCTATATTATCGAGCGTATTCTTGTGAGTATTTTGATACTTTGAGTGTTGTTATACAGTGCAAGTTCCTTCAAAGACTATATCCTAGATTCCAAATTGGCATAATCTTGCTCTTTTGAGATAAGGGATATTGTCGTTATTATGTAAGGGATTTTAAGGGTTATTATGTTTCTTCAGTTTCGTAATTTTTCTGACCTTCAAAAATTCTGGAAAAATTTAAAATGATATTTTGATGAGTTTTCTTGATTGTGTCCAAAAATGGCAATTTTTGGATGTATAGATTAAGAGTTAGGGATTTTATGAGAAAAGACTATTTTAAAAGTAAACGCTTATAACTCCTTGTGGTTAACTCCAAAATTGGTGAAATTTTTATTGGGAGTACATCTATATAACATCAGTATATTCTGTAAATTTCGGAATTTTTGAATAAAAGTACAATTAATGATAAATGTCTAAATATTTGGCAGTTTTGGCCATGTGAAAAATAGTAAATGAATTTTAAAAATTCCAAGAAAAATATATGTTCAATATGGGACTATATTCTGCTAAATCCAAGAAAAGAAATATTTTTAGAACTGATTTGGTATTTTTCATGAAAATGGACTAGTTATGAGTAAATGAATTAAATATGTTATGTGAAGTAACAAAATTGAAAAATAGGATTTTATAGCTTGGGAATCCTATATATGGTATATGCATATTTTTGATGAGGTTGTTGGTTATTGGTGATGAAATCTTATGAGTTTGGCATTTTAGGATGATTAAATGCATTAATTAGTAAAGTGTAAATAATTAAAATAAATTGTTTATATGTTTAAGAAATGTTATTCTTTCAATATCATTATACCGAAATATTGGTATGGATTTTATTGTGGAATTTCTATTTTTTTCATGTCGGGATTACTATTCATGAATTATTATTCATGAGTTACTATTCACGAGTAACTATTCACGGGGTACTATTCACGACAAAATTATTTTCTTTTTCTGACCAAGTTATTGTTAATTTATGAATCATACTCTTTAAATTAAATCCATGTTTTGATCATATTGTTTTTATTATCATATATAACATTTTTTATAATCCTGGTGAAGAAATTTCTCTTTGATTTGAGTGTAAAGATGTGTAGATTATTGGTATGATCATGACTATGGGTTCTTTTTGGCCAGTAGTACAAAGATGAATTGTTGACTGGTATGATCATGGCCATTGAATTTATAATTGAATATCTTTAGCTTAAGTGCAAAGGTGAATTGATCAACATGGTTATGATTATTGTTTATATAAATTCTGAAATGATTATATATTTCTTTGAGATATTAATATCTTTGGCCCGTAGTGCAAAGATGACATGTTGTTGAATATCTTTAGCCTGTAGTGCAAAGATGAAGTGTTGATGAATATCTTTGGCCCGTAGTGCAAAGATGACATCTTGCTGAATATCTTTGGCATGTAGTGCAAAGATGAACTGTTAATGAATATCTTTGGCCCGTAGTGCAAAGATGAATTTATTAGTATGATTATGAGCAGAATCGTGATTTGGTATAACCATGATCTTTGATGTTTCGGAAGTAAAGACATGTGATGAAAATTATCTTAAATCCGGATGAGAAGAGAATTTAGAATCACAATTATGATTATGAGTTATTCATATGATTGTGGATGAGGAGTCATTGATTGATGTTACAGGATAAACATTGTTGGTGGACTTTTAACATAGAGAAGATAATAGACATTATGGTCTATTTGACTCTTTTAATGGATTGCTCGTTCCGCTGCAACTATGGTTGAAAAGTTTTATCATCTACCATATGTTCTAAATCTCTGATTTATTACTGATGAAGGCTATTGATAATTTAATTATCTTTAGTTATGATATTCTTTACTGGGCTAGTTGTGCTCACCCCTTTTGCTTCACAATTCCTTTCAGGTAATAAAAGTGTAGCTGGGTCGAGCGGGGATAAAAGGGGAACAGAACGGTGGTCTATAGCTGTTGAGGTTCTCCCTAAATAGTATAGAAATAATTTTATTGAGAACTTTAGATAAGTGTGTCATATTGTATACGTCATTTGATATTTAATTTTGGTGAACCGAATAGGGTGAGGTGAACCCAATTTTGGAAGGGTGTTTTGCCACTATCATACAAGATGTCTAATGACATATATCCTCGTGTTATCATAAGACAAGGTTGTGCACATCCACTTGCTGAGTATATCTATGAGCACTACCTATATGATCTTGGAGTTTGGTTGAAACATAATATTCAATCGCAGATGGTGGAGATAGTTATATGTTAAGAGAAGACTCACCATTGGAAGGAACATGATAGTACTCTTCTCATTTTTCTTTGGGGTCTATTGGATCAACCAAGGATAATTCTCTGGACATATGATATCTATCATAACTTAGATTCATGGCCTCCTATGTACGAAGGTTTCCTTGAGCACTTCCCAAAGATTTTAATTTCTAAAACAGTTCTAGATTGTACCTTTATGTAAGGTATCACTGTGAGGTGTTGTCCATAGTTGGGACATGAGTCACAATTGGTACTAAAACTCATAGTATATGTGTTGTTGTATTTTGCACGATAATTGTAGTAATAAAGTTGTAGTTGTTTTCTGTACCATGTTTTTGGTGACTCGAGATAGGTTGGATGGATTGGACCTATTTTGGGGGCGTCACAGGCATGGTCCCCTCTTCCTGACTTCGTATAACCTCTAATCACATGTCATTGCGTAACTCTCGATAAAAGCAGTCCAAAGATGGTCTTGTATACCTCATTCGGATGCTCGGATTGAAGTTCTATAAGTTCGAGAGGACATCACAGTGCACGAGTGCACGTACTTTGGGACGGTGGGACCTGTGGAGCCTGGGGCACCCGAAGCGACCCAGAGTGCATCTGCCACATTGTAGTAGGTACACTCACTCCCCCTCTATAAATAGAGGGCTTGGGGTGGCCATATTAAAAAAAAAAGCGAGGAAGCCCTGTCTAATTTTCTCTGTACATACCCCATATTGAGTGCTTTCTTATTTTAAACACATGTTAGCTCACATATAGCTATATTTTTTTTCTTGTGGCCATGGTGAGTGTTTATCCATCTAGAGTCATAGAAGCTGCTTTGGCACTTCAACTTGTAAGCCTTCTCACACTCTATAAAGCCTTTCACTTCATCTTTGCACACACTATTCTTCTCATTAAGAGTCGTGTTGTGCGCGTATGCCAAGACTACGGTCCGTGGTTTTCATTTCTATCTCATATATATATACTTTATATATATATATATATATATATATATATATATATTTATATGAACTAACATTATCGAGTTATGCCTTGATTGAGCCTAGACTTTATGTAGGAGGCGTTTATTAGCTTATATATATATATATATATATATATATATATATATATTGTTGTCGACTACATTCGATGAGCACGGATTTTACATCAGGGCGTTTACTTGCTTTTATATATATATATATATATAAACTCTTGTCGGACTACATTCGATGAGCTGGATTTTACATCCTGAGGCGTTTATTGCTTTTTTATATATATATATATATATATATATATATATATATATATATATTTATATATATACTATTATCGGACATATCCATGAGAATAGGATTTTACATCCGATCGTTTTACTATATATATATATATATATATATATATATATATATATATATATATATATATATGTATATACATTTCTATCGAGCTTGGAGTTTACTTGAGGCCTTTTCTGCTTTTATTTACATTTAGTCCACTTTGGAGTTTACTTCGTGGCAGTTGATCGTCTTTTACATCTTTATTTACATTTTTGATCCCCCATGGAGGTGCTTCGTGGTGGTTGATCATGTCCATATATATATATATATATATATATATATATATATATACCGCTTTTATATATTTACATTTTTGATCCCCCATAGAGGTGCTTCGTGGTGGGTGATCATGTTTGTATATATATATTTACAACTTTTATATATATAACTGCTTATTACTTTTCATATAAACTGCGGGATCATGTGAGCCTAGGAATCATGTGATCACAGATTCAGTCTACTGAATCTAGATTCGGTTCCCGTGATGGACATTTTCAGCTATAAGTAGCTTGTACATTATTTACGGTAATCCAATTTCCTTGGATGGTCATCATGCCCATGAGGAGTTAAAGATCGTTGTATATTATTTTCTCGAACATGCCTCGCATCTCAAAAATAAAAGCAAATAAGCCGAACATTTGATAATAAAATGGAAGTATGAAAAGGTCTTAATTCCTATTGAGCACAGGGTTTGAAAAATCTCTTTTATAAAACTTCATTGCTATATTCTGTTTAAAACTAAATTTTTCTATAAATTTAAACCCTTTGTATATAGGTGCGAATGAGGCCTCACACTACTTCCAAATAATTGCTCATTGATCCACACACACACACACACATATTCATATAACAGTTTCTTGAAAATTGGCGGTCAGCGTGGCAACACGGATGTCGGGGGGTGCCTAGCACCTTCCCTCCGCATAATCAAGCCCCCGAACTCAAATGAATCTCAGTTTCCTAGACCCATTTAACAGTGTTACATCACTGGGTTAATGTGTAAACCTTTTTCGGTTGCGTTGGTGCAACTAATTAAAAGTACCAACTGGCGACTCTTAAAGTCAAAACGTCGACATTACATATGTCGGACCTTTTTCACTTGTTTTTTCAAACAAATCTCACCTAACATGAGAACACCAAAGAACAAGTAACGAAAAGGGACAAATAAAAATCCCGACGTCGACAACTGTCTTTGGAGATTCAGAATTGGTAATCAAATGACCACAGGAATCTATCACACAGAAGAGATACATTTGCTGCCTTACCATCGGCAAGTTTTACAGATGGCTTCGAAGTTCAAAGAAATAAACTTCCTCCACATTCCTCGGAATAGGAATGATTTTACGGATGCACTAGAAACTTTGGCCTCCTTGATCAACATACCTAACAAGGAAAACCTGCCCAGCATCCCATTTGCCCTACAAAAGGCTCCACCCTATGGGAATTATATTGGAGAAGTATCGGATGAGCTACCTCCCATCCAACATCCTTGGTATCATCATATCAAGGAATACTTGCGAGATGGATCTACACCCGCTGAGGCGAGCTCAACTGAAAAAAGGCAGATCCAAAAGAGATGCAGGAATAGGTCTCCTTAGATGCCTAGACAAGGACCAAGCTCAGAGGCTCATGGATGAAATCCATGGTAGAGTATGTGGCCCACACATAAGTGACCCCTTACTTGGTAAAAAGATCCTCAGAATAGGGCATTACTGGCTCTCGCTTAAAGATGACTATGATGATCACGAACGTCAAGAGATGCTACCAATGTCAAATTCAAGGGAATGCTATCCACGCCCCTCCTAGGGAACTCCACAATATGAGTTCACCTTGGCCCTTCTCAATGTGGGAATGGATGTGATCGGGCTCATCGAGCCCAAAGCTATTAATGGGCATCTGTTTATCTTCACCATGATCGACTACTTCACCAAATGGGTAGAAATAGCCTCCTTCCCTAGGGTAACCAAAGAATTCATCATTGCTGTCATTAAAAACAATGTCATTTATCGATATGGACATCCAGATGTAATTGTGTCAGACAATGCTAAGACCCTCAATGACAAAATGATGGAGGAGTTGTGCAATAAATTCAACATCAAACACCTTAACTCCGTCATCTACCGTCCAAAGATGAATGGTGTTGTTGAAGCGGCTAATAAGAACATCAAGAAGATCATGCAGAAGATGTCCACCAATCACAAAGGATGGCCTGACCTCTTGCCTCTGACTCTATTATCCTACAGAACTTCAATGCGTACTTCCACTGGGGCAACCCCATACTCATTGACCTATGGGATGGAAGCAGTACTCCCCATAGAGGTGGAAATGGAATCCCTCAGAGTGTTGATTGATGCTCAGGTGGATGAAGACCAATGGTTACAAGACAAATATCACTAATTGTCTCTAATAGATGAAAGATGAAGTGATGCTACCTTCCATGGTCAGTTATACCAACAAAGGATTGCCAGGTCCTACAACAAAAAAGTTTGGCTACGACAGTTTAAATAACATGACTTTGTTTTGAAGAAGATCATTGACAACCAAGATCAGTTAAAGGGAAAATTCGCTCCAAACTAGGAGGGCCCGTTTATTGTCAAGGAGGTATTAACAGGAGGTGCTCTCAGATTACAGGAAATGGATGGTGAAGAATTTCCACAGCTTATCAACTCATACACCATGAAATGGTACTATGTCTGAAGTTACCATCAAGCAAACTTGTTTTAGATCAGCAGATCACCAGTCATTTCAGGTTTTCTAATCCTTATTACACACAACCCTTTCTTCATACCCATTTGCCCCATCAGGGAAACACACTCTTCAAGCCAGCAACCTAGTTTTCTGATCATCAGATCTTTAATTTCACACTCCATACAATTTCGGTTATCCCACCATGGATTGAACCCCTCCCATGCAGTTTGTCAAGCCAGCAACCTAGTTTTCAGATCATCAGATTTTTAATTTCACACTCCATACAATTTCGGTTATCCCACCATGGATTGAACCCCTCCCATGCAGTTTGTCTTGAAAATGGGATCAAACTTTTTCACACCCGCAGTTTGTCTTGAACATGGGATCAAACTTTTCCCCACAGTTTGTCCTGAACATGGGATCAAACTTTTTCGGCTGCAAATCGTCCTGAACATGGGGCGAACTATGTCAACCTGATCTCCCCGATACCTGGGAGTGCGTAGGCAACCATTTTATATGGCCCGATCGCAATAAGACAAATATAATAAAAACATTTCTACACCCTTCTCTATAAACAAAAATAACAAAAAAATTTCTACACCTTTCTACCCTTACACCATTCAGCGTTGAACCTCTTACACCAGGTTTGAACTACGCAGACCTGATCTCCTCTACAATAGGAGTACGTGGGTAGCCATTTATGGTTCGGTCTAACCCCCTACCAAAATATAAATACTTGTCACACAGTACTGGGATCAAACTTCAATCCATTACATTTCATCGGCTTCAGACCAAAGGGATGGAATTACCTGGCCTCCCCATAAATGGGAGAGTTGGCGACCATCTAAGCTGCGGTTGATTCCTTGAAGAGCAACACCAATCCATAAGAGATGGAACTAATTGGGCTCCTCTTAAATAGGAGTACTAGCGACCATCTGTGGTGTGGTGAATCTCAGAGAGGAAAAGTCACACTCCTCTACACATATACATACAGAAACCAATCCCAAGACACCAAAGAGGGTAGGGATACATACAGATCAATGATCCATTCTGAAAGATCCTACGGAATCTCAATGTCCACCTATCCAGGATGAGTTTAGAATACATTAAGATCACAAGCCCTGAAGAAGCAGGCAAATATCAAGCAAGTATACAAGCACAACTAAAAGGGAAGTGAATCAACATATATTTCCCTGCCATGTATAATGTTGTTTGATATATACAATATGTGTTGTGCATGAAAAAAATGGCTAAACTAGTCTGTATAGGAAAATACAAGTCTATCTACAGATCGGTATGTATGCAGACTATCAGATCTAACATAGCATCTCTCTCCGAAGAAGGGGATAATGCTGCAAGCTTTTGCCCAAGGGTATCTACACGAGCTAGCAGATCTGAGGCCAACTGTATGGTGGCATGATGCTCATTAATATATGTACTCATATTGGCAAGTATGCCAGTCGTAAGGGATCTCACTGAAGTACTATCTGTAACGGCCACATCCCTAGTAGATAGGGCAGCATCCCACTCAATAATCAATACATCTCTGGCTGATCTGGCTTCATCTCTCTCCAATAGAGCGGTGTCTCTTCAATTAAGAGCTGTCAACATCAAGGCCCTAGCCTGATCTCTCTCAAAGGTCATCAGATGAAGACTCCGCTCTAAATACTGTCCTAAATGCTGAATCACAGTAGCACTCATACTGGGAGAATCTGCAAGAGCTGCTGGCAACCCAGTGAATAGCTCCTCCTCTGTGGGAATATCAATGTCCTCTATGGGCTCTCTATCATCAGAATCAATCCCCAACAATGTGGATACTACTGCAGTCGATGTAATCTCTATCTCCATTCATGCGGAATACTCTGAAGAATAACCTGGATGGCTAACAAAAAATGCAGCTAGCTCACAATGATCCCAACAGGCATACACCATGGATCTATCCTTTGCTGACAAGTGGTGAGAAGCCAAACGCTAACTCAATGCCCCCTTAAAAGGATGGAAGTCCTTGAACTGGTCAAACATACACATCACAGCCAGTGGGTGGTAAGTAGTCATGCCCCTCAAACCAGCTAGAGGGAGATAATCCATGCCCGGAGCATGAGTGATGAAGCTGTAGGGTGAACAAAGCCATGTACACGATAATACATCAAATGGATCTCCAATCCCTGCCAGGAAAATGGACCAAAATACAGGATCTGTACACTCCGTAGGCTGAAAGGAGTACGACATGACTATCTCATGGGTAAAACAATACACGTGTCGTTGGAAAGTGCTAATCGGTCTCAAGTGTGACATGAACCACATGTAAAACATGACCAAACTACCTGTGAATACCCCTGCAAGGTAGGAACTGCAATATGTAGTCGATCTCAACATCTCTGCTATAATCATTGGCACAATTGTGTGACCCTCCCTTAGAGCTCTCACTACCATAATGACACCAATGTCCAACTCATCCATGTGTCGTGGCATGTATACATATGAAAATACGCATAGTAACAGTACATCTACTCTGGTAAATGTTAATGATCCTCCGGCATAGTAAAATCTCTGGAATATCGTGTATAGCTATCCTCTGAGCCAAATTTGTCCATCAAAAAATGATGGGATACCACGTGGCCGGATGTGATCTCATCTTGCACAACTCTACGCCTCAGCCTGGTGAGGGTCATAAACTGTCGGCTCATGTCCCCGATATCCATCCGCGCGCAAGGTCTGTCTAAGGGCAGCGTCGTCAACCGTGCATACTCCTCTAAGGTAGGACTCAACTCATGGATACCAAATCGGAAGACCTGCCTCTCCGGTATCCAATGCTCTAGTATACCCTCTACAAAGCCTTGGAGAACCTGAAACATCAGGAGAGTCATAGTATGATGCAATAACTGATCTATAGTCACCCTGTCTAAGGGTGACATACTATCATACCACGATCTTAGAAGGGATGTCACCAATACTGGTGGCATATAATCAATACGGCTAACTGTCAAAGAAGACATTTGTACGGGCCGTGTCATAAGACCATCCAGGGGTCAATGCTAAATATCTCTGGATATACATATATATTCATAACATAATACATGCATGATAAACAGTAGATGGAAATATGATGTAGGGAATAACAGTATATACATTTCTAAGTACATCATCATCTAATACATCTCTGTACAGCTAAAAATACAGGGAAATGGGGCACAGAGGCCTATCAAAAGATGTAACAAGAATGGGGCACAACCACCCAGTGTCTAACAGAGGCCTATCAAAAGATATAATAAGAATATACCTCAGAAGAAGACAATGGTGCCAATGTCTACATCATCAATCCTGTCCACCTGATACAACTCTTCCTGAGTCACTGGATCTCCATCAATAGGGATGTCAGGCCTATACAATGGAGGATCTGCACTGAAAAAACCATATGGGTCATCTGAGGGGCCACTCACGAAGTTTGGAAGGATCAAATATATCTACCTCTTGGGATCTCCGCCAAGTCTTGCGGATAAAGAAATGTGTCCGGTCCAACTGTTGGGTCAAACTGTCAATCTGTGTCAAGTGAGTAGGATCTCTGACACAGGCCATCTAATCCGTCATCATCACATATCCAAGAACTATATCCCCCATAAACTGCATGGAGCGTGTCTGGGCTCTGATGGTACGAGGGGACCACCAATGCCAAAACGTATCCTGGGTATGTGGACCCTCTGATAGTGTAAAATCGTCAACACCCATCAAGGGGATATCAATAACGGGTGACTGTGAAATAGGCCAATAACGTCTGGCAGGAGGCAAGATCAATAAACAAATCTCTCCTGTGATGCTCCTAATAGCACGCTATCCTAAATAGAGCTCCCATCCTCCATCTGTAAAGATTGGAATCCTACGAGTGGAAATCACGTACTCAACACCAGTCGGGTATCCATCCTAAAATCCAATGGCCAAGTGCTTCCCAGAATAGGGAATCCAAGTAATGGCATCAACTGTCAATAACTCCAGTTGTAGGCGACAATGAGTGAAATCCTCAGCTACATGGACCTCCGCCAGTATGGAATGATGCCATCGTCGTCCTCGTGGATAGGTCTCCAAGCCTAGCACACTCATAGGAAACAAATATGGGAGCCTCTCATAGACCCAGAACTGCCAACACAAAAGCAAACATCTGCTGTCAGTCACACTCTTAACTTGTAAATGGGAAATTACAAGAGAAATACTCACCAACAAAAATGGGTAAAATCCTAGCCAAGCCTCCATCAAGCCCTACAAACGCATGCACATACCCCTGAGGAAATAGGCAAAGGTGTAGGAACCCCAGTCATACTCTCTGATATGGTCCACATGTCATATAGCACTCACCAAAGTGAATGACACCGTAGAAGAGTTATCAGCTATGATGCAGCCTCTAATGATCATCAGGAACAATCGCCGAAGAATGTGATCTCTGACTCTCACATCATCGGGTATGGGCTCACTCAATAGCCCGCTTATAGCATATATACTAAATGGACTGGTAAGAACGGTCCTGCTATTGAACGCCTCAGTCAAAACTCCTAGCAAGGATCGAACGACAGTCGATGTAATATCCATCGTACATGGCACTGGCTCCCCTCCAACACCTGATAGTCCAACAAATGGAGAGACTGAGTCTAGTGAAACCAGTGCTCAGATAATGCCCTAAGGTAACCCAGGGACAACGACGGGGAAGGATGGAAAAGAATGCTCCGAAGCCCCAGCCATGCACAATCGCTCTATAATCAGGATGCAGAGCCTGGTATGTGGAGTGAATGCTGAACCAATTCCCTCTAAGTAGATCAACATCAAAATCTTTTACTCCTCATCAATAGGGAAAAAAAGGGGAAGATCAAAATCTAGCTTTTACCTCGTTTGCATGCAAGTAAATCAAGGGGTGTCTACTCAAATCACCTAGAAGCTCTGGGATCGGCACCTGAATGCCGATGAAATCCATATAGGGAACATGTGCAGTAGGAGCAGGGTCCACAACAGAAACATCCTCCTCCTCGTCCTCAATGTCTGGCACGTTAACCTGGACAGGACATATCATCGCCTCCGCCAAATGACAAGGTTGTGTAATAGAATGGAGTCGAGGCACTTCAGAAGCCCTCCTCTACACACCTGAAGTGGTCCTGCGGGAACTACTCAGCTAATCTGGATCCATATATCTAGACAACAAGTCTCCAAATCACCTCAGAAAGGGTGTGGGGAAACTTTATCCAAATCATCCGTTAATGAACACGTCAACGAAGGTCAAGCAGCCTTGACATTATCCTCAGTAGGGATCTCATCCATTGATACACATGTCAATGAAGGTCATGCAACCCTGACAACACTGACTATTGGTAGTAACTCCAACAGAGCAACGGAAAGACCTGGTGGTACAAACCAGGGAAGAACATCCTCATCGCGGAGGACCGATGATGGAATATGTTATACACATCCTCAATAGATAAAGCTCTATCCCCACTGAGTCTCTTATACATGAGAGATGCACCTTCAGCGTGAAGTCTATGTCAAGGATTAAAGACTTTGGTGATAACCCCAACGTCAACATCCTGGAAGCTCCTGAGAGCATTGGATTGCATGTCCAAGACAGTTCATCAGGGTTGTCAGTAATAACTATCAATTAGGGTAGAAGTCAAGGGGAGCCGAAAATCATCCCACCATGTTGGAGAACAATCCAACAAATCACATACATTTGCAGCATGTTATTGTACACTGCATCATGACCATCTTGTTGCATTTCAAGTGTCTCGTATTCTTTATCCTATCCATGCCATTGCATTGCATGAATATGATAAAGAGGGGCATCTATAGACACTTGAAATTTTTTGCATACCTATTACTAACATTGTAGGAGGGCAGAATCGTCTTTTAGAGATAACCTTGGAGGACAGCTCAGCTCAATACCAAAAAAGACCGGAGAAAGCCATTTCATCTCGGAGATAACCCCGAGATACTCAGTCTCAATCCTGGAAACAACACCGAGAAAGACATTGTCAACCTTGGAGATAACCCCAAGGAGTGCAGTTGTAGTTCCGGAGATAACCCCACAGATGCTCGTTTCAACCTATACAGTCAGCTTTAACCTCGGAAACCAAACCGAGGCACTCAGCTCCAGTACCAGAGATAACCTTGGGAGGTCAGCCACACCTCAGAGACAACCCTGAGGACATCCAAGATGCTGCAGAGCCCAATCTTAGAGATAACCACGAGCAACGCATCGATTTATCGGCCCAAATCGGAGATAACCGGTGTGAGGGCAAAATTATCATTTTGCCACCTCGATCCCACATTGCGCCGTCTCAAAACAATAGTTCAACATACATTCTACACATCAATGTCCCACAAGAACCAAGGAGTTACAATCCTGAGTGACTACTACACAAGGTAGCACACCAGATAGAATTTGAAGCTTGAAGACCAAGGGCATGGTCCCATCTTCCTGACTTCTGACAACCCCTAATCCCATGTCATGGCATAGTTCTCGACAAATGCACTTCGTAAAAGGTCTTATACACCTAAATTGGAGGCTCAAATTAAAGTTCTACAAGTTCGAGTGGACAACACGTTACATGTCTGCACGTACTTCGAGATGGTGGGACGTACGGAGCCCGGGGCACCCCGGGCAGCCACAGGTACATCTACAGCTACCGCAGGTGTACCTGCGGCTTCCCCCACTATAAATAAAGGGCTTGGGGTGGCCATTTTGTAAGAGAAAATGACGAGGAAACCCTGTCCAATTTGCTCTGTACACACCCTAAACTGAGTGCTTTCTCATTTTAAACACTTGTGAGCTTATATTCAGTCATATTTTTATCGGCGGGAGCCTAGTGTTCATCTATTTAAAGCTATATAAGTCTTCTTTGGTAGTCCACTGTAAGCCTTCTTATACACTTTAAAGCCTTTCTCTTCTACTTTACACACAACGTTATTCAAATTGAGAGTCGTATTGCGTGTGTATGCCCAGACTTCGGTCCGTGGCTTTTATTTTCGTTTGTGTATATATATATATGTGTGTGTGTGTGTGTGTGTGTGTGTGAACTAACATTATCGAGTTATGCCTCGATTGAGCCTGGACTCACGTCCGGAGCGTTTATTATATATATATATATATATATATACTTATATATGAACTATTGTCGAACTTTATTCGATGAGCACGGATTTTACATCTAGGCGTTTATTGCTATATATATATATATATATATATATATATATATATATATATATATTTATAAAAGCATTTGTGGGACTACATTCGATGAGTCTAGATTTTACATCCTAAATGCGTTTGCTACTTTTTATATATATATATATATATATATATATATATATATATATATATATAAATGATAAACCGAGCCAAGATAGATATATATCCTGTGCGTTTATTGCTTATATATATATATATATATCATTTACGTGAACTGGAGTTTACTTCGTGGCCTTTTATTGCTTTATTTACATTCGTCATCACTTTGGAGTTTACTTCGTGGCGGTTGATCATTTTTACTGCTTTATTTACATTCCGTCCCGCCTAGAGTTTACTTCGTAGCTGTTGATCATCTTTATTGCTTTATTTAAATTTCTGATCCCCCATGGAGGTGTGTCGTGGTGGTTGATCATGTCTATATATATATATATATATATATATATATATTTATTTATCAATTTTATATATTTACATTACCGATCCCCCATAGAGGTGCTTCATGGTAGTTGATCATGTCTGTATATATATATATTTATAGCTTTTATATATATAACTACTTACTGCTTTCATGTAAATTGCGGCATTATGTGAGCCTAGGAATCATGTGATCACAGATTCAGTCTACTGAATCTTGATTCGGTTCCCGTAATGGACATTTTCAGCTTTAAGCAGCTTATAAATTATTCACGGTGTTTGAATTTCCTTAGATGGCTTTCATGCCCATGAGGAGTTCAACACTGCTTTATATATTACTTTCTCTAAAATGCTTCGCATCTCAAAAATAAAAGCAATCAAGCCGAACATATAATAAAATAGAAGTATTAAAAGCCTCAATTACTATTGAGCACAGGGTTTGAAAAACCTCTTTTATAAAACCTCATTGCTATATCTTATTTAAAATTGAATTTTTATACAAATTTAAATCCTTTGTATATAGGTGCGAACGAGGCATAGCACTACTTCCAAATAATTGCACATTGACCCACACACACATGCACATTCATATAATAGTTTAATTAAAAAGTGTCGGTAACCGTGGTAACATGGATGTCGGGGGGTGCCTAACACCTTCCCTCTGCATAAGCAAGTCCCCGGACCCTAATGAATCTCAGTTTCACAGACTCGTTTAGCAGTGTCACATCACTGGGTCAATGTGCAAACCTTTTCTCAGTTGTATTGGTATAGCCATTTAAAAAACCAACTGGTGACTCTTACAGTCAAATCGTCGACATATAAATGTCGGACCTCTTCACAACTTATTTTTTCAAACAAATCTCACCTAACATGAGAACACCAAAAGACAAGAACAGACGAGGGACAATAAAAATCCCGACGTTGACAACATTTCATTGTATAAAATTGTGTCCAAATAAAAAAAAAATTCAAATTCAAATGATGCGTTTTGGTGGAAAAAAGAGGCATGCTTTTTGAATTTGTCTTAATTTTGGGCAACAATTTACAAGTCGTTGCAAAAAAATGTATTAAATACACAACGAAAAAAATTGTTTCCAATAAATGTGGCCTATATTAGGCAATGAAATATAGCAACAAAAAAGTTTTTGTTGTCAACGATGAGGAGAAATCTCATAGGCAACAAAAAAGAAAATAAGCGGTGTTTTTTTTTCCCGCCAACGATTTGGCAACAAATTATAAATTTCGTTACGAAAAATGAAAGCCTTTCATAAACTGCAACGAATGACAAATCTTGTTGCTAAATGTCTATTTTTTTGTAGTGAGATATGTCCCGAACATCTCGTTGATGGATTGACAATGAGATGTCCTAGGATCTTTAATAATGGGTTGTTGATCTTTGGGTTTTTTTTGGTGTACTAGCTTTTTGGTGTCTTGGGACTAGCCTTTTGATGTGGTTAAGGTTTAAGCAAAGGGTTTGGCTTTCCTCTTTGAGGGTTCGACCGCACCATAGATGGTTGTCTACATACTCCCCTGGATGAGAGATCGAGTCTTACATAGTTCCAACTCTGGCTTGAGCTGAATGGTTTCAGAAGTGTTTGTTTGGGTTGTTGGGTTTCTTGTTTGGTTTGAGGGGTTTTTGTACTTTTTATTTAGTTTGACCTGTGAAATCCCAAAACCCTAATAAGTCTTGGTTATGTAAATTATGTGTTTATTAAATAAAATCTCTTCGTTCTGAATGTGTATTGTGTTGTTATATACTCTACTGTAGAAATTAGGTCAAAAAGATTATTTAATCCGAAAGTTGACGTACTTGACACGTCGTGCTTACATTTTTTTCTTCTGAATCTGGACTTTTTGATATATGTGTTTTGACAATACGCTTTATCGTGTTTACACTGACAAAACTCTTTGTCGTGCTTGTTGGGATTTGTGCAAACCCTAAGTTAGGAACCGTAATATCTAAATTAAGAAACCATAAACCTAAATTATAAAACCCTAACCTTAAAACCTAAACCCTAAACCCTAAACCCTAAACCCTAAATCCTAAATCTAAATGGTGAGAACTAACCCTAGTTAGGTTATCCAAAACCCTAATCATGGTTATTAAACTTCAAGTAGGTGTTAAATACATCATTAAGTAATCCTAATCATAAAATCCAAAACCCTAATCTAGATTAAGGTGGATTAGGTTAAGATTACACTATTAATCATAATGAACTTGCTCACAAGTAGCTAAAAAGTCACCAAACCAAGTTCCAATACTCAACATGATCTGATATCACTCCCCAAGCAGCACAAATTCAAAGGATCAAATCTTTATGGAGGTAATGAGGTAAAAATGACCAAAACCCCTAGTTGCAAAAATCTATAAATACCAGCCCTATATCTGGCCAAACCCATGAATTTTTTAAAGCTTTGTACTAATATTACATACCATAAGAAGCCCTAGTGATAGCGAGATCAGAATTAGAAGTTGAAATCAAGTTTTTGAGGTTTGTTAGATTTGAGGTTTCGTTGTTTAATTATGTGTAATAACATGTTAATAAGTGTTTTGGGTTGGTAGATCATGTGTCCATAACATCTAGATGCATCAAAATGATTTTTTAAGCAATCTGGAAATATGGGAAAAACAAGTCTGACAGCCAATGTCAGAGCCTGTAGATCCTTATGTGTTAATATCTAGGTCTATTAATTATTTGCTAGTTGTAGTATTACATGAGGTTAGTAAGCTAGAAGAAGAATCACGTCCATTAGATTAACAAGCTAAAAGATATAAGTGGTCAAAGGTCATTGACCGATCACGAAGTTCTGGTTTCTATACCCAGAAACCTCAAGAACAGTTTGAGCAGGGTAGTTTGACTGGCTTCTAATTTACTCTATGTTTGTAGTTAGGTTATATAAGTGTTATATAACTATACCCTGACATGTATAATATACATCTATGACACTCAAATCCATATTTAATACATAGGTTTACTAGAATTAATAGTCAAATGTCGTTGACCGTTCACGGTTTCAATTTTTGGAAAACCTAGAAACATGAAGAACACCAAGAATAGCCTTTGGTTGTACTTTAACCAGTCTAGATCTTCACCTTAAAGTCTTACTCAGTCCAAACCAATGTTTCATATTTGTACTTTGGTATATAGACTACAAACTACATCAATCAAATCACACATTTAATACACGGATTGAAAGATATTTGAGCCACAAAAGCGTTGACCGACCGTGACTACTGTTCTGGGTTACCTAGAAATCAAAGAACAGCTCTGACAATGACTTTGAACCTCTATAACTTTTGTATAGGTTATGGTTAGAATCTAAACTTTGTATGTTGTTGTAGCCTTACATTAGTACTACAACAGCTATACACTTACAAACCCAAAATGAAAACCAACTAGAAATTAAAGCTAGGTCAAAGTGACCCTTAGACATTGACTAAGGTTGTTCTTCAGGACTGAAGAACACCTATAGCCACACTTTCTGTCGCTATAGGCTTTTAGCGACAGACAAAAACTAAAATAAAATAGAAATAAATAATTATAAAATATGATTTAAAAATTATTTTAAGTTATAATAATTAACTTTTAATATTTTTGCATAAATTCCATAAATACTTTATTTATTTAAATATTATTAATAATTAAGTTATTGATAATTTAATTATATAAATCATTTATAAAAAGTAGTTAATTATTTAAAAATATCATATTAATGATTTAAAAAATATATTAAATGGTTATAAATTATTTCAAAATAATAATAAGGTTTTAAGTAATATTCTAAGTAAATATTAATTATTTAAAATAATGACAATGATTTAAAAATAATTTTAATGATTAATTAAATGTTTAAAAATTATTATAAGCTTCTAGAAATTATTATAAATGATAAATAAATGATCTAAAATTATAATAAGGCTTATAATTAAAGTTTAACCGAGATTTTAACTTATTAAATATTCGATAATGTTTTAAGACACCGAAATAATGTCAAACTTAGACCGAAATTGAATAGTTTGAGTAGTTAGGTATTATTATTAATACTAATGTGTTATATAAATATGTTTGAACATATTTAGGTATCTTAAACACTTCGAGTAGTGTTAATTAGACAATCTTCGCACAGGTAAGTCTTCTAACTTATCTCGTTACTTTTTGCAAGTTCTTAAAGTCTACTATTACTTTGAGCAAGATTTCTATCTTGAATTCTTTTCGATATATTATACCGAACCAATTTTGTTACCGATTATTGTGAAGTTATTGCTATAACTTTAGCATAACTAAGAAATAAATTATTTATTCATGTGATATTGAACTATTATTTATCAAGTATAAACTGTTGTGTCAAACCAAATTGTTTAGGTAAGACATCTTATACTGAGGTGAAGCTTACCTGGGAGTGACTTATATTGTGTCAATAAACTGACACTATATGCATATGGGCACGATTAGGATGATATGCATATTCCTAGGATGTTGAATATGTTGATCACCTATCTCATATCCTAACAAGAGTTCTTATTCTTTATGGCTGATAGAAATCGTTGAAATAAAAATTTCAAAAATGGTAATCAACACTCAATTGAGTAAAATTATTAAATTGTCGTTCTTGAATCCTACATTATGTTTATAAATATAAACCTACTGAGCATGTCATATCTCATTCTTGCAAATCATTTCCTTTGTAGTATTAGATGGTAACCTTGGCATGTCTGGAACCAACAAGGGGAAAAGGCCATGTTTAGATTAGTTTAAATTACTGTTTAGTGTAATGTAAGTCTTGTAAAGACTGTTGTAATAAAGAACTCTGTATGAAGAACCATGTAATCGAACCTTTTATATAAGCTATAATATCATCTTTTGTTTCTGCACTCGTGTTATAATTACATTCTTAGATGATATCCTTGGGAACTATATATCTAAGTGAGTGTATTGGCAATATGGATTGTTCACGTTATTGTTGGTACTCTAAATTTCAGATAGATAGGTACTACTTATATGGTTGAGATATTCAGAAGATATATATTATACATCTGAGTGAGGATATTGGAAATATGGACTGATCATGTTATTGCTGATATTCTGGATTTCGTATAGATAGATACTATTCAAAGATACAGTCTATACATCTAAGTGAGGGTATCCAAACAAACTAATAGTTTTGAAAAGAATTATTATATGTTATGGAATACTCTGAACTTTGGATAGATAGGAATTGTATCTTATCAGATGTTTATAATTAATCAGTTAGATATGACCACCGAATCGGATACCACAAGTGTACATATTTTGGGGGGTTATATTAATTTGTTAGTTATGAACACCAGATCGAATACTGCGGGTGTATAGATTTAGGGGCATCACAGTTTTGGTTTCAGAACAATAGGTTGTAGTTCTAAGGAAGAGGTATCTTAGGATATAGTCTTTGAGTCCGTAAAAATATTATATTACACACAAAATAACATTAAAAGCTTTATGTTTTTTGTAATGTTTTGTGATATAAAATAATAAAAGAATTTCTTTTATAGGATGACCAACTCAGATGCAGAGGATACGCCAATAATTATAAATCCACCCAGAATAGAGTCGATTCATGATAGTGATGTTGAAGAAGAAGAGTTACTTCATGATCAAGAACTACTAGATTCTGAAGAGGAGGAATATCCTGTAGCTGGTCAGTTAATGAGGATAGAGTATTATGAGCAGGCAATGGCAGCAGTGTTACAACAGGTTGATGTTGACACTAATTAGGTTAAACTTATGGCACATATGGCTGAGGGTATTGTCGACGTTGGGATTTTTTAGTGTCCCTTTTCGTTACTTGTTCTTTGGTGTTCTCATGTTAATGTGAGATTTGTTTGGAAAAACAAGTGAAAAAGGTCCGACATGTAGAATGTCGACGGTTGGACTTTAAGAATCGCCAGTTGGTGTATTTAACTAGTTGCACCAACGGAACCAAAAAAGGTTTGCACATTGACCCAGTGATTTGGCACTGCTAAACAAGTTTATGAAACCGAGATTCATTTGGGTTCGGGGGCTTGTTTATGTGGAGGGAAGGTGTTAGGTACCCCCCGACATCCATGTTGCCAAGGTGACCTCCACTTTTTAAAGAAACTGTTATATGAATGTGTGTATGTATATATGGATCAATGTGCAATTATTTGGAAGTAGTGCTACACCTCGTTTGTACCTATATACAAAGGGTTTGAATTTATGGAAAAATTTAGTTTTAACCAATGTGACGCCCCCAAAATAGGTATACATCACCCATCTTGGGTCACCAGAAAATACACTACTGACAACTTCATTTATACAACTGTCGTGCAAAATACGACGACAAGTATACTGTGAGTTTTAATACAAATGTATGTAACTCTCATGGTGCCTCGACCACAACCTTACAATGGTACGTAACATAAAAGTACAGTTAAAAACTGTTTTAGAAATTAAAATCTTTGGGAAGTGCTCAAGGAAACCTTCGTACATAGGAGGCCATGAATCTAAGTTTTGATAGATATCATATGTCCAGAGAATTATCCTTGGTTGACCCAATAGACCCCAAAGAAAAATGAGAAGATTACTATCATGTTCCTTCCAATGGTGAGTCTTCTCTTGACATATAATTGTCTCCACTGTCTCCAAGTGAAAATTATATTTCAAATAAACTCCAAGATCATATAGGTGGTGCTCATAGATATACTCAGCAAGTGGATGTGCACAACCCTGTCTTATGATAACACGAGGTTGTATGTCATTAGACATCTTGTATGATAGTGGCAAAACACCCTTCCAAAGTTAGGTTCACCTCACCCTATTCGGTTCACCAAAATTAAATATCAAATGACGTATACAATACGACACACTTATCTAAAGTTGTCAGTAAAATTATTTCCATACTATTTAGGGAGAACCTCAATAGCTATAAACTACCGTTCTATTCCTCTGTTATCCCCGCTTGACTCGGCAACACTCTTATTACCTGAAAGGAATTGTGAAGCAAAAAGGGTGAGCACAACTAGCCCAGTAAAGAAAATCATGACTAAAGATAATTAAATTATCAATAGCCTTCGTCAATAATAAATCAGAGATTTAGAACATATGGTAGATGATAAAACTTTTTAACCAGAGTTGCAGCGGAACGAGCAATACATTAAAAGAGTCAAATAGACCATCAGGTCTATTATCTTCTCCATGTTAAAAGTCCACCAATTATGTTTTATCCCTGTAATATCAATCAACAATTTCACATCACAATTATATGAATAACTCATAATCATAATTGTGATTCTCAATTCCTTTTGCACCTAGGGATTTAAGATAATTTACATCACCTATCTTCACCGAAACATAAAAAATCATGGTTATACCAAATCACAATTCCTGCTCATAATCATACTAATAAATTCATCTTTGCACTATGGCCAAAGATATACAACTGTATAACCAATAATCAATAGTTCATCTTTGCATTACAGGCCTAAGATATACAACTGTAAAACCAATAATGCTGAGACTCAGCTTAATAGTATCACGACCACGAATTATCTATGCACTATGGGCCAAGGATATTTGTGTTTTCCATTACAATGATGATTATACCGAATAATCCCTGGTCATAATCATACCAAGTCCATCTATGCACTACGGGCCAAAGATGACTTTTACCACATCATTTATAACATTACGGTCATGATTATACCGAATAATCCCTGGTCATAATCATACCAAGTCCATCTATGCACTACATGCCACATATGACTTTCAACACAACACAAGCATGAGAATGATGACAATGATATAAGCATTAATCAAACGAAAACAAGGATAAATATTAAAGACTTTAAATTTATCCAAATATTATCAATCACTTAATAAACTCATAATCTAATATTATTAATATTATAACAATATTTTAATCACTTCTTAAACTTATAAATACTTTATTTCAATTTTTTATACTTTACCAAATAATGCATTTAATCATTCAAAAATGCCATACTCAGAAGATTTCATCACCAATGATCAAATCCCTCATCAAAAAAATCTATATATACCCTATATAGGATTTCCAAGCCATAAAATCCTATTTTCCAATTTTGTTACTTTACATAACATATTTAACTCATTTACTCATAACTACAAATACCAAATCAGTCCCAAAAATATTTCTTTTCTGGGATTTAGCAGAATATAGTCCCATATTGAACATATATTTTTCTCAAAATTTTTAAAATTCATTTACTATTTTTCAAAAATCAATTTCTAATTAATTCCTTAAGAAATTAACTACCTCAAGTTTAACTCCAGAAATTCCCAAATCTTGGCAGGATCTTACACATGTTAACATGAGCTTCCAGTTTAAATTTCATGGTCATCGGAGTTATAGAACTCCGGTTATAGCATTTTTCGTCGGAAAAACCTAAATATTGAAACAGTCATAACTTGCTCATTTTAAGTCAGAATGAGCTTATTTTTGGACATGAGGTACTTTATACCATATATTTCCATGTCCCAAAAGGCTAGAATTTTTCGCACAAATTAAGTGGCCAAAAATGCCCTTTTAAATATCAGACAAGAGCTTTTTCATAATTTGCGCTTTTGACTCCTTTGCTAAAATCGGTCACCCATAACGTAAAAATCTACAACACATTTTCCAGTGATTCCACCTGGATAAGTTAGAAAACTCATAGATCTAACTCTAAAAATTGACTGCACTTAAAAATTTGAAATATAATAGGAGATATGGTCAATTGAATTTCATGTTCCATTTTCTCCCAAAATCTGATTTTCAACCCTTTGTGATTTCTAAGAAACAATCATGTTTTCACATAATAACCAGCATAACTCATCATAACACTTACTAATACTATATATACCCATGATTTTCATCAGTCCAATGCTTTTATTATGACTTTCATCATAATCCACGTAAACAAATCATTTCCACAATTTAATAAGGAATGAATACAAAGGATCATTCACCATGCATGTGGTAATCCACATAGACAGGTTATTCCAACAGAATAATATAGAATGGAATAACTGAAGAATTCACCATGCATGCGATAGATCGCACAAATAGGTTATTCTAAACAGAATAATAAAGAACGGAACTAGGTCAGGCGTAATTCGCACCGATAGGATATTCTAATAGAATAATAAAGAACGGAACGGTGTCGTAATTGCACATGACCCCATTGGGATATTCCAAATGTAATAATAAATAATGGAACCGGGTCATGCGTAAACGCATGCATACGTGATATTCCGACAGAATAATAAAGAATGGAATAATAGAAGAATTTCACCATGTATGCGCAAGATTTCATGTATGATTATTCCAATATAATGATAAAGAATGGAATAACGGAAGAATTTCAACAAGTATAGGGTAGCTCATGATATAGGTTATTCCAATGTAATAATAAAGAATCGAATAACAAAAGTTCTCTTCATGAATACTGAAAGAAATAATACCCTTACGAGTACAACAAATAACATCCCTTACCTTAGAAGAAGCCGGATATAGGAGTAATCAAGTAGCGAGAATACTTTTCTTCTTTCTCTCTATAGTTTCTCTCTCTAGAGTTTCAGTGAATTCGTAAGAAATAATGAAGGAATGAGCTTCTATTTATAGGAGAATGGACTGAATAGTAACTAATTCATAAACGGTCCAGATTGATTTGCTTTTAAACGGACGGTCCAGATTGGTTTACTATAAAATATTCTAATAAAACAAAATCTTTTAAATAAAATATAATATATTCTATTTATAATCTAATAAAACGAATAACTTTATAAAAGTATTCTATTTTATATAAAAAGATTTTACTATGCAAACACTATGCAGATAATTATACAAATACTATGCATAATAAAATATAATATATTCTAATTATTGTCTAATAAAACAAATAACTTTATAAAAGTATTTTTTTTATATAAAAAGATTATATTATGCAAAAAAACTATGCATAATAGTATATAATATATTCTATTTATAGTTAATAAAACGAATAACTTTATAAAACTATTCTATTTTATATAAAAAGCTTTTCTGTTTTATTACATTAATAATACTAATAAAACAAAACTTCATCATCATTATTATAATTCACACTATCAATTGACCAGGTCGTTCCAAGGAAAGAGGGGGCTTTCCAATAAGGATTTTTCCCTATTGGTGCGCAATTAGGTGACTAAACCTCTCCTTGGCAGAACTTTGATACATCGTTAGTATTGCAAATAATAATATTAATAACTTTGTTATCTCAATTATTGATTTAATAATATATAAAATATCAACAATAATTGAATCAAACTGAGTGACTCTCACGTAAGCATTAATAATCAATACCGTGTGCTACTATGCAACCACGCGTATTTTACCACCGATTATTTTATAACAACTTGCTTACTTTGAAATTTTTTCAAATATCACCCTTAACTTTAAACTTTTATCAATTTAATTATTCAACAAAATAAAAAAAATTGAATACTTTTATTTCATAAAATTCGGGGTCTCACAACCAAGATATAGCAATGAGGTTTTATAAAAAGAGGTTTTTCAAACCCTGTGCTCAATAGTAATTGAGGCCTTTGATACTTCCATTTTATTATTAAATGTTCGGCTTGTTTGCTTTTATTTTCGAGATGCGAAACATCTTCGAGAAAATAATATACAACAGTGCCGAACTCCTCATGGGCATGACAACCATCCAAGGAAATTCAAACACTGTAAAATAATTTACAAGCTACTCACAGCTGAAAAGGTCCATCATGGGAACCGAATCTTGATTCAATAAACTGAATCTGTGATCACATGATTCCTAGGCTCACATGATACTGCAGTTTGTATGGAAAACAGTAAACAGTTATATATATAAAAGCTGTAAATATATAAATATACAGACTTGATCAACCACCGTGAAGAAACTCCATGGGGATCGGAAATGTAAATATATAAAATAAATATATATATATATATATATATATATATATATATATATATATATATATATATATATATATATATATGGATATGATCAACCACCACAAGTAAACTCTGTGTGGGACAAAATGTAAATAAAAGTTGTAAAAGCCATCAACTACCACTAAGTAAACTCAAAGTGAGACGAAATGTAAATAAAGTCATAAAAGCAATCAATCGCCACTTAAGTAAACTCAGGTCGAGAGATTTAAATGTATATATATATATATATATATATATATATATATATATATATAAATATATATATATATATGTGTGTGTGTGTGTGTGCATATATATATAAAAAGATATATATATATATATATATATATATATATATATATATATATATATATAATTGTTATGGACATATCCGATGAGCACGGATTTACATCCAGGTTTCGTTTATCGCTTTTATATATATGCACACACACACACACACACACACACACACACACACACACACACACACACATATATATATATATATATATATATATATATAATAGAGTAAATGCATAGGATGTAAAATCCGGGCTCATCGATATGTCCGACAACAATTATATACATAAGTATATATATATATATATATATATATATATATATATATATATATAAAAGCAAGTAAACGCCCAAACATAAGTTCAGGCTCAATCGAGGTATAACTCGATAATGTTAGTCCGTATATAAAATATATACATATATAAGTATATATATCTGAGCACAAAAATGAAAACCACTTGATCAAGTCCTGGGCAAACGCACACAACACGACTCTCAATGTGTATAACAGGGTTTACTAATATGAGAAGAAGGCTTTATAAAATTTGAGAAGGCTTACAGTGGGCTGCCAATGTAGACTTCTATGACTTTATATAGATAAACACTCAGCTCCCACCGGATAAAAAGATAGCTATATATGAGTTAACAAATGTTTAGAGATGTGGAAACACTCAATATGGGTGTTTACAGAGTAAATTGGACAAGGCTTCCTCGCCTTTTTCTCTCATTCGCTCTCTCAAATAGCTGACCTCAAGGTCTATATTTATAAACTGATGGCCGCAGGTGTACCTGGGGCTGGTCGAGGTGTCCCCGGGCTTCGCGGGTCCCGTCGTCTCGAAGTACGTGCACTCGTGCACTGTAATGTCTGCTTGAACTTGTAGAACTTCAATCCGAGCATCCAAACGAGGTATATGCGACCTTCTTCAGAGCGCTTGTGTTGAGAGTTACACAATGACATGGATTAGAGGTTGTACGAAGTCAGGAAGAAGGGTCCATGCCCATGGTATTCAAGCTTCAAATTCTACCCAAGGTACTGCCACGCGTAATAGTCACTCAGGATTGTAACTCCTCGGTTCTTGTGGGACATCGTTGTATATATGTATGTATGAAGTGTTGAGACGACGCGAAGGTGTTAAAGGGGCAAGATGACATTTGACTCTTCGCCGGGTTTATTGCCGGTTTGAGTTGAAAGCAGACGTTGCTCAGGGTTACATCTGAGATTGGACTACTTGTTTCAGACACCGCAATGTCATCTTGAGAGAGTGTTTATTCCGGTGTTGTTAGCTCCGGGTCTGAGGTATGAGTGCCTCAGCATGAGGTCTGAGCTTGAAGCTGATAGCATGCATTGGAAACGAGCACTTCCGGAGTTATCGCCGGAACTGCAACAGCATTCCTTGGTGTTATCGCCAAGGACGAAACTCGGGGTTATCTCCGAGGTTGCAAATGATCCTTCCAGTGTGTGTTTCGGGGTTGGAGATGATGTTCTCGGTGTGTGTTCTGGGGTTGGAAATGATGTTCCCGGTGTGTGTGTCGGGTTTGAACTTGAACTTCCGGTAGTATCCGTAATGGATGTAAGCTGTCTTCCAAGGTTATCTCCGAATGACGAATCTGCCCTCCTGCAATGTTAGTAACAGGAGTGCAAAATATTTCGAGTGTCTACAGATGCCCCTCTTTATCATATTCATACAATGCAAGGCATGGATAGGATAAAGAATCCTAGACACTTGAAATGCAAGTAAGGTAAACATGATGTTATGTGCAGCAACATGATGCAAATGTATGATGTATAATGCATGATTGTTGGCTCCCTAATAATCCTGTCGGGATGACAATCAGTGATGGCTTGGACATGCGATCCAAGTCTTTAAGGATTTTGACGTTGGGGCTATCACCAAAGTCTCAAATCCTAGACACTGGCTTATATCCCATAGAGGTGCCTCTTTTGTATAAGAGATCTGTGGGGATAAATCTTTGTTTATTTGAGGATGTGTATAACATATTCCCTCATTCGTCAGAGTTATCGCCAACACATCATCGCCGCCGTGGTTGCCCGACCTTAGTTGTTGTGTGTATCACCGGATAGATCCCTGCTGGGTGCATTGTCAAGGTTGCTTGACCTTCATTAATGTATGTGTCAATGGTCGCATTACGTTGTAACCCCCGCCGGGGATACTTGTATAAGTTGCTTCGATGGATTTACTTGTCATCGGTTGATATGATGTCAAGGTTGTTTGACCTTCATTGATATGTGTATCAATGGTTACAGCATTGTAACCCCCACCGAGGATACTTGTATGCTTGAAGGATGTGCGTTGTGACCCCCGCCGGGGATACTTTATCAGTTTGTAACTTCGGCGTTCAGAATTCCCCACGGGGAGGTTTAGGTTGTGACTCGCAAATGACTCAGATCGACCTTTATGGGGTATTGCTGAGCATAATCTGTGAAAGTTGAGCTCATCAATATAGTATACCCTGCATTCAGGCAAATACTGATGAGATGACGGGAGTTCAATTCTGACCCGTACAAAACCAAGATTCCAGGCTATTCCGCTCAATCGCGTAGCATTTTTATTCTTGATTTGGCATTTTCAGCTTGTAAGACCTCCTTTGCAACTCTAACTGGAGCGAGCCGGAGGTTTGGGACCCACATAGGAGTGTAGCAGTATGCATGCACAAGTACGGTTGTAGATGGACTGCGCTACCAAACCGTGGCTATGTAAAGCCCAAAGGTTGCTTATATAAGTCATTTTAAAGTCATACTGAAGGAAATCAAAGCTCTTCTTGGATCTCTTTGAGTTTGGGCAACTTTCTGCATATTCTGCCACCATACAAATGTTCTTCACTGTCCTGGTAACATATGCATGTATTTTTTTTCCAATTTCTATCCGTTGGAAAATGACTTATCACATGAAATGCATTTAGACACATAGTAGTGAATATGCATGTTGATATAGCTTTATAAAAAATATTCAACATAGCATATGTTAGTATTAAACCATGCCAAACATAATGATGTGAAAAAATTTGACTTTTGAAATAGTCAAATTGGCACCTTTTACTGTCATTTCTTATCCTATCTGAGGACAAATGAATAAAGGTATAAAAGCAAAATAATCCTAGTAATTAGACTACACCTACGGGTTTTTTACTGTGATGTGATTAATGCATGTAGGATGTATATGACTGTGTATAGGTGTGCTACTTAATGGCCACCTAGTCATACCTATGTGCATGTGGATACTCCTATTTACAAAGGGGGATATGGCAAAAATTTTCCAAAATGTAGGAATTGAGTAGTCATATATTTTTAACTCTATTGTAGACGTATGTTAAATCAATGCATGCATGCATGCATGTAATGCATTTGAAAAAATCTCCTGGTAAGAAATTACCACACCCTTTCTGAGGTGATTTGGAGACTTGTTGTCCAGATATTATTGATCCGGATCAGCCGAGTAGTTCCCGCAGGACCACATTAGGTGTACAGAGGAAGGCTTCTGAAAAGCCTCAGCGCCGTTCTATTAGACAACCTCATCGTTTGGTGGAGGCGGTGATACGTCCTATCCAGGTTGAAGTGCCGGATGTCGAGGACGAGGAGGAGGACGTACCGATTGAGGTTCCTGCTCCTGCTGTACGTGTTCCCCATAGGGAACTTCCAGGTATTCAAGTGGCGAACCCAGATCTTCTGGGTGACTTGAGTAGGCATCCTTTAGTATACCTGCACGCAAACGAGGTATGATGTTAGATCTTTAATCTTCCTTATTTCCTACTGATGAGGAGTCAAGGATTTCGATTTTGATCTCGCATTTGATGTAGGTTCCGGCTTTACATGCCTCGAGGGAATCGGTTCAAAGATCCACTCTATGTATCAGGCTTTGCATGATGACTACAGAGTGATTGTACATGGCTGGGGATTTGGGACATTCTTCTCCATTCTTCCCTATCACTGTCCCTGGGGTTACCTCAGGGCATTGTCTGAGCGGTGGTTTCACCAGACTCAGACACTCCATTTGCTGGACTGTGAGGTGATGATGACGTCGATGGATTGGCAGTTTATCATAGGTATGGAGTTTGGAGGGGATCCAGTGCCTTGCACGGCGGATATTACCCCTACTGCCGTCAGATCCTTGTTGAGAGTTTCGGCGGAGGCACTCAAGGGCAGGACTGTTCGTACAGGTCCTTTGAGCGTAGGTGCTATGAGCGGGATATTGAGTAAGCCCATACCCGATGATGGGAGATTCAGGGATCGCATTCTTCGACGATTGTTCCTAATGATCATTAGAGGCTGCTTCATAGCAGATAATTCCTCTACGGTGTCCTTCGCTTTGATCAGCGCCACTCGACATGTGGACTGTATAGGAGAGTATGATTGGGGTTCCTACACCTTTGCCTACTTCCTAAGGGGAATGTGTATACTAACGCAGGGCTTGACAGAGGCGTGGTTAGAATTCTACCCGTTTCTGCTGGTGAGTGTTTCTCTTGTCTTTTCCCATGTATAGGTTAATAGTGTTTACTGACAGCAGATGTTTGCCTCTGTGTTGACAATTTTGGGCCTATGAGAGGCTTCCATGTTTGCGTCTTATGAGCGTGCTAGGTTTAGACACCTATCCATGAGGACGGAGATGGCATCATACCATACTAGCGGATGTCATCACATGGGTTCCTGACTGGAGTTGAGTACGTCATTTCCACCTGCATGATTCCTCTCTTCATAGATGGAGGATGGGAGCTCTATTTAGGAGAGCGTGCTATCAGGAGCACTACAGGAGAGATTTGTATGCCGATCTTGCCTCCTGCTAGGCGTTATTGGCCTGTTTCACAGTCACCCGTCCTTGACATCCTATTGTTGGGGATTGACGGTTTTACATTATCAGAGGGCCCCTGGTCTTAGGAGATGTTCCAGCATTGGTGGATCCCTCATACTATTGGAGCTCAGACTCGCGCCATACAGTTTATGGGGAATATGGTTCCAGGATCTGTGATGATGACAGTTGGCTAGCCTGTGTCAGAGATCCGACTCATGTGACACAGATTGATAAATTGACCCTGTAGCTGGACCAGACACAACTTTTCATTCGACATTTGGGTAGAGATCCTTCAGAGGTAGATACTTTTGATCCTTCCAACTCTGGCGCTGGCCCCTCAGGTGACCCATATGACTTTGTCGGTGTAGATCCTCCCTTATATAGGCCTGACATCCCTATAGATAGAGATCCAGTGACTCAGGAGAAGTTACATCAAGTGGATTGGATCGATGATGTAGACATCGACACCACTAACTTTTTTTTATTTATATCTCGCTATCTCTTTTGATAGGCCTCTATTAGCTGCTGGGTAGCTTCGCCCCATTCTCGTTATATCTTTTGATAGGCCTCTATTAGATGTTGGGTAGCTTCGCCCCATTTCCCTGTATTTTAGTTGTACAGAGATGTATTAGATGATGAAATACTTAGGAATGTATGCACAGTTTTCCATTCCATATATCATATTGCCATCTATTGTATCATGCATGTTATTATGTTATGCATGTGTATGTATGTCCAGAGATATTTAGTATTGACCCCTGGATGATCTTATGACACGGCCCGTACAGATGTCTTCTTCGACAGTTAGCCGTATTGATCACACCCCACCATTTTTGGTGGTATCTGGTATGCGCTCATGGTATGATAGTATATCACCATCAGACATGGTGATCGTAGATGATTTGCTGCAGCATACTATGACACTATTGATGTTTAAGGTTCCCATAGGATTTGTAAAGGGTATGCTAGAGCACTAGGTATCAAAGAGGCAGTTTTTCCAATTTGGGACCCAGGAGTTGACTCCTACTTTGGAGGAGTATGCACGGTTAACGATGCTACCACTGGACAGACCTTGCGCTCATATGGCTATCGGAGACATGAGCAGACAGTTCATGACCCTCACCGGATTCAGACGTAGATGGTATAGGACGAGATTACATCCGGCCATGTGATATCCCAACATTTTCTGTTTGATAGATTTGGCTCTAAGGATAGTTATACACGGCATTCCGGGGAGTTCACCACACCGGAGGATCATTGGCATTCAGCCAGAGTAGATGTACTACTGTTGTGCGTATTGTCATACGTCTTCATGCCACGATATATGGATGAGCTGGATATCAGCGTCATTATGCCAGTGAGAGCTCTCAGGGAGGGTCATACCATTGTACCGATGATCATTGCAGAGACTCTGAGGTCAGCTATATATTGCTGCACTTATCCGACAGGAGTGTTTACAGGTAGATCGGTCATGTTGTATGTGTGGCTTATGTCACACTTGAGACCGATTGGCACACGTAGACGGCAGGGGTTTTATTTCACCAATAATGTAGCCATGTCATACTCCTTTTAGCCTGCAGAGTGTATAGATGCTGCATCGTGGTCAGCTTTCCTGACAGGGATTAGAGATCTGTTTACTATATTATCGTGTTCAGGGCTTAGCTCACCCTACAGCTTCATTACTCATGCTTCGGGCATAAATTATCTCCCTCTGGCTGGATTAAGGGGAATGATTACTTACCACCCACTGGTCGTGATGTGTCAGTTTGACCAGTTTCAGGATTTTCATCCTTTTGAGGGGGCAGTGGGTCAGTGTTTCGCTTCACACCGTTTATCAGCGGAGGACAGATCCAGGTTGTATGCATGTTGGGATCAGCGAGAGCTGGCTGGATTTTCTGTCAGTCATCCGGGTTATTCTGCAGAGTATTCCACATGGATGGAGACAGAGACTGCATTGGTTGTGGTAGTATCACAGTGCAGGATGTTGATTCTGATGATGAGGAGCCTATAGAGGAGGCTAATATTCCCATCTATGACTTGACTGCTGGGCTACCAGCATTTGTGATGGATTCTCCCACTCCAAGTGCCACTGTTATTCAGTATTCAGCACAACATTTGGAGTAGAGCTTACATCTGATGACCTATGATAGAGATCAGGCTAGGGCCGTGATGTTGACAACTCTTGATGGGAGAGACGCTGCTCTATTGGAGAGGGATGAGGCTAGATCAGCCAGGGATGTATTGATTGCGGAGTGGGATGCCGCCTTATCTGCTAGGGATGTGGCCATTGCGCATGCAAGATTTTAGTGAGATCCAGATGACCGCTCGGTCTTGTCGACATGAGTGCTTACATTGATGAGCATTATGCCACTATGCGCTTAGCCTCGATCCGCTAGCTGTGTAGATACCCAAGGCGGAGAGCTTGCGGCGTTACCTCCGCCTTTTAGAGAGGGATGCCATGTTAGATCCGATAGTCCGTATATATACTGAGATCAGTAGATAGCTTTGTATTTTCTCGCATGCACTAGCTTAGCCATTTTGTCATGTATAACACATATGTATATATCAAATAAAGATATATGTATGGTAGGGAAATATATTTTGATTCACTTCCCTTTTAGTTATGCCTTGATACTTGCTTGATATTTGCCTGTTTCTCCAGGGCCTTGTGATCTTGATGCATCCTGAACTTATCCTTGATAGGTGGGCATTGAGACGTCGCAAGATCTCTCAGGATGGATAATTGATTTCTGTATATCCCTAACATCTTTGGTGTCTTGGGACTGGTATATGTATGGAAAAGTAGAGAGGAGGGTGGTTTTTCCTCTCTGAGATTGACCGCACCACAGATGGTCGCCAGTACTTCTATTTGTGAGAAGCCTAGTTAATTCCATCTCTTATGGGTAGGTATTGCTCTTTGAGGCATGATCGCAGCTTAGATGGTCAACGAATCTTCTATTTGTGAGAAGAGGTTGGGTAATTCCATCCCTTTGATCTGAAACCGATGAAATGTGGTGAATTTAAGGTTGATCCCAGTACCGTGTGACAAGTATTTTTGTTCTGGTAGGGGTTAGACTGAACCATAAATGGTTGCCTATGTACTCCTATTAAAGAGGAGATCAAGTCTGCGTAGTTCGAACCTGGTGTAAGAGGTTCAACGCTGAATGTGAAAGGCAGATGGGAGTAGAAATGTTTTTGTTATTTTTGTGGAGAAAGGGTAGAAATGTTTTTGTTGTTTTTGTTGTTTATTGCGACCGGGCCATATAGAATATGGTTGCCTACGCATTCTCGGGTATCGTGGGGAGATCAGGTCGACGTAGTTCGTCCTCGTGACGAATCGCAGACTAAAAGAAATGTGAATCCCATGTGCGCAAAGCTATATCGTGGGGAGAAGAAATTTTGATCCCATCAAGGGACAAATCAGAGAGGTGTGGAAAAAGTTTGATCCGTCTTGAGTCAAATCAGAAGCATAGAAAAGTTTAATCCCGTCTTCAGGACAAACTACAAGTGTGAAAAAGTTTAATCCCATCTTCAGGACAAACTAAAAGTGTGAAAGGTTCAATCCCGTCTTTAGGATAACTGAAAGTGTATGAAAGGTTTGAAATGAAGTGACACCAGGCTACTGGTTTGAAGTGTATGTTTCCCTGAGGGGGCAGAAGAGTATATAAATAGGAGAGGGTTCAAAACCGGAATTACTAATGATTTGATGATCAAAACTAGGATGTTTGTTTGATGGTAACTTCGACATATAGTAATCGTTTCACTTGTCCGAAGTTGATAAGTCGTGGAAATTCATCGCCATCCATTTCTCGCAATCGAGAGCACCTCCTGTCAATACCTCCTTGACATCAAATGTGCCTTCCCAGTTAGGAGCGAATTTTCCCTTAGATTGATCTTGGTTGTCAATAATCTTCTTCAAAACCAAGTCATATTGTTTGAACTGCCGTAGTCGGACTTTTCTGTTGTAGGATCGTGTGATCCTTTGCTGATATAACTGACCATGGAAGATAGCCACAGTTCGTCTATCATCTATTAGAGACAATTGGTGATACCGCTCTTGTACCCATTGATCTTCATCCAATCGAGCATCCATTAACACCGAGGATTCCATTTCCACCTCTATGGGAGTATCGCTTCCATCCCATAGGCTAATGAGTAGGGGTTTCCCCCGAGTGGAAGTACGCATGGAAGTTTCAGAGGCTAATAAAGTCAAGGCAAGAGGTCAAGCCATCCTTTGTGATGGCGTACATTTTTGCATGATCTTTTGATGTTTTTATTAGCCGCTTCAATAGCACCATTCATCTTTGGATGGTAGATGATGGATTTAAGGTGTATGATGTGGAATTTTCTGCATAACTCCTCCATCATTTTGTTGTTGAGGTTCTTAGCATTGTCTAACACAATGACCTCTGGTTGTCCATATTGACAGGTGACATTGTTTCTGATGAAAACAATGATGACTTCTTTAGTAACCCTAGGGAAGGAAGCTGCTTCTACCCATTTGGTGAAGTAGTCCATCATGGTGAATATAAATCGATGTCCATTACTGGCTTTGGGCTCGATGGGCCCGATCACGTCCATTCCCCACATTGAGAAGGGCCATGGCGAACTCATATTGTGGAATTCCCTTGGAGGGGCGTGGATGGAATTTCCATGAATCTGGCATTGATAGCACCTCTTGACGTGATCATCACAGTCAGCTTTGAGTGTAACCCAATAATGCCCTGTTCTAAGGATTTTCTTGACAAGTAGGGGTCCGCTCATGTGAGGGCCACATACTCCACCATGGATCTCATCCATGAGTCTCTGAGCTTGGTCTTTATCCAGACATCTGAGGAGACCTAATCCTACATCTCTTTTGTAGAGTGCATCTCCGCTCAGGTAAAATTTCATAGCAAGTCGATGAATCCGCCTCTTCTCAGTTAGGCTCGCCTCAGCGGGTGTAGATCCATCTCACAGAAACTCCTTGATGTGCTGATACCAAGGGTTGTGGATGGGAGGTAGTTCATCCGATACTTCTCCAACATAATTCCCATAGACTGGGCCTTTTAAAGTGCAAATGTGATGCTTGGCATGTTTTCCTTGTCAGGTATGTGAACCAAGGAGGCCAACGTTGCTAATGCATCCGCAAAATTATTCCTATTACGAGGAATGTGTAGGAAGGAGATTTCTTTGAACTCCAAAGCCATCTGTAGAACTTGCAGATGGTAAGGCAGCAAATGTAGTTCTTTGGTTTGATAAATTCCCGTGGATTATCTGATTAACAATTCGAAATCCCCAAAGACAGTTAACCGCCTGACACCCATTGAACGGGCAAGTTTTAGCCCCATGATACAGCCTTTATACTCAGCTGTGTTGTTGGTGCTGATAAACTAAAATTTAATTCATGACTGACGGATACCGCTCCCGTCATCGGATAATAAACTGCCCACCTCCAGAGCCTTCTGTGTTAACAGCTCCATCAAAATACATTTTCCACGTACTGCATGTATCATACTAATGTTGTTGCTGAACTGTCATTACCCCTTCATTGGGGAAGTATATTTCCAAGGGTTTATAGTCCCCTGTAGGTGCGGCGGCCAGTTGATCCACAATTCCTTGATCTTTGATAGACTTTTGCGTCACATAGACGATGTCAAATTGCTGTAGGATCAACTGCCATCTAGATAGTAGACAATTCAGTATGGGCTTACTGAACACATACTTGAGAGGATCCATGCGGGATATGAGATGGGTTGTGTGTCCATGGAGGTAATGTTGTAACCTCATGGAAGCCATGCTAAAGCACAACAAGTCTTCTCAATCAGAGTGTACTTGTGTTCACTGATGCTGGATCTTTTGCTGAGGTAATAGATAGCTCGCTCTTGGCCTCTATCATCTTTTTGCCCTAGCATACAGCCCATGGCATTGTCATTAATGGACAGGTACATGAGCAGGGGAACATCATCCCTGGGAGGTACCAAAATAGAAGCGTTAATCAGCTGCTCTTTAATGGTAAGGAAGGCTTTCTGACGCTCATCGTTCCATTTCATGGAGGAGTTCTTCCTTAACAGCTTGAAGATAGGCTCACAGGTTGCTGTGAGTTGAGAAATGAACGTGCTAATGAAGTTGATTCTTCCCAAAAATCCCCGTATTTCCTTCTCTGTCTGAGGAATGGGCATTTATTTGATGGCCTGGATTTTGGTAGGATCTAGTTCAATCCCTTTGTGGCTGACTAGGAATCCTAGCAACTTGCTTGACTTAACACCAAAGGTGCACTTGGCTGGATTCAACTTCAAGTTGTACTTACGCAACCTGTTAAAAAGCTTTTTGAGATGGTCTAAGTGGTCCTCCTCCCTTCGGGATTTGACAATGATGTCATCCACGTAGATCTCTATCTCCTTATGCATTAAATCGTGGAAAAGAGCCATCATAGCTCGCTGATAGGTTGCCCCGGCATTGATGAGGCCGAATGACAACCGTCTGTAACAAAAAGTTCCCTAAGGCGTGATGAAAGCAATTTTCTCACGATCTTCCTCAGCGACCATAATTTGATGGTACCCCGCAAAGCAATCAGCAAAGGAGTACATGCCGTATTGAGTAGTGTTGTCAATAAGAATGTGGATAAAGAGCACAGGAAAGCTATCTTTAAGGCAAGCTTTGTTCAAATCCCGATAATCCACGCAGACTCGCACCTTTCCTCCGAGTTTAGGCGCGGAAACAATGTTGGATATCCACTCTGGATATGTAGACACCATGATAGTGCTAGCTTGAACTTGTTTCACAATTTCTTCTTTAACCTTTAAACTCCACTCAGGTTTCAATCGCCTGAGTTTTTGTCTAACCGGCTTGAATCCTTCTTTAATGAGAAGGCGATGAAGAACAATGTCAGTGGATAATCCCACCATGTCTTCATGAGACCATGCAAACACATCCTGGAATTGGGTTAATAGTGCAACCATATCATTCCGCTAATTTTTGGTAAGGTCTGAACCAATTTGGATTAGCTTAGGGTTGTCTAAGGTTCCAAGATTGAAAGAAGTTGTTTGATCAAGATTGGGTTTGGGTTTGTCTGTGACCCATTCTTTAATCTCCTGAGGTGTCTCAATGTCCTTTGTATATCCATCAAGTCTGAGTCCAACTTTGCATCAAAGTTACAGCCTTTGTGAAGAGAAGGCACTTCATCGTAAAAATGCAGCACATTTAAATTGAGTCTCAAATGTAATATGCTTTCACTTAATATATGCAACTGTTTAATCATACAAAAGTGTTAGCATGTACTTGATAAAATAACTGCTAGTACTGTAAAGAAAAGCAAGCAATTAAAGTTATCTAGAGGGCAGAGGGATTTTTTGCCCATTTTACCCTCATCGACCAATGCATGGAGTGCTGCTCCAATTGTCGAGGGCAAAGTCCTGATGGACTGCAGTGATGGAAGGATCGTCATTGTCCTCCTTCTCCCGAATGATAACCATGACATCTGGGCAATCATCGTCTGGGGTGTATCTGTTTGTGTGTCCATCATGAACAATGACACATATGCCTAACATCATCAAGGCGATGTCATGTTTACGTTTTCGTTCCTTTTCTTCCACTTCGGGATCAGGAATCAGCACCTCTTTAGCTTTGATTGGCACTAGTTTAGGAAACAGCATGGCCACAACATGGGATGGCACCTTTACTGGAGATTGTATCAACTCATGAGGTAAAGGTATAGAAAATCATCGTGCGGCGGAAGCTTAGGGAACCTGCTTATGCTTATGAGGATTCCTATGACTGGAACTTGCAGAATATCCTAGCCCGGCTGTTCCAATTTGATTGGACACTTGAATAAGGTGCTTAATACCCTGCTTATCTTTACCAAGCCCTTGTCTAGGTTGATGACCCAATGACGTCATTTCTTGAGTGGCCGACATAACCTCGACAGAAATCTTAGGTACGGGAAGTGGCGTTCCAATAGAATGGTATTGCATGGTACTCACTTCTAGAGTATGCAAACTGGCCGATTCAACTTCTGAATTAAAGCAGATGATTGGTAGAATTCCTTATTTAGGACATTCCAGCTCAGCGTTGATAGTGACTAGACTGTTATTGATAATGTATTTGAGTTGTTGATGTAGTGTGGAGAGAACGGCTCCATCCATGTGTATCCATGGTCTCCCCAATAGCAGGTTGTATCCTGAATCTATCTTGAGGACGTGGAAGGATACATTGAATGTATTTAGACCAATCTCAATTGGCAACTCAATCTTTCCAACAGAATTTCGTCAGGATCCATCAAAAGCTCTGATAACCATATGGTTGCTTTGGATCCGCTTGAGATTGACATTCATCTTCACCAAGGTGGCATAAGGACAGATATTCAGAGATGAGCCTCCATCTATCAAAACTCCAGCTAGCATGTACCCGGAAGACAAAACTGCAATGTGCAATGGCTTGTAATGACCGGTCCCTTCGGGCGGTATATCGTCATCAGTGAAGGATATCACATTTTTGTTGAAAATGTGATCAACCAGATGTTGAAATTTTTCCACATCCACTAATTTTGGCAAGTAGGCTTCTTCCAAAACCTTCAATAAGATCTTCCGATGATCCTCAGAAGAGAAAACCAAGTCCAGTATAGATATCTGGTGTGGAGCTTCTCGTAAGATTAAAACCACTTTGGCTTCATTGTGGCCCATAGTCCGGAGGAATTTTTCAATCTTCTCCATGAGAAACTTCCCCTTTACTTCGCAAGTAGGTTTCATAACCCGTTGAGGAAGATACAGTGGATTTTCCTTTGACACTGTAGCAGTAGTATGAGACGTGGATCCTTCAGCTTCTCCATAATTCCATGGAACTTTGTGTAAGCTGACAAAAGGATATTGTGGTCTGAAAGGTAAAGAAATTGGCTCTGGTGTGGCCACTTTCAAAGGATTGTCAGCTCTTTTGAGTTGAATTGGTTATATGGGAAATACTTTGACAGTCTTATCATCCACTTCGGATATAACTGCTACTGATCCCTTCCATTTGGTAGGACATGCATTCCCGCCCTTGAGTTTCACAGTGTAATCATCTGCTATTTGCAGGACAACGCTATCAATAAGATTCTGAATGAGATGGCAGAGTGCCCAGCATTCTTCTATGTTGTGACTGTGAGAATGTGAATGATATCGACACACTTCATCAAATTGAAACGTCCTGAGCGGGGATTGATTGGAGGCAGAAGGAAGGTAATTCTTCCTTCGTTGATCAACATTTGCAATACCTCCTCCATAGACTAGCCCAAATAGGTAAATTTCCTTTGATTAGTAAAATTCCGACGGGCTTTAGTATTTGCTCTCTTTGCAACCTTATCCTCCATAGCTTCGCTTTCTGAAGGTGGTGATGGAGCATTCATAACAAATGGAAGGAGATAAGCATGCTCCTGTTTGATTAATTGGCGTGTGACTTGATGCTGGTGGGTCACCAGTTTTACCAATTGCTCAATTTGTTTGCAAAGAGCTTTCATCTTTCGTTCCATAGTAAATTGGAACTTTGCATAATCCCATCTGTCAACACCATCTTTGAGGGTTTGGGATGATTCACCATTAGAATTGGAACTCTATCCAAAGGCTCCAACTGATCGATCAATTTCTTCTTCTTCTTTGTGTTGAGGAAGAGGGTTGTCTTGCACATGAGGTTAAGCTGGTTTAGTGACCACGATCTCACTGTTGTCTATTAAATCTTGGATCTTGTGTTTCAAGGCCCAACAATCTTGAGTGTCATGTCCAGGTACTCCGGCATGATAAGCACACTTCTGAGTAGCATTAAAACCCCTCCCATTAGGGTTGGCTGGTGGAAGAAGATGTGTAATTTTCTTCTGAGTAGTCAGAAGAGCAAGAATATTCTCGAGTGAATCCCCTAAGGGTGTGAACGTTCGAGGGCGCTTTGCATCTCCACCTTTAGGTAATGGAGGGTTTGAAGATTGTGCTTGAAAAAGGGAGTAGTTTCTCCTTTGTATAGGCACGCTTTGATTGCGTTTTTGACCTTATAGTATCAAGGAAACATCCTCCTCTTTCTTTTTATGGACCCTCCGGGGGTTGTTTCCATAAGATCCGGATTGGATGTGTTCAGCAACATCTTTAAGAGCGGCTAGGTCTTGAATTTTACCATACTTCAATCCCATTTTAGCCATCTCTCCGTGCTTAATCATTTTAGAGAATGGTTTGCCAATACCAGCTAAGACTCTCTCATAGAAAGGAGCTTCCTGTACATCTATGAATGTCAAGACCATTTCTGATTCTGTCATGGAAGGAATAACTTGAGCAGCAAGGCGCCTCCACCTTTGAGCATACTCTCTGAAAGACTCATTAGACTATTTCTTGACCTTGGTAATTTGGTACCGGTCAGGAGCCATTTGAGATTGAAAACTATATTGAGTGAGGAATGCATGAGCCAGCTCTTCCCAGCTATGGATCTTTGAGTTGTCTAATCTAGTATACCATGAACAGGCTTCTCCAGTCAGACTTTTCTGAAATAGCTGCATTCTGAGCTTTTCATTTTCTGCATAAGATTCGAGTTCTCTAGTAAACACTTTTAAATGTGTATAAGGATCCCCTAATCCGTCATACTTTTCAAAATCAGGGGTTTTGAATTTCTCTGGATAATGAACACCAGGGAAGATGCTAAGGTCAGCATATGAAACACTTCCATGTGTTCCAATCCCTTTGAGAACATGGATAGTTTCCTCCATTTGGAGTACTTTCTTCCTGATATCACCGGTGTCTGGATCTCCTTTGAGATGGGTGTTTTCAGGATCTTTGTTGGTTGTATCCAACGGAGGTTCTAGATTTTTTTATCTAGACCTTGTGTTCCTCCTTGTGTAGAAGATTTTGTATGTGGAGGCATCTTTGTACCCTGAGTGGACTGATGCAACTCTTTAAGCAAGACAGCCAAATTTGTGATTTGCTGACTTAATCTGTCAAATTCTTCATGAGAAACACGATTAGACTGGTCAGATGAAGACATGATTGGTTGTAGGCTCGTGGCCTTTTTAGATTTTGAGCGGGTAACAGGCCCAATGATTTCCCTACAAAAGACTTATGTAGTTTAGTCTTAGGGTAATGTAAATGTTATTATACCATGTCCGTTTTAGGAATATTTTCCTGGAAAACCGGGTGTTAATTGATAACATGCACAGATAATCTTCATATTTTCCATTACACAAAGATGAGCATGGAATAAAATTACAAGTAAATGCTTTTACAAGTAATTGAAAATGGAAAACATGAAGAGACTTTCTCTCGCGTTTGGTTTATCGAGGTTGATTTTATCTTAGGGTTTCTCTCGCTGCTTTTTGGCATTAAGGTTCCCAGATCATCGCAATCTACTTGACGGAAGTTAATCCGGTCTTTCAACTGGGAGCGAACTGGTGGTGCCTTTCCTAAGCCCCGTTGGAATTATTCTTCCCACGAGTCCAAAGAATCAAACATCGACAGATAGCCTCCTCGATGGAGGAACCACACAACATACATTCAAATACAACGTGTCTCACCGCTTATGAAAATGATGACATGTGCGAAGCACTAATATCACGTATAGATATAGTATAGTGCGTAAGTAGAAAATGCATTCAGACACATTCATCATAAATGTAAATGTAACATTCACACACAAGCATATAACAGCTTTTGAAAAGCTTGTAATAGTGGCTTAAGCCCTCTTCTGGAGTCCCCAGCAGAGTCGCCACCGTCAACGCCGGATTTTTTAGTGTCCCTTTTCGTTACTTGTTCTTTGGTGTTCTCATGTTAATGTGAGATTTGTTTGCAAAAACAAGTGAAAAAGGTCCGACATGTATAATGTCAATGATTTGACTTTAACAGTCGCCAATTGGTGTATTTAACTGGTTGAACCAACGCAACTGAAAAAGGTTTACAGATTGGCCCAGTGATTTGGCACTGCTAAACGGGTCTGTGAAACCGAGATTCATTTGGGTTCGGGGGCTTAATTATGAGGAGGGAAGGTGTTAGGCACCCCCCGACATCCGTGTTGCCACGGTGACCGCCACTTTTCAAAGAAACTGTTATATGAATGTATGTGTGTGTGTGTGGATCAATGTGCAATTATTTGGAAGTAGTGCTACACCTCGTTCCCACCTATATACAAAGGGTTTGAATTTATGAAAAAATTCAGTTTTAACCAAGATATAGCAATGAGGTTTTATAAAAAGAGGTTTTTCAAACCCTGTGCTCAATAGTAATTGAGGCCTTTGATACTTCCATTTTATTATTAAATGTTCGACTTGTTTGCTTTTATTTTTGAGATGCGAAGCATCTTCGAGAAAATAATACACAGCAGTGTCAAACTCCTCATGGGCATGGCAACCATCCAAGGAAATTCAAACACCGTAAAATAATGTACAAGCTGCTCACAGCTAAAAAAGGTCCATCATGGGAACCGAATCTAGATTCAGTAAACTGAATATGTGATCACATGATTCCTAGGCTCACATGATAATCTGCAGTTTTGTATGGAAAGCAAAGAAGCGATTATATATATAAAATGTAAATATATATATATGATTTATTTAATCAACCACCACGTAAGCAACTCCATGGGGATCGAAAATGTAAATATATAAAAGCGGTAAATATATATATATATATATATATATATATATATATATATATATATATATATATATGATCAACCACCACCAAAGTAAACTCCTGTGGGACTTAAATGTAAATAAAGTTGTAAAAGCCATCAACTACTAATGTAAGTAAACTCCAGGCATGGATTAAATGTAAATAAAGTTGTAAAAGCAATCAACTACCATGAAGTAAACTCCGGGGAAGGATTTAAATGTAAATGTAAATATATATATATATATATATATATATAAAAGCAGGTAAATGCACCGGATGTAAAATCCAGGCTCATCAGATATGTCTGACAACAATTATATATATAAGTATATATATATATATAAGCAAGTAAACGCTCTAGACATAAGTCTAGGCTCAATCGAGGCATAACTCGAAAATGTTAGTACATATATAAAATATATACATATATAAGTATATATATATATATATATATACAGACAGAAATGAAAACCACGGACCAAAGTCCGGTAAAACGCACACAACACGACTCTCAATGTGTATAACAGTGTGTGCTAATATGAGAAGAAGGCTTTATAAAATGTGAGAAGGCTTATAGTGGGCTGCCAATGTAGACTTCTATGACTTTATATGGATAAATGCTCAGCTCCCGCCGGATAAAAAGATAGTTATATGTGAGCTAACAAATGTTTAGAGATGAGGAAACACTCAATATGGGTGTGTACAGAGTAAATTGGACAGGGCTTCCTCGCCTTTTTCTCTCCTTCTCTCTCTCAAATGGCTGACCCCAAGGTCTATATTTATAGACTGATGGCCCCAGGTGTACCTGTGGCTGGTCGAGGTGTCCCCGGGCTTTGCGGGTCCCATCATCTAAAAGTACGTGCACTCATGCACTGTAATGCCCGCTCGAACTTGCAAAACTTCAATCCGAGCATCCGAACGAGGTATATGTGACCTTCTTCAAACTGCTTGTGTCGAGAGTTATGCAATGACATGGATTAGAGGTTGTACGAAGTCAGGAAGAGGGGTCCATGCCCATGGTCTTCAAGCTTCAAATTCTATCCAAGGTACAGCCATGCGTAATAGTCACTCGGGATTGTAACTCCTCGGTTCTTGTGGGACATCGTTGTATGTATGTATGAAGTGTTGAGACGACACGCAGGTGTTGAAGGGGCAAGATGACGTTTGACTCTTCCCCGGGGATATCTCCTGTTTGAGTTGAAAGCAGAAGTTGCTCAGGGTTACATCTGAGATTGGACTACTTGTTTGTATGCCACAATGTCATCTTGAGAGAGTGCCTGTCTGCCCGGTGTTAGCTCCGGGTCTGAGGTATGAGTGCCTCGGTAGGAGGTCTGAGCTTGAAGCTGATAGCATGCATTGGAAACTAGCACTTCCTGAGTTATCGCCGGAACTGTAATAGTATTCCTTGGTGTTATCGCCGAGGACAAAACTCGGGGTTATCTCTGAGGTTGGAAATGATCCTTCCGATGTGTGTTCCGGGGTTAGAGATGACGTTCCCGGTGTGTGTTCCGGGGTTGGAAATGATGTTCCTGGTGTGTGTGTACCGGGTTTTGAACTTGAACTTCTAGTAATATCCGGAATGGATGTAAGTTGTCTTCCAGGGTTATCTCCAAAAGATGAATCTATCCTCCTGCAATGTTAGTAACAGGCGTGCAGAAAATTTTGAGTGTCTATGGGTATGTTAGAGCATGAAAGGGAAGCTACTACCCGACTTAATACACTACTTAATAATGCTCAGAAGGGAAGGCAAGAGATGCAGTTGAGGTTAACTAAGCATATTTGAGGAACTCGGGATTTATTCGACAGTTTGCAGCATTGAGTGATTGGATATCCAGTAGAGGAAAAGAAGACTGCTTATCTCATAGATCGATCAGTAGTATGCCACATGGTCCAAGACTTCTATGAGGAAACTAGATATTTCTAAATTATAGTATAGGAATATAAGTGCTCAGTTACCAGTTGTGGTATGGAATAAAGAGCAAATTTTGATGTGTAATAACGTACTGTTGTGATATAAATAAAAATTATGATTGATATAGCAGATTCTCATTATGTGTATGTTCATACTTGTATTTATACTTGTCTTTAATTTTGATTATATAATCATGCCACCGAGAAGGAGACCTCAGAGGAAGATAGATGATGAGAATAACCCTACCGAATAATTAGTAGACATATTGGTAGGAGTTATACAAGGTAAACTGACCAATCAGAATACTCTATTCAAAGAATTTAAATTAGTAGGTCCACCTGAGTTTAGGGGTACCGCAGATCCAATTGATGCTCAAATTTGGATCACTGTGATATAGAAATTTTTCCTAGTGACCAATGTTAGTGAGAACCAGAAAACTATCTTTGCAACCTTTTTCCTAAAAGGGGAGGCAAACTATTGGTGGGAGACCACTAAAGATCGTGGAGGAACTAAAATAGTCTAATGTGATAGATTTAAAGAACAGTTCTTTGAAAACTATTTTCCCCAATCGTTAAAGGATCGTATGGAGGTGCGATTCTTGGAATTAAAACAAGGAGATCTTACTGTAACTCAGTATACAACTAAGATTAATGAACTGTCAAGGTTTGCTTCGCATCAGGTTGATACGGAGACTAGGAAAACCTGAAGGTATCACGAGGGTTTAAAACCCCAGATTCGTAGTAAACTGTATGTATTCTAAGTAAAAACCTTTCCTGAAATTCTCGAGAAGGCTATTATAGCTGAGAACGAGAATGAAAACCTCATTAAGTTCCACAAAGATAAAAAGAGTCAGAATAAGAGGGGGAAATCTAAGACAGAACCTAGTTCAAGTAGGTTTGGTAATAAGTGGAAGTGGGATACTATTTTTTCAAACAACTCTGGGTAAAAGGCGAATAATTTCAACAACAACAAGAATAAAAAAATTTACCCTTGTGTCACATGTGGGTGAAGAAATAGAGGTGTTTGTCTTAAAGATAAATGTTTCAAATATGGTCAGGAAGGACACTATTCTCCATAGTGTCTTAACCCTATTAAGAATAAAATTTTCAATTGTGTTACGTTGGATCATTTACTGAGAAACTGTCAAAAATCCAAGAACCAATGATAAGGGGGAAACCAAATGCCAAAGAATATTAGGTCAACAGTAGCTGCAATCGGAGATCAGAGTCGACCAACCGCTAGAACATTTAATATGTCGGTGAGGGATGTTGTTGCTTCATAGGACGTGGTGACAGGTATTATATCTATCAACACTTTAAATGCATATGTGTTATTCAACTATGGTGCTACTTGTTCTTTTGTGTCTAATAACGTTTCTAAAAATTTGAATGTGCCATGTGAAAACTTAAACATACCGTTTTGCGTAGAAATTGTGAATAAGGAAAAGATTCATGTTAAAACTATAAATAGAATTTATAGTGTGGATATACAGGGACACAAATTTCCTGTGAACTTTATTCTAATACAGCTGGGGGAATTTGATGTAATCCTAGGGATGGATTGGTTGGTTAATCATAATACGATGATTGACTTCCATCAGAAGCGAGTAAACCTTTTGACTGCGTCAAAGTCAAAGGTAGTGTTCAACGGTGGTTGTTCATCTAAGCACTCTTGATGTCTGACCATAACTCAAGCAGAAAGATTACTTAGAAGGGGTTGTATAATTTATTTGGCTTATATAGTGGATACTCGGAAAGAAGGAGTACAACAAGATCAAATACCTGTAGTTAGGGATTTTGCTGATGTGTTTCCAAATGACTTACCATGTCTTCCTCCTGATATAGAGATTGAGTTTGTTATCGACCTTGCACCTGATACGACACCAGTTTTAAAGGCACCATACAAGATGGCACCAGTAGACCTGAAAGAGTTACTAGTACAATTACAGGAACTCTTAAACAAAAAGTACATACAACCTAGTGTTTCACTTTGGAGAGCATCGGTGTTGTTTGTAAAGAAGAAGGATGGAACCATGAGGTTATGTATTGACTATATAGAATTAAATAATTTAACCATTAAGAATAAGTATCCTTTACCAAGAATTAATGATTTATTTGACCAATTAAAAGGTGTCAAATACTTTTCAAAAATTGACTTACGGTCAGGTTATCATCAGTTAAATGTAAGAAAAGAATATGTGCCGAAGACAGCGTTTAGGACACGCTACGGACATTATGAGTTTCTTGTGATGAATCAAATGAATTGAATGTTTAAACCATTTTTAAACAAATGCACTGATAGCATTTATGGACATAATGAATCGAATGTTTAAACCATTCTTAAACAAATTTGTTGTAGTGTTTATCGATGATATTTTGATCTATTCGAAAACATTAAAAGAGCATGCTGACCATTTGAGAAACATATTAGAGATATTATGGAAGGAACAACTTTACGCAAAGATTTCCAAGTGTGAATTCTGGTTAGAAATAGTTCAGTTTTTAGGTCATGTAATTGACAAGAATGGAATTGCGGTAGATCCAACAATGATTGAAACGGTTGTGAATTGGGAACAACCAACAACTCCAACATAAGTAAAAAGTTATCTCGATCTAGCGGGTTATTATCGACGTTGTATTCAAGATTTTTCAAAAATAGTAACCCCGCTAATCAATTAAACTCGAAAGACGGTGAAATCCATCTGGACAGATAAATGTGAGGAAAGCTTCCAAGAGTTGAAGAAGCAACTTAGCTTGGCTCCAGTATTATGCTTACGAGATGATACAAGAGGCCTTGTAGTATATAGTGATGCATCCCACAAATGATTAGGGTGTGTCTTGATGCAACATAGAAAAGTGATTGCTTACGCATCGCAACAACACAAAGCTTATGAGAAGAGGTATTCTACACATGACCTTGAGTTAGCCACTGAAATATATTTTTACACAAAAGGAGTTAAACATGAGGCAGAGGAGATGGCTAGAACTAATAAAGGATTTTGACTATGAAATCTTGTATCATCCCGGGAAATCCAATGTAGTTGCAGATACATTAAGTAGAAAGAACCAAGAGAAATTAAACGTAATAACAAACAGAGAGATATTTTTAAAAGAATTTGAAAAACTTGAGATTCAGGTGAGAGTTCCAACTACCTCTACCCAAAAGTTGTTCATTCTAGAGGAAGTTTCGACTCTGCTAGATAGAATCAAAGAGATTCAAGGAAAGGATGAGGTGTTAAAAATGTAAATCTGATAAAACTCACAAAAAGAATATCAAATTCAGAGTAAACAAGGATGGAGTATTGAGATATGAAGATAGAATTTGGGTTCCGTTATATCAAACATTAAAGGTTGAAATCTTTAATGAAGCTCATAATTCTAAATTTGCCATACATCTAGTAAGTACGAAAATGTATAATGACTTAAGTCGACATTTTTTGTGATCAAACTTGAAAAGGGAAATAGCGGAATGGGTAAGCAAATGTCTCACGTGTCAAAGGGTTCAGGCTGAATATCAAAAGCCAAGTGGTTTATTACAACCCTTACCAATTCCTGAGTGGAAGTGGGAACACATAACAATGGACTTCGTGATAGGCCTTCCTGCTACGCAGAAGGGATACAATGTCATTTCGGTAATAGTTGATCGACTTACCAAATCAGCCCATTTCCTACCTATTAAGGTTACTCATAACCTAGACCAACTTGCCAAGTTATACATTAATGAAATTATCTCTAGGCATGGAGTACCGGTTTCTATAATTTCAAACCGAGATCCACGATTAACTTCAAATTTTTTAGAGGAGACTTCAAAAACACTTAGGAACACAGTTAAGATTAAGTAAAGCATATCACCCACAAATAGATGGGCTGAGTTAGAGAACCATTCAAATACTAGAGAATATGTTGAGAACTTATATCATAGACTTCAAAGGAAGTTGATAGGATCACTTACATTTGGTAGATTTTGCCTACAAGATTAGTTATCATGCTAGCATATGTATGCCACCCTATAAAGCTTTATATGGTAGAAAGTGTAAAACACCTTTGTGTTGGGATGAGGCTGGGGAAAGACAAATGTTGGGACCCGAGATAATCTAACAAAATATTGAGATAATTCGAGTTATACGCAAATGATTACAAACATCTCAAGATTGACAGAAGAAATACAATGATCCGCATCGACAACAATGAAATTTTAGCATTGGAAGACACGTATTATTGAAAGTGCCCCTTTGGAAGGGCAAGATACATTTTGGAAAGAAAGGAAAATTGAGTCGAAGATTCATTGGACCATTTGAAATTTTAAGGAGGATAGGTGAAGTTGCTTATGAAATAGCACTACCTCCTGAGTTAAACCATATCCATAATGTATTTCATGTGTCTTTTTTACGACCATATAAACCCAATTATAAACACGTTATAAGTTATGAGCCTATCAAAATCGAGGACGATCTATCTTATATAGAAGAACCTATTCAGATCATTGACTAAACAGCACACCCATGAACAAACATCAAAGATCAGATTCAAGTGTTAAGCTAGAAAGAGGTATAAACCCTAAAATTTCTAAATCATGTGATCTTATGTTATATGTTGTAATTAGTTGTTGAAAGTTATGTATTAGGGTGTCATTTAGTGACCTGGGTTGTTATAACTTAGATCCATAACATCTAGATGCTTGAAATTTAAGTTTTCAAAAATCTGGAAAAGTTGGAAAATATGGCCTGACAGCCATATGTCAGGGCCTCTAGATTCTTTTGTCTTAATGATTTGTGGTGTTTGAAGTTATATATGTGTAGTATGTCATGTAGACTATGATCTGGAACTGAAAATAGGTTTAGATCATCTCTAGATCTTAAGATATATGCAGTCAAACCTCGTTGACCGTTCACAAAAATTAAGTTTCTGGGCAACCCAAAAACCCAGATTTCGTCTGACAACGTTTTCTGAGCCTCAGATCTTGCCGTATGTTAGTGTTTTGGCTATGTTGTTGTTTAATCTTTATAGCCTGACATATGGATTACATATACAAGCCTTTAGATAACCTAGATGCTTAATGGAATCAAAGTTATGTAAGGTCAAACATGGGTTGACCGTCTGCCTATGAACATTTCTGGGTTTTCCAGAAATGTTAAAGAACAGTTTCTTGACACTACTTTGATCGGCTTAAATCTTACGTTTGTTTTGTAGTTATACTGATTAAGTGTGATGTTTTTGTACCCTGACATATATTCTACATGATTAAACCTTGTAATCACACAAACGAGACCCAGGATGCAAAATATGAGGATTCAAAGTAGCAACCCTGACCTGTTCTTCATTTCTGAGTACCAGAAATGAAGAACAGCTTCTGACAACATGTTTGGTGTTTTATATGTTTTGGATCTGTTGCAGTTTAGTTATGAAATGCATTTTTTGTTGTAGTATTACATACATACTACAACATTAACACTTTAGACAAACAAGAAACTTTAAGATTTATGATCTGTGAGTGGTCAAACCTAGCATCCGGATAACAAGCTATGAAGATCTGGGTTTGGCCAAGAACACTTTCAGCGACGGTTTTGTCGCCTATAGCACCTTTAGCGAAAGTTATTTACAAAATTAATTATTTTTATTAAATAATTAGTATTAAATAGTTTTTAATTATGAAAAATACAAAATAAATTCCTAAAAATTATGTTAAAGTTCAAAAATGTGTTTTTAATTATTTTGAATATATTTCATTAATATTTAATATTTTTGGAATATTAAGGGTATTTAATTAATTTATTTATAATATTAAATAAATTATTTAAAATGATTTTAATACATGAAAAATCATTTAAAAATATATTATGGTATAAGAAAATATTTTAAGTTATTTTCAATAACTTTTAATATTATGTGATAAATTTCATTAATTAATTAATATTAATGGTAATTAATTTATTTAATAAATGTATTAAATAAATTATAGAAAAATAGAATTAATGATTTAAAATCATATAAAATGCTTTAAGTGTTATAAAAATATTTTAAGTTATAAAATATAACTTGTGATATTTTATCATGAAAATATTAATATTTTAATATTAATAGCAATTATCGGATAATGAATTTAATCATTTTAAAAAATCATATAAATATGATTTCAAGGTTTTAAAATACTTTGTGATATTATAAATATAGTATAATATTATGTTATGATTTTTATTAATATTTAATATTTAATAAATATTAATGATAAAGGAATTATGTGGTATTTATATCATATAAATATGATATTAATGATTGAAAAATCATGATAAATGGTAATAATTATCTGAAAATTATTACAAGTCTTTGAAAAATATTTTTGACTAGTAATAAATTATGTAAGATAATTGTTAAGTGTTTAGACCGAGTTTTATGATTATTAAGCTCAAGAATTGTCGGACTAGGTTGTCGAGATGTCAGAGTTGTACCGAACTCAACTCAGACTGCAATAGTTTGACTTGATACTAGGTCTTATGTGCGGTATAGACTGATAGAGTTATGTGCTATGTGTTTAGGTGATTCTGTGACACCCCCAAATCTAGGTACTTCATTCCCACAAGATTTGGTGCTCACTATCCATACATTACTATCTACCCAAATAAATAATATTTAAACCATAATCTTCCCTTAAATAGGGTTACATCATTAACAGTCTCAGGTTATCTAACATTTAAACATCATTCATGTGCGGAAATAAAAATTATTACATCACATCAATATTAAAAAGTCTAAGATCATCATAATAAATAAAAATACAAATCAACATCGCTTGTACATTTTTCCCTTTCCTTTGCTAGTTGAAGGTTCATCTACCTTCTCCACTTTAGCTGCAATGAGTTTATAAATATGCAAGAGTGAGCAAAACAATTGCTCACTAGATAAAATAATGAATCAACAGGAGAATAACAATAATAATTGCCAACAATAGGCTCATCAAAATTGAATAGTACTCTAACGATGATAATCAAAAAGCTGAATTCAAAAATATGGAATATATCTAATTGAGGTCATAAGACCATGAACTATATCACTGATTCGAGTAATCTTTCAACTCCAACTTTACTTGATCATAAGACTATAAGGACTCCTCGTACTTAGGGGGATCAGCCCTTCGTACCATGTATTATGCACAAACATTTAACCCTACGCGTAAGTTATCCCCTAATAATAATAGGGTTGTTCATCTCAGTATTTAGAGTACAAGTCCGCACCAAAGAAAGTTTGGTTTGGATAAGCTTTCAAGGGTAATTTAAAGTTTAACGAACATCAACTAGAGGACTAGTTGAATTAATAGTGTTTAATAATTACAACATAACATTGAACAATTGAGAATCATAAATGAACTGATTATACATATTAAACTCATGCTTGAAATAACTATAAAGCATAAGTACTCAACAAAATGAATAAAGTGGTAAACCTTTGCTTGAACAATTAATAAGCTAATGTTAGAGTCTTATAACATTAGAAATGAAATTACTAAACATACATTGACTGATAGCAAGCTGGAAACTAAAAACTTGCCCAACGTGGTATTAATTCATGCAAGGATTAAAAACAGTTCAATAATAAAGACGAGAGTTCAAACTGTGTTCATTATACAAGAATATAACTCAAGAAACTTGTTTAACCATAAACAAGTTAGAGTAAATCAACAAAAATGAGAATTCAAATAACATTAGAGTTAAAGTTTGCTCGAATGAGCTCTAGGGACAATTGACTTATTCAACCAACAGTTGAAATAGAAAGCTTGCTCAAACAAAGAATAAAGCTACATAATGTAATAATGGAACTAGCTCAACGAAAGTAAAGAATTAGGAAACTTTTTCAATGTAAAAGATAGAGTTTAGAAACTTGCCTTGAGCGTAAGCTATAAAATTAAACTCACGATCACCTATACATAATTTTAGAACCACAATACCTATTAGATATGCTGACATATCATAACATGCTCCTTTCTAGCTAAACTTATCATTTAAGCACAAGTCTTTCATTACCATTTATATTTCAGAAAATCCAAGTGTTTTACTTCGCAACACTTGTCTAACGCTCATTATGTATACTAAGTTACCACATAACACGTTCTCGATTTACTAACCATTTTACAACTTTGAACTTACTAACCCCAATTCACGATATTATATTAACCTTAACATTACACTTTTAACATGCTAACACACTTTCAGACCATGCCATGTTGCTATCTCAAATCTGCAACGAAAGCAATGAAACCGAATCTCAAACCGAGGGATCGTGGCAATTTGCTTGTACGTGTTCGAAACAGAGCGTAAAGGTTGATGAGCGATGGCAGACTTTAGCCTAACAAACACAAATTTCACCCACTAAACAAGGAAATTAACACGCAAAATAAATATAAAACTATCATAAACATGATTGCTAACCTATTCAACCACTTAGCACAATTTAACAACAACTAAAACCATTTTAATTTCTCAATTTTCATTTTTTCATGAAAAACTCAATTTTCTTGACATTCATCCTAAAAATCATCACTGTGAATTCCATACATGACCAAATCATCTCATTCAAATTACATTTTGTTCGTTTCTCAGTGAACTACCATAAACAAGCTTCAAATTATAATTTCACATACTAATTAGCCACTAAAATTGATACTTTTCATGAACATATGAAAAAAAATACATATAAGCATACACTGTCGAACTTTTCTTCTACTGTAAACCAAATTTAACATGCAATTATTGTTTAAACATACTATCTAATCATCATAAACACATGTACTCCTCATAAATAATTTGAGAACATCAATTCTAAGCATATAAAATTCACAGACTATGAAAATTATTGTCGTTTTTTTGTCATAAAACTCATATATATATATATATATATACAAAAGTTATATAAACATACCTTCAATTAGCGTAAACAAACTTTGTTAGCTGAAAATTCTCTCAAACTCCTTTCTCCAATCTCTCTGCTAAGTTCCCTCAAGTTCTCTGAACTCTCTCAAAACTCAGTATGCTAGAATTCGTATAGCTAGGCCAAGCCAAATAACATTAGGCGTATATAAAAAACTAACAACCCTTAATACTATTACTAAATGTATTATCAGTTATAACGCCTAAGTTATAAAATTATATTTATTATTTTAATTTATTTAATTTATTTTGTTTATTTTCAAAAATTAGAAATTCCAAAAGCCTAAGACTTATTTGGCAAACTCTTTAAATTTAAAGAATTAATATTTTAAACCTTGTTTGGCAAAAACTAATTTAAATCCTTTCTAATTTATTTTAATAAACACTTTAGTTTATAAACTATAATCACATATTATTTTCATATCCAACATTAACCCATTAAATTAATCACATACTATATTTTAATTAAATATAGCCTTTTTAGCAAATATCAACAAATTATAATTTTCATTATAACTTTGTTTAATAATTTAACATATCATCTAAATTATTAAATCCACACAACAACATAACACCTCATGTAATAATACAAACCTCTAAATTATAAATTAATTTAATTTAGAAAATTCCTTTTATACATTTAGATTCATCAACCATCACATCACTAAAATATTTATTTAACAATAAACACTTCAAATAATATTTATATAACTCAATAAATATTTAAATTACACTTTAAAATTTCGGTTCGTTATAGATTATTTGATTATATATAATAGTATTATACTATGATGATATTATCCTAACTTGGAAAACAATATTATTAATATTAGGTCTTCAGTCAGAGCTAAATAGGTTGTGTAACGGTAATCAACGGTTCAGGCAAGTTTTCTCTAACTCGACCTCGAGTTGATATATTTTCAAATATACTTGTGGCTAATCATTACTGATTGCCATGTCTAAGAATTATTGATTCATACTTTGTGCATATTGCATGTATTCATTAGGTATGAAAGGCTGATCACCTTCATTGGCATCTGGTTTAGATATATTTGTTTATGTTCAATGTTCGTTCAGCTATAAAAGTTTGTTCATGCTAGTTCACAATTATATTGTTGAATGTTAGCCAGCTATTATTCAAATTCTTTCAATCATGATATATCCTCAATTAAACTTAAACTTGTTGGGCAAATTTGTTGCTCACCCTTGCTATATCATGATAAACATTGCAGATTAAGGCGAATACGTAGGATACAATGAAAGTCAAAGCCAAGTTCAGCTTGGAATTATGTGTGCAGCTAGATTTATAACAGTAATGTATTATAATAACATTTATGTTAGATAGGATATTGATTCATGTATTATGTGAATGTTCTTGACCTTAGGATTAATGTGTAATGTTTAATGTAATGAATAAATTTTTCGAGTTGTGATTCTGGGGACAGAATCCTTTTAAGGGGGGGAAGGATGTAACGATAAAGAAATTTATAATTTAATTTAAATATTTATTGAATTAAATAAATATTTTAAATAATTTATTTATTGAAAAAAAAATAATTGATGAATTGTGGTTAATTAATTTAGTAACTAAATTGATTAGTATTAATTAGATTGAGTAATGATAATTTTATATCGATGGATTTAATTTAAGGAAATAATTAAATTAAATCAATTGCTTAATATTTAAGAAAATAATTAAATTAAATGAATCGTTTAATTTAAAGGAAATAAATAAATTAAATAAAATGATGTTTCTAATTTATTAATTAAATTGGATATAAAATTATTTATTAATTAAAAGTATAATGATAATAAGATTTTATTTTTATTATTATAAGTTATTTAAATTAATTAAACTAAAGTTATTTAAATTAACTAAATTAAGGTGTGACACATGAAACTATATAATATAATAATATAAAATAACTGTATGGAATTGTGTGGTAGCCAAACAAGGCCTTGTGGCCTTTGGCTTATTAATAACAACCCATAAACTTTTTGAGTTTTTACACGGCGTTAATGGGGAAAGTGGGAGTCAAAATATTTTTACGTGTTCTTTTCCTCCTAAGGCTATAGTCAGAGAAGAGAGGAACACAGTGAAGAGCAGAGAGTTGGTGAGAAAGAGAGAAACACAAAGAAAAATTGCTAAGAGATTAAGGTTTTTGCTGTGGAAGGGGAAAGAATTGGACCCGCTATATATCAATTTCTTCAAAAATCAAGGATTAAGGTATATTGTATTTCTAAACTTTTATGTTTCTTTTGAGTTCTCAATGAATATTTTCTATAAACTATTAAGTCACGTTGCATGATTGTATATTTTTGTACATATAGTTTGGTAGAATTTGTTGTCACCATATATGGGTGTTATTGGAATAACTAAAAATGTGAAATTGGGTTTGATGAAGAGGTTAGGATAACAGTGATATGTTCATATAATATGGCTTGTTTAAGTATGAAATTTCATGATCAATTCTTGCTATAATCTGCAATTTGATGTTAAAATGTGTTAGTATGTTAAGAAACGAAAGCGGCATAGTTTAAATCATGTCAATCGGTTAAGAAACGAGTTTATGGCGATCGAATTCGCTAAAAGTGTTAAAATTGAAGAAATTTGGAAATTGGGGGTTTTGATTCTTCAAATTTGTGTTTATGTAATATTTTTGTATATATAATGATGGATAACATGTGTATCTATGCTATTACAAAGTTTTAGTTGCTAGGTTTCATAATATCTGTAGGAATTTGTTGAATTAGGTTTCAGCCGTGTAGTAGAGTTCTTAGCGCTGCGGTTTATATGCAGTGTGTGGCGCGATTAACGCGCCACACCTGAAAGAAATGAAACATTAGCAATTCTGCTACCATCAAGTTTCTACAGCAAGAAGCACTAGTCTGCAACTACAGGGTGCAAGGCAAGGGAAAGAAATTGTATTGCGTCGTGAAGTGAAGCCAGAAATGACTTACGCCTATTTGCGACAGTCATGTGTAATGGACTTATGTTAGCTAAGCAATCATGTTTATGATGTTAAGACATAATAGAAACTACAATAACAGATTGTAAGGTGTTGTAATACAAAGTGTAAAAGATTTTTAAGTGATTGTTAATTAAGTTATATAATGAAAGCGAATGTAATGTTTTCAAAAGTTAGAAATGAATGATTAAGTTATGTAGGATCGTAATTAGATTTCAGGGGCATTAAGGATGTTAACCAACTTGGTTAGGTGCTAAATTAAGTTTATAACCTAAATGATGGTTTAAACCCTAAAGCTAATATTCATACAACTATTTGTTGTTGCGATTCCAATGGCATATGTAGGGTAATTGAAGAATATTTTACACTTGTGTAGCTTAGATACAAGGCAAGTTCTAAACCTTAACTCTTTACATTAAGAAAGCTTTCTAACTTCATTCTTTTATTAATGAATGCAAGTTCCTAAATTTTTATTGAGCAATAATATTGATTCTATCCTTATGTACGATTAAATAAGCTCTTATAACCTAATTCGTTACCTCGAGCGAATTTTACTTCTCTAAACCTTGATATTATTATTCAAAGCATATATTGTTTTAATACATCGATTCAAATGAGATTTTTCTAACTCTTTTGGACATAGCACTTTGCATGTACATCATGTTTATTCAATTATATATTGTTGATATCCGATCTTTGACTTTGATAGCCTGGTTTAGTTATACAATCTTGTATTAAACCTTCAAGTAGTAAGTAAACTCTTATTAATTAAATTAGTCTATAATTGAACAGTGTTCTAAAATTCTAGAAACACAGATAAGCTAGTTCCAAACTGAACTTTCTTTAGTGCAGAAATTCTAAATTCAAATTGAGACGAATAACCCTAACATAGGTTATTCCAACATAATAATAAGGAATGGAATAACAGAAGAATTTTACCAAGTATGTGGTACTTCGCATAGACAGGTTATTCCAACATAATAACAAAGAATGGAATAACAGAAGTTCTCTTCATGAAGATGAAAGAAAGAAATAATACCACTACAAGTAAAGAAGAGTATTACGATTTGGTAGAGCGAGGATATTCTTGAAGAAAACTTACACCACGCCTCAAAGCTTCTTAAAACTCTAAAGAAATATGCTCAAGATTATAGAAGAATTCTCTGAACTTCTGGTGTGATTTTCAATTCTAACTAAGCATCCTATTTATAGGAAAATAGAAAGGATAGTATGCTGCACTATGCAATAAAATATAATATATTTTATTTATAATCAAATAAAATAAAACTTTATAAAAAGTATTCTGTTTTACATAAAAAGATTTTACTATGCAAATACTATGCAGGCACTATGCAAACACTATGCATAATAAAATATAATATATTCTAATTATTGTCTAATAAAACAAATAACTTTATAAAAGTGTTACATTTTATATAAAAAGATTTTACTATGCAAAAACACTATGCATAATAGAATATAATATATTCTAATTATTGTCTAATAAAACAAATAATTTTATAAAAGTATTACATTTTTATATAAAAAGCTTTTACATTTTATTACATTAATAATACTAATAAAACAAAATTTAACATCATTATTATAATTCACAATATTAATCGACCGTGTCGTTCCCGAGAAGAGGGGCTTTCAATAAGATTTCTCCTATCAAGCGCAATTAGGTGACCAAACCTCTCCTTGGCGAGAACTTCTAGACATCGTTAATATTGCAAATAATAATATTAATAACTCATCATCTCAATTATTGATTTAATAATATATAAAATATTGACAATAATTGAATCAAATAACGTGAGATACTATGCAACAATTACTGAAGCAATAATTGAACAAAACTGAGTGACTTCTCACGTAAGCATCAATAATCAATACCGTGTGCTACTATGCAACCATGCGTATTACTGTACTTTTACTACCGAGTAGTTCAATAGTTTTAACTATAAAACTTCCACCGTTATTTTTATAAAAATATTTTTGTCGTTTTCTCAATCCGACAATAATTCCGTTGTGGGGTCCACCAATGATTGTGCCGTCGTACGAATATTCCTTGTTAAAACTAACATTCCTTGACCAATTGAATATTATATAACAACTTGCGTACTTTGCAAAATTTATAAATATTACCCACAACTATAACAATATATCAAATTCATTCCATAATATTTAAAAATGATATTTATAGAAAAATCATCTTTATTAAAAAGTTGGGGTCTTACATTCATTATATAGGAATAGAACTTAAGAAACTTGTTTAACTATAAACAAGTTAGAATGAATCAACCATAATAAGAATTCCAATAAAATTAGAGTTAAAGCTTGCTCAAATGAAGTTTAGGAACAAATGACTTGTTCAATAACAGTTTAAGATAGGAAACTTGCTCAATTATAAGAATAAAGTTATACAATGTAATAATAGAACTAGCTCAACGAAAGTGTAGAGTTAGAAAACTTACCTTGAGCGTAAGCTATAATATTAAACTCACGTTCACCTACACATTGTATTAAAACCACAATACCTATTAGATATACTAACATACCATAACATATACATTTCTAGTTAAACTTGTTAATTTAGTACAAGTCTTATGCTACTAGGAAAATATCAGAAATTTCAAGTGTTAACCTTCACAACACTTGTTTATTATTCATTATATACACTAAGTTCTAACATATCACGTTCATAACTTATAATTCATTTTACAAAGTTGAAATTATCAATGACATGACACGGTACTGAATTAACCTCCTTGTTACATGTTTGACACCTTAACACAACCTTAGACCAAGCTATAGTGGTATTTCAAGGTTCTGCGATAGCAAAGAAAACTAACTGTCTCAGACGAGGTATGGCCGGCAATTGCGCCCATACATAAGCCCCAGGACCCAGTCTTGAGTTCATCTTGAATTTACGGCTTGCACCGCGTAGTCGTAAATTGCGTCGATTATGACAAAACCGTAAAGCAGATGAACGAGAGGCGCTTTTTAGCCAAACAAACATGAATTTCATCCATAAAACAGTGAATTTAACACAAACAATTGATATAGAACTATTACAAACATGTTTCCTCATATATTCATCAACATAAAACAATTTAACAACAACTTTTACTAACTTAATTCCTCAAATTCCATGTTTTCATACAAAAACACTATTTTTGACATCCTTTACAAAAATCATCACCATAATCTCAGTTTTATACCAAATCACTTCATTCAAACTACGTTCTCTTTGTTTCTTAACGAACTAGCATAAACAAGACTCAATTTACAGTTTGTCATACTAATTGACCACTAAAATTGGTACTTTCATAAGCTACAAGAGAAAATATATATTGTCATTACTTTTCTTCCTTTTTTTAACTGTAATTAGCATAGCAAATTCTTGTTTACATACAAACTCAACCATCACAACACGTATAATCACAAGTAACCAATTGTATAGCAACAATTTGAAAAGATGAAATTCACAGAACATGAAATTCTTACGTAAACTTAGCAAATAAAACACTGATAACCCAAGTATACGTAAACTAAAATAAATCGATATGGCCTTAATACGCATACTTAATATAATATCAATTATAAACTATTAACGTATATGTTATAATTATATTATATTTATTATTTATTTTATTTTATTTGTTTTATTTATATTATTTAAAATTAAAAAATCAAAAATCCAAAAGCCATAAAGCTTTGTTTGGCAAAAGTCTTTAAAATAAAGACTTAATATTTTAAACCTTGTTTGGTCATAACTAATTTAAACTCCTTTAATTTATTTTAATAAACCATTTAGTTTATAATTTATAATCACATATTATTTATTTGGATTTCCATATCCAACATTAATCAAATAAATTAGTTACGCATATTATATTTTAATTAAATATTCCACTTTAACAAATATCACAAAATTATAATTTCATTATAATTTTATTTAATAATTTAATATACCACTTTAAATTATTAAATTAAAACAACAATATAACATCTCATGTTATATTACAACTCTCTAAATTATAAATTCAATTAATTTAGAATATTATCTAATAAATTTAAATTCATAAATTTTTACTAACAACCATCACATCAACAAAATATTTATTCAACAATAAACACCTCAAATAAATATTTATAATTCAATAAATATTTAAAATTACAATTTGAAATTTCGAATTGTTACAATAAGTAAATAGATAATAATGAAACTTTATTTATTTAATCAGCATAATGCCGCCAAGAATAAGACAACGTAATCAAGAGGCTGAGTCACATAATGATAACCAGGGGGTCCAAATACCCTATGCAAGAGTTTGTTAATTTATTAACGGCAGCATTTAACCAAGTTGGGGGTAGAGCTGCCGTAGTACCTAGGATAGCTAGAACGACTACCTTTAAAGAATTTAAAAGTGTTGGTCCGCCGGAGTTCAAAGGAACGACGGACCCATTAGAGGCCCAGACATGGGTGAAAGAGATAGAGAAGGCGTTTGTTATCACAAACGAGGTGAGGCGTAAAAGACTCCTTTCATGCACTTACATGATGAAAGGGGAAGCCAACTATTGGTGGGAGGCTCACCAGGGTGGGGCTAAAACAGAGGCGGTTACGTGGGAACAGTTCAAGAAGGTATTCTTCGAGAACTACTTTCCTACTAGCATGCAAAGGCGGATGGAGATTAAGTTCTTAGAACTTAAGCAATGGGAAATGATGGTTCCCCAGTACGCAACCAAATTCAATGAATTGGCAAGATTTTCTCCACATCAAGTAGACACGGAAGAGAGGAAGGCGCATAGGTTTGAGCAGGGCCTGAAACCTTGGCTCTACAGTAGGATTTTGGTGTTCTAGAGTGCTTCCTACGGAACCATTCTGGAAAAGGAGATTATAGCCAAAGGTGGTAGTGAGGCGTTGACTCAATACCACAAGGAAAGAAAGAATAAGAATAAGGGAGAAAGAGGAACCAAGGCAGAGGTTGCCAGTGGTAGTGGCAGTATACCAAAAAGGAAAAGTTTTAACCCTGAGAATACTGGGGTGAAACAAGGGGATCCTAAACGTAGGATGGAGGCATGCAAGACATGCGGAAAGACTCATTTGGGAGTCTGTCTAAAAGGAAAATCAGTTTGTTATAACTGTGGATAGGAGGAACATTTATCACCCTAAGAAAAATCATGGTTGTTTTATTTGTGGATCGTTGGACCACATGGCAAGAAATTACCCAAAGAAGGGGTCAGAGGGTAATAAGGGCTCTGGTAGTGGTAAGTTGGCCACATGGACCAACACCATGGTGGTAGACCCTCATTGTACATTTTTTTTATATAATCGTCCAAGATGCAGTTGCATCAGCAGATGTAGTAGCAGGTATCATTCCAGTGTGCTAATGCGCCAACCGCATTCATGGATATGATGAACAGAGTGTTCAAATAGTATTTGGACAAGTTCATTGTAGTGTTCATTGATGATATTCTAGTCTATTCTAAGACGTCAGAAGATCATGTTGAACATTTAAGGATTGTGTTAGAAACACTACGGAAGGAGAAGTTGTATGCGAAATTCACAAAGTGTGAATTTTGGCTTGAACGAGTGCAGTTTTTAGGACATGTTATTGATAAAGATGGCATTTCTGTGGATCCAGCAAAGGTAGAAGCGGTTAATGAGTGGGAACAACCAAAAACGCCAACTAAGGTTCAGAGTTCTGGGGTTAGCGGGATACTATAGAAGGTTCATCAAGGATTTTTCTAAAATAACTACTCCACTGAAAAATTTGACGAGGAAGTCGGTGAAGTGTGTGTGGACTAAAAGTGTGAGAATAGTTTTTAGGAACTAAAGAAGAGGTTAAGTGAGGCACCTGTATTGTCTTTGCCAGATGATACGGGGAATTTTGTAGTGTATAGCGATGCTTCGCATAGAGGACTGGGTTGAATGCTCATGCAGCATGGCAAGGTCATTGCGTATGCATAACGTCAGTTAAAGGATTATGAGAAGGCCTATCCTACTCATGACCTGGAATTGGCAGCGGTAGTTTTTGCCTTAAAAATATGGAGACATTATTTATACGGGGAGAAGTGTGAGATATACACAGACCATAAAAGTCTGAAATATATCTTCACGCAGAAGGAGTTAAATATGAGGCAGATGAAGGTGGTTAGAACTAATAAAAGGTTATGATTGTGATATTTTATATCATCCGGGGAAAGCAAATATAGTAGCCGATGCACTAAGTAAGAAGGGTAGAGAAAAGTTGTCAATGTTAACGACTCAGAATGAGTTAGTAACTGGATCCAATTTCCTCCAAAAGCCCTACCGATTGAGAAGGAGATAAAGTTGAAAACGACTGAGATCGGATCTCTCACGAAAAAGGTGAGGCCTTTTTTTATGTCTTTCTTGTACCTAACCAAAAGAAGTAACGCATCATGACCATCAGCACAAAAAAAATAAACGGCCAGTTTCCCAGCCGAAAGAAGAGGGAAACAAATGTGATTGTGATAAGACCAAGGAGAACTGTAGAAAGTAAGGGTGCTAATATGAGTAACAAGAGTCTTCGAATGTCTAATTTTTTTGTTATAATTTCGATAGTTTTGTTCACAGAGATGGCGAGAATGGAGTTAGAAGTTAAATCACCGAATGAAATAGTGGAAATGTTATTCTCAATGGAGACTCCGACCATAGTGGAACGGATTAAGGAAGTGCAATTAAGCAACGAGGAATGCGAACATATAAAGAAGAGAATGGAAGATGAAGAAAAGACTAAATATAACCTCGATAAGGAGGGATTGCTTTGTTTTGAAGGAAGAATTTGGGTTCCAAATAATTCTAAATTAAAAGAGGAGATAATGAGTGAGGCCCATAGTTTGAGGTACTTGATACATCCCGGTAGTACGAAGATGTATCAAGACCATCGTCAGAACTTTTGGTGGCCAAACATGAAAAGGGAGATAGCAGAATATGTTAGTAAGTGCTTAACTTGTCAGAAAGTTAAGGCTGAACACCAAAGACCTAGTGGGTTGTTGAAATCATTAGAAATTCTAGAATGGAAATGGGAGCATATAACAATGGACTTTGTGGTGGGACTTCCAACAACAAGAAAAGGATACGATGTTATTTGGGTGATAGTGGATCGATTGACGAAATCGGCTCACTTTCTACCAATAGGAGTTAGGTATAACCTAGAACAATTAGCTAAAATGTATGTCAAAGAAATTATTTCAAGACATGGAGTACCTATTTCGATTGTGTCAGATCATGATCCACGATTCACATCTAACTTTTCGAGGAGTTTGCAAGAGCAAATGGGAACGCAGTTGAGATTGAGTACGACGTATCATCCTCAAACGGATGGACAAAGTGAGCGTACAATTCAAATGCTCGAAGATATGTTAAGATCTTGCATTATGGATTTCAAAGGGAGTTGGGACGAACATCTACCGTTGGTAGAATTTGCGTACAACAATAGTTTTCACGCTAGTATAGGCATGCCGCCTTACGAAGCGTTGTATGGGAGGGAGTGCAGAACTCTACTGTGTTAGGATGAAGTAGGTGAACGTCGGATGTTGGGACCTGAGATGGTACAATAGATGGCAGATATGGTAAAGCTAATACGTACTCGATTGGCAGAGGCTCAAGATAGGCAGAAGAAGTATACTGATCCTCACCGAGAGAAGAGGTAATTTGAAGTAGGGTCTTATATTTTTCTGAAAGTATCACCCTTGGAAAGGGAAGATACATTTTGGGAAGAAAGGGAAGTTAAGTCCAAGGTTTATAGGACCTTTTGAAATTTTAAGAGGGGTAGGAGAGGTAGCTTATGAAGTAGCTTTACCTCCAGAAATGGAACGTATACACAATGTGTTTCACATGTATGTGTTGCGTCCCTTTAAACTGTACTATAAACACGTAATAGAGTATGAATCTATTCAGATAGAGAAAGATTTAACGTATGAAGAACTTCCAGTTCAAATTATTGATAGAAAGGAACAAGTTTTGAGAAATAAGATAATACCTTTGGTGAAGGTGATTTGGAGAAACCACAATGCTGAAGAAGTAATGTGAGAACTCGAAAGTAAAATAAAGGAAAATTTTCCTCATTTGTTTATGTAATTATAGCGAGATTCTGGGGACAGAATCCTTATAAGGGGTGGAGAATGTAATGCCCGAGAAAATTGATTTATATGAGAATTAAATTTTTATTTGATTATGTGAATTTAATGAATTTAATTGATTAATTATGTGAGTAAGCTATGTGAAGGTCGTTCTATGACCTAGAATGTGTGGAGTGGTTAGGATTCTGGCTATCTACTAGAATTAATTGTTTTGAATTTCTAAGACAAAAATAAAAGTTTTCCAAGAAATTTTCGTAAAAACACTATTCATCTATTTCTGCTCGGGAATTAAGTTTGAAATTTTGAGAAACGCGTAATGATAGAATACTAAGATGGGATGGAATATCGAATAACATTTCAGTTATGGCAAATGAAGTTTTTGCCTGCGGACTTAAAAACTAAGGGTTTGGAAAAGTAATTTCTGAGAAGGAAATGAAATGTGTATAATGATTAAGAATATTATGCGTACGATATACGAGTATGATACAAACTAGTATACGAGTATAGTACAAAGATTTAATATGATGTACAATACGAATATCGTACGAATACTATACGAAGAGAATACGTGAGTTATACGTGTAGAATATGATTGGTTTTTAATGAACTTAGAGTTTAAGGACTTTGTATAATCCAATTGGACTTGGATTATATCAAGCCCAATGAATTGTGTAATCAAGCCCAAGTTAAGGCCCGATGTTAAGTTTAATTAAGCCCGATCCAAGAAACTAAACCGCGGATCGAACCAATGGGTCACCAGATGGGTAAAACCCATCGGGCAACCCATGAGGATGACCCATGGACCTTGTGGACCAGCCACTTGGCCACCAAGTAAAGTGATTACTTGGTGGTTAAGACATGAATAGTAAGAAGGTTGGGGAGGATGACCACTATGTCCTCCATTTGATTTTCCTATAAATACAAGCTTGGTTAGTTCATTTAAGGTTTTATAAATATTAGCCAACTTATATTGAGAGAGAGAAAGAGCTAGAAACAAGTAATCATCCTACTTTGAAGAAAAACATAAGGAGTTTTATCAAGAACGTGAAGAACGAGAAGGTAAAATTTTGTAAATGTTAGTTTTCAATCTTTTCGATTTCATTTTCATAGAGAATTGTAGATTGGTGGAGCATGTCTCTTATGGAGGAATAAGGATGGCTTTTAATGATTAAAACATTTATAAGTCATGTCTAAGTAGAAATCGTAAGGGTTTACGTAAATTTAAACCGTAGAAACCATTGAACATTAAATTGGTTGTTGATGGACAAATTGAAAACCATCGTTGATAAGGTATATGCATCTTACTTTGTTAGGATGAAGATAAGGAATCAATGGAGTTGTTCCATTTGATTGGCATATAGAACACGAGTGACGAAGTTATGGCAAATTTTACGGAATTAGACGTTAAACGTCGAAAACGTAAAAATCTTGGATTAGTAGTCAAAAGTTGTCGTGTGACTTGGAAACGTTGGTTTTCAATGTTAACACGTGATATAAGGTATTCAAGAGTTTTGGACTCAAGAATCGTCGAATTTCGACTTAGAACTAAGAAAACGAGTATTAAACGCTCATAAACGATAAACGAATGCTCGATAATGAACTTAAAAGTGAATTCTGAGTTAACGGATTTGGAAATGTAAAATTCTTGCATGAACACTTAGAGTATGTAATTTATGAGCTAAGGGCTATTAAATGAGCCAATTCGGACTTATAACAAAGAAGTTATGAGCCCGGGAAGTTCATTTAAAATTTAATCATCAAAATTTTCTCGATCGAGGTGCAGCAGCATAGTCATTGTATGAAGAGTTACCGCAACGCCACTCATACATAGGAGTCTCTCATGGCCAAGCAGCTTTTAGACGAGGATTCGCCATCAGAACTGGTGCCACAAATACCACTATTGCAAAGGATGGGCCTGCACACAATACCGACAAGAGGAATTAGTTGACCAAGTTGGTTTTGTAATTCCAATTTATTGGTAATGAATAATAGAATGTATATGTACTTAATATACCTGTAAAAGCTTAGTCTTAAATCACTTATATAGTAATAACTTTAGAAAATTAAGTACGGTGTTCGACGTTGGTACTTCACCAATAATGATTGAGTCTCAGTTAATAACGTAAGAACGTTTGCAAGCCGTGATGAAGGGGTAGTAAGTCGGATTGACATTATTAATGAAATAATTTTAACTAAGACATAGAAGAGAAAGAATTTGGTAATAACTATGTGATGAGATTGTCTGGTAGCTAATTACAATGTGATGTATGAATATATCATGTAGATACTGTAAACACTGAAAACTGTTGAATATTTTATTCGAAGATGCTTGAAGGCAAGTTTTCTTAACGCTTGTCTAACCTTCGTGTTAGTCAAGTTTTCTATGATTCATTTTATGAGATGCATGAATGGTTTTAAAGAAAGGGTTGATGCCAATTTTAACTCGGCTAGACTATTCTTAAGAGTTAGATTGATTTGTGTACATGTCTTTCTATATAGAAATGATAACACTATCCTATGCCAAGTATTTGGTATGGATTCAAAGGTAAGTTTGTCTATGAACAAACAAAAGTATTTTTCATTGTTTATTCAATGGACATGCGAGTTTGCCAAATCTTAAACGTAAATACGTTTAACGGATGAATGTTGATCAACATAGAGTACTATAGGCTGATCACCTAGAAGTGCTAGTAATAAATGTCGGATGTACGGCCTTAGTGTTGTGATGTCCTTTTCATGAATGAAAATGGAAAGAGTATGTTCATGGTCTTTCGACTAGTTCAGAATTCCTAAGTTATTATATACTTTGGAATTGATGTTATGAATTGAGAAGTGCTAGTCAATGTTTCGTAGTACTTATAACTATTTGTTCAGTTGTTGAAGATAATCATATAAATCTCGAATGTGGTATTGATATTGTGACACCCCCAAATTCAGACACTCATATCTCAAATTTGATTCGTCACGTGCTAATTCTAATATCATACTAAAATCATCAACAATAGAAATAATATAATAATTTACATTGATATAATATAAATATTCACGTCCCAAGGTACCGCAACCATCACTATAACAATCCAGTGATTAAACTTAAACATAACTTAATCATCCTTAAATACATCATAATAATCATAACAATAATAATAAAACTTCTACACTTAAAGGACTAAGTTATTCTGTAGCCTTGTCCTTTCCCGATGTACCGCCTTGCTCTGCCTTAATTATAATGTTTTTAGGGAAGCAAGAATGAGCAACAAGTTTGCCCAACAAGTAATATAGCAAGAAGAATAAGCAGTTATAGCATTTAAATCTTCAAGGGTATAACAATAATTGATAGTTCATGGATATCAAGAAATATCAAGAGTATTCAATATGTGTCACTATAGACTGAAGGATATTAACAAAATTTCAGGATTTATTCATTTCAAGGTTCAATAAGAATGAACACTGAGCAGTCACTAAGGACTAAGAACTCTTACCAGAATTAACAATATTATACTGCAATCCAATATAAATGAGTACAACAGGTGATCAGCCTAAAGTACCCTACGTTATTCATAACATTTAATCATACTCATGTGCGCACGTCGGTTTCCCGATAATATAAAATTTCCCCTTTTTCAGAGGGTTGTTCATCTTAGTATATTTACAAGAGTCCGCACCAAGTCAATTGGTTTGGATAGCTTTCTTAACACATGATTATAGTCTAGCCGAATCAAAGGCTTAGACCACTTTTATAATGCATTTATGAATGATAGGTCCCATTTTTGTAACAATGTTAAGGCATACAAAAGATTTCTGAATAATAATAAGTATTTGCTTGATATAAGTATGGTAACAATTCCAGTTATACAATATACAATGTAAAGATTTTAGAAAACTTTCATTCAATATGAGAATCAAACGAAGTTAGAGAACTCGCACAAAATCCAAAGTTGTGATTTTTAAGAGACTTGCCTTTAGCGTTGATTACCACTTATAGCATAAAATCACCTCAATGAACTATGTTATCCTATTCATGTATGTATAGGTATTCATTAGTCATACACACTTGATATACATATTTGCATACTTTCATCACATATATCTAAATTTATGTAGGCTACACACATTCAAACTCATAGATGTGTAACTCACATTGATTTATACCTTTAAAATCTTTAGTACCATATGCTCATCTTTTATTTGTATTTGCAAAATATCCCTTACTTTACGTATTTTTAAGTCGTTTCACATATTAAAGAACCTTTAAGCTAGTTTTGACCCTTTATTAAAGTTACTCATACATTTCCATCTTTCAAAGTTTAAAAAAATTCATTATATCAACCACTAACCATAGTATTCATTACACTACATAATATTACCAAACAACTTCTTTCTACACATGCTTGCATAGTTTATAAAATGTCTAACTAGATGCGTGAACATGTCGATTATCTCTAGAGGCGTAAAGCATCATATCCTAATTGTTCAAAAGTTCACAATATAAGTCATAGAGTTTTCAACTCAATTGGTTTTCAAATATTAAGATGTCATGTCTAACAATCTATACATGCAAGGTACGTTGAGTCCACATTTCATATGTATTTACAAGACTAACTAAGCTATAAATATATGCTCAATAGGTTAGATTCAAAAAGGCGTAAGGTTTTATAACATGGTTTTCGTCTTTTAACTTTTCTTTCAAAAGGTTATAATTCAACTCTAAACAAACTAAAACATCTTGAAACTTTCATTGATACATGTTTAAGAAGTATGTATGTTCTTGAATTTAAGTGAAGTTAGGATTTCTTACATCAAACAATCAAAACAAAACAAAACAACAAAAGTCATCACAAGAAGAACTTCTGGTCATGGACTCATACGTCTGCATTGACCCACTCCGCTTGGTCGGGCATAACTGTTGCAAGCTTGGAAATTTTTCCCCGACTATGAACCTTTATGAAATTTTCAACCCAACAACAAACCAAACAACAATGTAATAATGTATAATTGATATAAACTTGCTATGTAACATCCCTAGCATGCTTCTAACACTTCCAAACATACAAACAATTAAATTCAAGGATCAATTCAAGATTTTTGTCATTTTTCAAAAGTTTAACATATTTAGCGATTCTCTTCACTGCGGATTCGTTACTTGACCAATTTACTTTGTTTTAACTTTCGTTGATTTCGTATTCAACCATATTAACAATGTCTAGCATCAATTTACATATTCTAGCATACATCAACCATAAACTTTTCAACTCAAAACAAGTATTGTTGTACTTTTCTAAGAACTCTTGCAAAAAAAACTTGAATGTAAGAACATATAGAAGAATATTACCTTCTCTGAAGTTGAATTGCTAAGAGAGCTTCAATTTGCAGATTGTATAAGCTCAACCCAACCACACTCACACACAACTTGAAGTTTTTAACATAGAATTAGCAAAATGGTTGTGAATGTGAAGGACTCCATTTATAGGAAATCTTGTGACTAATTTAAGCTTTACTCAATGAATTAAACCATTCAAATGGAGAAGAAGCTGATGGTTATGAAGGATTTGTAGAAGAGTACCATATAGACCACTCCACTTCTCATGATTTGCTAGCTTTGTGTTTGGTAAGGAAGGACTAGGCCAATGGCCTATTACGTGAAGAAGAAAAAGAGTGACACTCAATTTGGGACACTACCAATACTGAGCATTTGCAAGCCATTACTTAACATACTTAGGTTTATTTTCCAATTATCCAAAAAATGTACATACATATACACCCATTCATATAATACATAGAATTATATAATCCATGTACTTTGGATTAATTCAAATAATATTTACCCTAAACTAGGATATAATTTAGTTGGGTACAAATATTACTTATCATTCAGATAAAGTAATCACTTATTATTAATTATTTATTTAATCCAAGTTATTTTCTCCCATAGGTCTAGAATACACATTTAAATACTCCTACACACAACATGGGGTCACATGAGACTCTTTTTCACCCAACATAATAAATTACTTAAGTTAAGCTTACTTTTATCATATAGTTTTATATAATAATTCCAATGTCACACCTCATCTTATATTGAATGAAAAACCTTATTATATATGATTTCTCCTTACATGCTATTATTCATGATAATTAATGAATAACAATTAGTCAATGAAATTACGTAATTATTTGTTTATTACTTAATTTAATCCATTTCATCATTAATTAAATTAGTACTTTCTCATTTCACCACTTTGCCACATTAGGCATAATTTCCACAAGCTTAAACTAAGCTTCTCATCACTTTTGCTACATTGCTTAATTATCACGTACTTAATCAATTACATTAATTTCCACACTCATACCAATACTATATATATTTATATTCAAATAAATATGAAAATAATCTTTATTCTTAATATTATAATTTATTAAAATTCACGGGTATTACAGATATTATCCTTTGTTAGACTTGCTGAGCTAGTTATGCTCACTTCTTGCTTGAATTATATGATTGCAGCTAAGGCCGAACGTACTGAGACTTCTAAGAGAGATAAAGGCAAGGCTAAGATGGATAGTTAAATATCCTGTGATAGACTAGTATGGTTATATGTATTATACTTATGAACAACAAATAATGTAATTGGTTTATGAACCTGAGAAAGGATTTTTCGATGATTGTAATAAGAATATAGTTAATGCATTCATTGTGTTGGGATTTTAATGGAATGAATGTATGATTATGAGTACCGTGTAGCACCATATGTCGGGTTGGAAGATACCCAGATTTAGGGGCGTTACAGATAGAGTTCGATAGTATCACAAGAAGATTATTTTGTTACCTGAAGTTAAAATCTCGAACCATGTTTTAGGTTTTAGATGATGTACTTGAGAGTTGTTTAACTCTTATAGAGTTGTAAAGTCGTACTATTCGACACATAAAGAACATCGAATTAAGATTTAAATTTTATAATGTAACTCTGATGAATCGAAGCATAGAATAAATTTGATTCAGAGATATGTATATGATGAAGGTTGTGATCCAGGGAAGTGAATAAAGAATTCAGAAATGTTTTAATTATTCTGCATCGTAATAAGTATAACATCGAATATGATGTAAAAACAAGAATGGTTAATGATCAAGATCGAGAATTGATTTATAAAGGTTTTGGGATCGATTCATAGATCCTGGAAATAGAAATGAATGAATATTTTAATTTGTATCAAAGTTAAGTTGTATTCATTAAATTATGAATGGAAGTTGTTAATAGTTAGACGAATATAGTATCATAACGCACCAGGTCCGAGGTAACGGATACACAGATTTGGGGGCATTACACTCAAAGTCACTGTCAGAGCTATTCTTGGGTTTTCGGGTAACCCAGGATAGTGGTCATGGTCAGTCAACGCTTTTGTGGCTCTTATATCTTTTAATCCGTGTGATAAATATGTTGTAATTTGTAGTCTATATACCAAGGTACATTTATGATACACTAGTTTAGACTGAGTAAGACCTTAGGGTGAAGATTTAGTTTGGTCAAAGTACATCCAGAGGCTGTTCTTGGTGTTCATCAGTTTTTTGGGTTTTTCAGAAAACGCAGTCATGCTCGGTTTACGATATTTGACCATTAATTCTAGTAAACCTATGAATTAATTAAGAGTTTGAGTGTCATAGTCAAGGTATCTTTACATAAAACTTAGACATCCTAACTAACAACAAACAAAAATTAAATTAAAGGTCAGTCAAAGTACCCAGCTCAACCTATTCTTGAGATTTTTGGGTAACCCAGAAATCAGAACTTCGTGGTCGGTCAACGACTTTTGACCACTTATATCTTGAAATGTATGAATCTAATAGACCTTATTTCTCTTCTAGATTACTAACCTCATGTAATACTAAAACTAGCATACAATTAACAGACCTAGATATTAACATACAAGGATCTATAGGTTCTGACATTCGACTGTCAGACCTATTTTTCCAATTTTTTTAGATTGCTTAAAACATCATTTTGATACATCTAGATGTTATGAAAACATGATATATCAACTTAGAATACTTAATAACATGTTATTACACATATTTAAATAACTAAACAACAGATCTAATATATCATCAAAGATCTAGGTTAAAATTAGGGCTTGCACCTTTCTTAAGTGATTTTGATTTCTGGCTTTTAATTCTGATCTTGCTATCACAAGGGCTTGTATAGGTATGATATATGAGTGTATAGGCTTAAAACTTTTATGGGTTTGGCTTGATTTACGACTGTTATTTATAGAATTGAGCAATTAGGGTTTTTTGTCATTTTCCACCTACTTGCCTCCCTTAATATTTGATCTTGTTAACTTGTGTTGCTTGGGGGATGATACCAAGTCATGTGCTACCTAGGAACTTGCTATGGTGACTTGCAACCTACTTGTGAGCTAGTTCACCAACTTTAGTAGGTTAAATGCCCTAATCCTCCTTAATCTTGATTAGGTTTTGGTTTTTATAATTAGATTTACTTAATGATGTTTATTAACACCTAATTGAAGTTTAATAACATTGGTTAGGGTTTAAAATAATCTAACTAGGGTTAGTTCTAACTAATTAGGGTTAAGCTTCTAATTTTAGCGTTAAGGTTTTTAAATCTAGGGTTAGGGTTTCCTGATTTAGATATTAGGGTTCCTAACTTAGGTTTTTCACAAATCCTAACAAGCATGACAAAGCTTTTTGTCAGTGTAAGCACGACAAAGCAGCTTGTTAAAATACATATACAAAAAGCCTATTTTCAGAAGGAAAATTTTAAGCACGTGTCAAGTACGTTAACTTTCGGATAAAATTTTATTTGACCTAATTCTATAATAGAGTATATAATAACACAATACACATTCAGAACGAAGAGATTTTATTTAATAATACTGAATTTACATAACTGAGTCTTATTAGGGTTTTGGGTTTCACACTCACTCCCCCTAATAAGAATTTCGTCCTCGAAATTACAGTACAAGTTAAGTAAACAGTTGGAGATAGTTCTCTCGCATTTTATCTTTGAGCTCCTATGTAGCCTCTTCAACTTTCTGATTCCTCCAAATCACTTTAACCGTTGCTATCACTTTATTTCTCAGGACTTTCTCTTTATGGATGATGATCTACACATGTTCTTCTACATAAGATAAATCTTCTTTGATTTGGATCAGCTCATAGTTTATAATGTGTTTATAATCGGGTTTGTATGGTCGTAAAAAGCACACATGAAACACATTATGAATATGCTTTAATTCAGGAGGTAGTGCTATCTTATAAATAACTTCCCCTACCCTCCTCAAAATTTTGAATGGTCCAATGAATCTCGCACTCAATTTTCCTTTCTTTCCAAAATGTATATTTCCCTTCCAAGGGGACACTTTCAAGAATACATGGCTTCTTACGCTAAAGTTTCGTTGTTGTCATTGTGGATCAGCATATTTCTTCTATCGATCTTGAGACGCTTGTAATCATTCACGTATAACTCGAATTGTCTCAGTAGTTTATTAGATCATCTCAGGTCCTAACATTTGTCTTTCCCCGTCCTCATCCCAACACAAAGGTGTTCTATATTTTCTACCATATAAGGCTTCACAGGGTGGCATACCTATGCTAGCATGATAGCTATTATTGTAGGCAAATTCTACCAACGATAATTGATCCTCCCAACTTCCCTTGAAGTTTATGATACAGGTTCTTAACATATCTTCTAGTGTTTGAATGGTTCTCTCACTCTGCCCATCTGTTTGAGGGTGATATGTTGTAATTAATCTCAACTGAGTTCCTAAGTTTTTTTGAAGACTTCCCCAAATATTTAAGGTGAAACGTGGGTCTCGGTCTGACACTATAGAAACAGGTACTTTATGCCTAGAGATAATTTCATTAATATATAACTTGGCAAGTTGGTCTAGATTATATGTAACTTTAATAGGTAGGAAATGAGCTAATTTAGTAAGTCGGTCAACTATTACCCAAATGGCATGGCCCTTCTGTGTAGTAGGAAGGCCTACCACAAATTCCATTGTTATGTGTTCTCACTTCCACTCAGAAATTGGTATGGGTTAAAGTAAACCACTCGGCTTTTGATGTTCATCTTTAACCCTATGACACGTGAGACATTTACTTACCCATTCCGCTATTTCTCTTTTCATGTTTGAACACCAAAAGTTTTGACTTAAGTCTTTGTACATTTTAGTACTACCAGGGTGTATTGCAAACTTAGAATTATGGGCTTCATTTAAGATTTCGTCTTTTAATGCTTGATTTAACGGAACCCAAATTCTATCTTCATATCTTAGTACTCCATGCTTGTCTACTCTGAATTTAATATTCTTGATGTGTGTTATATTAGATTTACATTTTTTTACACTCTTTATCTTTCCCATGCATCTCTTTGATTCTATCTAGTAGAGTCGAAACTTCTTCTAGAATGAATAACTTTTGGGTAGAGGTAGTTGGACATCTTACCTCAATTTTAAGTCTTTCAAAATCCTTTATTAACTCTTTATTGTTAGTTATTACGTTTAACTTCTCTTGGTTCTTTCTACTTAACGCATCTGCTACTACATTGGCTTTTCTGGGATGATATAAGATTTCACAATCAAAATCCTTTATCAGTTCTAGCCATCTTCTTTGCCTTAAGTTCTTTTGTGTAAAAATATATTTAAGACTTTTGTGATCTGTATATATCTCACACTTCTCCCCATACAAGTAATGCCTCCAAATTTTCAGGGCAAAAACAACAGCGACTAACTCAAGGTCATGAGTAGGATACCTCTTCTCATAATCTTTGAATTGTTGTGATGCATAAGCAATATTTTTCCCATATTGAATCAACACACACCCTAAACCTTTGTGTGACGCATCACTAAATACTACAAAGCCTCCTGTATCATCTGGTAAGGATAACACTGGAGCCATGCTCAATCACTTCTTAAACTCTTGGAAGCTTTCTTCATATTTATCTGTCCAGACTTATTTCACCGTCTTTTGAGCTAAATTGGTTAGTGGGGTTGCTATTTTTGAAATTTGTTTTATGAAACATCAATAATAACCCACTAAACTGAGAAAACTTCTTACTTATGTTGGAGTTGTTAGTTGTTCCCAATTCACAACCGTTTCAATCTTAGTTGGATCTACTGAAATTCCATTCTTGTCAATTACATGACCTAAAAACTGAACTCTTCTTAACTAGATTTCATACTTGGAAAACTTTGCGTAAACTTGTTCCTTTCGTAATATTTCCAATACGATTCTTGAGTGTTCAGCATGCTCTTCCTGTGTTTTTGAATATACCAGAATATCATCGATAAACACTACAACAAATTTTTCTAAGCATTGTTTAAACACTCGATTCATCAAGTCCATAAATGTTCTCATTGCATTTGTCAATCCAAAGGCCATCACAAGAAACTCATAATGTCCATAGCGTGTCCTAAACGTTGTCTTCGGCACATCTTCTTTTCTTACCTTTAATTGATGATAACCCGTAGGTCAATTTTTGAAAAGTGTTCGGCCCCCTTTAATTGGTCAATCAAATCATCAATTCTTGGTAAAGGATACTTATTCTTTATGGTTAAATTATTTAATTCTCTATAGTCGATATATAACCTCATTGTTCCATCCTTCTTCTTTACAAACAACATCGGTGCTCCCCATGGTGAACACTAGAATGTATGTACTTTTTGTCTAAGAGTTCCTATAGTTGTACTAGCAACTTTTTCAGTTCTACAGCTGCCATTCTGTATGGTGCCTTACAAATTGGCGTCATACCCGGTGCAAGGTCGATAAAAAACTTGATTTCCCTATCTGGAGGAAGACCTAGTAAGTCATCTGAAAATACATCGGGAAATTCCTTAACTACAGGTATTTGATCTAGTTTTACTCCTTCCTTTCAAGTATCCACTATATAGGCCAAATAACATGTACAATGTGACGCCCCCAAATCCAGGTCCCTTCGAACCTCGGATCCGGTCCGCCACGATACTACTATCGTCACACTATTAATAACTTTTATTCATAACTTAATGAATATAACTTTACTTATTACAATTTAGAATATAAATTCTTTCCATTACCAGGATCTATGTAATGACCCCAAACTTTTATAAGTTTTGAATCTTGGTCATTTACCATTCCTGTTATACATCATATTCGATGTTATAAAAATATGCGAAATAATTTAAACTTTTTCAATCTCCTTTGAAAAATAATCTTTTATTGATTTCTTAACTTTAATCAATTACAAATCCCTGAATCAAATTGTGTTATGATTCATTCTATTCGAATTACTGTAAAAAATATTTACATCTCAATTCGAATTTCACTATGTACCGCCTAGTACAACTTTATAACTTAGCATGTATACACATTGTAAACTACTATCATATACATTTATTAGAACATAAACATGGTTCAAGAGCATCTAGTTAAATAATAAATCAATCTCCTTCGATACCATTGAACTTTATTAATCAAATAGCACGTAACCTTTGCAGTGTATCCTTAACTCGCAAAAAGTGGTTATTTGCAAGGGTGAGCTCGATGACCCAAACAATTCTAAAGTTTTCATGCAAAGACATAGCATAAAACAAAGATATTTGGGCCTTATGCATTCATAATCGATTAATATTTATTACGCATGTTACTTCTCACATAACAGGCATAGAGGTTTATATCACAAGTATATAATCAAAGATCAACTTTCACATCTCATGCATATCTCATACGCATTTAATATATAACAACATTTGTATAGCATAATATAGCTCAAATAACAGTTATCAAATTCATATAACAAATAGGAACTGAAAGACTTGCCTGATTCGTAGTTTATGAACTACGACTTAACTGCTTAACGCTTATCTGCACTTCATGTATTCCTACACAGTTATATAATCATGGATTCATATCCATCAGTAACATATTTCATGCATTCTCAATGTAATAATAATGTTACATTGTTTCCTAACTAGGTTCGTAAAACCTACACTTCACTTTCTCATCATACTCTTAGAATAGCTAGCCATGTATAAGTATACCTTAACCATCTGTACTTGACATCAATATAGCTATCACGCACTTGACTCGCTAAGTGTTTGACACATTTACAACACATTTAGGTAAGTTCAAATGTACACATAAATGTCTAACTTAGTGGTAACTTCATACAACATCACATATCCTATATTTTAATAGCACAATTAGATTATGAATACAAACAATGTATCGTTGCTTTATATAGTGAAAACATTCCTTTGGACTTTAACATTTTGAAAGTCTTAATTAACATTATTCTTTATCACATAGCATGCTTCTTAACACATTACATAGCATATTACAGGTTAAATTAATCATATAGGCATGCTTCAAACATCAGATCAAAAACAGAACTTATTCCAAACTGTAGGATGGTGCAGTTGCGCCATGTCTAGGCTTAGGGACGGCGCAGCTACGCTATCCCCTGGCCAGACCAAGGTTGAGCTTTACACTTCCTATTTCTGTCCAAACTTTAACACGCTTGGACTCTTATCTTTTGGAAACCACTTTAAACTTGAAAAATGCCATTCAACACATACAAGACAACTTTAAGGCTCTATTCCTATGTAATCAAGGCATGTTAACATGCTCGCAAGATCAGAATGTATAGCAAGTAGCATTTCTGAACCTTAGTTCTTTTATACCAGGTTTTCATAAAAACTTCTTTCACACAAGGTCTAACGAGTTTGATTATGAACAAAGGAACTATGTACACTAAGCATACTCATTTATGTGTAACATTAGTCATGTATAGCTTACTAGGTTCACAAGTTGCAGAACTTGATCTCTAACATAGTTTTTTTTCAAAACTTAACATCCAAATCTCCATTAAATCATATGCTTTCATTAATCATGCAAATCTATTAAAACATACTCCACTTAGCATAATATAATTATACATACACATTACACATGATTGCATGCTAGTTTAAACCAAAATGATTGCCTAACATTGATCAGATTTGAAAACAGGCGTTTTAATCGATCTCAGAATCATGCGCGATATCGCGCTTAGTACAATTATGGCGCAATTTGTAGTGCTGAGTTCAAAAAGTGTATGCATTTCTGGTTGGTGAAGTTTTAGCTAACTTGATTTCTCTTGACTCAAACATGTTCCAAGCCACTACTAAAGTGTTCATACATTCAAGTAAACTTCCTAAACACTTTATAACATGTTTACTCATATCAATTAACAAATGAATTCAAGAAATTTCAAGAATCAAACAAACCCATCTCAAGAACATAGATAACAATTATACCTTCTTAAGCTTAAATTGGACTTCCTACACACTGAATAAGCTTCTACAATTGCTCAGCCACTTGAATGCTTCACTTAGATAACTCTTAGCAACACAAAAATCTAAACTCAAGCTTGTATTTATAGGGAAAAAAATGGACTAGGCATTGTTATTACAAAATTTTGGAATCCATGGTGTAATGGGAAGAAATAATGGTTCATGAAGGGTGGTTCAACAACTCCATACCAACCACCTTGCTAGCCATGATCACCTATTCCATAGCCACTTGGAGAATACGTAAAGAGAGTTTCTAGGTCACTGTTCATGTATTTTATGACACTTAATTTGGGACAAGTGAAAAATCTCAACAACTAGTTATTCTAAGGCTTGGTTTGGTTCTTTTAATTCCCATAATGTAATATTAAGGTACAATTGTTACCATATTAGGAATTTAAAGATAAATTTTATACTCACATCATATAAGCCATGTACATTAACTACACGTGATAAAATATCGCAGTTAGGCATTAATGTCCGGGTAATCTCATAATTATCTCTACCACTCACATAATCACATTATAACCTTATTTAATATTAATGTTTATTTAAACATTGAATTTCCTTTCCAGTTTCTAAAATACACAGATATTAAATCATTTTTGTACTACAACTTCATATGATACCATGGTGCTACTAGGTACCTCATATTAACATATTGTAATCTTATCATATGTTTTATTCATGTCATACATATAACATTAATGTACCAACTCAGTGCTATAGTAGAATTTAACCAACTCTAATCGAACATCAAGCAAATTGCGCCAGATTTTCTATCATTGGGATAAATGTAGGTTGTCTTGCAGCACCGATAGTGCAAGATTGGTTTAGCTTCAAGCCAGTGTCAACCTCCATCGCCAAACTTGTTTTACACGACATAAATTAATGCCCACAAGAGTGAAATTGTCAATCTAAGAGTGTACTCATTAACTATATGAAACATGTCCCCTTATAGGGTTGTTCACCTCAGCTTTTCCACATCTGAATCCGCACCAGAGCAATCTGGTTTGGCATAATACTCAAGAACGCTTGAATTCCATAAATATTTTTCAACAGTCGTTTAGCCGAATCAAATAGCTTAGACTTTTATCAACAATTCGGACATCAATCGAAATAATTTGGCCAACTTAATTAACCTTCTTCATAATTTAAAAGAAAACCAAAAATTCTTTTATGACGTCATGATGCCGTACCAGATTAGCAGTACGTTAAGGATTCCGCCATTAGGTGACTTTGTCATATTACATCATACCATAGAGGGCTGACGATCTTTCGATCACAACCAACACTAGGTTCAACTGCATTAATGAATCCATCATTTACCATTTCTACACCATACCAAATGATGTAAATTGTCAGAAATACATTTTGAAAATTTTTAAATCATTTTGTCTTGGCCGAAATAATTAGCATAGACATATGGATAACGGCATTATTTTTAAAACATCATTGGTTCAATCACATGACCCAAAGTTTTTTCGAGAAAACAGAATTGCAAACATCGGCACGAAGTCAATAAATTTTGAAAATCTAGCAAAGATGGAAGATTTGGAAAATTCATGTTTCTCCATCAACTTTACTCCTTGCCTCATTCTATCAATCTCTAACACCATCAATGCTTATTATACCAAAATTTCTAACTTCATAACATATATATACCCAATATTGTTCATCAAACTTACTACACTTTGGAAATTCAGGACTTGCCATAATCATATGAGTTTAAGAACTTACCCTAGTCAGACCACAAGCGTTGTAACGCCCCAGAAAATTGAACCTTTTGTAAATACCTTTAATAATTAATAAAATAATATTATTTATTATTATTATGTGTTAGTAAGATGAATGTCATTCTATAACCTAGAAACGTCAGAACGTCGTAGTATTTTAACTACGTGAGAGAATTAAAGTGTTTGAATTTCCAAGAAGAAAATAAAAGTTTTCTGAGAAATTTTCTGAAAAACACTATTCATCGATTTTCGCTTGGGAATTATTTTTGAACTTCCGAGAAATACGTAACGTTATAATATCAAGGTGAGATGGATTATGTAATAATAATCTAAGTATGGAAAACATAATATTTTTGCATGCAGACTTAGTGTGTTAATGTTAAGAAAATCAAGTACTAAGAATTAAATGTAATGGTCGTATGATACTTATGTATTGTATGAATGAACGAATACAAGTATAATATGAAGTATTATACGGGTATGTATGGAGGATGGTATAATGTATATTACGAATTAATATATGAGCTAGAATACGAGAATTATACGTATAGTATATGTTATAAGACTTTTAGTTAAATGGAATGGACTAATAGGATTGTGTAACAATTGAAGAGTCCAATAAGAATGAAGGTAGAAGCCCAAATTGATTTAATGCAAGCCCAATGGGAATAAGCTAAGTTAGTTAACTTAAGCCCATTGTAATGATCCAATGGATTAGCTATGATCCATGGAGTAAACCAAGGTTGATATGGGTTGTCTTGGTGGGCAAGACCTTTGTGTGATAGCCAAGTACTTTAAGTAATGATCAAGTAAGAGATAAGTGTTGTGCTTAGCAAGTAATGAATAGTAAGGAGATGATTAATGGAGGTGGGATGTTCTAATAACTCTTATGCCCTCACTTTGGCTTTCCTATAAATAGAAGGCTAGGATTTTCATTATTGCTTGTTATTTTCAACCAACAACTTCTCTTATAAAGCAACTTATTGGTTAGAGAGAATAAGCACATATAAGTCAAACATCCTTTGTTAGATTTTCAAAGAAGAAGAAGACTAGTTCATCAAGAGTAAGACTCTTGTCTAATAATTATCCATCTCTATCATTGTAGGGTGATAAGAGAAGTGTAACTTAATAAGCATATATTCTAAGAACATGTAAGAATTGAATAAGCAATGGACTTAAGCCGAATAAGTCATGAATAAGTAACTTGAACCTAAATAAGTTATAAACTTATGAAGAACTTATGATGAACTTTTCATTTGTTTGTCATATGAAGTTAGTATGTTTGATAAGATGTGAGAATGTTGATTAATGGACTTAAATCTATAATTAGTCATAAGGAATGAAAATTGGTAGTTTATAAGTTGTTAAGTCATGAACTTATAAAGAATAAGTCAAAACCTAACTTGAAAATAAATTAATGTAACTTGTAGTTTAAAATGTTCATATGATGGTTAGAATCCATTTAGAACATGATCAAATCATTAGTAATGAAGTTTCGCCGGAATTCACACGATTGGATGATAATCGTCGAATTAGTAAAATTCTCGGAATGGAAGTCGTATTTTGTGTTTGAACTCAAAAATGTTTGTTTTTGATGGAGACAAGTCATATTTGGCATTATAGATTTGCGGACTCAAAAATGACTGGATTCCGACTTAGAACAAAGAAACGAGCGTTGAACATTCACGAACGTTTATCGTTTTCGTTAAAAATGAACTAATAGGTGAAATTTTAGCAAACGAAGTCAAGTAGATAAAATTTTTGCATGAACGCGTAGAGTATGTAATGTGTTGAACCGTAGGCTCTTGAACGAGCCAATTCGCACTTATAACGAAGAAGTTACGAGTCCGGGAATTTTGCAAAGTTAAAAGTCTGTAAAAAATTTCTGGTGCATAGAGTTTGCCGCAGTCAATAACCCCTGTATATATTGGCGGTCTTTGCAGCACATTATATACAAAGGAAATAACTCATCAGAGAGTCATGCCACCAGGCGTGAACATGAGGGTTATGTGAAATGGCAAGCCGCCAAGACCGGATGTCGTACAACTAACTAACCTTGTGCAGTCAAGAAGTTGAAAGTTTGATAAAACCAAGCGCATCAAACGCCAAATTCTAAGGTTTAGCCAATGAAGAAGGTTTACAATATGACATGAATGGTAACTCATTAGTAATGAATTAAGGCTTGATTATAATATTTTTAAGACATTTTTAAACCTTAAGTATTATCAATTAAGGTTAATGTAAGTCAATTGTATGTTAATGTAAGAATGACGTAACGAAAAGCCGGAACCAATAATAACAAATCTAAGTCATAATTAGATTGAGAAGAAGGGTAAGATTCATTAGGAACCATGTATGTTTATTCATGACCTAATGTGTTATGTGATGTTATCATTACTGTAGAGACTTAAAGACTTAAACAAGAACATGTTATTAACTGTAGCAGACACTAAAGGCAAGTATTCTAACCCTTGTTTCAGTTCAATCTGGACAAGTTTTGTAATTTGTGTATCCTTACACATGAAGTATTGTATGATGAAGTCCAAGCCAACTCTTTCGGCTAGACTTATATTATGTTTCTATCAAAGCATGGTCAATGGTTACCAAGTTATATTGGTGTGGTTTTCAAATGAAGACTGAGTATGCTAAAAATGTTTTGTCGTCAAACGACAGGCACGTGAGGTTGCCACAACTTAAACGTACATACATTTAATGAATGTAGTGTTGATCAGCATAGAGTACTATAGGTTGATCACCTAGAAGTGCTCCTAAGAAATGTCGGACTTACGGACTTAGTGTCGGGATGTCTTTTTCAAAAGAACTTATGAAATGCTCAAGGTCTTGGACCGAAATTGATGTTTTACTGAATATTGTTGTTGTAAAACATTTTGAAGGAAAATAAGTGCTATTTTTAATTATCAATAGTACTTCGTAACTATTGTTTAGTTATTGAAGATATACGATTCTAATGTTTCAAGCATGTTGGTTATTGTAATTTTTGTACTTGTTGAGCTAGTCATGCTCACTCTTGCTTGAACCATATGAACACAGCTAAGATCGAACGGACCGAAGGCTCCGGCAAGGATAAGGGCAAGGCGAAGACGAACCCGTAGAATACTTATGTAATAGTATAGGGTGGATGATTGTAATATATTTGATATTATGAAAAGAACAATGTAATGGTTATAAAGAACCTGGGGAAATGTTAATATTATTTTGAATATATAGAAGATATATTCGTTCCTTTGAGACTTTTCAATTGAAGGTATGTGTGAATGGTAGTACCGTGTAGCACAATCTGTCGGGTTGGAAGATACCCGGATTTGGGGGCGTCACAGGCGTCCATTCGCTAAGGGGTTCAAAAATATTTCATATAATTATGAGTCATGAATGTACCATAAGTATGAGTTTTAAGAACTCGCAACTTAACCTTATATTCTCTAACTATAACCTATCTATCTATTATACACATGAGAAAAGAATCACTTTCTCAACAGGTATATAGCAAATAGCGCGACACAAACATTTCAACGATTATCAGTGCCAAAACTAAGTGGTTTTAACACCAAGTACAATTCCCCGCCCATAACAAGGAATCATACAACTCAGCTACTGACATGGGTCCTCAATTAAAATCCCACTTAACTCTATCTTACACTTCTCTTGATACGAATTCTTTGTATCTCATCACATACAACTCCTCATGAGTTCATATCGTACCATTTCATAGTATATTCACTTATAACATCAAGTTATACACACTTAGTCGTTACAGACTATTTATCACTTCATAGCTCATTCCGATCACGGCGTGATCATTGGTTAACTTAGGGTTCTTTCCCATTATCAACTAAACTCCATTCGAGTTCATTCTCATTATCTTTGTCATATTTATCTTATAGACATCATCTTAACATTTTTATTACCAGAGTTGGGAAACTCCTGAATTCTCATTCTCTAGATACTTCAAGATTCTTCTTTGAATCTTCGCTTATATATTTTAATCTTTATCTTTCTCTCTCTCAGGTTATAGCCTAAGGTACACTTACCTAAAGTTTATAACCTACAGCTTTGATACCAACCTGTGACGCCCCCAAATCCAGGTCCCTTCGAACCTCAGATCCGGTCCGCCACGATACTACTATCGTCACACTATTAATAACTTTTATTCATAACTTAATGAATATAACTTTACTTATTACAATTTAGAATATAAATTCTTTCCATTACCAGGATCTATGTAATGACCCCAAACTTTTATAAGTTTCGAATCATGGTCATTTACCATTCCTGTTATACATCATATTTGATGTTATAAAATATGCGAAATAATTTAAACTTTTTCAATCTCCTTTGAAAAATAATCTTTTATTGATTTCTTAACTTGAATCAATTACAATTCCTGAATCAAATTGTGTTATGATTCATTCTATTCGAATTATTGTAAAATATTTACATCTCAATTCGAATTTCACTATGTACCGCCTAGTACAACTTTATAACTTAGCATGTATACACATTGTAAACTACTATCATATACATTTATTAGAACATAAACATGGTTCAAGAGCATCTAGTTAAATAATAAATCAATCTCCTTCGATACCATTGAACTTTATTAATCAAATAGCACGTAACCTTTACCGTGTATCCTTAACCTGCAAAAGTGGTTATTTGCAAGGGTGAGCTCGATGACCAAAGACAATTCTAACGGTTTTCATAAACACATAGCATAAAACAAATATATTCATTCTATGCATTCATAATCGATTAATATTTATTACGCATGTTACTTCTCACATAACAGGCATAGAGGTTTATATCACAAGTATATAATCAAAGATCAACTTTCACATTTCATGCATATCTCATACGCATTTCATATATAACAACATTTGTATAGCATTATATAGCTCAAATAACAGTTATCGAATTCATATAACAAATAGGAACTGAAAGACTTGCCTGATTCGTAGTTTATGAACTACGACTTAACTGCTTAACGCTTATCTGCACTTCATGTATTCCTACACAGTTATATAATCATGGATTCATATCCATCAGTAACATATTTCATGCATTCTCAATGTAATAATAATGTTACATTGTTTCCTAACTAGGTTCGTAAAACCTACACTTCACTTTCTCATCATACTCTTAGAATAGCTAGGCATGTATAAGTATACCTTAACCATCTGTACTTGACATCAACATAGCTATCACGTACTTGACTCGCTAAGTGTTCGACACATTTACAACACATTTAGGTAAGTTCAAATGTACACATAAATGTCTAACTTAGTGGTAACTCAAACAACATCACATATCCTATATTTTCATAGAACAATTAGATTATGAATTCAAACAACGTATCGTTGCTTTATATCGTGAAAACATTCCTTTGGACTTTAACATTTTGAAAGTCTTAATTAACATTATTCTTTATCACATAGCATGCTTCTTAACACATTACATAGCGTATTACAAGTTAAATTAATCATATAAGCATGCTTTAAACATCAGATCAAAAACAGAACTTATTCCAAACTGTAGGATGGTGCAGTTGCACCATGTCTAGGCTTAGGGATGGCGCAGCTACGCTGTCCCCTGGCCAGACCAAGGTTGAGCTTTGCACTTCTTATTTCTGTCCAAACTTTAACACGCTTAGACTCTTATACTTCTCATGCATACACACTAGAGGTCTTTACATACTTATATGACCACTTCAAGATCAACCTTATATGTTAGGGACTTTAGTTTAGGATTTTCACGAATCAAAACCAAATAGGGTTATGTAATCACTAGGTGTACTAATTAGCCTTATGTTCTCATAAAGAGGTCACATAATATGTACTACACATGCTCATACATATTCACATCTTTTACTCATAGCTATCATCGTCTAACACTTTAAAACATGCTTTAACCTCATCCTTGGTTTACTTCCATTATGTTTAACATATAAGACTTATGTTTAGTTATATAATGAAACATAACATGGCATCTCAAGCCTTTAAAATCTTAATACTCATATGGAATGCAACTTAAGTTCGAAACATGGTTGCCTTTGAAATCATTTTTCATGAATGATGCGATATAACACATATAAGTCATATCTAGGGATATTATAGACATAACATATCATATTAATCCTTTAGAATTTAGATATCCATGTGATGTAACTAGATTTTGAAAATATGTTCAAGTTTACTTTTGGAAACCACTTTAAACTTAAACAATACATACAAGACAACTTTAAGGCTCTATTCCTATGTAATTAAGGCATGTTAACATGCTCGCAAGATCAGAATGTATAGCAAGTAGCATTTATGCACCTTAATTCTTTTATACCAAGCTTTCTTAAAAACATCTTTCACACAAGGTCTAACGAGTTTGATTATGAACAAAGGAACTATGTACAATAAGCATGCTCATTTATGTGTAACATCAGTCATGTATAGCTTACTAGGTTCACAAGTTGCAGAACATGATCTCTAACATAGTTTGTTTTGAAAACCTAACATCCAAATCTCCATCTAAACCATATGCTTTTGTTAATCATGCAAATCTATTAAAACATGCTCCACTTAGCATAATATACTTATACATACACATTACACATGATTGCATGTTAGTGTAAGCCAAAATGATTGCCTAACATTGATTAGATTTAAAAACAGATGTACCCAATGGATCTCAGAATCGGTGCAACAAGGCCACGCTTCTCAAGACAATTATGGGCGTGGCTGCTTGCAGTGCTGTGTTCAAAAAGTGTATGCATTTTGTTTTGCAGTCTTAGCTAACTTGATTTCCCTTGACTCAAACATGTTCCAAGCCACCACTAAAGTGTTCATACATGCTAGTAAACTTCCTAAACACCTTATAACATGTTTATTCATATCAATTAACAAATGAATTCAAGAAATTTTAAGAATCAAACAAACCCATCTCAAGAACATATATAAAAATTAAACCTTCTTAAGATTAAATTGGACTTCCTACACACTGAATAAGCTTCTATAATTGCTCAGCCACTTGAATGCTTCACTTAGACAACTCTTAGCAACACAAAAATCTGAACTCAAGCTTGTATTTATAGAAAAAACATGGACTAGGCATTGTTATTACACAATCTTGGAATCCATGGTGTAATGGGAAGAAATAATGGTTCATGAAGGGTGGTTCAACAACTCCATACCAACCACCTTGCTAGCCATGATCACCTATTCCATAGCCACTTGGAGAATACGTAAAGAGAGTTTCTAGGTCATTGTTCATGTATTTTGTGACACTTAATTTGGGACAAGTGAAAAATCTCAACAACTTGTTATTCTAAGGCTTGGTTTGGTTCTTTTAATTCCCATAACGTAATATTAAGGTACAATTGTTACCTTATTAGAAATTTAAAGATAAATTTTATACTCACATCATATAAGCCATGTACATTAACTACACGCGATAAAATATCGCAGTTAGGCATTAATGTCCGGGTAATCTCATAATTATCTCTACCACTCACATAATCACATTATAACCTTATTTAATGTTAATGTTTATTTAAACATTGAATTTTCTTTTTAGTTTCTAGAATACACAGATATTTAATCATTTTTGTACTATAACTTCATATGATATCATGGTGCTACTAGGTACCTCATATTAACATATTGTACTCTTTTCTCTCATATTAACATATTAACATATTACTACAGTAGAATAATTTTAACTAACTCTAATCGAACATCAAGCGCAATTTTTGCATTTTGCTTATATCATCAGGATGGTGCAATGCTACGCACTTCGACAAAGGCTAAGATGGTTTAGCTTCAAGCCAGTGTCAACCTCCATCGCCAAACTTGTTTTATACGACATGAATTAATGTCCAGAAGAGTGAAATTGCCAATCTAAGAGTGTACTCATTAACTATATGAAATCATATGATCAAACGCGATTAATCTTCCTAATTCCCTTTGAACTCACTCAGTGAATTTTCCTCATTTCACTTTATGCTACACAAGGAATTTCATAATTCTCATTGTCAATTCCACACTTCTCAATACATATTAAACTAGTGTAACTCAATTGAATTAATCAACTTACACAACATTAAAACTTATATAATACCACTTAATTAACCAATAACTAATCCGGGTTAATTAATTAAACTTTATTCAAATCCATTCATGAATAACTTAATCATCATTTAAGATTTTTATTATCTTTATGAGTCCTTAATACCCATTACTTGAATTTTAATTTCACAAACTGATTCAACAGATTCAAATATAGAATTGCTACTGGTCATAGGTTTCAATAATAATGGCATTGCTACCTCTACCAAAATCAGAGGCAGACAAGTTCTACACCAGTAAAAAATGAAACCTATGCTTCTAAATACTTTACACACCCTCCTTAAGCGTTAACTCGTCTAATCATAAATCCTCTCTTTGATTTCACATCATCTGTTACTATTTTCCTTAACAATTCAAGGATTACACTTCAAGTTTTAAAACTCTATTTCCCTTATTAGTTTAACCAACTATACATCTCCTTTACGGTTTCTTACTACCAATAACACCACACTCGAATATAACACATACATGCATACCTTTAATCCTCACTTCTCGCCGTGTATCAATTTACTCAATAATTCTCTAACCACTTCAAGGGTATATCGATTTCTTTCTCTCGTCAACAACGTACATATATACAAGTCTAAACTTAACACACATCGAGTCTTTAATAGTCTTCAATATAGTACCCTGAGTGGTTTCCCACAAACAACCAACAAATTAGTTTCCGTCTCGTCTACACACTGCTTTCACAATTGAGTTAGATCGGTTACTAATTCGTATATACCTCCGCTCTCTGAAGGAATCATTTAGCCCAACTCCTATACATCAACCATTAAAGAGTATGATTGCACTACCTTAGACTTGATACTCACTCGTACAAATACTCAAGAAATCGGTGATTATCAAAGATATTTTAAGGTCACCAACTTACTACAATAAAATAATTCTATAAATTATTTAATGTCGATAGATAAATCTTATCCATCTTCATATAAATTCATCTCTACAATTTCTAACAAATATATAATAATGATATATATATATTTATTAAACACAACATTACTTATTACATAGCTCATATTACCCTATGTAACACAATACCACATACCTCGTAATACATATATATTTTTATTTGAACCCTTCACATGCCTTACGAATTTTATTCACTAAATTCTTATTTTAATATTTTCTAAAAATTTGGGTTCTTACATATGAACCCTTCTAAGTAATCTTTATGCCTGAGTTATGGTCAGACATCGAGATTTCTTAGGTGAACAATCCCCATTGAACACTACCTTTAACTTCGACGCAGTCAATAGGTTTATACATTTTTTATGACAATCAATCATCGCATTATGATTAACTAACCAATCCATCCCTAGGATTACATCGAATTCCCCTAACTGTATTGGAATAAGATTTATAAATAATTTGTGTCCTTTTATATCCATACTAGAATTCCTATATATAGTTTTAACAGGAATCTTCTCATTATTTGCAATTTCTACGCAGAATGGTATATCTAAGTTTTCACATGGCATATTCAAATTTTTAGAAAATCTATCAGACATAAAAGAACAAGTAGCACCAGAGTCGAATAACACATATGCATTTAAAGTGTTGATAGGGATGATACATGTCACTACGTCCTGTGAAGCAACAGAATCCCTCACCGACATATTAAACGTTCTAGTGGTCGGTCGACTTTGAGCTACAACTGAAGCTACTGTTGACCTATTATTATTATTCTCCGGTACTCTGTTTCCCCTACTCCTTGGCTCTTGGGTTTTTTACAGTTTCTTTCTAAATGATCAGACGAACCATAGTTGAAACATTTATTTTATTAGGGGTAGGACACTGTGGAGAATAGTGTCCCTCTTGACAACTATTAAAACATTTATTTCTAAGACATATACCTTTATGTCTTTTCCCACATATAACACAAGGTTTAATCTTAGTGTTTTTGTTATTATTAAAATTGTTGTTAAAATTACCCACCTTTTTCATAGAGTTGTTATAAAAAGTGGTGTCCCATTTCCTCTTATTATTAAACCCACTCGAATCGGTTTTCTTTTGGATTCCCCCATTTTTACTCTTTTTATCTTCGTGAAATTTAATGAGGTTTTCATTTTCACTTTCAGCTATAACAGCCTTCTCGAGTATTTCAGGAAAATTTTTGATTTGAAATATAGACAATTTACTACGTATCTGAGGTTTCAAACCTTCTTGATACCTCCGAGTCTTCCTAGGTTCAGTATCAACTTGATGCGGAGCAATCCTTGATAGTTCTCCTTATTTTAATTCTAAGAATCGTACTTCCATACGATCCTTCAAAAATTGGGGGAAATAATTTTAAAAGAATAGTTCCTTAAATGTATCCCATGGAACAACTTCAGTTCCCACACGACCCCTAGTATATTCCCACCAGTAATTTACCTCTCCTTTTAGGAAAAAGGTTGTGAATACTATTTTCTAATTTTCATTAACATTGGTTACTAAGAAAAAATTTTCTATCTCGGTAATCCAGATTTATGCATCAACAGGTTCAGATGTACCCTTAAACTCAGGTGGACCTACTAGTTTAAAGTCTTTAAATGACGTGGTTTGATTTTAGGTATATTTTGTACAGCACCTAACAAGAGTTCTATTAACTGTTGGGTGGGATTAACATCACTATCTATCTCTCGTTGAGGTCGTCTTGTTGGTGGCATGATTCTATAAAAATAAATATAAACATCCACAATAAGAATCTGTTTAATAAAAAACATACTTTTTATTCATACTTCATAACAGTACATAACATAACCAACTAGTGGTTTCACATATAACACTACTAGCTACAAAATAAACAACATTTTCTCTTTTATTCATACTAATACTAAGCACTTAGATATACTATAATCTAGAAATCTCTAACTTCGTCATATGAATCCTGGATCATGTGGCATACCACAGATCGATCTGTAAGATAAGCAGTCTTCTTTCCCTCCACTGGATATCTAACTATTCGATGTTGCAGACCGTCGAATACATCCTGAGTTCCTAGATCAGACTTTTTTAATCGTAATTTCATTTCCTGCCTGCCCCTCTGAGCACTTTGCAGTAATACCTTTAGTTGGTTAGTGGCTCCTCTTTCATGCTCCAGCATACCCTCGGCCATATGTGCCCTGAACTTGACATGGTATGTGTCATTCTTAGCTTTTTGTACTAGTGTTGCCATTGCATGTTCATGGTCTTATATCCTCATCAATTGACCAGCTACAAGATCCTCCTCTTCCTAAGCATCTAGCAATTGTTGACCATGAGGAAACTCTGTAATACCCGTGAACTTTAATAAATTATAATATGGAGAATGAAGATTGTTTGAATATTTATTTGAATATAAATATATATAGTATTGGCATGAGTGTGGGAATTAATATAATTGATTAAGTATGTGATAATTAAGCAAGGTATCAAAAGTAATGAGAAGCTTAGTATAAGCTTGTGGAATTTATGCCTAGTGTGGCAAAGTGGTGAAATGAGAAAGTACTAATTTAATTAATGATGAAATGGATTAAATTAATTAGTACTATTAATAAATAAATAATGTCTAATTGTCATTCATTAATTATCAAGAGTAATAGCATGTAAGAAGAAATCTTATATAACAAGGTTTTTCATTCAATATAAGATGAGGTGTGACATTGGATTTATTATATAAAACTATATGATGGAAGTAAGCTTAACTAATGTAATTTATTAAGTTATGTGAAAAAGAGTCTTATGTGACCCCATGTTGTGTGTAGGGATATTTAAATGTATATTCTAGACCTATGAGAGAAAACAACTTTGGTTAAATAAATAATTAATAATAAGTGATTATGTAGAATTGGAATGATAAGTAATATTTGTACCCAATTAAATTATATCCTAGTCTAGGGTAAATATTATTTGAAATAAATCAATGTACATGGAGTATATGATTCTATGTATTATGTGAGTGGGTGTATATGTATGTTCATTTTGTTTGGAGAATTGGAAAATAAACCTAAGTATGTTAAGTAATGGCTTGCAAATGCTGAGTACTGGTAGTGTCCCAAATTGAGTGGCACTCTTTTTCTTCTTCACGTAATAGGCCATTGGCCTAGTCCCTCCTTACCAAACACAAAGCTAGAGAATTATGAGAAGGGGAGTGGCCTATATGGTACTCTTCTACCAAATCTTTCATAACAATCAGCTTCTTCTCCATTCCAATGGTTTAATTCATTGAGTAGAGCTTAGATTGGTCACAAGCTTTCCTATAAATGGAGCCCTTCACATTCATAACCATTTTGCAAATTCTCTGTCAAAACTTCAAGTGTGTGTGAGTGTGATTGGGTGGAGCTAATATAATCTGCAAAGTGAAGCTAGAGTAGCAATTCAACTCCACCAAAGGTAATATTCCTCTATATGTTCTTACATTCAGGTATTTGCAAAGTTCTTAGAAAAGTACAATAATACTTGTTTTGAGTTGAAAAGTTTATGGTTGAAGCATGCTAGAATGTGTAACTTGAAGCTAGACGTTGTTAATATGGTTAAATGCGAAGTCAACGAAAGTGAAATGAAGTAAATTGGTCAAGTAATGAATCCGTAATGAAGAGAATCGCTAAATGTGTTAAACTTTGGAAAAATTACAAAAACCTTGAATTGATCCTTGAATTTAATTGTTTGTATGTTTGGAAGTGTTAGAAGCATGCTAGGGATGTTTAATAGCAAGTTTATATCAATTATACATCATTACATTGTTGTTGGTTGGTTGTTTAGTTGAAAATTTCCTGATGGTTCATAGCAGGGGAGAAATTTTTCATTTAGAATGATCATGCTCATTCCTTACGGGGTCATGTCAGATAAAGTTCGTCCTTGGGGGATGTTTATCAGAGCTATATGTCATTTCAAATGGGGGTGCTGCTAGGAATAAGTTTGTTGTTTTGATTGTTTGATGCAAGGAGTATTACTTCACTTAACCTACATACTTCTTAAACATGTATTAACGAAGGTTGCAGATGTTTTAGTTGAATTATGAACTTTTGGAAAGAAAAGTTAAAAGACGAAAACCATGTTATAAAACCTTACACCTTTTTGAATTGAACCTATTGAGCATATGTTTATAGCTTAGTTAGTCTTGAAAATACATATGAAATGTTGACTCAACGTACCTTGCATGTATAGATTGTTAGACATGACATCTTAATATTTGAAAACCAATTGAGTTGAAAACTCTATGACTTATATTGTGAACTTTTGAACAAATTAGGATATGATGCTTATGCCTCTAGAGATAATCGACATGTTCACACATCTAGTTAGAGATTTTATAAAATATGCAAGCATGTGTAGAAAGAAGTTGTTTGGCAAATACAAATAAAAGATGAGCATTTGGTACTAAAGATTTTAAAGGTGTAATCAATGTGAATTACGCATCTATGAGTGTGTAGCCTATATGAATTTAGATATATGTGATGAAAGTATGCAAATATGTATATCAAGTGTGTGTGTCTAATGAATACCTATACATACATAAATAGGATAACATAGTTCATTGAGGTGATTTTACGCTATAAGTGGTAATCAACGCTAAAGGCAAGTCTCCTAACTCACACAACTTTGGATTTTGTTCGAATTCTCGAATTTTGTTTGATTATCATATTAAATGCAAGTATTCTAAGATCTTTACATTGTATATTGTATAACCTGAATAGTTATCATACTTATATCGAGCAAACATCTATTACTATTCGGAAATCATTTGTATGCCTTAACATTGTTATGAGCATTGGACTTAGCGTTCATAAATGCATTATAAAAATGGTCTAAGCCTTTAATTCGGCTAGACCAAAATCATGTGTTAAGAAAGCTATCCAAACCAATCGATTTGGTGCAGACTCTTGTAAATCTACTGAGATGAACAACCCTCTTAAAAAGGGGAAATTTTATATTGTCGGGGAACCGACGTGCGCACATGAGTATGATTAAATGTTATGCATAACGTAGGGTACTTTAGGCTGATCACCTGTTGTACTCGTTTATATTGGATTGCGGTATAATACTGTTAATTCTAGTAAGAGTTCTTAGTCCTTAGTGACTGCTCAATGTTCATTTTTATTGAACCTCGAAATGAATAAATCCTAAAATTTTGTTGATATTCTTCAGTCTATAATGACACCTAATGAATACTCTTGATATTTCTTGATATCCTTGAACTATCAATTATTGTTATACCCTTGAAGATACAAATGCTATAACTGCTTATTCTTCTTGCTATACTACTTGTTGGGCAAACTTATTGCTCACTCTTGCTTCCCTAAAAACATTACAGTTAAGGCAGAGCAAGGCGATACTTCAGGAAAGGACAAGGCAAAGGGCAAGGCTACAGAATAACTTAGTCCTTTAAGATTAGAAGTAGTATTATTATTGTTATGCTTATTATGATGTATTTAAGGATGATTAAGTTATGTTTAAGTTTAATCACTGAATTATCGTAGTAATGGTTACGGTACCTTGGGACGCGAATATTTATATTATATCAATGTAAATTATTCTATTAATTCTGTTGTTGATATTTTTTTTAGTATGATATTCGAAGTTGCACGTGATGTACCAAATTCGTGATATGGGTGTCCGAATTTTGGGGGCGTCACAGATTGGTATCAAAGCTATAGTTATAAACCTTAGGAGTGAGAGTCCTTAGATTATAACTTAGGATAACTTGGAAGATAGAGAGGGATGAAACTCATATAGAGTTTTCATAGAGAGTGACTTAGTGTGTTATAGATTATAACTTCATTCTATACAATGAACTTATGTTATTTAACATTCTAATGAAGTTGTGGTTTGTCTTGTCTTATGTTGGTGATTGTAGGATGACTATCATGGGAGGACCTAGCCGAGTAGTAGAAGAGGAGCCGCGTGACATACATGTGGTATTTGAGGCACCATCGATAGTGGAGTCCATATTAGCATTGGCCCCTATTGATGATGATGACGAGGAGGAGGAGATGGAGCTCCTACCCGAGGAATCTGATCCGGAGGAGGAACCTATGGAGGAGGAGCCTATAGAGAACTCCGATGAGACTACTTTCGAGGATCAGATGTTGGGAGAATATGAGGAGCGAATCCTAGAGTTGGGATGTAGAGTGGAGGAGTTAGAGGCTGAGGCTAGAGAGAGGGAGTCTGAGTTCCAAAAACTAAGAGACGATGACCACCAGAGAAAGTTAGTGATACAAGAGTTGGGGGTGGAGATTGCTCACCGTAAGGAGGCAGGGATCCAGATGGGGACTTTGTTTCACAGGGCGGTGGCTAGGAATGTAGAACTGGCAGGGAAGTTGGAAGAGATGGAGCAAAGGGAGTTGAGCGAGAGGACAGAGAAGGAAGCTCTCTGTACTCAGTTAGAGATGGAAGTAATGGATAGGATCCATTTTGAGGAGAAGTGGGAAGGAGCCAATTATAGGGCTAATGATCTAGAAGATGAGGTGAGGTGCAAAAGGTGGAAGATGAACAGGATGGGGCTATGTGGTGCGCACGGCCATGGAGAGGCTGATTGATGGGGTAAAAACCACCTCTGATGAAAGATCAGGATGACTCTGCATACCATAAGTAGAGATTTGGTGGTACACATTACTCGTAGGAGTACCACAACATGTTGTGGGAGCTGGAATGATAGATTAAGTCTAGGCGTTAAAAGTTAGTAGTTGTAGTTTGTTATGTGGTATATTATCTGTTGTTGTAATTTCAATCTTTTATGTAATAGTTGTAAGCCCCAAACTTTTGAGTTATATTAGAGGGGTAGTATGTTAATGGTTGTCCCCATCTTTTGTGATATTAGGGGATAAGTTGTGTCATTTATAGAAGTATGCTAGAGATAATCATGTAATGTAACAACTTGGCATATGAATATAAATGATCTTATTCTGAAATGTATTATGAAACCTCATTCCTTTTATGGATAAATGTTTAAGTAATATAATTAGATACTAAAAATGGAAGTTTGGTGATGTAGAAAAATGTCGCCCAGACATAGATTAACTGCACCAGAAGAGTCGGTTAATGATGAGAGAGGACAAGTAGATCCCATTCAGAGGTTTGTAGATTTGTTAGGGGAGGCTCTTAGGGGAAGAAATGAACAAGTACCACCCATTCCCCAAGTAGCTCCGGTCACAAACTTCAAGGACTTTAAGAGCGTATGACCTCCGGAATTCGTGGGTACTACCGACCCTATTGTAGCGCAAACATGGATCAAGGAAATGGAGAAAGCCTTCGCCATTGCTCATGTGGGTGAAGACCAGAAAACCGTGTTCGCTACATATATGATGAGGGGAGAAGCAAACTACTGGTGGGAAGCAAATCAACAGAGGGCGGGAGAAGGGACTATAACCTGGGAAAGGTTTAAGACCTTGTTTTTCGAGAATTACTTCCCAAAAAGCATGAAGAATAGGATGGAGGTAAAGTTTCTAGAACTAAAACAAGGGGAGATGACGGTGGCGCAGTACGCGGCCAAATTCAATGAACTCGTACGATTCGCAACACATCAAGTAGACACTGAAGAAAGGAAAGCTCGACGCTTCAAACTTAGACTAAAACCTTGGTTGTTCAACAAGGTGTCGGTCCTTCAAATTGACTCGTTTGCCACATTATTGGAGAAGGCGATAATTACTGAGGGAGGTAGCGAGGCATTGAGCCAATACAACAAGGAGAAGAAGAACAAGAATGCTGGGGGAGAAACTCATGGAGGGAGTAGTAGTGGTGGAAGTTATCTGGGAAAGAGGAAATGGGATAACCGCAACAACAACAACAACAATACCAGCAACCGAAACATCAACCAGTCAAAAAGTTATCAAGGAGGGTTTAAGAAAAGAAGTGAAGCTTGCTCGAAATATGGGAAAAGCCATCAAGGGAATCTTTGGAAGGGCGAAATGCTCGCTACAATCATGCCATGAAGAAGGGCACATTTCACCCAACTGCCCAAAGCCGAAAAAGATCAAGGGATGTTTCAAGTGTGGCTCAACTGAGCATCAGATCAAGGATTGCCCAAAGAAAGGGAACAGCGGAGGAAGCGGCCAACAGGGAGGGGGCAGCAAGCTGATGATCGGCAGACCAACGCAATCCAACCGATCGATCGCTCAACCTTAACAACATGATATCCAAGACACGGTGATCGCAAAAGGACGTGGTGTCAGGTATTCTCCCAATCAATAATATAAATTCCTATGTATTATTTGATTCAGCTGCTACCTGTTCCTTTGTGTCTGTAGATTTTGCTAGAGAACTAAACATACCTCCTGAACGCTTAGAAAATTCATTGAACATAGAGATTGCGAATAAGGAAGTAATTTCCGTAGAGTTTGTTTACCGAGACTGTTGTGCAAACATTAGAGGTCACAAACTAAACGTAGACTTAATTCCGATTAAACTGTGAGAGTTTGATGTGATATTAGGAATGGATTGGTTATCCAGCCACACTGCGATAATCGATTGTAAAGAGAAAAGTGTGAACCTTCAGACCTCAAATCAGTCTAAGGTAGTGTTTTATGGTAGCTCATCGCTCAAGCAATTGTGTTGCCTTACGATGATGCAGACCAAGAAGTTGTTAAAGAAAGGATGTGCAGGTTATTTAGCCTATATAGTGGACACCCAGAAAAAGGGAGTAGAAATGAAGGAGATATCGGTTGTGAGAGATTTCCAAGAAGTGTTTCCAGACAATCGCCCGGGTCTTCTTTGCATGTAGAGAAATCGAATTCATAATAGACTTAGCACCGGGAACCGCACCAATTTTGAAAGCCCCATATCGAATGGCGCCAGTAGAAATGAAGGAATTGATGATACAATTGCAAGAGTTACTAGATAAGGGTTACATTCGGCCAAGTGTGTCTCCTTGGGGAGCACCAGTGTTGTTTGTAAAGAAAAAGGATGGATCGATGAGGCTCTGTATCGACTATCGGGAGTTGAACCGAGTGACAATTAAGAATAGATATCCATTTCCAAGGATAGATGACCTTTTCGATCAACTGAAAGGAGCGAAGTATTTTTCCAAGATAGATTTATGAACGGGTTATCATCAATTGAAAGTGCGAGAGGAAGGCATACCAAAGACGGCGTTTCGAACTCGCTACGGACATTACAAATTTCTAGTGATGTCATTTAGGTTAACCAATGCTACGGCAGCATTCATGGACTTGATGAACCGAGTTTTCAAGCCATACTTAGATAAGTTCATAGTAGTATTTATCGATGACATTTTGATTTATTCAAAGACGAAGGAAGAGCACGCCGAACACCTGAAGATGGTATTAGAAGCATTGAGAAGGGAAAAGATGTATGCTAAATTTTCAAAATGTGAATTTTGGATGGAGAAGGTTCAATTTCTAGGACACGTGATAGATTAAAATGGAATTTCCGTGGATCCTGCAAAAGTGGAGGCGATAAGTAACTGGGAACAACCGAAGACGCCAACAGAAGTAAGAAGTTTCTTAGGATTAGCTGGGTATTATCAAAGATTTATCCAAGATTTTTCTAAGATAGCAACCCCGCTGACAAATCTAACGAGGAAAACAGTGAAGTTCGTGTGGACGGACAAATGCGAGGAGAGTTTCCAAGAATTGAAGAGGAGGTTGAGTGAGGCGCATGTATTATCATTACCAGATGATACGGGAGGATTTGTGGTGTATAGTGATGCATCGCATAGAGGACTTGGTTGTGTGCTAACGCAACATGGCAAAGTCATTGCATATGCCTCACGACAGTTGAAAGATTTCAAAAAATGATACCCTACCCATGACTTGGAGTTAGCGGCGGTAGTTTTTGCATTGAAGATTTGGAGGCACTATTTGTATGGAGAAAAATGTGAGATATACACGGACCACAAGAATCTAAAATTTATCTTTACACATAAGGAGTTGAACATGCGACAAAGAAGGTGGTTGGAATTAATCAAAGATTACGACTGTGAAATTCTTTAGCACCCAGGAAAAGTAAACGTAGTAGCTGACGCTTTGAGTAGAAAAGGAAGGGAGAAGTTATTCAAATTGACAACTCAAGAGGAATTAATAAGAGAAATGGAAAAGTTAGAAATAAAGGTGGAAGAACCAAAAGAAGCGGAAGGAAAATTATTCATGATGAAAGCTCACCCGACGTTATTGGATAGAATAAAGGAAGCACGAGAGAAAGATGAAGAATGTGAGAAGATAAGGAAGAGAATATTAGAAAATAAGGAAGAAAAGTTCAAAGTAGATAAAGACGGTATATTGAGATTTGGGGGTCGAGTATGGGTGCCAGCTGTAATCAAACTGAGAGAGGAAATCTTACATGAAGCACACAATACGACGTATTTTGTTCATCCAGGAGGCACAAAGATGTACCGGGATCTTCGGCACCACTTTTGGTGGCCTAATTTAAAAAGAGAGGTGGCAGAGTGTGTTAGTAGATGTCTTACGTGTCAAAGAGTCAAAGCAGAACACCAGAGGCCAAGTGGACTACTTCAACCACTGGAAATACCAGAATGGAAATGGGAACACATTATGATGGACTTCGTGGTTGGACTTCCGGTTACACAGAAGGGTTATTATGCCATTTCGGTTATTGTGGATCGACTAACAAAGACAGCTCATTTTCTACCCATCAAGATCTGATTCAATTTGAACCAGTTAGCAAATTTATATGTAAAGGAAGTCGTATCGCGACATGGACTGTCGGTCTCCATTGTCTCCGATTGAGATTCGCGTTTCACGTCAAAATTCTGGAAAAGTTTACAAGAATGAATGGGAACTCAGTTGAGACTAAGTACTGCTTATCACCCTCAAACTAACGGGCAGAGTGAATGAACTATACAAACGTTGGAGGACATGCTTAGAGCTTGCGTGATGGACTTCAAGGGAAATTGAGACGACCACTTACCATTAGTAGAATTCACTTACAATAATAGCTATCAAGCGAGTATTGGTATACCACCATATGAAGCTCTTTACGGGAGAAAATCTAGAACACCATTATGTTGGGACGAAGTCGGAGAGCGGCGACTTTTGGGACTAGAATTAGTTCAACAAACAGCCGACGTGGTAACAATGATAAGGGCCAGATTGGTAGCAGCTCAAGATCATCAAAAGAAGTATATTGATTTACATCACGTAATCGAGACTTTGAAGTTGGCGGTTTGTGTTTTTTGAAGGTGTCTCCTAGAAGGAAAGATCGATTCGAAAAGAAAGGGAAATTGAGTCTGAGGTTCATAGGACCATTTGAAATATTGAAACGAGTGGACGAAGTGGCATACAAAGTTGCATTACCACCTGAATTGGAACACATTCATAACGTGTTTCACATTTTGGTGTTACATCCGTACAAGCCCGACTATAAACACGTGATCTCCTACGAGCCTATTCAAGTAGAGAAAAATTTGACGTGCGAGGAAATTCCTATTCAAATACTAGATAGAAAAGAGCAAACATTGAGGAATAAAATTATATCCTCTGTAAAAGTGGTTTAGCGAAACCACGATATCGAAGAGGCCACATGGGAATTAGAAGATAAGATGCGAAGGGATTATCCCCATTTATTTGTGTAACCTTGTGAAATTCCGAGGACGGAATTCTTATAAGGGGGGAGGATGTAATACCAGTGAACTTTAATAAATTATAATATGGAGAATGAAGATTGTTTGAATATTTATTTGAATATAAATATATATAGTATTGGCATGAGTGTGGGAATTAATATAATTGATTAAGTATGTGATAATTAAGCAAGGTAGAAAAAGTAATGAGAAGCAATAACATGAACAGTTCATATTGTCAATACCCTCACTCAGATGTATAGTTCCCAAGGATCTCAAAATAAATCAAAGGTTCTAATTACATTTGTTTATGTAAAGGAAACACGGTTGCAAAAATAAAGGATGATATTATATCGTATATATAAAGATTCAATTACATGGTTCTTCATAAAGAATTCCTTATTACAAAAGTCTTACATTAAGCTAGATAGTAATTTAAACTAATCTAAGCATGGTCTCTTCCCATTGTTTGTTCCAAATGTGCCAGGGTTACCATCTAATACTATAAAGGAAATTATTAGTTCCCAGTAGGCACAATATAGATCTAGAAGGGGGGTTAAATAGATCCTTTTTGATTTAAAAAACTTTTCTGATTTATTTTGTATAGCTCATGAATTAGCATATGATAAACATCAGAATCTTTTCAAGCACAGCGGAATAAGTAAAAGATCCCCTTCATTGATATTTTCATAATCGACATACATTGTTAAGAGAGTTAATTCAAGAGTAAGCAAACAAAACATACATAGTGATTATAGCGGTTAATGTACATAAAGTAAAAGACACAAGGGTTTTAAGTGGTTCGAGAGACTCAAGCTCCTAATCCACTCTTTCGCTTTCAACTAGTGTGATTTCCACTAAGGAAGGGCAAGACTCGAATCACTAAGATTCCTTCAAGGCCAAGCACCTTGGGACTTGATTCACTAAGAACTCTTCAAGGCCGCCAGCCTTGGAACTCTCTAGTTCCCTAGAACTCTTCAAGCTCAAAGCAGTTTGGAAACTTCATTTAGTCCCTCCGGATAAGGACCCCTCAGGCCCTAGCTTCTTGTTGTTGTTGTTGTTGATGTTGTTGGTGCTGAGCTTCTAAGATGTTTTAAAGATCTGAACATCTTCTTTACTTAGCAGCTTGGTGTGGTCCTCTTTGCATTCTGCTTTGAGTCTGAACCACATCTTCTTTGGTGCAGCTGATCTTTACTCTTTTCTGCTCATCTTCATCTGATGTCAGCTGTGCACCATCACCATCTGGATTTGCTAAGTCCCTGAGCTTTTGGTAGACTTCGTCTAGCACTTAGTAATCCCTGAACCCTTCTTGAATGTTTTTCAGACATGGTTCTGCACTTGTTCAATTTCAGCTTTAGGTTCATGGTGATTCGTAGAGTGGCCCTCTTGATCTTCTTTGTATTCTGCCACTTTTCTGAATGTTATCTTCTTGGCCTTCTCGGCTCTCAGCTTGGCTGCCATCTTCAGTGGAATTCTCATCTTTGTTGAGTGAAGCTTTAGTCTGTTTAAGTCCTTCTTCAAATCTACTTCACTTTCACCTTTGTAACCTCACTATCACTGAGACTTGTTCTGTTTGGCTCTGGTGAAACTTATAGAGTCAACAATATAGCATTCCAATAACTCAACGATTCTACAACTTGGCAATCACTAGTAACTCTTGATCTTTGAAGCTCTGTTGATTTATACTACTTTCCAATCTTCCCATTGGAAGGTAGCCATTAAAAGCTATTCAAATTGCTACATAGATCTCGAGTTATTTGGTGCAGACTGCAGATGTGACATGACATGACTTTTTGACACTGCAGTCTACTGTTTCACCTACCCCGTCAGATATATTACTTTGATGTCTCGGGTAGGTTGGCGACTTTATTTCCCTTTCTAATTTCTCGATCAGAGGTTGTCCTTGAATCTATGCTCTCAATAGGCTTTTGTCCAAATACTAACCTTTAGATTTAACCGTTGTCAATGCTTCAATCCTCAGTTGTTTGAACTCTACGATTCTGATGCACATCTTCTTGGACCTGATCATAGTGTCTTGTTGACTTGTAGAGTCAGTACTACGATCTTGAAGAGTGTTCACTTGATCTTTAGTGAAGAACAGCTCTTCCTTCTTTCCTGCAGTGCTTCATCACTTCTGTTTGCCTCGACTGCTCTCAGATACTGATGGCTTGAATCCTTGCTCTGGCCCCTTCTGAATAACAAGACACTTCAGATTTGTGGCGTGTCCAGCTCACTTTCTACTTGTGATCTCCGGTTCATTTATCATCAATGGACTGACCTAATGCTTAATCACTTTAGCCTTGTTCTTCAGAGGCTGACCAGTATCCTTGTGTATACTCCATCAGTTCCTTCTTCGTTTGGCAAACACTATGATCCTGGTTATACTGACTTTCCTTAGTCAGCTACTAAAGTTTTTTTATGATCATCTTATGGAAGACTTCATCTTCAATGGCTTCACAACTCAATCTGGATGTTGATTGGGTTGATGCTTAGAACTTCTATTAGCTTGAATGCCATTCGTTGAGTGCTCTCTGGCTTCCTTTATGTGAGATGTATCTTTGCAGTACCAACCAGAGGCTTCATTCCTTTGGATATTCTGGGAGTGCTCAATTGTTGAGAATCATGTTTGCTCTACGATTCTACCTTGGCTTTGTAAGCACATCTGTTGAGGTCTTAGCTCTGCACTCTACGATTCAGCTTCGGCTGTGCAGACACTATGACTCTGAGATCAAATCTTGACACTATGATTTCTGTCGTTGTGCTTGTCTTCATCTGATCTTGCTCGACTATGATCTCTGCCTTTGATATGATCAGTAGACTCTATGACTTTGATTGTAATGTATGATTCTTGTCTTGGCTTCAACATTAGTAGACTCTAAGACTCAGAGTGTAGTCTACGATTCTTGACTTGGCTTTGGCAAATGCTTGGTCGGCTCGTAGGCAGGCTGTCTCTACGATTCTGAACATGACTTCCTCAGCAGACTATGGCTCCGAGGAAGTGCTCCTCAACACACTATGATCCTTCCTCGTTTCTCCTAGCAGTTTACGAACTCTGAGATCTACTATCTTGTAAACTACGATTCTGTCTCGATAGCTCTCGAGTTATCCTTGACTCTCCGGCGGCATCACGATTTCAGTGCAAAGTGTTCATGATCGACATGCCTATCTATTACATCATAAGATTAACCTAACAAGCTTGATCTTTCTATATTTATAGTCCTTGTACATTATTTATTTTTAAGGACTTTACAAAGTTGTTTAGCTTATGTAGGATCAACCTAACATATTTGATCAATTCATTCTAAGTCCTTGTACATATGTTTCTATAATCTATCAGAGGACTTTACAGCTTTTCTTGATGCAAGCATACTTGCATATTCATTCATATATATATATATATATATATATATATATATATCATAATCAAATCATATGTAAATAGGAATATCATTCACATGCTTATTCCTAACAATCTCCCCCTATTTGATTATGACAAAAACAATACGTGTTTATGCATGTTATGAATGAATCTTATATACAGTGAGCTGTTGTATTTCTAAAACAGATAATCATGAATGTTATTTATAATAATATAGAATTTAATACACTATGACATTTTATATCCTGGATCCAGAACATACCTAACTAGTTAGAGATGTACCTCTTAGGTTCCATATATGTTTCCAGGATATTTGTTGATCAGCTATTCATCTGTTTGATCTCCTTGCACCTGCTTTGTCTGCTCCTCTTCTTCTTCTAGCTCCCCCTCAGCCTCAGGCTCATTTTCCTTTGGCTCCCCCTTAGATGCTGACTCAGCTTCTTCTTGTGCTTTCTTCTTCTTTATTTTCTTCTCTTCTTTCCTTCTTCTCTTCTTGCCCTTTCTTGAGTGCCTCTTTTTATGCCTTTTTTTCTCCCCCTTTTTGTCATTAATCACTTGGGAGAGCTGTTCCATGTTGGACATAAGCTGCTCCATCAGATAAGATGAGTTACCAACTTCAATCTTGAGTTCTTGTTGACTTAACTCAAGTTGCATAGAGAAAGACTGATTCATGTTGTCAATCTTGTCAGAGAGGACTTGGAGTTTCTCTTCATTTGCCTTCTGTGTTCGTAGAGCTTCTGCCTTCTGATCATTTATGGCTTTTGGATAGATGTGATCTCTCTCCTAGATTTTGAGAGATACATCAGCCATGGTGGCTTGTAAGCTGTCATGAGCTGAGTTATCTTTTATTACTGTTAACCTATTTGATTCTTCAGTGACTTGAGATATCTTCTTGATCGGCTCATCAGAGTTTTTCAATAGTTCTTGCTCCATAGGAATTTGTTCATTTGGTTGGGCAGCCCCTTCTTGAACACTAAATTGGGCTCTACAATTTTCATCCTTTGACAGATTTTCAAACGCAGTGAGAATCTGAAAAATCGTTAAATGCCAATCGTGATTGGAGGATGAGGGAATGTCAGATAGCTTTTCTTTGACAGACGGAGGCTCCTCACTTTAGACTTTAACACTATCATTGGTAGAGTGAACAGACTCTATAATTATCTTCTTGGCCATAGTCCTTCTGCCTTTAGAGTCCACTCTATGATCGTAGGGAATGTAGTGATTGTCAGCATGTCGGTAAACTTTGTAATGGGGTTGTTCATTTATCATTAGGGTTGCAAACTTCTTTACCCTTGGGAAGTTTTGTGACACCAACTCCAGATTTGGAAACTGAGAGTAGCACCAGCTGAAGTAGCTCTCATCTTTGTCAATATGTGCCTTTAACCATGGCATCCACGGGAATAACCATCTCATTAGAAGATCTTCAGAGTTATACAGTATTGTTGTGCAATCTAACTCCATATTTTTTCAATTGTGAAGCACTTCATCTGTAGTCATTTTTACAACTCGAAGTTGTTCATTTCCATGACTTATCCATCTTGCTGCTGGTTCAGCTGGTGGTTCATCAAAAACTTCCACCACTATTCTTCTGCTAATTCTAGCTAGAAAGAGAACAGGATAGTATTCTGGTTCTTCTGATTCCTGATGTGTAGAATCAGAATCTTTTTCCATTTCTTCTCTTTTGGAACCTGAATCATTCTGATTAGATTCGTCAGTGAATCCTTCTTGTTGGTTTTCATTTCCAGAACCTTCTTCAACAATATTTTCCATGGATTCATCCTCTTCATCACTAGTCCCACCTTCAGTACTTTCTTCCTTTGATTCAGATTCATCATCACTTACTTCAATGACTATGATAGAGTGATCATTTCTCTTTTTTGGAGGCAAATTTAGCGAGTAGTCTGTAGCTCTTCCTTCTCCTTGGGGATTCAGTTATAGGAGAGTCAGACTCTTCTTCCTCTTCAGACTCTAAGACCTTTGAATCATCAGGCAAGCTTCCTTGACTTTCAGCATTGGCAGGGTCATGTCCTCTTTCTTCAGAATCAACATCATTTGACCCATCATCTGGGCTTGTTGGAGCATTTGCATTTGGAAATGCAGTTAGGTTAGCTTGTAGCTTTTCTTCATCAAAGTGAGTATTCTGAAAGTTAGCTATAGGTCTTCCATATTCTTTTTCTTCACCATCAGACTTAACTCTTTCTTTCATAGATTCAACTTCTTCCTCATTGCTGGACTTGCTCTTTAAGGGTTCAGTCTTAGAGCTTTCAGTTCCCTTCCCATCTTCAGACTATACATTTTCTTCTTTGTTGGATGGACTTTCTTGGGGAACTGGAACTGATTTCTTCATCCCTTTTGCTTTCTTCTTGGGTGGTTCTTGGAGTAGTCTGTTACTCTTTCTTCTTTTTGGATTTTCAACAGTTGATGCTGGTTTTTCTCCTGCTCCTTGTTTCTTCTTGTCAGTGGAGACATGGCTTGACGAAGCCTTTGCATTCTTCACATTTTTAGACTTCTTCTTTGCCAATGTGGCAGCAACTGATGTAGAATCATCAAACTCAGAGCTTTTCACCTCATTTGCCTTTCTTTTCTTTGCAAAGACTTTTCTGCTGCTTCCAGTTTGTGTTAGCCTCCTATTTTCCTTGGGATTTTTCTTCCAGTTTATAAACAACTGTGGAGACATTATTTTGTGAACATATAGAGGCTCTCCTTCATCATCCTTGATCTTTCTTCCCAGCTTTTTCTTCATCACAATACTCAGTAGTCTTCCATGAAAGACCATAGTCAGGGGTCTATCTGTAGACTTCTTTACCTCAGCCCTTTCCACCCATTTGGAGATCTAATCGAATAAGATAGCTCCAAAGTTGATTTGCTTCTTCAAAACTATTGCAGACATAATCTTCAACTACTGATCAAGCACAGTCTCATGTGCAGTATCCTTGCATAGGATACACTTTCCCACTATCTCAGCGAGGAACTCGAATTCCTCAGGAAACTCCTTTTTCTTCATGTCCTTCAGACTAGGGTTTCTTTGGTACCCCATAATCTCCTTTGCTTGCTCAGTGTCTATCTCATCAAGGTTTTTCAGTCCTACGTCAAGAAAACCTAAGCAGTGATTGATATCGGATGATTTTAGCTTTAGAGACTGACCTTTAACCTTGGTTGAAAGGGTTCTGGCATTTATGGATGCACTTGAGTAGAATTCCTTGACCAGTTCAGTGTATACTCAAGTGCTTGCCTTAAGATATTCTGAGAATCCAGCTTTCTTCACAAGTTCAAGAATGTCTCTGAACTTCTTTTTGGATTTCTCGAACGACTTGGTTCCGAGCTGGATGCCAGTGATTACTCGCCAATCTTCCATTTGAATGATTTAAGGAGTATGGGTATTGATTAGGAGAGATTTATGAGAGACAACTGATTATTATTTGGGATCTGGAGGTTTAATTGATTTAAGCTTCGAAGAGGATTCTAGGGTTTGAAAATGAGAGGGAGAAAGGTTCGATAGTTTCTGGTAACTGTTTGCAGATTTTGAATTTATCTTTATGGCAGTTCCTTCTGACTTTGCATACGTTGTGATGTGTAAATTAGCCATTGGTTGCACGATGTCCAGTAATGAGCTGTAACTCCCCATAAACTTTTCAGTTATATATTTCTTTTAGGAGAGTGGACGTTTAATTGACGTGGATTGACCGTTGACTTCTTTGGTTTGTAGAGTAGCATGGTAAGGTAGCTATGGACTCTACATTTTCCTTTGTTGACTCAACGATCAACTTTTGAGAGATGCTGCAGTAGCTGGTTTTGACATTAGTCCTCATCTTGAAACTGCATGGCTAAACCACTGATGTACTTCATGAAGCCTTGGGCACTTCTCTTCAGCAGGACATCTTTTCAATCAGCATTCGAACTGGTCTCCCCATAATCTGAATGGTTGAGCAATTGTCCTATTCTTTCAAGCTCCTCATGAGTTGGAATAGCCTCTTGTAAGACTGAAATCGTCGAGTCTGTTTCTACGATCGCTGAGGTTGCACTACGATCGTCGAGGTTATATTACAATCGTTGAGTTCTCACAAACTCTACTCTACGATCATTGACTGTCTTGGTCCTTGAGATGAACTTGACTAAGCAATCCTTCTGGATTAAGGTAGCTCGAGAAGGGCCAACCTCTTAGAGTGAGCTAAGGATCAGGTTTGTCCCTGAGGCACTTTCCAGATGAAATAATTTAGAGATGATTTGCACTGATATCTCATTCGACCTTTTCTGCTGGGGAGGTCCTCTACCAACTTTAGACAATTGCATTTTCTGTAATCGTGATGTCCTCCTGCTCTTACACTATAATCAGGTTTTTGATTGTAGGCGCTCCACGATTTTAAGTTGGGTGGCTGATAGGTTATCAGTGGTACATTTTGAGACGTTCCTACTAACCGTGGATCTTTATTTGGTTTATCAACCACAAAGTTTTGGGACTCTATAGTTCGTACATATCTCAGTGATGTTGCTCCTTAACAGATCATTGCTCCCCCATGATTGATGGTGTCTTTTCAGTGAGGTGTGATTTCCTTTTCTTCATGTGTATTAGGAGGCATCCTTGCATATCTCCTTTTGACTGAAATCACCACTAACACTCAAATCTATTTTCATCGTAGACATGGATAACTCCATGACTGATCATTCTACGATCTTTTGATAGCACTACAAACGTAGTCTTCTTTGTTAGCTTGAACTTGTGAAGTTCTGCTCCCGTAATGAGTTCCTTCTATATTTGATGCTCGATGATCCTCTGTGGAGAGTTTCCTTGAGGATTCTTTTCTTTGCATGATTGAGCATCTAAGACCCTTTTTCATCTTAGATTGAATGGCCTGCTTTCATATAAAAATCAGCGGCCATGTGAGCTTTATTCAGATCGGCTCAGCAGGTCTTCAAGTACAGGCTTTGACATATAGGAGTTTTATCAGAATCATTTCTGAACAGTCTTAAGCCTTCTGCTGGTTGAATCTTCTTGACTGAAATCTTTTGCTTTAACATTCCTTAGTGTGGCCAGATAGACCAGGTACCTGTAGGTTATGAATTTCTGTTTTTGGTACCCATGGTTAGATGGGTCCTGCTAGGTTAGTTTTCTAAACCCTTGTTACTCATATATTTTGATAATCATCATATTTATCACCACCAGTCATATTCATGCATGTAACTAATTTAGATAATACATTTTGAGATGTATGATGGTGAGTGTGTGTAAGATTTGCTATTTTAATAAAACACACTTTTTCTTTGATGGTTTCATCATTTGCTAGGTTATGTTCACAGGATTTAAATATTCACAGAGTGAGAATCAACTCTATGATTTATTAGTATTGATGAGTGAGTTTTATACCCATGAATTGGATACATTCGGGCTTAATTTATTGTTGTTCTTAAGTCTTTTAGGATGTTTTTATGTGTTTGTGTCTATTCATGCATGTTTTATGTTATTTTATAGGAATTGGGACAAAAGTTACATGGATCGATGTTTGGGGTGGCTAGATTCGCTTTTTTGGCTTGCCATTTTACAAGAGACACTTCGGAGCCAATTTTACTATAGCTCCTGACATTATTTCGACAAATTTCAAGAATGAAAGTTGTAGATCTACTTCTCCTCTTTCCGGAACATCTTGAATCATCAAAATCGGAGTTCGGATTTAAGAGGTTATGGTCATTTTCCCAAAGGACGCTCTGAGCAGAAAATGTCGATTTTGGGCCGGCAGGTCGGGCGCGATTTTTAGTGAATTTTACAAACAATGGGGAGCTAGGTGGTAGACTCAACACCGTTGCCCAAACAACAAGGCCTGGGGAAGGGTTTGAAAAGTACCGGACGTTTTAAGTAATTTTGACACCTTTTTGACTCCAAATAGGATGGGGTTGTTCCAAAACTAAAATTGTACTTGTAACCTATAAATACATGATGTAAGGCATAAAATAAAGGGGATTACATAGCTTAGCCTAGATTAAACACTCCTTTAGATTAGAAAACAACCCTAGTTCTTATTAGTTTTGGAGATTGAAGCAACTTGGAGACCATTGAAGATCAAGAGCAAGAGCAAGAGGGAGCATCAGATTTTGTCGACAGCAGATTCTATTCTCTTCTCTCATCTTACTTTCATCTTTTGATGTCTATTCATTGTGGATTCTTGGTTTTAATTCATTAATTATGAACTAACTATTTTGAGATTTCAATTGAACTTTTATGGCTATGAATTAGTTATTCATTATATTCTAATTATTTGTGTTAAAGTGAGTTGTTTATCTTGTCTTGTGCTTATTGCTTAATTATTCGATCAGTAATTACTTTGTTACTCTAGAAGGAATTGGAAGAGGAATTCTAGGGTTAGAACTGGGCATGATATCATGTGACTTAGTTATTTGCATGGTGAAAAATTAGGTTTGTGAATTGAATGGAAATATCTCATTGTCACGTATGTAACACGTAAGGAATTGGGATTGGAAAGAGTTTAATTCAATTGTTTTGCATATGAATATAGCAAGATTAATCTGGATTAAATTGAAGGCAATTGATCACTTGGAAAAGGACTTTTGGCATTTGAGAATTCACATTAACAATTAAGAGAGGCATAATAATTGGGATAATTGGATAATTGATTTATAATTCATAATTGGGGATATTGAAGTCTTAATCTTTATTTATTTAAATTCATTTGTTAAAATCTTAGTTTTAATTAGTTAATTTAGTTTTCTTAATTAGAAAAAACACGATTTGAGATTGTTTAAATAAAATTAGTTTGGTTAAGAATTAGTACTTGGTGATTTTTATTAAATAATTCCTCGTGGGAACGATACTCTACTTTCACTTTATTACTTATTGACCGTGTATACTTGTACGTATTCATTGATTGCGAAATCGATCAACAAGTATCTAGTTGATTCATAGAGGTGATCAGTTTCAATGAATCTTCAAGATACTCTTGTAGAACTGATCATACTTTATGTGTTATTAAACACTTAGACCATAGGAAGTACATACATACTAACCCATCAGCAAAGATTACTTCACATAGAATTAATTTAACATGTGATTCTCTTATGACCCATTTTAGATTACTTTCAAGATGTCATCTTCGACTTAAAAATTAGATGGAGAGAAAGTTTATAGACATTTGAGTTTCCACCCTCAGTGTACTTTCTCCCTTCACCTTTTTAGGTGGATTATGATTCCTTGAAAGAATATGGTTATCGTTCATAAGGAGGTGCAATCATGATGTACATATTTATATTAGAGAGGGACCCTACCTTTTTACTGTCAGTTTCTTAACAGTCATTTATCTAAGATATACTGAGTTTAGGTATTGATGTGCATAGTTTCTCATTTGCTCCAGTTGACCTTCAATCAATCAGTCGTGGTCTTGAAGATGCAGGCTAAGAGAATATCAGCATCTTTAGTTCTTTGACATCCGTGAGTTCACAAGGTTTACATCCAGCTGCTGGTTGGCCAGATGCATGTTTGAGAAGTTTTTCTTTCTTCTCTAAATAAGCATTTCTTAGCATGTGTGGCTTTTTCATCTTTTTAGGCTGGTGGATGTTTGACTCTTTTCTGTTGATGTCGTTTGGGCTTTCTGGCCTAGTCTTCAGACTACAAGATTAACTGTGAGTACGGATTGGTCTTGTTAATTTGGCAATCAAGAACATGGACCAATCTGAGCAGCTTCTGGTGTATATAAACATTTACCTATACATAATATTTCCAACGTGTGAGCTCATCTGCATATAACAAGTGACTTACTACTAAACTAAGTTTAGAACAATGTTTGTGCCTAGGATCAGACTCAAAGAGATTAGCTTTTGAATATAGCACGAGAACTTGCTTTGATACCAATTGTTAGTTCCCAGTAGGCACAATATAGATCTAGAAGGGGGGGTTGAATAGATCCTTTTTTATTTAAAAAACTTTTCTAATTTATTTTGTATAGCTCATGAATTAGCATATGACAAACATCAGAATCTTTTCAAGCACAGCGGAATAAGTAAAAGATCCCCTTCACTGATATTTTCATAATCAGACATACATTGTTCGTAAAGTTAATTCAGTAGTAAGCAGTCAAAACATACATAGCAGTTATAGCAGTTAATGTACATAAAGTAAAAGACACAAGGGGTTTTAAGTGGTTCAGAGACTCAAGCTCCTAATCCACTCTTCTGTTTTCAACTAGCAGGATTTCCACTAAGGAAGGGCAAAACCCTGAATCACTAAGATTCATTCAAGGCCAGCAGCCTTGGGACTTCAGTTCACTAAGAACTCTTCAAGGCCAGCAGTCTTGGAACTTCTCTAGTTCCCTAGGAACTCTTCTAGCCAAGCAGGCTTGGAAACTTCATTTAGTCCCTCCGGATAAGGACCCCTCAGGCCCTAGCTTCTTGTTGTTGTAGTTGTTGATGTTGTTGGTGCTGAGCTGCTAAGATGTTTTTAAGCTCTGAACATCTTCTTTACTTAGTAGCTTGGTGTGGTCCTCTTTGCATTCTGCTTCGAGTCTGAACCACATCTTCTTTGGTGCAGCTGATCTTTACTCTTTTCTGCTCATCTTCATCTGATGTCAGCTGTGCACCATCACCATCTGGATTTGCTAAGACCCTGAGCTTTTGGTAGACTTCGTCTAGCACTTAGTAATCCCTAAACCCTTCTTGAATGTTTTCCAGACATGGTTATGCACTTGTTCAGTTTCAGCTTTAGGTTCATGGTGATTCGTAGAGTGGCCCTCTTGATCTTCTTTGTATTCTGCCACTTTTCTGAATGTTATCTTCTTGGCCTTTTCGGCTCTCAGCTTGGCTGCCATCTTCAGTGGAATTCTCATCTTTGTTGAGTGAAGCTTTAGTCTGTTTAAGTCCTTCTTCAAAGCTACTTCACTTTCACCTTTGTAACCTCACTATCACTGAGACTTGTTCTGTTTGGCTCTGGTGAAACTTGTAGAGTCAACAATATAGCATTCCAACAACTCAACGATTCTACAACTTGGCAATCACTAGTAACTCTTGATCTTTGAAGCTCTGTTGATTTATACTACTTTCCAATCTTCCCATTAGAAGGTAGCCATTAAAAGCTATTCAAATTGCTACACAGATCTCGAGTTATTTGGTGCAGACTGCAGATGTGACATGACATGACTTTCTGACACTACAGTCTACTGTTTCACCTACCCCGTCAGATATATTACTTTGATGTCTCGGGTAGGTTGGCGACTTTATTTCCCTTTCTGATTTCTCGATCAGAGGTTGTCCTTGCATTGATGCTCTCAATAGGCTTTTGTCCAAATACTAACCTTTAGATTTAACCGTTGTCAATGATTCAATCCTCAGTTGTTTGAACTCTAAGATTCTGATGCACTTCTTCTTGGACCTGATCGTAGTGTCTTGTTGACTTGTAGAGTCAGCACTACGATCTTGAATAGTGTTCACTTGATCTTTAGTAAAGAACAGCTCTTCCTTCTTTCGTGCAGTGCTTCATCACTTCTATTTGCCTCGACTGCTCTCAGATACTGATGGCTTGAATCCTTGCTCTAGCCCCTTCTGAATAACAAGACACTTCAGATTTATGGCATGTCCAGCTCACTTTCTACTTGTGATCTCCCGTTCATTTATCATCAATGGACTGACCCAATGCTTAATCACTTTAGCCTTGTTCTTCAGAGGCTAACCAGTATCCTTGTGTATACTCCATCAATTCCTTCTTCGTTTGGCAAACACTATGATCCTGGTTACTTTTAAGATCGTTTTCATCTTTCTACTTGACAGCTACTGCATATGCTGACTTTCCTTAGTCAGCTAATGAAGTTTTCTTATAATCATCTTGTGGAAGACTTCATCTTCAATGGCTTCACAACTCAATCTGGATTTTGATTGGGTTGATGCTTAGAACTTCTATTAGCTTGAATGCCATTCGTTGAGTGCTCTCTGGCTTCCTTTATGTGAGATGTATCTTTGCAGTACCAACCAGAGGCTTCATTCCTTTGGATATTCTGGGAGTGCTTAATTGTTGAGAATTGTGTTTGCTCTACGATTCTACCTTGGCTTTGTAAGCACATCTGTTGAGGTCTTAGCTCTACACTCTACGATTGACTTTCTACTGCTGAGTACACTATGACTCGAGATCAAATCTTGACACTACGATTTCTGTCGTTGTGCTTGTCTTCATCTGATCTTGCTCGACTACGATCTCTGCCTTTGATACGATCAGTAGACTCTACGACTTTGATTGTAATGTACGATTCTTGACTTGGCTTCGACATTAGTAGACTCTATGACTCAGAGTGTAGTCTACGATTCTTGACTTGGCTTTGGCAAATGCTCGGTCGGCTCATAGGCAGGCTGTCTCTACGATTCTGAACATGACTTCCTCAGCAGACTATGGCTCTGAGGAAGTGCTCCTCAACACACTACGATCCTTCCTCATTTCTCCTAGCAGTCTACGAACTCCGAGATCTACTATCTTGCAGACTACGAATCTGCCTCGATAGCTCTCGAGTTATCCTTGACTCTCCTGACGGACTACAATTTCAGTGCAAAGGTTTCAAGCGATCGACATGCCTCATCTATTACATCATAAGATTAACCTAACATGCTTGATCTTTCTATATTTATAGTCCTTGTACATTATTTCTTTTTAAGGACTTTACAAAGTTGTTTAGCTTATGTAGGATCAACCTAACATATTTGATAAATTCATTCTAAGTCCTTGTACATATGTTTCTATAATCTATCGAGGACTTTTGACTTTTCTTGATGCAAGCATACTTGCATATTCATTCATTCATATATATATATATATATATATATATATATATATATATATATATATATATATATATATATATATATATATATATCATAATCAAATCATATGTAAATAGGAATATCATTCACATGCTTATTCCTAACAGAAATGATTTGCAAGAATGAGCTATGACATGCTCAGCAGGTTTATATTTATATACAAAATATAGGATTTGAAGAAATATAACAGTTCAATAACTTTTCTCAACTGAGTGTTGATTACCATTTTTGGAATTTTTTATTTATTTATATCAGTCACAAAGACTTAGAAAACTTTTTTAGATATGAGATAGGAGATCAACCTATTCAACATCCTAGGAATATGCATCTCATCCTAAAAGTCTTTAATTAAATAATTTTTTTTAATAAATGAAAAAGATTATTACAAAGTATATGTTTTATCATCAAACATGATTGGCTTGTGTGCATACTACTTTCACTTTTCGGCATGAAAGTTCCCAGATCATCGTAACTTACTAGATGGGAATGAGTCTGATATTTCAATTGGAGCAGATCTGAGTGGCGCCTTTCCTGAGCCTCACGGTATTATGCTTCATTTGAGTCCAGTAAACAACCACTGACGGGTTTCCTCCTGGTGGACGAATCACACAACATACATTTATAGTGTCATGCATTATGATGACATTGTGCGAAGGAGTAATATAAAGCATTATAAATAAGCATTCATTCATAAGCATTCATTGTAAAGAAAGAATTCACACATACATACAGATAAAAGGGAATTAGAAGGATTGAAATGCGGCTTAATCCCTCTAACCATCCCCAGTAGAGTCGCCACCTGTTGATGCCGGGAATTTTCCGTTTTCCTATGTTTGTTCCTACCCTTTTGTTATCTATCATGTTATTTATTGTTCGAAGGGTGAGATTTTGGAAAGGACCGACATAAATGTCAACAATTTGAAAAGATTGATTTTAATGATAGGGCCGAATTAGACAGAGCCTCTAGTTGGTATGAGTTTAAATGGTTGTACCAACTTAACCGGGTTTGAAAAATTTTCGCAATATGGCCTAAAATGTGTATTTATTTAATTTTTCTGGAGCCCAAGATTCATAGAGTTTGGGGGCTTGCTTAAGCAAGGGGAAAGTGTTAAGCACCCCCGAATTTCATGAAACACAGTTACCGTGTCTTTTCATACCCTATGCATTTAGTGTGTGTGTGTGTGTGTGTGTGTGTGTGCGCGCGTGTGTTGAAAGCTTTTATTTTGAAAAGATATTTAGTGCTTTATTTTGAAATTAGTGGTGTGCCTTTTTGGACCTATATAAGTCCTTTTAAAAAAGTTCATATCAAATCCATTTAATATATACTTGATTAATAAGGATTAGATTTATAAATATTCATTTTTTAAGCAAGTGTATAAAAGTGAGGTTTTGAAAGTTGGTTTTCAAACCCTTTTGCAAATAGGAATTGAGGCCCTTTTATACTTCCAATTTTATTCTAGATTCGGCTTGATTTGATTTTATTTAAGATGCGAGGCATCTTTGACAGTATTGAAATAAATATCTACAAGGGTCAGGTTACTTATGGGCATGGAAGCCATCGAAGTAAGCCCAAATATCTACAAACCATTATTTTCACTATTTCGGAGCCTTAAAATTGGATACCGTTTTAAGGCCCTAGATTACATATACAATGGATTGCAAGCTGGTTGTACAACTTAAACAAGGCCATCACGGGAACCGAGTTTCAGATTCATTGATTAAATCTTTACCCTAATGATTCCTAGGCTCACATCACATCATTTAAAAGCTTGAATGAAATATATATTACAACAAAATATATATAACTTACAAACTTTACTCGAACAAGTGATTTATCAGTTAAATCCTTGTATGCGAATGAATAAGCTTCCAGATCCCTCTAAATACAGATCTAGGGTCGCGTGGTCGCACTAATATTTACAAAACTAGAAAATAAACTAGGTCTACCTAGATCTTAGCCAATCTAGCTCAATGGGACAAGCTATGAAGCTTTTGGACTGGTTAAATGATAGATCTGGCAAGACCTAGGATAAATCTAGTCAATACACTTTAAATATGGAGTATTTACATGAAATGAATGGTTAAAACTTAGATCTATGCACAACCAAGAAGTATATATATAGCCTTTATATATATATATACTAAAGCATTAAATGAGGACAAATTTGAGAAGATCTTACAATATGGCGTTAAAACTGCACAACGAATGACTAGAAGCTTTCAAAACTTGATTTTAACCGTTAAAAATTGATATAATAAAGTTTATAAGTATATAAGTGTTTACAACTGGGATTTACAGAGTTTAGATGAAGATTTGGGTTATTTCTCTCTTAGAACTCTCAGATTTCTCTCTCCTGAGACTTCTCTCTCTCTCTCTCTCTCTTCGAATCTACTAAAAATGAGCTGGGGGTATGATATTTAAAGACCCGTCCAGCCGCAAGTAGACCTGTGGTAGCTGCAAGTGTAGGCTTGGTGGGCCCCGCCGCCTCAAAGTTTGTTCCCTCGATCGACGAGTTGTCTACTGAAACCTTCATATCTTGCAATACGGGAATCCTATGGAGATGTGTCATACCATTTCAGAAAGATATTTTCGAGAGCTATGGAATGACACTAAGATTTCCCTTTTCAAGTCCGGAAAGATGGGTCCATGATCAGAATAGCATCTTCAGGTCTTCATAGGTAGTCTGTTGATCTGTCTTGCATAGTTTTCATTCGGGATTGTTGTGTTAGTTCTTGTGACCCTATCCACAGCTAGACGGTGGTTGTTTATGTTGCTTTGTTAAAATTCAACTTTTCCCTCCTGAGATTGATGTGGCTGTAGTTTTACCTAGTGGTTGTCTCTGGGGTTTGACCGCTGTTGATTCTATATTTCCTCAGGTTGTCTCCGAGGATTAATTATTGGTGTAATCCCTCAGGGTTGTCTCAAGGGTTGAATTTAGGATGTTTTCTTTCCTTGGGGTTGTCTCCAAGATATAAAAGACATTTTTGCCCTCCTACAGGGTTAGTAATAGGAAAGCAAAAATTTTGAATGTATACATTATGTATTAAGTATGTTATGGATTAAGTTGGGTAACGTGTTAGTAATGGTTACGAGACTTGGAACAAGAATATTTATAGTATATCAATGTAAATTCTTCTATTATTAGATTTTATGTGTTATTAGTATATTGTATAAGTTAGATCTTGGAGCACCAGATTCGAGTTACAAGTATCTGAATTTGGGGGCGTCACAGGTTGGTATCAGATCTTTAGGTTATAAACATTAGGAAAGAGAATCCTTAGGCTATAATGTTAGAAGAAATTAGAGAATAAGAGGACATAAAACATATGAGGGTATGACTCTGATTCTCTATCTCTTTCATACAATTGATAATTGAGTACAAGAAAGATTATGGTAATGGTTTGAATAAAATTTTAAAATCCAATTTTATCTCACTTTTGCTATATTTGTGTAATTTGATTGCATACTCGCGTTATATACAAACCTAATAGAAATCAGATTTTCAAAAATTAAAAGTCAATTTTTTGACTAACCGAGCGTATTACGAAAACGTAACCGAAAAAGTTAGAAAACCTAACTAGATAAGAAAATATCTAACTTCAATTAGTTGGACTAACCAACCCTAAGATTTTCAAGGCTTGCCTAGGGTTTACAAGCCTTGGCTAGGTTTGAGCCAGGGGTTGAGCCTAGGGTTTGGAGATCTTTGTTTGCCTAAATTTACTACTTAGGAAATACACGCAAGTATACGCGGTCGACTTAGTAATATAGAGGCAAGAAGAGTATCGTTCCCACGAGGAATTAATTTACTGATTGTCCAAGTACTAATTTTATATCAAGTCAATCTTATTTAAATGGATGAATTAATAAAAATTAATAATTAAACTAAATACTAAAAATAAATAACTAAATCATAAAATACAAATAAATAAATCTAAGAATTCAATTTCATCTCATGTTTCATTCAAATCTCATAACTCTCTATTTAATTATATGGTCATGGTGAATTATTAACCAAGAATACTTAATTTTATTTGTAAGCCTCTTCCGAATGTAGATAAAAATACCCATGCTAACAAAATTCCTTTATTCATATTTGAATTAAATTAAATAGATTCATTAAGATCAAATTCCTTAAATTGGTTACACATGGTGTATAGGTATATTTCTATCCTATCCACAAATTATGGATTCAATCTGAAGACGAATATGCATAATCACATGTCATTATATTCATATTTAAATCTATAATTCATCATCCAATTTCATATAGATTATCCCACGTAATCACGGATCCATTAATTACACATGAACACACAAAATATAATGAACTAATTCATATGGTGCTAATCAAATAGAAAGATATTCAATTTAAACTACACATGAGATTTCATTAAAATTCTTATATTAAAAACCTTTCTCATAGTAGATAAAATTATTATCAATAAAATATTCATCATCAATAAAAGATAAAAATAAATAAGACTTTAGAGAAGAAAATTTGTCTCCTGCCAATCTTCTATCTCCAAGCTTCATCAATCCATGGCCTTCATCTTTGATGATATCTTGCTTGCTCTTGAACTTGGAAGAGAGTCAGCCTCATATGGCGTTCTTTGGCACTTTTTCTAACCACCATATACAATCCCTAAATAAGACTATTTATAGGAGTTATTCTACCTTAGATGGAAACATTTTTATATTTGAAGTCTTCAGCGGTGTAGTCTTTGTAACTCTTTAGGCTTCAATTAGCAAGTGTCCTTAATAATCAGGAACATAAATAATCCATTTAGCCCTTCAATTTTGTCGAGCGAGTGGAACTCACACGCCTGCCAATGAGCGCCCGAGTGTCGCGGCTCAAGACTTGAGCACCATGGCTCCTAATGCTGCGCCACAGCTATTAACTTTTTGTTTGTTTTCTCTTCTTTCTTCCTTGCTCTCCCAATTGCTTCAAATATTCATAATTTTGCCACTTAACTCCTTTATTACTACAAAATAAATTAAAAACAATAAAATACAAACACTATAAAATAACAAAAAATACTTACAAATTCAGAAATTATTAAGCATAAAAGTACCCAAATAATAGGTATAAAACCTACTCATCAAGCTTGGTTAAGGGTTGAGCTAAGGGTTAAGCCTAGGTTTTAAGGTGCCTTGGCTAGGGTTGAACCATGGCTTAAGGGTTAAACCCTAGAGACTTAAGGTCAAGGCAAGGTTGTTGGTGTTTATCATGTGTTTGATTTAAGGTCAATGCTTAAATTAAAGCAAGATAAGGGGAAAAAAGGGCCATAATGGCTGGCTATGCAAGGTGAAGGGAACAAAATGGTGAATCATTTAGCATGACTCGCCTTATCTATACAAATCATTAAGTGCTTAGTCCCTCCATTAAGTGGTCTTAAACAATAAGTGGTGCTTAGTCCCTCCATTAAGTGGTCTTAACAATAAGTGAGGAATAAGTGGTTTGAGTTAGTTTAATTATGGCTTGATTAGGCTAACTCAAAGGATTAAACTAACACAAGAGGATGATTAGTAAACTTTTAAACATGAGGGGGAAGACTTTTAATACTTTAGTTGGGTGACCAACTTGTAAGAAGTGGAAAGTAGGTTTCATATATATATAAACCAAACCATCATCTCATTTCACTTTGCTAAAATTTGCTAAGTGTTAGAGAGAAAAGATAGAAAGTGGGAGAAGAAGTTTGAGATCTCAAGAGGGGGAGAGAGGACCAGATTTGGATGGAGAAAGGGAGGATCAAGAATCAATTTTTTTCCATTGAAGCCTTAGGAATAAGAAGAAGAAACACAAGAGGTAAGCCTAAAACCCTAACTTTTCATCTCTTTGAATTTCTTTTCTTTGAGTTGGTAGTTGTTGGTGGTTATTGATAAGTGAAGATAATGGTGGATCTTGAAGTTATAAGGTGGATATGAAGGATTAAACCTTGTAAAATCAATTTAAATATGCATGTTAAGTGAGCCAAATAATAAAACATACGCCTATGCGTGAGGATGAAAAGACTAATTTAGTGGACTCTAAACGGGATATTATATATGTTGTTTGTGTGTTGTTATTTGATTCTAGAAAGAGAGAATCATAGTTTTACAGGTTGTTAAGATGTTCCAAGTGGAAATGAGGAAAAATACGACATAACGAAGTTATCATGAAATTTTTTGCAAAAGGTTTGAAGCGTGAATAACCCTAGCCTGGTACCCTTTTTGGGCTAATTTAATAGGTAGTTAGCACTTCCAAAAATATCTTTCTTTATGGGGGTTGTGTAGTTGGGTGAAAATGTGAGTCGTAGGCTCAAGAATGATCTCAATCCGACTTCAGATGAGCGAGTTATGAAGTTTAGAAAATTTGACGTTAAAATGTCTTTCAGCAAAAAATAACTCTTGAGGGGGTTTTTGAGCCGATTTCCTAACAAGTTAGAGAATCGTGAAAAATTTTTCTATCCAAGGAGATTTGAAGAATTTTTTACAAGGAAAAAAATGACGTAAGAACGAGCTCATTCCGATATCGGACGAGCTAGTTATGATGTTTCAAAGCAGGCACATTGAAATTGCTCAAAGTCGAAAATTTTAATAGAGATTGAAAAAGTTCTAAAGGGTTGACGCGCCTCGCGCCAACCATAGTGTTAAATTGGTGCGCCCCGTGCCAGAAGGACAATTGGTTGGACAAATTTGATGTCGTTTACTAAATTATACATAACTCTTTCATACAAACTTCGATTGAGGTGATTCAAGATGGTCCGAAAAACTAAGAAGTAGACCTACAACTTCCATTCATTAAGAATTGAGAGTTAAGGTTGGGATCAATTTCAAAATTAATCCTCTTTAGGGCTATTGTGTAATCAAGGGTAAGTCTTGGTGATTTCTTCGGAATGCCACGTCGTCGAGCCGCGTTTGTCAAGTATTTTTGAGTTCTAATAATTGAACTTTGAAAATATGGTCTAAAGGAATGTAAACCAAGGAATATTAGATGAATTGGGAGTATTCATCATTCGAGTTAGACAAGTCGGGCGTACGATGTACAAACGATGGAACGCCGAGACGCCGAGTTCAATATTAATGAACTTAAATAATGTTCTGATTCTTATGAAACAGACATTATAAAACATGGAATAGGGTTAATGTAAACCATGAGTGACGTCTATACGTGACTAATTGATATGTCTATGTGCACTAAATGTGTATGACTTACAAAGGGCGATTAACGTTAAAGTTTACAGACTACTAAGGCAAGTATTCTAACTCCATTAAATCTTCATTTGAATGTTAGTTTTAAGTATGTGGATGTATATTCTTATGAATAATCCTTATATATGCTTCAGTTTACATAATGTCTATCTATTGTGCAAACTTCAAACTAATACACACTTTCTATTGTTGTATAAGTGTTCAACTATGCTATAATGCATAAATTGTTCAGTTATGCTATAATGCATAAATTTTTCAAGCTTTGCTATAACACATGAATTGTTCAAGCTTTCAAGTTCTAATATGCATGAACTGTTTAAGAATTATTTCAATGACAATTGTATCGGCTAGACACATATTAAAACATTTTATTGATTTTAATATAATCCTCTAAAATGTTATTGGTTTAGAGCTTCCAAACCAACTGTACTTGGTGTAGATTTAGTCTAAGAATGGACAACCCTAATATTGGGGATATGTTTTAATATTATCGGAATATTTTATCGGGCAATAGTATAAATGCAAAATAAGTCGTCCAGTTAGGTAGTATTAATCAATACAAGGTACAAAGGGCTAATCACCCAACGTGCTCGTAAGCCATGACAGTTTACAACAGAATAGTTGTTCAAACTTTTTTAAATGAAAAATGAAATTTCGTGATCTTATGACCGCTTAGCAAAAGTCAGTATGTCATTTCAAAAATATGTTTTGAATACAAAGGAAGTAATTTCCAATTATTCGAGATCTCTTTACAACTATTGTTCAGTTGTTGAAGGTTTAAGAAGTATAAGAGCATGATTCTTGATTTTGTTATTTTCTATGCAATTGCTATGCTTGTTGGGCATATAAATTCTCATTCTTGCTTTCTAATTAAATGTTTTAGCGAAAACTAAGCGTGTTGAAGTATCTGGTAAGAACAAAGGCAAAGGGAAAATGAAAGAGTAGAGAATATGAACCCTATCTGTAATAGATAGATCAAAGTATTGTAATAATATAATTATTACTCCCTCCATCCCAGGATAAAAGTCCTGGTGGACTTTTTACGCATATTAAGAAGATTAATGAAATGACAAAATTGCCCATAATAATGTCATTAATCATTTTCAATGTAGTTGAGAGAGTGACTTTCTAGCTTTTCAATTCAAAATATTTTCAGCACATAACTAATTATACTTATTGAATATGGAGAGAGAATTAGAATAAAAAAATATGAGATATTTAATGCTAAGGGTATAATAGGAAAATTTGTGTAAAAATTTGGTTATTAAAGGAAAGCGGACATTTAACATGGGACTACCCAAAATAGTAATAAGGACTTTTATCCTGAGACGGAGGGGGTATTAATTATCATGTATTGAAGATTTAAAGGTCATAAAACCTGTGATTGTAATAATATGTCTGTAATAGTTAGTAATTACTTTTATTTTAGCAGGATAAAGTAGATAAATTGATAGAAGATTGTTTGATAAAACTATTTTTCTTTAGTTTCATTTAATAGAAGTTTATTTTATTTTGGAACAAAAGAAAATAGTGAAACTATTCAAATTCTATTTAAATCCTAATTATTACTAATATGTAACTTACATAATTAGTACTAATAAGTATAGTTAAATATATAATTGAATAGTTATAATGTAACTTATATATGTGTGTGTTTGTGTATATATAGATATATAGATATATATATATATATATATATATATATATATATATATATATATATATATATACATACATAAGAGATATGTATATGTATATGGTATATTTTAGAGAAGTTGCATGGAAGATTTGTACAAATGAACTTTTCTTCTATCTTCTCCATTCTTCTTACAAACAAATAACTACTACAAAGTAGTGTTCAATTGAAATATTCTGTGAATTGCTATCACGGATTATTCATCAAGGCTTAATATATATCCTGGAGGTATATCGTATGCAACCCATAGCAAACCGATCGTGGTGGGGAAGATAAAGACCTTAAGGACAGGGATCACCCGTATCACGTCTTCTACAATAATCTTGACTCTACGAAGCTACGGTTCTAACAATCTTAAGGTCTTTACGTATTTGTTAGAGTCATGATTTTTGTGAGATGGAAGACAACACGGTTTTCAAAGATAAGTGTCATTTTTCTTGTATCTATTTTATCAATAGAATTTTTATGATAATTAGTAATATATTGAGATATTAAGCTAATTATTTTTATTGATAATTTTTGTTAGAAGAGGATTGTGGAGAAAAATGAAAGTGGAAAGATTTGCAATTTACAAGTTTGTAAATTGATATGGAGAAGATGAAGAGTCATCATGGAAAATACCAAATTTTGATGCCTAAAAATTTTTTATAAAGAGATTGTGGTGTTCTTCAGATTTAATTCCACAAGGTGTGTTTTTTAACATTAGCCTTTATTTTTATAAATGATAATTGTGTCATTTTGTATGTGTATATACTAGAAACTATATGTTTTATGTATTATATCATGTGTAGATGATATTGTATGTTTGAATATTATTTTACCTACATTTTGTTGTAATAAATTAATTAATTAGTTTTGTGAGATAAGAAAAGTAATTACTTTTGTTCATGATGGAATAAATTTAATTTTGTACATATATATTTTGTTTATAATATTTTATGAGTAGATAAAATATTTGATGTGTATGTGTATGGATGAAATCTGAGACAATTATTTTCTTATACACTAATTGAGATTAATTTATTATGAGAAAGTTGTAGTAAAATTTGAGAAGTTTACCTGTCTCTATGTATAACAAATTAGTTGTAAAATAATTTATTTTGAGAATAAAGTAAATTTATGTTCTTCTTGAACAAAATTATGCATAAAAAATTTGAGGTAATATTTAGTGTGGAATATTACTTGGTATTTGTATGCATGAATTTTGAGATAAATTACTGTGTTTGTGGATATATAATAAATGAATTATCAACTAATAGTTAGAAGAGATATTGTAGAAGTAGATTTGGTTGAGTAAATCTTGTATACAATATAATTTTGATGTTAAGAAAACACTTAGAAATGATATTCGTAGTGTTTTTGGGATAATCATAATTGGTATATGTTGATTTATTTTTATGTGTACTTCTTGTTCAAGAAGTAGTAAATTTTAATGTGATTATATGAATTTTGTATATTCTAATTGAGATAAACATTTTATTTTTTGAATTTTTATAAATATAGTGAAGTTCAAGTGTTTCATATTATTATGAGAATTATCTTGAATTCTATATAGTAAATGTCAAAAGATATATTGTTTATGATATTTCCTATCCAAGTTGGGACCAGAAAATACTTGAGGATGTACTAATTCATGTGTGTGAATTTTATTTGCTTTCTACATAAATTAATTTTGTTTGTGATAAATTAATTTCTTAGAAAGTAAATATAAATTTTATATTTTATTATTTATATACAAATAAATTTGTGCAATATGATGAGTTGTGCTATAATTTGTATATAATGAATTTTATACTATTTACATAGAGTCAAGTGTTACGTGTTGATATATTTAAAAATTGTACATGTATAATTTGAAGTGCTTATATTAAATAATTTTTAAAATTTGAGATTTTATGTAATTTAGAAAATAAGAGCTTGTTTTCTCATGTGGGAGTGTTCTAAAAGATTCTTAAGTTGAAGCAATCTTTATATGAATAATTAATACATAAAATGTATAAGAACTTTTTTTTTATTTTGAGAAGTGTTCCTTAATATTCTCATGTGGAAGTAATATTTATAGGAACATTGTCACATAAAATGTCAATTAATCTAAAATTTATTTTAAGTGGTGAGCATAATATTGTGAAGTGAAATTATTCAATGAGATTTCAATTATTTAAAAGTGTGGGAGTGATTCTTTAAGATTTTTATTTATAGACTAAATTTGGCCTTTGAACTATTTGGAGCATAATTTTATTTATGTAAGAAATAGTAAGACTTATGAATTTCTTGTTGCGAAATTCAATTTGATTGCGTAGTTCTGTGAAATGAAAGTCTTTGAAACACAAAATTTTGAATAATATTGAAGTGTGAACTTATTTTATTATCCTAAATATGATCCAAAATATTTATTGTGATTTAGTTCAATAGTGAGATTGAAACTAAGTTATAAATATTCAAGTGGATACATATTAGGTGATAATATGTGCATATTAACCTTAAGATTCTATCGGATATAGAATTATTTATATGTTTACACTAACAATATAATTGTATAAACTATAATGTGACAGTTTTTGTGTATATTAATGATATGTTGATCATTTTACATAGGATTGTTAACGTAAACGAGTTTAAGAAATATCTATTTTTGGCTTTATGTTGAAAGACTTGTAAAATAGATGTTATCTTATTATAATGTGAAAACATAGTGAGGATTCCAACTAAACCAAATTAAATTGTATTGAGATGCTATACTAAACTAAGTTTGATATACCTTGAGATTGAAGAATTTAATAATTCTTTAATAGTAGTGGTACACTAAAAGTTAATTCTGATATAGCTATTGTAAAGCTGAAGTACACATTCGCTAGTGGGAGCGTTGTGTTTGATATGCAATACACGAGATTAGATATTACATACAGTTTTAAACTTAGTATACTAATGATTTAAATTGATTTTTGTCAGATGTGACGCCCCCAAAATAGGTCCAATCCACCCAACCCATTCTGAGTCGACAAATACATGGTACAAAAAACAACTACAACTTCATTATTACAATTGTCGTGCAAAATACGACAACACATATACTGTGAGTTTTAATACCAACTGTGACTATCATCCCTTTACTTAGATAGCACCTCACATTGATACATTACATAAAGGTACAGTCAATAACTGTTTTAAAAATTAAAATTTTTGGAAAATGCTCAAGGAAACCTTCGTACATGGGAGGCCATGCGTCTAGGTTATGATAGATATCATATGTCCACAGAATTATCCTTGGTTGACCCAATAGACCCCAAAGAAAAATGAGAAGATTACTATCATGTTCTTTCCAATGACGAGTCTTCTCTTGACATATAATTATCTCTATTGTCTCCAATTGTGAATTATATTTCAACCAAACTCTAAGGTTATATAGGTAGTGCTCGTAGATATACTCAGCAAGTGGATGTGCACAACCTTGTCTTATGATAACACGAAGTTGTATGTCATTAGACATCTTGTATGGTAGTGGCAAAACACCCTTCCAACGTTAGGTTCGCCTCACCCTATTTGATTCACCAAATATAACTATTAAATGACGTATAAAATACAACACACTTATCTAAAGTTCTTAATAAAATTATTTCCATACTATTTAGGGAGAACCTCAACAACTATAGACCACCGTTCTATTCCCCTGTTATCCCCGTTCGACCCAGCTACACTCTTATTACCTGAAAGGAATTGTGAAGCAAAAGGGTGAGAACAAATAACCCAGTAAAGAATATCATGACTAGAGATAATTAAATTATCAATAGCCTCCATTAGTAATAAATCAGAGATTTAGAACATATGGTAGATGATAAAACTTTTCAACCATAGTTGCAGCGGAACGAGCAATCTATTAGAAGAGTCAAATAGACCATAAAGTCTATTATCTTCTCCATGTTAAAAGTCCACCAACAATATTTTATCCCTATAACATCAATCAACAGTTCCTGTCCACAATCATGAGAATAACTCATAATCATAATTGTGGTTCTAAATTCCTCTTATCATCCCAGATTTAAGATAATTTTCATCAACTGTCTTTACCTGAAACATCAAAGATCATGGTTATACCAAATCACAGCTTCTCGTTCATAATCATATCGATAGCTTCATCTTTTGCACTACGGGCCAAAGATATTCATTAACAGTCATCTTTGCACTTTCAGCCAAAGATATTCAACAATGAGTCATCTTTTTGCACTAAAGCCAAAGATATTCAACAACAAGTCATCTTTGCACTACAGCCAAAGATATTCAATAACAGTCATCTTTGCACTACGAGCCAAAGATATTCAATAATAAAGTCATCTTTGCACTATAAGCCAAAGATATCAATCAATGATTCTTCTTTCACTACTACAGCCAAAGGCATACAATTGTAGAAACCAATAAACAACAAAATCCATCTATGCATTACGGCCAAAGATGACTTTCATCACAATATAAGCATGAAGATCATGACAAGGATATAAAAGAATCAATCACATGAGATAAAGGATAAATTTTAAAGACTTTAACAATTTAATTTATCCGTAATTCAATAATATCCAAATTGTCAATACGATATCATTTTGTGGAGTAAAATTCAAGAATAATATTATATCAAAAATGATTTAAACAGAAAATAATATTTCAAATCTAATATTTAACGAAGATAATAACATTATTCATTATATTATAAACTCCATTTAATATTATTCATTATATAATAACATTAAATTCATTTACTAATATTATTAATCATTAAATAATATTTTAAATCAATGATTTCATAACACCTTAATCCAAATATTATAAATCACTTAATAATCTCATAATCTAATATTATTAATATTACCATAATATTTTAATCATTTCTTAAACTTATAAATAATTTATTTTAATTATTTACACTTTACTAATTAATGCATTTAATCATCCTAAAATGTCAAACTCATAAGATTTCATCACCAATAGCCAAAACCCTCATCAAAAATCTGCATATACCTATATAGGATTCTCGAGCCATAAAATCCTATTTTTCAATTTTCTTACTTCACATAACATATTTAATTCATTTACTCATAACTAGTCTATTTTTATGAAAAATACCAAATCAGTCCCAGAAAATTTTCTTTTCTGGGATTTAGCATAATATAGTCCCATATTGAACATATATTTTTCTCATAATTTTTAAAATTCATTTACTATTTTTTATATGGCCAAAACTGCCGAATATTTAGATATTTATCATAAATTATACCTTTGTCCAAAAATTTCAAAATTTACAAGAGTATATATCGCTGTTATATACATGTACTCCCAATAAAAATTTCACCAATTTTGGAGTTAACCACAAGGAGTTATAAGGGTTTACTTTTAAAATAATATTTTCCCATAAAATTCATAACTCCTAATATATACATTCAAAAATCGCCATTTTTGGACACAATCTAGAAAACTCATCAAATTATCATTTTAAATATTTCCAAAATTTTTGAGGGTCAGAAAAATTACGAAACTGAAAAACATAATAACTCTTACAATCCCTTACCTCAAAAGAGCAGTATTTCTAACTGGAATATCAAATGTAAAGTTGAAGGAAACTTGCACTGAATAGCAACTCTCAAAGTATCTAAATACTCATAAAAATACGCTCGATAATATAGAGAGAAAAAACTTATGTTTCTGGTGTGATTTTCAATTCTAACCTAAACACCTATTTATAGGAAAATGCTAGAACGCCAAAGGAGACTAAATTAATAAAATATTAATAAAAATAATTCTACATACACTTCTGTAAAAAAAATTTAGCCACCACAAGTGGGGCCCACCAAAGATCATCCATCTTCCTCAACAACTAAAAGTGGGTCCCACCTTCTAGAAATCTCCACCCAAAATCATTTATAAAACTAATTTCCGAATCAGTCACCTCTTAAAATTCATAACAAATCATGCGTTAATTTTTAACGGTTCAAAATTTGTGTACATATACTCAACTTATATACGTATAACATATTCAAAAATCACAACGATCCAACGGTCGGATTAAAAATTATAACTCACACAATATATCTCAGGAACACTGATTTTTCAAATTATGAGTCCTTCGGACCAGTTTCATTCAAACAGTCACCACGAAAAATCCACAATGAATTTTTGGGTGATTCTAATTTCTACGGTTAGCTTACTTCCAGGGCTTTCTTTTGATATATTTCTCATCTCCTAACTCATTATACACAAAGAGTTATGGATTTTACAAAATTAAGTAATAAACTAATTTTTCTGAAAATCCCATATTTTGTTCTTCTTTAGAATTCTAGATTTCTCTCATATGATTCATGCACCGTGAATTTAGTGTGAAAATATCACAATTATTATATTGTTATATTATCACATTATACATTTATAATTTAATATAATAATATATTTGAATGAATTATTTTATCAGAAAAGATAAAATATCAATTTTCAACAATTCCTCCATTCCGACAAAATATAAAATACCTCATTATTAATTCATTATTTATATCCACATAAAATAAATATTTTCTTATCATATAAATTAATAATTAATTATTCACAAACAATATTACAGAATCATAATAATGACAACCAGGCAGTTCCCAGGAAAGAGGGGGCTTTCCGATAAACATTTCTCCTTATTGGCGCGCAATTAGGTGACCAAACCTCTCCTTGACAGAACTTTCTAGACATTGCCAATAATTCTATCTAATAATATTATTCAAATAATATGAATTATTGATCTGATAATGGGAAATACTATGCAATGACAATTATTGTAACAACAATAATATAAAATATCAACGCAACAATTATTGAATCAATAGAATAAAATATTGAACAGTAATTACTGTAACAATTATTGAGTAGTGCCTTCTTACGTAAGGATCAATAATTCAAAAAATATTGTGCAATACTGTGTACTACTGTGCAACCACGCGTATTACTGTATTTTAACCACCAGGTAATCCAACAGTGTTAATGGTAACAATTACGACGTTATTTATAAAAATTCAAACTTGTCGTTTTCTTCATCCAACATTTATTCTGTTATGGGGCCCATAAATGGTTGTGCCGTCGTACGAATATTCCCCAACAACACGAATATTCCACGACCAAACGAATATTCCCCGACAACAATGAGTATTTTATAACCACTTGCGTATTTTATAAACTTTACATATATCACCTTAACTTTAACTTTTTATCAATTTAACCATTTACTGAATAATAATTATAAGAAAAATTGAATACTTTTATTTCATAAAATTCGAGGTCTTACATTAGATCTCTCAATATTTTAATTGATCACATAAGTGTCACTTATATTTTAGTGAGGAAAATTATAAATTTACAAGTAGGTGAATTTTTACTCAATCTTGGGTTTTGTTTCTTAGATGCGTATGAAACAAATGAGTATTTCCCATTTCACAATATGAATCAAATGTTATTATTTTATGAGGGAAGTTTAATGGATTAGGGTGTTTGTTAAAACATTGATTGTAGCCTAGTCTAAAGCCTCCTATTTCACAATATTGTGTTAGTGAAATTTTTATGTAGTACAAATTATTAATTTTGATTCATAACTGGTTGTGATCTTGAATAAATATGAAAATAGTCACAAGTAGGTGAATATATAATTATATTTTTACAAGTAGGTGAATATATTATTACCCTTAGTGAGGGAATAATTTACTTGGAGTAGCAAGTAATACTATTGCTTTATATGATGGAGAAAGCAAACGAAATCGAAATTTGTTGTTAAAACATCAAATTGTGGCCACTTCCATTGCTTAGTTTATTATAATGTGATAATGAAATTGTTTTGTATAGAGCATATGAGATTACCTTTAATGGTAAGTCTTGACATGTTAGTCATCGACATATTTTTTATTAAAAAATTGATACAAGAAGGTATTATAATATTTATCTACGAGAAAGTCAAGTGTCGACTTGACTTATCTTTTTACTAAGACTTTGACGAGATCTTAGTAAGTTTAACTACTTGTGATATGGAACTTAAACCACTTTTGTGACGCCCCCAAAATAGGTATACATCACCCATCTTGAGTCGCCAAATACATGGTACAAAATTCAAATACAACTTAATAATACAGTTGTCGTGTAAACAATACAACAAAACATAAACTGAGAGTTTTAATAAGAATATTGTCATCTAGACAATATCCACACTCAAAGGAGTTCTCATTACATTTATTGTCACACTATTTAACAGAATAGTGAGGACTACTAATGCTATCATCACGGGACCGAAATCACTGGTCCTGGATTCATCCCAATTTATATTCTCATTTCCTGAAGAGAACAGTGAAAGAAAGGGTGAGCTCAACTAGCCCAGTAAAAAATATTATAACTAAGATAATGCAGAATAAATTATCATTAGTCTTCAACAATGTTAAACTGATAAAATATAACAAACATCAAGTTTAACTGCAGCGGAACAAGCAATCCATTAGAAGAGTCAAGTAGAGAATAAAATCTACTATCTTCTATGATTTAAAAAGTTTTTCATCACTTTTAACGTTGGGACTCAGCTTAATAAATAATCCACATTATCAATTCATCCCTGCATTACAGGCCAAGGATATTATTTAGTATCACGACCACGAATTATCCATGCACTACGGGCCAAAGATAATTATGTTTTCATCAACGGTCCTGATCATGCCATAAAACAATTCATCTTTGCTCCATTGGCCGAAGAGAATCCATAGCCATAATCATACCAAAAACTGTCCATCAATGCACTACGGGCTAATGAGGACTTTTTCCACATCATTTGTAACATTACGGTCATGATTATCTTGAATAATCCACGGTCATAATCATACCAAGTCCATCTATGCACCACTGGGCCCACAGATGACTTTCAATAAAATATAAACATGAGGATGATGACAATGATATAAGAATTCAATAAAACAAGTTCAAGAATTAAATTATCCGAGGAACTAATAACTTCCAAATTGTCGACATGATACTTCTTTGTAGAGTAAAATTCAAGAATGCTCGGAAGAATATTTCCATGAAAAGATCTTTGGATGAAGCGCAAATATCAAGGATATTCCACTAATTTCATGGAGTATAGAAGTCAAAACTTTAATAACCGAGTATAATAAAGAATGGAATAACAAAAGAAATCACCATGCATGCGGTACTTCAGATAGACATGTTATTCAACGAGAATAATAAATAACGGAACCGGTCATGCGTAATTCATGCATGCGAGGATGTTCCAACAAAATAATAAAGAATGGAATAACAACAAAATCACCGTGCATGCGGTACTTAGATAGACAGAAAGGTTATTCCAATGAGAATAATAAATAAAGGAACCGGTCCGGTGTAAGCGCATGACGAGGATATTCCAATGAAT